>OX276347.1:11530022-12730022 GCA_946251885.1 Cosmia pyralina | reverse complement strand
TTTGGAAATTTGCATAATTATCGAATTAACATTGTTCCGCTTCCAGCTGGAATCATTTTAATGAGGGGAATGTCGTCAGTTCTCTCTTGGATCCTTTTTTTATGACTGCCATTGGTGCTTATTACAGAATAAATTTTAAAGAAGTGCGCGAGGAAATTAAATTTGGGAGCTAACTTAATTAGAAGCTGGAATGGAAACGTTTTTACACAGCATTCAAGAATATGGAACTGGAGCCATAAAATTAGTAATCCCTTTTACGAGCTCATTTCAATCTGACTGCAAAATTCTGATCTGATGATAGTATGTAAATAAGATCTACAAAATGGAGCAGCGAAGTCCAACGTTATAGGTAGATACCTACTTACTTACAATGTTTTGAAAAACAGTGTTTGGCTCTGGGTGTGGTTAGAAGTTAGAACGACATGCTCCTTGCTATTTTAGTAACTAGGTGTCACTACTTTGAGGGAACTTTAGGGGAGCTTGTTGTAATAAGAAGGCGAATAACGAATGAACTGTCATTTATTGCAAACCACTGCTTATATACTCTTCCAGCTAACAGAAATCAAAATAAATAAGGTACATATGTAAAATTAAGGTAAACACCGTTTAGTAATACAGCTGGCCGGTTCACATTTTTTTCACCTTTGTCTCAGACTCTCAGTGTGCGCGGCGCGCGCTGCCGGACGGTCGCTGGGCGCGCTCCACTAACTTGTATGACTGTAGGCGTAAGTATGCTGCTACACTATAAAAAGTGGTTTAATAGTCTCGCGTATTCGGATTCCGGATACGAGTATCAGGATCACAGAAAATCTTAAATTAAATACCTAGATATACAGGGTGTATCAGAAAGTTGTGCTGAAACTTAAGGGTATGGTACAGACCATCAAACTGAACAACTTTCTCCATGGGACCAACATCGTAATCGAAAAAAAATTATAAGCTGTCCCGTACAAAATTTCAATAACGTACTCGACCCAAATGTATGGGACGACTGATAATTTTTTTCTCATGGAGAAAGTTGTTCAGTTTGATGGTCAGTACCACACCCTTAAGTTCGACTACAACTTTCTGATACAACCTGTATAACCTCGACGTGTGTAGCTGAACGGGACGTGTATCTGCTACGGCGTAGCATCTGACGTAGCAGCTGGCGTAGCAGTTACGTCATCTGGCCAGCTTTATCACAAGTACTAAGGTGTAGGTATTTCTTGCAAACTCTGTAACATATTTCTTTTGTCATTTTTTTTTTTATAGTTTGTTACCACTTAATTTTTATACTATTCGTTTTTACCTTGGGTTATCATTGTATTTGAGAATGCTGGTTCACCTGTTATCAACCAGCAAAAGTTAGTTGTATAGTAGTGTCACACTAGTAACTAATCGGTGGTCACATAAAAGTCCAAAGAAGGTACACGTATGTACAAAGAAAGTGGCGCAATTATATCTCCATTCAGTGTTAAAGTACTACTGTAGCGGTATCAGGCATGACCATTTTGGCCTATTACAGTGATGTAACAGTAACGCAATCTCTATTTGATGACATACAAGCCACCGCAACGCTACTAAAGTTCATTTAGGTACTGTAAAAGAGTTCATGATTCCATTACTTCCCTAATATTCATCATTCATTCATTTTACATTCGTTCACGCCGCTGCAGTGTCTTAGTTTTTTTTGAAGAGAAAATGATAATACAAAGAGAATACGAGGGTATCGTGGTGAGTTAGATATTATTTTGTAATCAAATTATTCGTCTCTTTCGGGGAAAATGACGTGCGACTGTAATTTTACCGATAAACTATGTACGGGTTTACGACAATATTTCAATGAATTATTGACCTTTTACTAAAACAATTACGAATTTTAAGTCATAAACATACTTCCAGCTTCCTGAACTCTACTATAGCACTCGTTATGACAGATTACAACCACCATTACATGAAATAAGGGTTCCTTTTTAGCTTGTCCTTGTGCCATAAATGTGATGAATATTTTTTATTAAACTTATAAAAATACCACGTCAGAAAATATGGATTTATAAATCAGCTCTACTACGACGTCAGAGTCATACTTATTAGTTATTATTTATTAATACTCTGAGTTTTTGTGATAAAGTTGCTGATTTTTCAAAATAATTTAGCTTTGGGAACAAAACCACTATGTATGTAGTCAATATAGTGTTTTTTTTTTCCAGTGCAATGTTAAGCAAAATGGTTGTCACTATCGATATCGATAAGTTTTAACTCGTGACGATTTCAAGCTACTTGCGGAAGCGGAATGGCCGTGCGAAATTACACATTTTCTGTTAACTACAAACTGTATTAACTGTGGTTTACATACCAATTCATCTTTACCAATGCACTTCATCATGCGCAAAAAATATATGATATCTTTATTAAGTTTTATGTTTTTCTGGTGTTGGGGCTGTGGCATTATGTCTATTTATAACCACTACATCCCTGATGAATGTTATTATAGTGATTATTCTACCTATTAGCTAAAATTTTTCGTATAAATAATAGAAAAATTAAAATAATCTATCATTAATTACGTTGTTTTGGAGTTTACATACTAAGGCAAGCAATATACCTACCTACATGTCTGCGAGATGGTGTGAAGAATTGGGCTGTTAATTATAATATTTCGCATGAAGCAACAAAAAGTTTGATTGTACTAATAAACGATCGAACACCGAATTCATTGCCTACAGATTCACGAACACTTTTTAATACAGAGAAATCTGTCACTACTCATCTCATAGGAAATGGATGGTACTGGCCTAACGCCTTGACAAAAACATTGAAATGCTATCTACAAATGATCGATAGTAGTCGTTTCTTTCTTCAGTTGAATAACAGCTTAAGCAATCTGAAATACTGTTACACCTGGAATCATTGTCCATAGGTATTTAAATAATTCTCCATTTCTTCATTAACGTAAAATGTATTTTGTACGAAACCATTTTCTATTAATAGGGTCTTCAACTTGGTTTTGAATTAATTGCGCTGAATCAAAATGTCAATCCTATTGTTGTAAAAGAGCGATAGAAATGCCTTTAAAAAACCGAATTATCATTGAAAAGCATTGCTAGCCTACCTTTATACACAGTAATTATGTTTTAAAAGAGAAAGAGCTATATCACCAAATCATTCTGTTGTAGACTTTTTGTGCCCACTATAGTACTATGTACTGTAACGGCGATACAAAAACTCACAATATTTCCTTATTCTTGAGTTATCATCGCTACTATAACGAAAGACCCATTATAGTTCGTTATAGGCACGTTAGGGTGACAGTAAACACTGTTATAAAGTTCTATCGTTGTATACTAGTCACATTGGAGGTTGCTATAACGCCTGATTATAACAGCTATACAAAGTCGTGAAGAACCTTTACATCAATTCCTAATAGGTCGTTTTTGCTGTATAAACTTATAGAGCCAAATTGTATTGTCAAACGCTTTTACACAACAATCAGTCACCGCCAAAACCTTTATACATCGTTCACCCAGCTTTTTTCAGATATAAAGTTTGGTTATAGGGCAAAATTGCATATGGCCTATGACTTTTTAACAATTGTTATTAGATAATGCTGTATACAGAAGCTGTTGGTGTGTACCTTTTACAAATAAATAAATACTAATGACTGTAATGAACTAGGTACGCTTGTATTATGTTATTATTTATGAGTGAACCGAGGTTCCGCTAACGACTAAATGGTAAGAAGTGGGTAGGTGTTCACCAAACTCGTCCGTAATTAAATTTTCCAACACATTTGCTCAGAATAGTTATTTATGATGCTAGTGCGGTAAGTTGGTTTTTACAAACGAATAGACGAATGTAAGCCCGAGACGAAGTCGAGGGCTTACCATAGTCACGAGTTTGTAAATACCAATTTCCAGACGTGTGTCATACAATGTTTTTCAACACATTTGCGAGAAAATGTAATGAAACAAACTTTTTCATTAAACTGTTTTTATTTGCAAATAAGAAATTTATTGACCACATTGTTGACGACTTGCTTATGCCTACTTCACACGTAATTCATTGAAATAAGCCATCAAAATATTTTTTGAGAATGATTGAGTATTTTTCGAGTCTTCCATGCTATAAAATTATTGTAAATCATTAAGGAAATAGCGCTCTCGCAATTTTGGCGGCAAGTGACCGTTTTCTGCAATTTACGCCTCTTTCAGAATATCAGGTGGAGTAGATTCCATATCATCAGATTCCTCGCTTGAACTCATATTATTATTTTGTTTATAAATATCAGTCGGAAAGTAGCAACAATCTTTGATGTTTCTAAATGAAAATGGCGCGAATTTGCAAATGGCGCCACGTGCGCGTGGTGAAAATTAGAACTACATCTTTCGTTTCATTTACTCTTTAGTATTATAGTGAGACAAACGTATTGAGCAAAACGCTTCCAAAGAGGTTCGATCAGTCAGCTAATTTATTCTCCTTGGTGGAATCCTTATATTATGTTTTATGGAAATTAAAAAAAAAAACCGTAAAGAAAACGCACGGCGCTATACAACGGAGTATGCGGTTAAACAAGTACTTACAGTCCTACCAACGTATCTGTGAACTGAAAGAGGACGCCACCGTCGATGCGTCGACACAATCGAATGACATGCGTCGGGACAATCGAAGACATTTCAACATGACGGCCGTAGTTCTAATTTTCGCCATTTCACAGATAACTTGGTAGGAGTGTAGGTGAGAGTACCTATTTTACCGCACGTTCCGTTTTATGGTGCGTAATTTTTAAATTCGAACAATGTACACCTACAGGCTTCGTAAATGCAGTTTTTGAGCAAATGTGTTGAAAAATGCATTTACGAAGCCTGTATACATTGTTCGAAAGTTAATAATTACGCACCATACAACGGAACGTGCGGTAAAATAGGTACCTACTTTCACCTAATAACCTATTTTACCGCATACTCCGTTGTATTGCGCCGTGCGTATTCTTTACGGTTTTTTTTTTTAATTTCCATGAAAATGTATGAATTCCACCAAGGAGTTTCACATTACGAGAATAAATAAGACGACTGATCGAACCTCCTTGGAAGCGCTTCTGCTCAATACGTTTGTCTCACTTTAAGGAGGATGCGCTAAGGTAGCCCGCGAAATTTCAATTTTCTTACGTTTTTTGCAATTTGCAGGTCAGTGTCAGGTTGTATGTTGATTAAAATATGAGACGCGGCCGTAGCTAATATGGCTTTACAGAATTATAATCATTACAATTAGCAATACAACTCCATAAGTTAGAATTGACCTCGAACCTCATGATTTCATGAAATCACTAGATTTGAAATTCCAAAGATGTCGCGCACGTGGCGCCATTTGCAAATTCGCGCCATTTTCATATAGAAACGTCAAATATTGTTGCTACTTTCCGACTGATATTTATAAACAAAATAATATAAAGAGTTCAAGCGAGGAATCTGATATTAATATGGAATCTACTCCACCTATATTCTGAATGAGGCGCAAATTGCAGAAAACGGTCTCTTGCCGCCAAAATCGCGAGAGCGCTATTTAATAATTTTATAGCATGGAAAACTCGAAGAAATCCTAAATAATTCTCTGAAAATGTTTTGATGACTTATTTATGATTAAACGAACTTACCTGTACGTGAAGTTCGATCATAATTATACGATGGCTTCGTCCGAAGAGATTAGCATAAACACTTTTTAGTAACACGTACGGTGTTGCCTTTGCGCACTGAAAGTAAAAAGCCCTATACCTTAAACAATTTTTTTTTTAACAGTTGTACGTGAGGGTAGACATATTTCCTTTGCTCGATTCTGTGTTCTATTGCTCATTTAGTTCAGAGCCTAGCCCTAGATCCTCAATTCCGGATTTTGATATTTCAGGGAATGCTAGGAGATGTTTCTTTTTTGGGGAAAAAATAAATATGGGAGGGTGGGTTGCTAATCTCTTCGGACGAAGCCATTGTATAATTATGATCGAACTTCACGTACAGGTAAGTTCCTTTAATCATAAATTATACTCAGCTTCGTCCTCGAGATTAGCATAAACACTATGTAGAATTTGAGAGCTGCTGAAATATCAATGAAACACTTTTGTGCAACAAGGCAAAAAGTAATACGCATTTGTTTAAGACATTAGTTAATTAAATTATTAATTTAAATAAAGAGTAATATTTCTGAAATAAAGAGTATCTGACATAAATACTATAATTAATCATGAAACTTTATAATTATTACTTGATTGTTATTACAATGTTATTTTATAATGTTGATCTATACCACACTCTCCTAGCGTAGTCTTAACCCACTGACGCAATGTTTGTGCCGAAACTAATTAACGTGGTTTCTTCTCGCCGATAGATAAGACTATTTAAATTACCACAAAGTGAACTAGTCAAATCTAGATATCTAAAAGGGTTTAGTACTGGACAGATTTCCGGTTTTTAGCGAAAAAATGGTAAGTAAAATAAGATTTGTTTGCTCGGCTCCTATCTTTGAGGTTTTTATAATACCTGATGGTATTTTAATAGTGAACACAACAGCATGAATTTGGATTATTATTTATGTAAATTTTTGCTGAAGTTTGCATTCGGTGTGCAGTAAACAAGAATAATAAAGTGACTAATTATGATAGGTTAGGATATCGCAAGAGCACAAAATGTTTAGAACTTTAGACTTTGTATCCCAAATTCCCAAGTTGTATTATACTTGGGTAAGTGGGTGGTTGACGTGTAAAAACACCTTTAAAAAAAACGTTTTATAACATCACTATCGCCGACTTTTTCAATCAGAAAAAGGCTAAAGCCGATCGATAACTGGAGTGCAATATTAGTCACTTGAATCAAACAATGTTATTAGAAATAGAATCGTATAGTTGATTCATGCCTCGAAAAAGTTTTTTTTTTTTTTTTTGGATAAACAAAAATTATATCATTTCTTAAAACAGGTGTCGTATTGTTTTATCGATGTACCGGAGAGGGATGTTGGCTACATTATGTCAATTGCTGGTGATGAAACATTTCTTTTCAGCAACGAGTCTCGGACAAGACACACCAGAGTCAGGGTAAACCGAGGGTAAGTGTATTGTTGTTGCTGGAAGATCATAAAATTGTTTGATTATTTTTAGGTAAAAATAATAGGTCTTTACCTATGAAATTGCCGTTTTGTATGAAAAAATTTAAACGAATTTTTTTCATGCATTTTTTATTTGTATTAATCGAAGTAATCACCCATGCAATCAATGCATCTTTGCCAACGCAGTGGCAGTTTATTGATGCCCTTCTTAAAGAAATCAGCTGGACGGGAGGCAACAAATTCTTCAAAGGCATTTTGTACTGCCTCTCGGGTATTGAATTTTTTTCCCGCCAAGAAGTTATCCAAATTCTGGAAAAAGTAGTAGTCTGTAGGTGCAAGGTCTGGTGAGTAGGGCGGATGACGGAGAGCTTCCAACCCCAGTTCTTGCAACTTGGAGACCGTCTGCTGTGCAGTATGAGGTCGCGCGTTGTCGTGCAGGAGCAGCGGAGACGAGCGATTGACCAATGCTGGTTGGAGATGTGCCAGCTTCTCCATCATTGTGTTCAGTTCTTTACAGTACACATCTGAAGTAATGCTCACCCCGTTTGGTAAGAAGCTGTGATGAATCACACCGGCGCTAGACCACCAAACAGTGACCATCACTTTTCTAGGGGTAAGTTTTCGTTTAGGGCATTGTTTAGGTGCTGAACCAGGATCCAACCAACTTGCTGAGCGCTTGCGGTTATCAAACAGAATCCATTTTTCATCGCAGGTAACAATACGGTTCAAAATTCCTTCATTTGTGTGTCTGTTGAGCAGTGCAAGGCACGTCTCGACGCGTACTTCGCGCTGGCGATCATTGAGTTCGTGGGGCACCCATTTGTCAAGCTTTTTTACCTTGCCATTGTCGACCAAAGTCTTCGGACGACCGCGAGGTTCATTTTTCAGGTCGAAATTTCCAGAACGGAAGCAAGCAAACCAATAACAAGTGGTGCGTTGGTTTGTAGTGTTAGCTCCGTAAACGTCGTTGATGTTGCGTGCCGCTTGTGCCGCGTTGCTGCCACGACGGTACTCATATTCCATAATTACTCGAATTTTTAACGTATCCATGATGACGAAAAAGATTGAAATGCGATGAAAATGTAACACTAATCAATAAACAAATGACTACTTTGGAAAAAAAAATCCATGTTTTTAAAATAAAATTAATTTGAAATTAGAATTCTTAGCCAAACAAAAATTATTTTGATTTGAAATGGCCAGTACTGCAGAACGGCAATTTCATAGGTAAAGACCTAATACAAAACAGATGATTCAAGAAGTTTCCTGAATAGAGGGTACCAAGGTTGGTTAGGCCATAAGGGGACCACTACAATACCAGTAGCTTTGTCATAATATTTTTCGTAGCGTTTTTAGGACCATTGAAAAAGGAGAGAATTCATAATTTTGTAAATTTGTGACCATGATAAGGTAAATGCATTTATGGCCATAATTATCGTCAGGATCTCTGAACCAAGATTACTATTTTATTATTATTAGTTATGAAATTTTTTGTTAACAAAACTGTCTACATCAGGAAAAACGAAACGTCTTTGCTATTTTGTAAAAAAAACTGAATCGCTCAATTCCCACTCAACATCTGGATGAATTCTACGGGTTTCCACGTCGGTTACTGTATTATCTGCCGAACGACTGTATGATGCATAACACAATAATGGTGCCGATTCTGTTGTGCACAAACTAAACTTAATTTAGGCTATTGCTAACTTTTTCTCTCTATTATGACAAGAAAGGGACGGAAGTAAATTAGAGCTGTCAAATTAGTTACAACTAATTTTTCCATTGACATTTAGACGACACGTAAAAACATGTCGACTAAAAAACACGGTGAAGCGCAAGGCGTGAACTAGTTTGACATCTCCAACTTAGTTCATAGCTATAGCTGTCCTTTTCTCGCGCTTCCTGTTAGTAAAAGATAGCGATTCTCTAATTTTAGTTTAGTGCGTTCACAAGAGAATCGGCACCAATAGTTTAATTTGACACCATTCCCATAATTCTTTAGTTATGCGTATTAGATATTATGGATATTGCATGTCTCCCATCAAATTTACGTAGGATATGGCTGTAGTGTTGTCAAAGCGAATTATTATTTGACAACTTTTCATTGTTACAGTAATAAAAACTTTTAAAACAAAAAAGATTTTGTGATTTCATCGTTCTTCAACTGTCCATGCCATTATAGCTGTCTCTTTCCTACACGCCGCGCCCCACCCCGTAGTCCAACCATCACTAAAAATTTCAGGCAATATTCATCACATTTAATTTTACTAATAGGATTACCAATAATTTAGATCATTAAACCACCAATCAATATCTGATGATAAGTACGACGGTATACTTTAATGAGTCATTTTTTAAATTAAAAAATTTTCACATTTCAAATTCTTTTGTGTATAACCATCCGTATTCGACGGCTGGGCAAGCAGAGCACAATAGGCCCACTAAACTTGCAAAATCTCTAATCTTCGTGGCATGTTTCAAAAGGTTTGTAATTTCTTTTTAATTATATTCGATTTTTCTTTAAGTAAAATGATTTAAATTTTTTTAGTATCAATACCAAGATATTTACATGATGTCGTAGGCTATAAGTTGCATTACCATTGTCAGCTTCAGATTTAGCCATCATCATTTGAATTAATTTCGTGTCCTTATCATCCTCACAGTATCCATCCGTATTAATTCCGTGTCCTTGTCCTCTTTAGCAATTATAAGAGTAATAGCATTAAATAAGCATGAAATGGCACAACCAAACTATTTTTATTTCAACTCATTGTAAGAAAATTTCTGATATGGCTGCATTTTTTTTTTAATTCATTTCCGGCACAGAGTAATAAAGCTACAGTATTTTATCTGGGCAGTGACCTTGAATTAATTACCTACGGCCGCTCGGTAGATAAATCCGTGTCCGTCCGCGCGTATCTGCCGCGCGCTCGAACTTTGTCGTACTGGTACTGACTAAGATTTCGAAGCGCGTTATTTCGGCCGTTTTATAAGAAGATAAACTACTGTGTCATTTATTACACTGTAGTTATGGTGAGTCAATTAGCTTGCAAATACTAGGAGGTAGGTAAGTATCTTTTTATCAACTCCTTATGAAGTTCGCTGGACAAGCCCTTAATAGCCAGATGCTGTAGCCAAACAGCCAGGTCGGTTTGAATTTCTTTCCCGTAGATCTGTTCCGCAGACGGATCCTCTCCAAATATTTCAAAAGATTTCGAGTCCAGCTCGCTGCTTGGAGATGTATCAGTTACAATAAGGACTTCATTCTCCGAGGAAGGGACTTGTGGCTGTGAAGTTCTTGTGGATTTGGGTCTGCAGCGCTATTTGAGAGAAATGGGTCTAAGGCACTGATCGAAGGAATTGGATCCCCAGCGCTCATAGATGGCTCATCATGATATTCTGGTTCCAATTCCACTAATTCTTCAAAAGGTTATTCGTCGTGGTATCGATATTGGGGTGAGGGTGTGCCCTCCGTGATGTGTAGATGTCTTTTGTTATTTAAGAAGATAATCAATCCTCATTGTTATTGTAATGAAACGGAATAATGGATAATTAATTTACAAGAATAAGATAAGCGCACGCAGGTGGGCTGTTATATCTATGAATATAGATATGTAGGTACCGCGTGCGACTTAGTATCCACGGTGAAGTGACAATCCCAAAGACTGCCCGCATCACCCGTATAGACTTCACGTATACTAACAAGGTAACAGTCCTTATAATTGATCGCCTTGCACGTGATATAAAACAAAAGAAGTTACTTATAACGTATATGAGTCCAAAGTGTTAACCCCAAAAGTTAACCGCAATGACTTATGACAACGTTAAAACGTTGATGTGATTATGCAACCTTATTGTTAAGTTTTTACGCAATAATATGTGACACAGTGACACTTGACTAACCTCTGGAATGCGACGTCGATCTTGTCTCACGCTGAAGTTTCTTATCCCATTTCTTTAACTTTTTGGTGATATATCCGTAGTCTTGTTTACTTTTTCGTTTCCCCATGACACTTTCGAGCAAAGGAAATATGTCTACCCTCACCTAAAACTGTTAAAAAAAACATGTTTTCATTCCTGTAAGCCATATTTTCATGGCATTGAGTTAATATTCATTGCAGTTTACTTGTGTCTTCGTCGGCGTGGAATTTTAATTTTACAATACTTATAAGTAAACTTTAATTTCACTCTTTAGGGAATTTTTAGGGTTCCGTACGCCTGAATGAAAAAACGGAACCCTTATGATCACTCGTGTGTCTGTCTGTCTGTCCGTCTGTCACAGCCGATTTGCTCCGAATAAGTTGAAATTTGGTACACATATGAATTTCTGTGACCCAAACACGAACGTATAAAGTAAGCAGGTAAATTAATTTTGAATAAGAGGTTTACTTTTGGAAAAATTAGAAAAAACGTTATGCAAACTGTACCGTGTGAGTCGTGTGACATATCGTGTGCCGAGTGCGTGGTCCGACACGCAGTTGGCCGGTTTTTTAAGTCCCTACCTAATAGGTAGGCCTTTGTCCTTTTTCAGAGACCAAAACAATCAATCTGCCTAGCCTTTTTCCAACTATTTTGGGGTCGGCTTCCAGTCTAACCGGATGCACAGAAACAACAGAAAATTAGCACTTTAAAGCTTAATATTTCAGAAACGGATCCCTAAACCGAAAAATTGTTTTCACAAAACCGCAATATTTTTAAAAGACCCATCCAACAACACCCCACACCATGGCGTAGATGAGAAAAAAAAACATCCCCACTTTACGTGTACAGAAGGTACCTACCCTAAAAACAATTTTTTTTCATGATTTTATTTTACCACTTTGTCGGCATGATGAATATGTATAACCATGCCAAATTATAGCTTTCTAGTACTACGAGGTGCATTCAATAAGTACGTAGCCTCATCGCCAGAGGGCGCTGTAGTTTCAAAAGAGTTTTACCACAGTGTAGCACACAGAAAAGATAAAGAGGTTAGAAGGGCCTTGTGGGCGGGGCAGGCGCGCCGCATGTATGTGTAGACACACTAAGTTCAGCCGAAATTTGTTTTACCGGCCAGTAATCGCGCTCTCACTGTGACAACGTACGAAGCTCCGCTAAACAAAAGGATTATGCCTTGTTGCGCTGTTAGAACGTGTCGGAAAAGTAACAAGTGGTGTAGTGTAGCCCGACAAGGGATTTCTTTTCACCGGTAAGTCCAAAAATCTTAAAATACAAGTGATATTTGTAATTATTACAATAGTATTATGTAGTTTGTAGATAAAAGCGATACAATCGCAAACAGATGCACAGTTATACATTGCTTGCAATGCATGAGTACCGTCTTGTACTTCGTGAGCGATCGCGCAATATGTTGCGTTCACTGCGAAAGTCGCGTCGCCGAGCCAACGCTTGAATTCCGCGAAATCCATGCGTATCGATAGCGTTGTACCAAGTTGTAATCAATGTCGATATTGTGTGTATGTATACAAATAATTATTGACAGTAATATTAAAATTAAAATAACTTTGTTTTAACCAATTATTGTTTATTGTGGGTTACCAATTTAGTTTCTGAGTGGGTTTTTACTCTAAAATTTGGTTTGATGTTAGCCATTTATGATGAAACCATACATTTTTAATGTTATTTTTAGGTTTCCAACAGATCCAGACACAAGATAACTGTGGATTGAGGCAACTGGTAGAATCGAACAGATACCTACTAAATATTTTGTTCTCAACATTTTACAGAAAATGATTAGGTACATAACAAAAAAGTCAGGGAATAGATTCTTAAAATCTGGAGCTTCTCCGCACAAAAACATCGCTATGCTTTTTTCAGTAAGTCATGAATAATTTATATCTTATAAAACTTAATTGCTGTTTTTGAACAGCGTACCTAATTATTACCATTAAATTATGTCACCTAGATCATTTTTTGTGGATCCGTGTTTATTGGGTTTATTATACAGCCATAAAGCTGAAAATCCATAGTTGAAATCTAAAGTTTCAAAATGATGCTTTTCTCGTTACGCTTATTTTTAACCGACTTCAAAAAAAAGAGGAGGTTCTCAATTCGTCGCGTATCCATACAACTTTTTTATGATGTACACCGATTTCTCCGTCAATTGTGGACCGATTTTGAGAATTATTTTTTTATTTGAAAAGGTATGCTCTCAAGGTGGTCCCATTGTCACCAACTCAGAATCTGATATTTATAAATATATTACGTCTAATGGAAAACATTCGATAAGGCTGTGAAATTAGTTTTTTGGATTCTTGCAAATTGCAGCTTTGTTATTGAAAATGCGATTTGCGCCCGTAACGGTTACTCAATAATAAATTCAGTATTCATCAAAGTCGTAAGTACACTTTTCTAGGTTTACTATACTCAAAAATATAATTATTTCCGAAAAAAAACTTGTTTTTTTGAGCAACATGATGATTTTTGTTAATTATTATTGACATGATGTTAATTATTTTTAGCAAATATATTATGGTTACAGGGTGCAATCAACATCTAGAACAACTTAACATAATTATGACGTAAAACAGAGCTGCAATTAGCGAAAATCTAAAGAAAATTTGAATTTCACGGCAATATCGAATGTTCCCCCTTAATTTGACATTTTTTTTAATTATGTATGTTTATAGGAAGTCCACACTATTCATACCCCGTCCTCCCTCCCGAAATTAAAGTGAAATATTGCAAAATTTAAAGTAAAAAAAATATAGTATATTTTATCGATATCAATATCGATTAATGCAAGCCGTAATGTATATGAGAAATAAATTGCTTTTGCGCGAGTGTGAGTGTACGTCAAGCGCAGTGTTTGCGTTAGTGTGAGAACCAATAGCAAACTCGCGATCTAAGTGCGTGTGGTTTATTTGTGTGCGTAATGCGCGTACGTATTGGTCTCTTGCTTGTAGTGGAGTTACAGAGTGGGGGACAAGCGGCGACACGCGTTCTAGTACAAATCAGGAACTATTTCCTTTCTAATCTCTTTATCTGTTCTGTGGTGTAGCACATTCTTTTTTAATTCTTTTTTCAAATTTTCATTCCAATCCCTTCATTTGTTTTAATTTGACAACTTATGGAAGCGAACGTGTCGATCGGTTTTACAAAAATGGAAAAAGAGCAATATCGTTCGGTGATTCGATTCCTATTTTTGGAAGGGAAAACGCGCATCGAAATCAAAGAGCGCTTGAATGCTGTGTACGGTGACTCTTCTCCATCGATGGCCACCGTCAAGAATTGGTTCAACGAGTTTGCACGTGGCCGTACGTCGGTTTTTGATGAACTACGTCCAGGTGCACCGAAAACAGCTGCTACGGAGGAAAACATTAAAAAAAATCCATGATCTCGTATTGGCAGATCGCCGATTGAAGGTTCGGGAGCTAGCTGAGACTGTAGGCATTTCAGAAGGAACAGTGCATCATATTCTTCACGAGGAACTCGGCATGAAAATGCTGTCGGCGCGATGGGTGCCGCGTTTACTCACACCAGAAAACAAGCGCAACCGTGAGACCACATCGGAGACGTGTTTGGCGCTGTTTAAGCGGAATCCAGCGGAGTTTTTGCGTCGTTTTGTGACCGTCGATGAAACCTGGATCCACTGGTACACACCAGAGACCAAGGAGCAATCAAAACAATGGATCCAGACCGGGGAACGTGCTCCAAAGAAGGCGAAAACTATAAAATCGGCCGGAAAAGTTATGGCCACCGTTTTCTGGGATTCACAAGGTGTGATCTACATCGATTACCTCGAGAAGGGTAAAACAATTACAGGGCTTTACTATGCCGATTTATTGGGCCGACTCGACGCCGAATTAAAGAAAAAACGACCCCATCTGGCGAAGAAAAAAGTGCTGTTTCACCACGACAACGCACCGGTTCACACGTCTGCCGTTGCCATGGCCAAATTGGTCGAATTACGCTACGAATTGCTGCCCCATCCACTGTATTCTCCAGATTTGGCCCCTTGTGACTTTTTTCTGTTTCCTAATCTGAAAAAATCACTCGCCGGGAATAGATATGGATCGAATGAGGAGGTCATCGCCGCCACGGAGGCCTATTTTGCAGAGTTTGACAAAAACTATTTTTCGGACGGGTTAAAAAAGTTGGAGCATCGCTGGGCTAAGTGTATCGAACTAAAAGGAGACTATGCTGAAAAATAAATTGCCACTTTTCCAAAATTTTCGTTTACTTTTTGTAGGCTAAGTATTTATTGAATGACCCTCGTAAGTCTCTGAGCTAAGGTGCGGACGGACAGACGGACGGACATAGCGAAACTGTAAGGGTTCCTTGTTTACTACGGAACCCTAAAAAGAAAAAGGAACTGGCGACGCAGCAGCCGTGTGTACCTAATACTACACGAACCTTCGAGCTACTTTTGACCACTTCACAACTCGGAAACTATTTAACCTACATACATGATATTTGGCACATTTAGCTCTTTAGCTTGTCTAGAATACAAAATTTCATAAATGTAGCTCGAACAGTTATTGATAAATCTGTGACTTGGCGAAAAATTGCTACTAAAGGGTCCCACACATTTATACAGTCCGCTAGCAGTCATTCATAATAACAGGGTAACACTGTTTTTATGAATGACCGCCTGCCGGCGGACCGCTAGCGGACTGTAAATATTAGGTCTTTACCTATGAAATTGCCGTTCTGCAGTACTGGCCATTTCAAATCAAAATAATTTTTGTTTGGCTAAGAATTCTAATCTCTAATTAATTTTATTTTAAAAACATGGATTTTTTTTTCCAAAAGTAGTCATTTGTTTATTGATTAGTGTTACATTTTCATCGCATTTCAATCTTTTTCGTTATCATGGATACGTTAAAAATTCGAGTAATTATGGAATATGAGTACCGTCGTGGCAGCAACGCGGCACAAGCGGCACGCAACATCAACGACGTTTACGGAACTAACACTACAAACCAACGCACCACTTGTTATTGGTTTGCTCGCTTCCGTTCTGGAAATTTCGACCTGAAAAATGAACCTCGCGGTCGTCCGAAGACTTTGGTCGACAATGACGAATTAAAGGCGATTGTGGAAGCTGATGATACACAATCTACGGCTGAATTAGCAGCAGCTTTCGACGTTAGCGTCAAAACAATATTGGTCCATTTGCGTCAAATTGGCAAGGTAAAAAAGCTTGACAAATGGGTGCCCCACGAACTCAATGATCGCCAGCGCGAAGTACGCGTCGAGACGTGCCTTGCACTGCTCAACAGACACACAAATGAAGGAATTTTGAACCGCATTGTTACCTGCGAAGAAAAATGGATTCTGTTTGATAACCGCAAGCGCTCAGCAAGTTGGTTGGATCCTGGTTCAGCACCTAAACAATGCCCTAAACGAAAACTTACCCCTAGAAAAGTGATGGTCACTGTTTGGTGGTCTAGCGCCGGTGTGATTCATCACAGCTTCTTACCAAACGGGGTGAGCATTACTTCAGATGTGTACTGTGAAGAACTGAACACAATGATGGAGAAGCTGGCACATCTCCAACCAGCATTGGTCAATCGCTCGTCTCCGCTGCTCCTGCACGACAACGCGCGACCTCATACTGCACAGCAGACGGTCTCCAAGTTGCAAGAACTGGGGTTAGAAGCTCTCCGTCATCCGCCCTACTCACCAGACCTTGCGCCTACAGACTACTACTTTTTCCAGAATTTGGATAACTTCTTGGCGGGAAAAAAATTCAATACCCGAGAGGCAGTACAAAATGCCTTTGAAGAATTTGTTGCCTCCCGTCCAGCTGATTTCTTTAAGAAGGGCATCAATAAACTGCCACTGCGTTGGCAAAGATGCATTGATTGCATGGGTGATTACTTCGATTAATACAAATAAAAAATGCATGAAAAAAATTCGTTTAAATTTTTTCATACAAAACGGCAGTTTCATAGGTAAAGACCTATTATGTTAGCGAAAAAATTTGGGAGAAAATAGATCTTCGCTATGTGCCCTAGCTTTTGAGATTCAAATATTGCCAAGCTGGGGACCGGTCACCTATAAACCCTTATAACTTTTGAACCAGTGACTGACTAATCCTGATATTTGGCGACAAATTTCGACTAATTAGCGACAATTTTATTGTGTTATCAAAATTAAAATCCCTAATGGTAGCCATGCCAGTGTCAGTCACACATGTCCTAGAACCAAAAATTCGAAGACATGCGACATCTACCAACCCGCACTGGGCCCACGTGGTGGATTACGGCCCACTCCCTCGCAGAAAGAGGAGGCCTGTATCCCAGCAATGGGTACATTATAGGCTGATTATGCTTATTATGCAGTAACTGGATTATGGAGGTCAGACAGGCAGTCGCTCCATGTAAAATACTAGTATCCAGCTGCATCCGGTTAGACTGGAAACCAACCCCAACATAATTGGGAAAGGGCTAGGCAGATGATATGCTGATTATGCTTCCCCTACAGGGGAAACAGGTGTGACGTTATGACTGTATATTTATTAATAAAGTTTGTGGCATGTAAATGTTGTTCTTTAATCATTTTGACAGGAATCTACTACTGCAGATAACGACTTTATATAAAACACTTAATTTTGATAAAACTTTATTCAGATTTACAATAGTAATGTTTTAACATCAAGTTCCTATACTTAACCTAAACCTCGTATTTAGCACCAGGTAATAATCTAACAAATATCCGATAGAACTAGGGGCGATGTTGTTGTAGATTCAATAACAGCGTTATGTCATAACTCAAGTCATAACTTAGTAGAAATTGTGGTCCTGGTCGATTACGTTGTACTATTTACATTTAAATATTGGTCAAACATGCGCATGGTTTCTGAGCATACAGGGTCAAATTAAATTAGCGTAACTCCGCAGACGTGATGGGTATCAATCAATTTCTGAACACGATAAAATTAATATTAAAAGATTTAATGTTTTTTGTTTTGGGATCAACGACTGCTGCAACTGGTAGTGTAATTACTTGAAGTATGAGTTGAGAATGGTGCCGATTCTCTTGTGAACGCACTAAACTAAAATTAGAGAATCGCTATCTTTTACTAACAGGCAGCGCGAGAAAAGGATGGCTATAGCTATGAACTAAGTTGGAGTTGTCAAACTAGTTCACGCCTTGCCCTTCACCGTGTTTTTTAGTCGACATGTTTTTACGTGTCGTCTAAATGTCTATGGAAAAATTAGTTCTAACTAATTTGACAGCTCTAATTTACTTCCGTCCCTTTCTTGTCATAATAGAGAGAAAAAGTTAGCAATAGCCTAAATTAAGTTTAGTTTGTGCACAACAGAATCGGCACCAATATCTGTTTTTTTTTTTTGTTTTGACCTGCTTAGATATCGATATCTATCACGTCTTGTTTATACATTGTATTATACATGTTAATTTATTGTTATTTGAAATGTTAAGTTATATTGAACAAAAGTTTGATAAATAAGTAGTAAATTCATTTGAAAATTTTATTGGCATGGTTACGTTACCTCCATTAACGCTACTATCGCATGAATGGAACTCAAAAGTGACGTAATGGAATCCTAAAGGTCGGTTCATAAAGCCATCGTTTTAATTAGTGTTCTAAAGTCTAAATAAATAAGTATGAATAAAATAATTATGAAATGCCTCGAATTTTTTAAATGAATTGCTGCTTATTACTTAATTTCGTGTGTAAATCAAACAAGCTTTTTCGAGTAGGTATTCCGGCTTAAAACACTCCATTCAGGATAACATTAGAAAAATAACAGTGAAATAACGATAGTTTATTGCGTTATATTGTTGAAATGGCTGCGTTTAGTGTTCAATTTTAATGGTATCCTGAATGAAATTTTTTTTTTGTTTTTTGCGCGAATTGATCGTCAAAATATATGTGATAAACAGTTATCACATTTATTTTGACAATTATTTCACCCAAAGCTTTTTGTAAATCTATATAATTTTTTCAAAAAAATTTGAGATTTTTCGTACGGGGTACCTACATTATGATAACTCACTATTGTTTTAGGCTTAAATATGCCCTTGACGGCTGCAGAAAAATCAAAACGGTACCGAGAAAAAATCAAACAAAACCCGGAAAAATATGAAGAATTTAAGAAGAAGGAATTACAAAGACAAAAAAAAACACCAAAAGAAGATTAAAGAGCTCACTGAGGACGAGAAAATAAAAAAAATAAAACTCTGGAGGGAACAAAAACGAAAACAAAAAAAAAACAAAATCACTCAACCGAATCCACAATCAGGGCAATCACGTGACGCATCCAATACTTCAGTTTCACATTCATTAAAAATTAGGTATCGAAAATTGTTAAATAACTATAAAAAGGCTTTAAAGACGATTCGTCAATATAATACAACAGTACAGACTCTGAGAAAGAAATTATACCGAATGAAAAAAAAACCTGAAACCGAATTTGATTTATTGAACACAGAAAACAATAAATTGAAAGCAAGACAAGAAATAATGGAAATATCAATTCGTAGTACGTACAGGAATTGTAAGAAAAATAAAGAAAAACAATTACTTAAAAACGTGATTAGGAAACAGGCGCAAATATTGGAAAAAGCACCTGAAAGTAAGATTTTAGGTCTTAAAGGAAGAATCAGGAAAAGGATTAATGTACAACGACCAATAAATAAGAAGACTCAGGAAGAAATAGTTAGTTTTTATTTGAGAGACGACGTAAGTAAAAGCACAGCTGGTAAGAAGGAAACCAGGTCCAAAGACAAACAAAAAGCACAAAATAATAAATAAGATACTTAGTCGACACACTGAAAAACGTATACGAAATTTATAAAAAAGACGGTGGGTCATGCGGCTTCACCACCTTTTACAGATACAAGCCTTATTATGTACTGTCGCCAAGTATCAATAATAGAGAAACCTGCTTATGTATTAAGCACAGTAACTTTGAGTACATGTTTAATGCACTGAAATGTAAAGGTGTCATAACTTACAAGAATATAAAAGATATTACGCGTTATGACTGCATGTACAATAAATGTAAAGATTGTAAGAGTATTTCATATGATGAACAAAAACTCGATTCTGCTATATCATGGTTCAAATGGGTTAGGGTAAATCATGAATATGAAAAATCTGGCAAAGTATATACAACTAAGAAGACTACCAAACAACAAGTAAAAGGAACTGTACTTGATATCATCACCAACTTTCAGAACGAGCTACCGGCGTTTAAAACTCATTTCTATAATTGGATTGAACAACAACGTCAATACAGAAATTGTATCAAGAACATGAAAGATGACGAGATACTCATTTTATGTGACTTTTCGGAGAATTTTGAATGCAAATATAGTGAAGAAGTCCAATCAATGCACTTTGGTGCCTCCAAAAACACGATCACTTTACATTGTGGTGTAATTTTTTGGAAAAATCTATCCCAATCATTTGTATCTGTTTCAGATAATAATTGCCATGAGCCGAATGCCATCTGGGCACACTTGATGCCAGTTATCAAACTTGCAAAAGAAATGAACCCTCATATCAAAGTTATACACTTTTTTTCAGACGGCCCATGCAGCCAGTACCGTCAAAAAAATAATTTTTATCTTTTGAGTTTATTCACCCCAAAATTGAAACTATCATATTCAACATGGTCATTTTCGGAGGCAGGTCATGGCAAAAGTATGGCAGATGGGATTGGGGGTGCCGTTAAGAGACAATTGGATAAAAGGATTTCTTATGGTCATGATGTTACTAACGCCACTGAAGCATTTCAAATTTTAGAGAACAGCATGAAGACAGTAAAGTGCTTTTACATAAGTAATCAAGATATTGAAAACATAAAACAACTTATTCCCAACGGCATTCAAGCTGTTCCTGGTACAATGCAATTGCATCAAATATCATCTACACAATGTAACCAGATTAAATATCGGCAACTGAGTTGTTTTTGTGGGGAATATCGTGGTTTGTGCAGTTGCTATTGTCCCAAAATAGAACTGTTTTGCATTAAAACAAAACAGTTATTATGTTATGAAAAACATAACATTTGATAATGAAGAAGCTATCTCAAATCTTGCCTTATATACTATAAATAGTTAGAATATATGTACTTACATTCTCTCTTTGTTACCTTTGCCTTTTCACCATGGAAGAATATCGCTGTGAATTATGGTCTCAGCGAGCTGAAACTGTCACTGTCAGTGTCATTCATAGGAGTCTTCAAAATTCAACAGCAAGGACATTGCTCAAATGTTATGTTTTTCATAACATAATAACTGTTTTGTTTTAATGCAAAACAGTTCTATTATGTTTCCTTCAAAACATAACATTTGATAATGAAGACCTGTTTGATATCTGCTGGTGAAAAAATACCTGAAGGATGTAGACGCTATGTGAATTATATTAATTTAAAAACTGAACAAATATTTCGGTCTGTATTCATTAAATGTTCAAGTAAATCAGTATGAATTTTCAATCTATCTATCCTAGAAAATGCAAAAATGAACACCTTCCATAAATGTTATAGAAACCTTCAACTGTCAAGTCATGAGACACAATTAAATTCCTTTTGTTGTAACCAACCTCTAGGAGGTTGGTCGACAGTTGAGGCAAATCTATTTGCCTTAGTTAGGTGAACATGAAATGAATGAATGAATGATAATATAAAATCAATGAGATCTAAAACTGAATTAAAATAATAATCTCATTAAGTACTAAAGTATACTTAATTGGATCACTCATATATTTAATTAATACAAGTTTTATTCATTTTATAAAGATGAGGAAAAACAAACTCAATGTCATACATGACAAAGTTAAAATTCCATTGAAACTGAAATATTTAGGACATCTTTCTTACAATGGTCAAATCTAAGTAGTGGCACATGTAAATGATCTAAGATGATTTTAGTATGTCTCTTCATTTGTCAATTAAAATGATTGAAATTTGAATCATGTATACAAACATATTTATATATGTTCATAGGGAATTAAAAATTATCTTATGATAAATCCTATTTCCCTCTCACTCACAATAGGAGACCTTTGTCCCATCAGTGGGAGCATTAGGCTGGTCATTCTAAATTCTCTTGAGAGGTAGCCCTCTCTTACTACTTTACAAAAGTAATCATTCTGTAAGCCTAGTGGCTCTTCCAGTTTAATTTCATCTGATGAACTGATTCTCCAGTCAGCCTCCCGAAGGCTACCACAGAACTTATACTTCCTAGAGGTTTAAAAATATTTCAAGTAAGCTTATCCACACCTGTTATTGTAAACCAAAATCAACAAAGCTTATGGTAGAAGTAAACATCTTGATTGTCAGTGTCTTTGAATCACACCTTAGCTGCACTGTTATTCAACATGTAAAAGCTGTGAGATGTCTTACAATATTAGGGTATGTAAAACTCTGCCAATAATTTCTGGCAGACTCATCGTTCTGGCACTCCTTTCATGTATTTCTGGGCAGTGGTTTAGCTAAGGATAATGCCTTAAACTTATTAAATGGACATAAAACTGTTTCGATCTGACATTTGTTCGTACAGTATGTGCTTTATGCAAAAAATAAAATAAATCTGGATCTTGTACTGGTACTGACTCTCCGATCCAAGTACGAGAGCCAGGAACACTGGGTAGGTCCCCGTCCGATTTCCGAGTACAAGACTGAGCACTCGGTCTTTAATTAGGCGAAGAGCAACCCATGCTAGTTGATGCTGTCACCTCTGACTGAAAACTCGCAGAAGATTGCCAAGCCATCATTTGAGTCCCATGTGACGTACTGTCGCACAAAAGGCCGACTTATCTGACGCGAAAACGTCGACGTCGGGGACGCCCCACTTTGTAACATGGCCTCCGAGGCCTGGGGCCTGGAGCAACAGGAGCCACTCCGGCTGGTCTGTTCCTAGATAAGCGGTCGGCTAAGCCGTTATAACACATTTAACCTCCCCGGGAGGTAAACCGCTAACAGAGTGATGTTCAGCTAATCTGCTAACTTCGTTATCTTGCAAATCAGGTTCAGGACCGCTAGGGGACGTATCTCTCGCCGATCTTAAATGTGCGACAAATGGTCTATTGGCGGATTGAACTAGAATACGTGCACTCTGAAGACTGGCTTTTTGGCATTACTGCATATATGGCAAATCTGTCTCTCAAGTTCAAGTGCCATTTTTTCTGGTTTGGTCAAGTTCCTGACTAGAGTAGTATAGAATAGAATATTCTTTATTATGTACACCTCACCACTAGGACGACACAATGGGAAGTTTTATCACTAAAAGCGATATTTTAAAAACATTCTTTAGACTCCCTTTGGAGGAATTGAGTAGCCCATTCATGTGGTCTCCTTACCTTTCCTCCACGGCAAGTGTGGACAGGAAGTGGGTTATCTTACCCCTGTGTAAAGGAACTGGGCTGTGGTCTATCAATAGCCTCTGGCCACCACATTAACTCTTGGCAAACCAGCAGAGCAACCTTTTTCCATTTGTCCTGGTCTGCCCTTCTCAAATATTTGTCTGACGACAAGTATTCCCATAAAGGGATAACAAAATTTTGGTGTTGATGAGCTATGAACTTGTTTCAGGGAACAAAGTGTTGTTATTATTATCTTTCTTTCTACCTTGCCTGCAGGCAGGGCCTTGTGTTTGGTAGCAGTGCTCAAAAGAAGGCCTACATATTCGAACTCCTGATTGAGATTTAGAATTGATTTAGGAAATTCACTTGTCACCCAAGCTTTGTTAGAACCCACAGTCTCCGAGACAGTAATCAAAAATGTAACTTTTCCTAGTGGGCCAGTAAAAAAAAAAAAAAATATCTAAACTAAACAATTACAAGAATGCAGATACCACAGGCTCTTAAATTCTCTGCCATTCAGTAAGAAATCTCAAAGGGGTCTGTCAATTCCCATATATAGTTTGTTTCTAAATGACTCTCCGGAGTCTTTGTGTGAACTATTCCCTTCATTAGCATATCATTGCTTTCATTTTAGTTTTTAGTAATAACAGAGTGTAAACAATAGGCTATTATTGATTATAATCATAATCATAGAAATCCGCATAGATTATTATGGGTTTAATTTGTATTCATTATTTTAACTGGTTTTTTTTTATTTTTTTTTTATAAATATATTAATATATTAAGCCCCACAAAACCATGTCAATAGTTTGACTGTGGGGGCTGGCGAGTCTTACTACTACTAGTAGCTTTACTACTTAATATCTCAAAATAGAATTATCTTGAATGTTAATAATTTCAGTATTTCACTTCCTGTTATGCTCTTCAGTATTAACAGAAACAGGTTTTCAGTCTTTCATTCCCAAGTTTTTACATGGTTCCTTAGACAATAGGCAGTCTGGTTCATACCAGACTTGTTCATACCTTGGCCTAGTTATTTTTGCTATGATCCTCATTTATCATGTTTTTAAAATAATAAAAGAACTATTTCTTATTTAACCAGCTTTAACTAATATTTTGTCAGTTTTAAGTGGCTGTATTTGTTCCATTTCTAATTTTGATAGAGCAATATGTTCCTGATGGTCCTGCTCATAACTATAAGATTTCCATAATTATTACAAAATACAGCAAAAAATTAACAGTATACCATTATAAATTATAATGTTGTTATTTAGCACTTCTTATTAGCTAAGTACCTATAAAACTTGATGTCAATTACAATTAATAGGTTATTTTAATGTTCTAATTGCAGAGAGTTCATAAGAGGTGCTGAACCTCTTTAATTAATTTATTTATTTATAGGTACTCCAACAACGTATTCACTAATGACATATTAAGTACATAAAATAGCTTATTATATCTATTAGTATGGTGAATTTGTCACTTAAAGAAGTACACAGCTTAAACAAATAGAAAATATTATACAAATTATTATAAGAATTATTTTAAAGTGATTTAAAAACCTAACTTATTTTTTGTTACAATGAAAGTAACAATTGCATAACACCTGCAAGCATATACAATTTTAATTTAAATACACTTCTGGATGGGAGTGTTCGGACTTCCGAAAGGGAAGGTAGGAGACAATCCTAGTACGTTGCTGCCCAATTAATAAGTCCTTGTAGACTTTACTTTAGCAGCTTGCTTTCTTTGCTCTAGACCCACATTAGAGATCCCAGCCAAAACTCCCTCCGCAGGGGCCAAATAGTAGGATTTAGTTTTGTTTAGTGGCATAAGTGCTCATTCACTTCTAATTCAGTGTGTGAAACACATGGGGTGGGTGAGCATAAATGTAAGGCTTTCTTATAACGGATTGCTTTTCATGGTGGAATGTCAAAAACTGCTTGAGTAGCTTTAGCTCCTCTAGACAATCTGTATGTGCTTTAGGATTTACCTAATCATCATAATTTACACCAAAATCTTTGAGTTGTAATATCTCTGTGTATTTAGATAAACACAACCGGGTTGTTTAGAAAACAACAATGCGCTTCTGAAGTAAATACTAGCATGAAGCAGGTTAGAAGATTATTGATAATGTGTCTGAGTAAGGTTCACTAACCTTGATTAGAATGTGGAAATTATATTAATTATATTACTTACTTGGCTATTCATAAAACTCATTCAATTGTAGGTAAAATTGTAAATGCATAGTAGGTCCGTCTTACAGGAAATCGTTTCGATCTCATTGCCCTGTTTATCGGCTCGGCGGCGGCGGTGCGAAGAGCGTTCTTCCCTATTACGGCACTTAGGAGAATCGAAATAAAAACGGTTGCTCTCAGAAGGCACTGGCGACCACATCTATATTGTGAGCTATCGATCTCCACCTCGGCACTTCGCTGACTCACGATCACCGTAACACTATATATCACTTACCACAAGCACTATTATTATTCACTTTTAACCAAGTTATAACTGAAACTTTACTAATTTTCTAAGAAAATTATCGAGAGAAAATATTTGACGTACATTGGCGGCAAATATTTAAGACGCTATGAATGACACTGACAGTGACAGTTTCAGCTCGCTGAGACCATAATTCACAGCGATATTCTTCCATGGTGAAAAGGCAAAGGTAACAAAGAGAGAATGTAAGTACATATATTCTAACTATTTATAGTATATAAGGCAAGATTTGAGATAGCTTCTTCATTATCAAATGTTATGTTTTGAAGGAAACATAATACATAATTTTGTTAAACCATCAAAAGAAACTGCCGAATTGAGTGTTGAGGCCTTAATAGTTCCTGGGACGTCAAAAGACAACATGAACGTTACTCCTTGTTATTCGAGCCTGAGCATTGCGCCCCACAAAATGAATACGGCAATTGATTATGAATTTCCAGACAATACCCGACAGATAAGCAGTTCCCCTATTGAGGTTATTCCTGATCACATGCTCCAAGATTTAGAAACATACCAAAGTGATAATGAAGAAAACATATTTTTTGATTTCCATGTGGGTCAAATGGATGAAACTCCAATTTCTTCCCTAGAAGATAACAACATTTCTGGACCACTCATAGAGATAACTTCTCTGACCGATAATCAGAGATTAGTTGAACCTAAATCTGATAGCATAATTCCAATCCTGGAAAGTTCATGCATGACAGCTTCAGATCACGTTCTTGGTAATACCCAAAATAAACAGCTCAGAGAATCTTGCATCTCTTAAATGTCAGCCCTCTAAGAAGAGAAAAATAAATATATCGAACGACAACAAACATAACGGAAAAGAATTTAAGTCATCATGGACTTTTTTGTGCTCTATTTGCAAGGAGCGTCAGCCTTTTGTTATACAAAGAATGGTAAAATGTAATGCATGTAAAAATTGGGTTTGCCTGATATGCAGCGGAACAACTTTTTTTGATTACATTTGTTCGATTTGTCTTGGGACTGATGAATAGTGTTGATTGATCTTAAATGTGATTTTTCGTATTGTTTTTTTTAAGTGTTGTTTAAGTTACGTACTTTTTTACTTTTTTTACTCTTTTTTGTTACAGTTTAAGACCGTTTACATTTCATACAAACTATCAAGTCTTTATTTTTCGAAATAAATGAACCGATTTTAATGAAACTTCCTACGAATAAGTAGGATATATAGGTCCAAAAAGGTAATAATCGGTTCATGCATTTCGAAAACAAGAACTTGAAAGTTTGTATGAAATGCCGTACGTTGTAAACGCTCTTAAATGACATACTAGTAATATTATGTTTAATACGATAAGTACAAGTTACCATGATTGTTGTCATAATTCAGAGTCATATAAACGTTGCCTTATAGTTCCTAAACGTCATTTTCGAATTCCATTAACGTCACTGTCCTATTATTACTGTGATTTATTCTCTAAGACTAATTAATAGATCTCAAAGAAATTTTACTGTTTTTGTTCAATATAGTTTATTATTAATTTTTAATTTGTTATAATTAAACTTTGGAAAGAATATTTCTCATATTTGACGTTCTAGGATGAAAAAATAGTACAAAGTACCCAAAAGTAGCGTAAGGAATATCTTTGTTAAAACATTTTTTGATTAGATCTAATAAGCTGAATTATCAATATTTTTTAGAAGACTGATTGTGTTTATTTTTCATAAATAAAGTTAAAAATACTGAACTTCTTTTAGTTTTCATGAAAACTAATTTAAAATTAGTAACGTAATGGAATTTCTTGAGAACATAATTTAATTAAAATTGTAATTATTTTCAAAATTCATTATTATTTTCTTAAAAAAATACTATTTTCATACTGCTCATACTATATTTTATCAATTTAATTACATTTTGAAGCTAAATGTTAAAATTCACGTAAGTGGAATTCTAATTACGTCACCGACAATTTTTTTGAAAAACGCCCAATTATTACGTTTAATCTTTATTTTCTACGTATTACATTGTTTGTAACGTGTGTTTTTAGTGCTTTTTCGATTTCAATAAAAACATAACCTTCAAAATGGCAAGGTGGGAAAGAGGAACGGTTATACCAGGTTAAGAGAAACATATGTTCCTCTTTTCCGGTTTCAGGGGGTAACAAACATTTTTAAAATCCGCTAAAATATAAAACATTCTGTATATAGCCATGATTTGCTAAATATTTATTTGTTACAGAAAAAGCAAAATGCCTCGAGCTTACGTAAGAAAGACCGATAGAAGTTCTTATCCGAAAGAAAAGCTATTAGAAGCAGTTAGGGCCGTTAAAAGTGGCGCCTTGTCAGGTTATGAAGCCTCAAAACATTATGGGATACCAAGAGCGACTATAATCAATCGCGTTTATGAGCGTAAAGGTATGAAATCCAATACTTTGGGGAGGGCCACGGTTTTATCGCGAGATGTAGAAGAAAACCTTGTCAAAAATTTGCATGCAATGGAGAAGTATGGCTTCGGCTTGACGAGAAAGGAATTGATGGAGACTGTGGGACTATATGTGACAGCGAAAGGTGTGGATAATCCGTTCAAAAACGGAATTCCTGGAGAGGACTGCTTCCTTTCGTTTAAAAAACGACATAATATCTCTGTGAAAAAGCCGCAGCCGGTGGAGTATGCCCGAAAAACTGCATGCAGGCCTAATGTGATATACCCCTATTTCGATTTGCTGGAAGAAACAGTCAACCAACTAGAACTTCGAGACAAACCATCACATATTTGGAATGTCGATGAGACAAGCTTTAGCAAAGACCCCTCAAAGGCAAAAGTGGTTGGACTGAAAGGATTTACTTCCACAAGAACGATATCATCTCCTGGGAAAGATAACACTACCGTCTTGCTGGGGTGTAATGCTCTTGGAGAAAAAGCTCCCCCTTTAATTATTTACAAGGGCAAAAACGTATGGGACGAGTGGACGTCACAAGAAGGGTACCCAGGAACAGCGTATGCCGCAACAGCTAATGGGTGGATGGAGAGTGCTGTTTTTGAGGCGTGGTTTGAAAAAGTTTTTCTGCCAACTGTAGGACAAAAGCGGCCCATACTCTTAGTGTACGACGGGCACTCTACCCATGTGGGAATAAATATTATTGAGAAGGCCCGAGCAGCACAAATAACGATTTTGAAGATTCCTCCTCACACCAGCGATGTGTTGCAGCCGTTAGATTTGGCTGTGAATAAACCTTTTAAGGATAGATGGGATGCAGCTTTGGTGAAATGGCAACGATTAAACATTGGTAAGACACTGCCAAAAAAAGAGTTTGCAAAGATTCTTGGACAAATTTGGACTGCAATAGATCCTAATGTGTGTGCAGCTGGGTTTAAAAAAGCGGGTATTTACCCACTAAACAAAGATATTGTTCCAGAATCTAAATTTAATCAATTGCTTTTGCGAGAGTGGAAACAAACAACAATGTCACTCATTAACCTTATTGGTGACGATAAAACAAAGTCTGCAGACATACCTCCTTTAACGCAAGATCAACAGAACAGTCAGCTAATTAGACGTTTTAATCCAGATTTGTTACTTAACATCACTTTGGCAAAGATTAATCGTATATATCAGGCACACAGTCAACCACAGCAAAGGCAGCAAAATTTGAATGATTTAGCAGGATGTTCAAAAAAATTACCTGAAACAGAAAATCCAAAGCCTAAGGCACACAGCCCACCACAGCAAAGGGAGCAAAATTGGAATGATTTCGCAGGATGTTCAAAAAATTTACCTTTAACAGAAAATCCAAAGCCTAAAATACATATTCTCGAGAACCGGGCGATCACGTTTGAAGATTTATTACTCATGAATATAAAAGCAGGCACAAGTAATAAGATAAAAAGGAAAAGAATTGCCCCTGGTGCAGAAGTAATTACGCACGATGATGTTTACCAAAGATGTAAGCAAATGGAAGTAGAAAAAGCTGAAAAATTGAAGCAAAAACAAGAAAAGAAGTCCAAAGCAAATGTAAAACAAGAAATAAAGCAAAAATCTAAATCACTGTTAAAAACTACGTGTCCTAAAAAAGAGAGTAATAAGAATTTATCAAAAAAAAAGAAGACAAGAGTGCGAGCTGAATCATCAAGCGAAAGTGAAATAGAGATAGATATTAGGGATGAAAGTGAAGATGATGAAGAACAATATTACAAAGATCTTTATATGCAAGATGATGACGTAGAAGGAGAAGAAGAGGAGATCGATGAAATAAATAGGCAGACCGATGAAAAGAAAACAAATAAAAAAACACGGATGCGAGACATGGAAATGGAGGATGAGAGTAGAGAAGATAAAGAAAACAAGCAAAAAGCAGAAGACTCAAATTTAAATGTTGTTCGAAACGATTGGCTGTTGGTTAAATTCTGCTCAAAACGATCTGTAAAACATTACGTTGGAGTAGTGCTACGCATAACAGATGATGGTGTTCCAGTTGTCCAATATGTAAGAAAGACACTGACTAAAGTAGAAGACCAGACAATGTTCACTTATCCCGCATTGGAAGATATATCTGAGGTGAAGCATCAAGAAGATATTGTTACTAAATTGCCTAAGCCTGTTATTGGCCGTAGAGGCCAAATAATTTTTAAAATGTCTTATAAAACTTTTAATGCTCAGTAAGTAAATTTCACTTAAGTTCCTATTAGCCATTATTGATTTGTTTGTTTTTAATAAATAGAGCAAAGACTTGTTGCTTAAGACTGAATGTAAAGTAAAAGAGACTTATTTTTATGTTTTAGACCTAAGCTAGACTGATTTTGAAATTCGGTAAGTATAGTTTACATTTCACTACGAATGTTATTGTTTGTGACAGTATTTTTGTTGTGATACATTGTTGCTTACTATTACGCGTATAGACCAAAGTGAGAAAAGTTCAAAGTGTTAGAAGTTTATGTTTTGTTTCTTTTGAGTTGATTTTTTAAATTGTAATTAAAGAAATTTATTAAAACCTTATCTGTTTTTAGCATACATTTCTATTTTTAAAACATTCATTTAATAGCACTAAAAGTTTAGCACCTTTGACCTTACCTATATGTTCCTGTTACCCCAAATTTCGATTTTGTTTGCTGTCATCCTAAAGAAGACCTTATTTTAAACGAGGTTAGGTTCAATTCCTTTTACTCAAAAATTTTTTTAAAACATGCTATAATAAACACTTAAAACCCTGAGTTATTACTTAAAAGTATCGAGTGTTCCTCTTCCCCAAATCTCGGGAAAGAGGAACATTTATAAGACCTAGCTTTGTTGCTAAATTGTTCCGTAATTACACGAAGAATCTAGTTCTGTGTCAAAAAAAATGTAAGTATATTTTAAAAACAAAGATTTGTTTCTATTAAAATCGAAGTAAATCTATAATTTTGATAGCTGAAGGCCAAAACATGCACATACCAGTAAAGTATGTTTCTCTTACCCCACTTGACCTTAATTAATTTAATTTTTGTTTTATCATATTTAGATATCGATACCCATCTAACCCCATCACGTCTTTCGAGTTTCGCTAGCTAATTTAACTTGACCCTGTTTAATAATACTTACAGTAATTCCACCGTTTAAAGTTTTTACTGCCAATGTGGCAATAAAAACTTTAAACGGTGGAATTACTGGTATATCTTAATATTTCATACTATTAATATCGTGTCTTAAGGACGCTGTTACAAATGGGTAGTCAAATCGTTACTTTTTTACACAGAAGTATTTTTATTAAATAAAATGCTTTGCATTCTTAAAATGTTTTTGGCCGAATTGTTGATAGATGTGCATTGTACGATTATGAACTATAAATATAATTTTAGATAAGTACATTTTCTCAATAAACGTACCGAAGTAAAAATTTTCACTTCGGTACATTTATTGAGAATCTGTAGGTACCTATCTAAAATTATATTTATAGTTCATAATCGTACCATGCACATCTATCAACAATTCGGCCAAAAAACATTTTAAGAATGCAAAGCATTTTATTTTATAAACATACTTTTGTGAAAAAGTAATGATTTGACTACCCATTTGTAACAGCGTCCTTAAAATAAAACAATAAATCCTATAACTCTTTCTTATTGTTAATATATCACACACTTATGTAGAGCTAAATGTAACGTTTCTGGTAGGTACATGATGTTCATTATGACTACATTTATAATCGAGACTTCGTTGGTCTAATGGTCGCAAGCGCTGCCGAGCACGAGGTCCCGAGTTCAATACCCAGGACGGGCAGTGATGGGTTTTTCCATCAGGAATTTCTGAGTCTGGATTTTTGCCCGGTTGATGGCAATTTAATAGGCTGGCTCCATCTTACATGGGACTTTAACATAACTGGCGAAATGTGTATGTACTGGTACACCTCTGCCTAACCCTTCGGGGATTGCAGCCGTGATGTTATGCTATATTACGACAATCAAACTTTCATTTTACAAAACAACAATATTATAAACAAATGCCTCATAAACTCGATAAGATAACTCTTATTAAGTTGTTGTATACTAAAGTAGAAAACGAAAACTCTTCACTCTCGAAGCACGAAAACGGGGATAATATGCTTTTGACGACTCACTGCGTACTTGTACAAAAACGATGGACGGACGTATATTTTCCAGTCGCATCGCGGCAGATAAAAGAGTAAAGAATCAACAGTATATCGAATCGAGGCCGTCGTCACCGATTGGCTCGACAGCGGCGGGCATATTCAGGTGCCACTTGGTGCAGCCACTGTGGCTGAATGGCTGACACTGTCAACATGTATGTGCGGCTCGTGGAGAGTAACTCGGTGAATAACAACACTGGTGGGGAAGGACGCATGGCGTGCAGTGCCGAGGCGGGGTGCAGTGCCGCCGCCGCGCCCGCCGCAGTGACGTAGCGCCCCGCAACGCCCGCACCGCCCGCACCACCACCGCGCTGCCACGCGCAGTTTGTGAACAGACCGCATAGCAGACATTTTAGTACCTGAAATATAACAAAGACGTTCATTAGCTTATCACTGATAACAATTCAGTTCCAGTCTACATAGTGAATTTTTCCGAGTGTGCGTGGATTGCGGTCAAATGTGAAACTAGTAAAATTATAGAAAAGGTCAATTTTGATGAACTCAAACCGTATCATTATTATTTAAAAAAAGTAATTTTCTTGTCCATGTATTGAACCCGATGGTTTTGGAAAAAAAAACGGTTTAGATTAGGTCTTTACCTATGAAATTGCCGTTCTGCAGTACTGGCCATTTCAAATCAAAATAATTTTTGTTTGGCTAAGAATTCTAATTTCAAATTAATTTTATTTTAAAAACATGGATTTTTTTTCCAAAAGTAGTCATTTGTTTATTGATTAGTGTTACATTTTCATCGCATTTCAATCTTTTTCGTCATCATGGATACGTTAAAAATTCGAGTAATTATGGAATATGAGTACCGTCGTGGCAGCAACGCGGACGCGGCACGCAACATCAACGACGTTTACGGAGCTAACACTACAAACCAACGCACCACTTGTTATTGGTTTGCTCGCTTCCGTTCTGGAAATTTCGACCTGAAAAATGAACCTCGCGGTCGTCCGAAGACTGGCCGACAATAACGAATTAAAGGCGATTGTGGAAGCTGATGATACACAATCTACGGCTGAATTAGCAGCAGCTTTCGACGTTAGCGTCAAAACAATATTGGTCCATTTGCGTCAAATTGGCAAGGTAAAAAAGCTTGACAAATGGGTGCCCCACGAACTCAATGATCGCCAGCGCGAAGTACGCGTCGAGACGTGCCTTGCACTGCTCAACAGACACACAAATGAAGGAATTTTGAACCGCATTGTTACCTGCGATGAAAAATGGATTCTGTTTGATAACCGCAAGCGCTCAGCAAGTTGGTTGGATCCTGGTTCAGCACCTAAACAATGCCCTAAACGAAAACTTACCCCTAGAAAAGTGATGGTCACTGTTTGGTGGTCTAGCGCCGGTGTGATTCATCACAGCTTCTTACCAAACGGGGTGAGCATTACTTCAGATGTGTACTGTGAAGAACTGAACACAATGATGGAGAAGCTGGCACATCTCCAACCAGCATTGGTCAATCGCTCATCTCCGCTGCTTCTGCACGACAACGCGCGACCTCATACTGCACAGCAGACGGTCTCCAAGTTGCAAGAACTGGGGTTGGAAGCTCTCCGTCATCCGCCCTACTCACCAGACCTTGCGTCTACAGACTACTACTTTTTCCAGAATTTGGATAACTTCTTGGCGGGAAAAAAATTCAATACCCGAGAGGCAGTACAAAATGCCTTTGAAGAATTTGTTGCCTCCCGTCCAGCTGATTTCTTTAAGAAGGGCATCAATAAACTGCTTCTGCGTTGGCAAAGATGCATTGATTGCATGAGTGATTACTTCGATTAATACAAATAAAAAATCCATGAAAAAAATTCGTTTAAATTTTTTCATACAAAACGGCAATTTCATAGGTAAAGACCTAATAATAAATCTGTCATATAAAAAAAAAAATATCTTTACCTGATCATAAGCCTGCCCACAACTAGAGACAGTCATGTTCAGTTTCTGGCAGATTGCAAGCAGCTGTTGTCGAACCTCGCATGCATATGTCAAATTCTTGTGGTTCAGATAGTTTTCTTTACACCATTGCTGAAAAAGTTGTGCATGAAACATTCACTACGAGTTACATTAGCATCAGCAGATCAGTAAATGTTCGCTACGGGGCCACCATGAAGAAAATTCGATGTAAAACAATATTCTATCTAACGGATCATCATAAGATAATTGAACTACAGCCACAGAGGCCGGCTGTTCACTCTCGATCAAAAACCAGGCATATGTATGCAAAACAGTCCTTGTTGTTGTAATGATGTGCAAGTGACATTCAACCTTAGGGTGGAAAAACTATTCCGAGGTCGACTATAATACTACAGTGTTATTTAGATTTACTTTCTATCTGACCTTTTTCAAAGGAGCTTTACAGAATGCTTTGAACACATTGAGGAGAGTTATGTGATCTCCTAGAGGTGACAAGAACTTCTGTTTCACTTTTATAGCTTCTTCTCTCTTGTGCATCGGAGTGTGGAACACGTTTTCACTGGACAACACTGCTATTAAGCTTAGCGCCTGGAACAGTAAACAAATAGATGTAAGATCAGAAAAGTGAAAAATATACGTATCGACTTGAGAATCTCCTCCTTTTTTTTCGTCGGTTAAAAAAAAAAAAATAATTTGCAGGAACAGCATTACATGAAAGAATTCAATGTGTATTTATAACATTACTTAACAATGAACAAATAATTTACGAATATACGTACTTCGTCTAAACAGTTATATTCCGGCGCACTCAATAGAACTTTAGAATATTTTGGCTCTATTGGGAAAGTCGACATCTTTTTTCCAATTGGTGTCAGTTTAGGGTTGTTCTCATTGTCAATAGCACCTGTAACAGATAAACAATAGTTATTTATCCTACACGTGCAGAAAGTAGCTGATTTTCGACGATAAGTCGACACGAGTCGGAAATCATCTTACGTACGTGAATCATACAACGTTTTACTATGCATTGTGCGAGGAACGCTCTTTTCAAACACATGCATTGTAAAAACATTTTACGTAAAACAGAACTTGCACAGAAGTTTCCGATTTAATTATACACAAGGTTTGGTAGTGAGAGGAAGTTACAGTGTTGTTTTCTCATTGCGTTGCGCCGTACCCCACTGTTTTTTTTCAAGTAATATCACAGAATAAATAATAGTACAAGTACAGAAGATTCACTTCGCAAAATCATTTAAATAAATAGCGACTCTTGTTACGACACAATAAAGTGCAATTCAGGTCGCACAGCGTTAATTACCTACAGTTATATTCACCTAGAAGTTGCCTCTCTTTCTATCGCGTAACTCGTATACCTTCTGACTCGCTAAGGTTGTCTCCTTTTACGACGCGGCGAGGCGAGTGAGTGTGTATTAAACAAACGTGCGAGCCGGCCGGTGCGCGGCAGCCACATTGAATTAACCCGACAAGTCGAGCCCGCCGCGTGCTTGTAGCTTTATACCTAAAATGTGGAGTGCCCCTGGCGTGGTAATATATAGGTAAATGTTAATAAATAATTACCTAATTCCTTGAGTAAAGTGAGCGAAGCTTTAACAGAATCAGGTGGCGGGATGTCGATTAACGGAAATGTGCTGGGCTCTGCACCCGCCGCTATTAGCAGCAGTAGTGTCGATGCTAGTGGACACCTGTAGTCGAAACCAATAGTAACAAATTAACACAATATTATGAACAAGTTTAATGATTACTTTTTTGTATTTGGTGCCAAAGTTGAAGTCAAATTGTCTGTTTCAATGGGGAAAGCCGGTCATGGCGTGAATATAGCTCGGTCCCTACATTTAACGCTAAATATATTTAAAACATAATTTTGTCTGTCATCTTCAAACGATTGACAGAAAAAGAACGATGTTTGAAATTTGTTTAGCGCAATAAAAAAATCCTATGACATGCTATGCATTCATAGTGACTGTGGTGCAAGTGGGCCTAAGTGAACAAAATTTGACCGGAGTATCTCAGGCGTGTGGTGCAGCGGCCGCGCTCGGAAGTCGTCGGCGGTGTAGAGGCGGTATGCGGCGCCGGGCTGCGTGCGGCCCGCGCGGCCCGCGCGCTGCCAGCCCGCCGCCTGCGAGCTCGCGCGCACAGCCAGCCGCTCCGCGCCCGTGCCCCCCGACCACGTCCTGAAACACACACAAATTCAGATAAAGGAGGATTGGGAGGATGGGGCTTCTAGACAAATATTCCTGATTTTGTTGTTTTTAATTTAGTAATGTTTCATTACTGTGCATATGTGCCTAATTGTTCTACTAACATAGATTTACTTAATTTATAATACAACACGCTATGCCCATAGCGTGTTGTATTATAAATTAAGTCAGGCTTCGAAGGCCCCTTCGAAGCCTGAAAATAAAGTAGTTAATTTTTTAACACCCACCAGCTGAAATCATGCGCAAGCGCTCAAAAATATAAAAGCAAGAAATACTGCAAGTTTTCACGTCTGAGGGATTTAATTTGCCGTCTATCTTTTCACTTTTTCAATATATTTATGTAAGGAGTGAGCTTTTATTCTTTTGAATTAGTAAAACTCTGCAAAGCACTCACTAGTAAACGCACCTTTCTTTCACAACGCCAGTGTCGATGACGCACTTGATGCGGGGTATGGTGACGGATGCCTCGGCTATGTTGGTGGCTAGTATGACCTTGCGAGTGCCGGACGGCGCTTCCCGCCACACTTGCAGTTGTTTCGCCGCCGGGAGCCCCGCATACAGCGGACATACCCTAATAGGGGGACCTGTGGCTTCCTGGAATGTTTGATCTAGCATAAAAGCAAATACAATGGTAATTATACTGTAGACTTAGCTCACTTATTGGAGAAAGTAGCTAAATAATTCACTTAATTAGTACAAATATTACCTTTGCTATCTGCTTGATGTTGTACATGACTGTCTCGATTTCTTCTTGTCCCGTTAAAAATACGAGAAAATCGTGGCTGAAAATATTACATACAATAAAGTAGACGCAAAAGTACGAGGTGCATTCAATAAGTACCTAGCCTCATCGCCAGAAGGCGCTGTAGTTTCAAAAGAGTTTTACCACAGTGTAGCACATTCTTTTTTAATTCTTTTTTCAAATTTTCATTCCAATCCCTTCATTTGTTTTAATTTGACAACTTATGGAAGCGAACGTGTCGATCGGTTTTACAAAAATGGAAAAAGAGCAATATCGTTTGGTGATTCGATTCCTATTTTTGGAAGGGAAAACGCGCATCCACGGTGCCATAGCTTAGAACAAAAGTAAGGGTAACATAACCGGCCAGTTTAGGTAGGCTTCTGCTTTTGGAGGTACACTACTCAATTCAATAGATTTTTAATTTACTCGTATAATAATATCAAAAGTTAAACTTACTAATTGATAGATGGCGCTGTTCTCAAATTTTTCATGGGTTTAGTTTAAACATTATGATCCATTTTACTCAGATTGTATTAAAATAACAACAATTTATATTTACAAATAAAAAAATTAAGGAGTTGAGACATCTTTTTAATTAATTGTGTTAACTTAGAACGTTTGTTTATATGTATAAAATCATCCAATAACGCAACGCTACTTTTTGAAACTGTTTTCAATTGAAGTGGAAAAAAAGGATCGCAACTCGCGTAAATGTCAAATTTGTTGTTAAAAAAATTATTCCGTTGACCCAGTTTTTCTCTTTTCGAGTGAATGGATGCGCTTCGTTATATTATGTATTTCGTGGATTTTTCTTGACTTGGATTCTGCTTCTAAACATTGACGGAAAAGTATTGGATACCGACGACATCACTTTATGTGATTGACCCTTACACGAAAATCTGGACTGTTTACTTGTTTGTGAAACGCAGTGATACCTATTGTGTTGTGTTGTTTATAAACATGAACGCGAGCAATTAATTTATTCATATATAATCGGTGTAAAGATACAAATAAATTATTATGTTTATTACGTAAAGATTATGATGTAGAATACAAAATTCAGGAGTTGGTCTTCATTTAATGTAAATAAAGATTGAATTAAAGTGTTTGGCAGTGTATCTAATGTTTTATTAATAGGAATATAGGACAGGGCCTACTGCAGGTCTGCAGAATAGATTTGAAGCTAGCTATACTAAACCTAGTAGGCTTCTTGGATTGTTGTTTTTACTTGTTGCTAGAGGGTGCTATGAAATGTTCGAGTGACGTCTCTATCCTCCTATATACAAATGTACTCTGTGCGCGCATCGAAATCACAGAGCGCTTGGATGCTGTGTACGGTGACTCTTCTCCATCGATGGCCACCGTCAAGAATTGGTTCAACGAGTTTGCACGTGGCCGTACGTCGGTTTTTGATGAACCACGTCCAGGTGCACCGAAAACAGCTGCTACGGAGGAAAACATTAAAAAAATCCATGATCTCGTATTGGCAGATCGCCGATTGAAGGTTCGGGAGCTAGCTGAGACTGTAGGCATTTCAGAAGGAACAGTGCATCATATTCTTCACGAGGAACTCGGCATGAGAAAGCTGTCGGCGCGATGGGTGCCGCGTTTACTCACACCAGAAAACAAGCGCAACCGTGAGACCACATCGGAGACGTGTTTGGCGCTGTTTAAGCGGAATCCAGCGGAGTTTTTGCGTCGTTTTGTGACCGTCGATGAAACCTGGATCCACTGGTACACACCAGAGACCAAGGAGCAATCAAAACAATGGATCCAGACCGGGGAACGTGCTCCAAAGAAGGCGAAAACTGTAAAATCGGCCGGAAAAGTTATGGCCACCGTTTTCTGGGATTCACAAGGTGTGATCTACATCGATTACCTCGAGAAGGGTAAAACAATTACAGGGCTTTACTATGCCGATTTATTGGGCCGATTCGACGCCGAATTAAAGAAAAAACGACCCCATCTGGCGAAGAAAAAAGTGCTGTTTCACCACGATAACGCACCGGTTCACACGTCTGCCGTTGCCATGGCCAAATTGGTCGAATTACGCTACGAATTGCTGCCCCATCCACCGTATTCTCCAGATTTGGCCCCTTGTGACTTCTTTCTGTTTCCTAATCTGAAAAAATCACTCGTCGGGAATAGATATGGATCGAATGAGGAGGTCATCGCCGCCACGGAGGCCTATTTTGCAGAGTTTGACAAAAACTATTTTTCGGACGGGTTAAAAAAGTTGGAGCATCGCTGGGCTAAGTGTATCGAACTAAAAGGAGACTATGTTGAAAAATAAATTGCCACTTTTCCAAAATTTTCGTTTACCTTTTGTAGGCTAAGTATTTATTGAATGACCCTCGTATAGGTATGTATAGTAGCAGTTTTTAAAAACAAAGTATGGCCACACAATTTTATGTTTGTAAATAAAAATGATTGCTTACTTAGCAGGAGTAGTAGCATGAAGTTGAAATATCGTGCACACAGCAGCATATTGATAATCATCTTGTTTCATCTTTGAATGATAAATGGTAACTGGATATGTTCTGCCTTCCAAATATATTACTGGGCAGTTATGGAAGTATTTTCTAAAGGAGTCAACATCCATTGTGGCAGACATGATTATTATCTGAAAGAAGAAGCATTTAAAATTGAATGAAAACAACAATAGCAACTAAATATAACCAATGATGAAACCAAATAAATGTCAATAACTTGTTCCTTAAAAACTCTTTTAGAATCTGGTTTTCAGTCAATTCATATAATGGAACAAATATTTATGAGGTTGAAAATTGAAACAACTAAACAACAGACCAGCTAAGGAAACAATAGATTTAATGTTATTCAATTTGTTACCTTCAGAGGATGTAGCTTCTTTTCAGTTCTATCTTTCTGTGCAAGTTTGACAATACCAAAAAGTACATCGGTGCTCACAGTGCGCTCATGTGCTTCATCCAGTACTATTATAGAATATTTTTTGAGCATAGGGTCCAATATTGCTTCTCTGAGCAACATGCCATCTGTCAAGTACTTCACTTTAGTTTTTGGGCTTGTTACATCTTCAAATCTTACTGAATATCTGTACAATTCAAATTGTTAAGTTAATAATACATATATGGGTTGTTCTTCTTTTCTACAGACAATACTCTTTACTATACACTTTTGAATATTATGTCACAATTATTTTGTAAAAAACAATAATTTTAAAAACGGTGGTCCTTCCACCACCGGAAGGACTTCTTCGGTGGTTTCCTTCGGTGGTGGTGGTGATGATTCGGTTAAAAAATAAATTTTTCAAAAAAATATTTTTTACTAAATACTTAAGATTATTTGCGACCTGCAATATTGTGAAAATATAAAAAAAAATATTGTGAAACAAGAAAAATATTTTTTTACCGAGGGTACATGTCACTGTTGATGAAAAAGAAGAATGACCCATATATTATATGTAACAGCTCACATAGTCAATTAAATTAAATACAAATTGTTGATTATCAATTGATAAGATCACGGAGTAGAGAAAGAAGCGGAGATGCCGCAAGGCAATTAGGTCGTGCGCCTTCAATTACGTCAAGACGTCACAGGTGGGCGGGGACACAAATCTTAGTTACGAGTGAATCGTCATCGCGTTCGGGTCCGTTGTATTTTAATGGTTTTTTATTTGTTATATTGTTTTTATAATGAAGTGCGCTGTTGTTGGATGCAAAAATTGTTCAGGATCAAAACTGAAACATATTGATGGCATAACATTTCACGTGTAAGTCCCTAAAATGTATATTTTCATTTTAAAACACATTTCCTCGTTTGCTAGTAGCTAGAGACATCTGTCGTCGAAGAGATGCAATATAACCACTCTTGACAACTCCGTGTTTTTATCATAATTAAGCATAATACGATGATCAATTTTCGGCTCAAATAACTTGCTGAAGTTTATTTAGCTTGTTATAAGTTATTTTATAGATAAACTACATACCTTGATACATGAAACAAGAAGAATTTAAAATAAGAAAAGTGCGCCATAAGTAGTCGGTCCTAACTGACAAATAAAAATGTGGGCCTCATGCCAGCAAGACCCTATTTTATTTTTCGAATGTATTATCTTCATGTAATTTATTTGTTTTTTTTTTTACAGAAAAAAGGAACTCTAAATTTTGGAAACAAACTAACGGATGGACATATCAACTTTCACCGGGAAAAGATGAAAGTTAAATTGGCAAGTCAACTTTTTAGTACAAGTGTTGCCAAAGCCTTAGAATCTTGCCGAGAAAGGCATAATTATTTCAAAGAAGCTTTTGGAACAATTTTATTTTTAAAATTAATCAACGACTTGTTTGACATACTAAATTCGAAAAATTTAAAACAATACGGATCCAAAAAAGCACTATTTGAAGGCAATTTTTCCAAAACGTTATCATTTTTAATATTTTCTAAAAATTACATCTTGCATTTAAAAACTGGTTTTATTGGCATCATTGTTTGTATAGACAGCGCAATAGGATTGTAAAAAAGTTTAGTACAAGAAAAAAAGGAACTTATTTATTTTCCCTTGTCTAAGTTTAGCCAGGATCACCTTGAATTATTCTTTGGCAATATTAGAGCACACGGAAGGACAAACAACAACCCTACGGCGCGACAGTTTCAGGTGGCGTACAAAAAAACTTATTAACACGGAGAAAGGATTCCTTTAGAGGAAATTGCATTCCCCTTGAGCACATTGGAATCCTGTCTTGCTCTTCGCGTCTTAACGCTGTTATATAAAACTGTGTTGTTTAGTGGCCAATAATAAGCATTGTCCAATAAAGATTGATTATGTTAACAATTTTTTGATTTGACTACCTACCTACCTAAACAAACTTTAGTTTTTGTTTACCTTAAACCTGAAAAGGGGTCATTGTACTCATCATTTTGAACAATTTTTTCTATGGGACCAAGCTTGAAATTGCGAAAAAAATCAACTGTTCAGTACAGTTATCTACATCAAACTCGTCAAAATAACTGAACAGCTGATTTTTTTTTTCACGATTTCAAGCTTGGTCCCATAGAAAAAGTTGTTCAAAATGATGAGTACAATGACCCCTTTTCGGGTTTAGGGTAAACAATAACATATGTTGTATACCCGATACACCACATGACACTATATTTTTTTTTAATTTCAAACGGAACACATTACCCACCTTTTGGGCCTCACCCGCAGTTGGGTAATAAATAATGTGGTCCTGCCATATTAATACCCGTAGAATGTTCTAAAACAATGTGTCATGATGTGTTACGCCATGGTGGCCAGTAGACGAACTAAAATAAAAATATCTAGTTCAGTTTCACTGTAATAATGCCTTTCACCGGTAGATGGCATTACAAAAAATGGGCGGGATTTCCATCGTGGGGCGTAGCCATCGCCGTACCTCGTCCCCCTCTCACCCGCATTCAGGCGACGCTTGTTTCTAAAGAGATTAGGCCTTGCGGCATCTCCGCTTTATTCTTTTCTCCATGGATAAGATAAAGAAAATTATTTATTTTCATAATTTATGAAATGAAGCAATAGGTCTGTACAGTTTATTTGTATGTTAGTCAGATTCTTACCCAACAATAGATCCTATTTCTGTGTTCATTTCAGCAGCTACTCTCATAGCTATTGTGATGGCAGCTACCCTGCGTGGCTGGGTCACTGCTATGGCACCAACACCCTCAAGACGCTGCTCATGGATCAATTGGGGGATCTGTGTTGTTTTGCCACTACCTGTCTCACCAATCAGTATCATAGTGTCATTCTTTTTTATTTCTTCTAAGAGTCTGAAACACAGATAAAGTATATTTAAACATAAGTGGGATGAGCTTGTAATAAATAATTTCAGCAAACAGATGTTCACTTGACTGATCATTGGTGAAAATTAAATATCCAGTAGTTAATAACCTTGCTGATCACAATATAGCAACTTCATTTTTATCATTTTAATGATGATATTTATTTATTTATAAAGGTTTACCAACAGCATCTGTATACAATATTTTAGAAAAATAAGAATAAAAACTAGTGGCGCTAGAACATATAAGTTTTTTAAGTAAAGGTGGCTTAAGTACAATAAAAATGAAATGCTTCCAGAATATACTAACGTAACTAATCAGGTTGCTTTTTCAGGACTTTAGTATTTTAGTTTTAATTATAGAATATCAAATCATGTACTTAAAGCCTACAGATTCACAATCATAATCAAGAAATAATTTCTTATAGTTTATTATAAACTGTGGACACATACATACCTGTTTCTAACCATATACACTGGCAACTGCCTTCTTGCTTCTTGTAAGTCCTGTACAGTTTCATTTACATTCTTATTGTCTTTAGAATTATCTTGTCCATTTGTTTCAACCTTAATGTTGTATGTTTTACTGACATTATTATCAGTAGACAATTTTATTTTCTTCACTTTTATGTTTTCAACTACATGTTTTCTTTTGAGGCCATTTGATTTTTGGCAGTTACCCACACCAACAGAAGCATATTTTGAATCCATCCTTAGTAGGTCATAGCCTGTGCAGCCTGTTGATAAGAAAAATAAAAAAAAAATACATTTCATCTAACATTGTTTTAGACTTATGTTCCACTGAACTTGATTCCAGATTTATGAATGTTAACCTCACAGCAATAAATTTAACACATGTATTGTTAATGTCAAAGGATCTAAATAAAAGAATGTGCCAAAAAAACCCATCATCATCATTCTCCTGCCCTTATTTTTATCATTCCCTCCCAATTTGTTTGGAGCTGGCGCAATATCTTTTTCTATTAGTTTTCATCTCGGTCGTCACTCCCTTTCTAGCCATATCATTTTTCACACAGTCCATCCATCGTTTCTTTGGTCTTCCCCTACTTGTATAGCCATACACATTCATACTCAAACTTTCCTGACAAAATTTACCTCATTCCTCCACATCCAAAACCAATATCAACTTCAAATGATCATAATTTTTGGACTAAGGCCCACATTACAGAACCTTACTTAAAACTTGAAGTTCAACCAATCACAGAGATTAAAGCCATTCTTTAAACAAGTTTTTTTAAGTAATGCTTGAGTATTGAATGAGGTTCTATGTAGTATAATAAAAGCCTAAAACTGTAACTACTTACAGGTATATCAATGCCTAACTTCACAATTTATTGTACTAACTAAAAAAATTTCAATTTATATTTTTTAGTACCAAATACACTAAATGTCATTCTATTTTGTTTTGAGGGTATTGAAATACCATAAATCAAAAACATAGTTCACAGTTATATTAAAATAAGTTCCATGAATGTTATATCATACTAATGACCTTTATTTTTGTAAATCCAAACAAGAGAAAATTTCTAAATACAAACAAACACCATTTCTAAATAAATACAAACTATTAAATACATTTGCAATATCTTTTTAGCAATGCTAAAGGTATGAGCACTGGGTTTATTATTAATTGTCTATTTAATGCAATACCAATAAATATTATTAAGTATCCTTCTTCTTGGACATTGTGAACCAACCTGGTAAAGCTGAATATTTTCGAGTTTTTCACTTAGTGCCTGTCAACATAAGAAATCTTAGTGCACAAATGTTTTGAATGGGGGATTGCATGTTTAATTATGTAGCTATGTTTTAAAATGTTACGGTTATACTAATATTACAATATTGAGATAATAATATGATGGAGTTAGAGGAGTTTAAAATGTTACGGTTATACTAATATTACAATATTGAGATAATAATATGATGGAGTTAGGTCTTATGGATAATATCATAATTTTTTTTATTATTTTACTTAGTTTTCGTACTGTTCAACTTTAAAAAACTCTAAAGCTCTACTCTAAATAGACAATTTTTTTTTAGTGCAATAAATTGTGAATCAATATATAATCTTTTTATATCACCTCAATATTCACTCACTGCACTGCTCGATGCAATTTTTTCATGAGGATAAATCATATTAAAGGCAGAGAAAATTATGCGCAATAGAGAGGCAATTCAACCAACACAACCTGTCGCAATATTCGTAAATAAATAAACATACCATACCTACTCATCTCTACAATGTGTTACAATATTGCAAATTAATACTTGCTAGCTACTTCTGAAATGGGATTTATGGGATGTAAATAATCCTTACTTTAAACTTGCTTGAAACTCATTCCGCGAAGAACACAGTAACACACGTGAACTAATTAATGATTTATTGACACTCTTCGCATTGTCACCATTACAATAATTAAATAAGCGATATGCTCTGTTCACTCTACATTATTAGCATATTTGATAAAATTTCTATAACACGTGCTTATCGTCCTATGAAATTCCATTCAATCTTTTTGCTTTTCGTTTTTATTTCGACTAACTTCGCGACGCGCTTTTAACCACTGACAAGTATGAAGTATCCCTTACCTTATGCCGCGGCCACAGTTAACGTCAACGTCAATGCCCATCATTATATTCAATGTACTCTGTGTGGCCATCGTCGCTATAAACATCGCGGTGTTAAATTCGGTCAAATTATCGCGGTAAGTGGAGGCTACACCTACTAACTAACGGGCTAACGCCCTTCATCGCGACAATTAACGGCATATCCCGTGCCGCGACAACAGAAGTATCCACTAGTAGTCTAAATATATAAAAGAAGAAACTGACTGAATGACTGACATATCAACGCACAGCCCAAACCGCTGGGCAAAAAGTATAATAACCGCTGGGTCTAGAGATTCCAAATTTGGCACGTAGGTTCCTTAAGAGGTCTAGGGGTGCAATAAGAAAGGATTTTTCTAAATTCACCCTTTAAAGGGGAGAAACGGGGGTCCAAAGTTTGTATGAAAAATCTTATTCCTTGGTTTAATAGACTTGAAACTTGGCACGAATATTTATCTAAGGGTTGATTGTTCAACAGTCAGATATTTTTTTATTATAGGAATAAATATAGCGGTTTGACAGCTTTTGTATTGAAAATATGTCAAACTGTCACATTTATTCTTCAGATAAAAGATATCAACCTATTGAAAAATCAGCCCTAAGTAAATTATAAAGTTTTTCAGTTTTTGTTTTCCTAAACTACCCCCTAAAGAGGGATTGGGGGGTGTCAAAGTTTGTATGTAGTAATTTTAACGCGCCGTCCGATTAATTCGAAATTCAGTATTTATACTTGAGAACAAAAATGAAGAATATCACGTATCAGGGTTTTTCGAAAATCTACACCTAAGGGGGTGAAGAGGGGTAGTCAACGTTACAGAGCCGGTTTTACTGCGGGGCTTGATTAACTCGAAAATTTGTGTAAATAATCTTTCAGTCAAGTTACGGAAATATCCCAAACGGTTTTTTTAAATTCCACCCTTGTGGGGGTGAAAACAGGGAATATAGTTTATAATAAAAAGTCTTATTCATTTGGTTAACTAACTTGACACTTGGCACAAATACTTGCAGCAAGTAATAAAGTTTGTCATTAATAGTTTTTCCTCCAGAGGGAAGGGTAGAGCGGGAGAGGGGAAGGGGAGGGGGTGGTGAGGGGAGAGGGAGTGGAGAGGTGGTGAGGAGGGAGAAGGGGAGGATGATGGAGCGAGGGGGAGAGGGATAAAAGGGTTCAATCAGGGGGAAGGAGGTGGAGAGCGGGGAGAGGGGGAAAGGAGGAGTTGGTGATGGTAGAGGGGGAGGTTAGCGGGAAAGGGATGTGTTGGGGGGTAAGAGGGGAGGTGAGGGGGTTGAGTGAGGTGAGAGGGGGCGGACGACGAGTGCCTTTACATCTTTAAGTCACTTTTTGTATAGCTCTGATTCATTGAAAAGAGATTGACTTGAGACTTTTGACTGATTGATTGGAGAGCGGGGAGAGGTGGGGGGGTGTAGTGAGTGGGGAGGGTATGGAGAGAGGGGTAAACGGGGAGGGGAGGAGTTGGCGAGGGTATAGAGGGAGGGGAAAGCGGTGAAGGGGATGTGGGAGGAGGAGCTAAGCGGGAAGGGGATGTGAGAGGGAGAGGAAGGTGGAGAGGGTGAGGGGGATGATATGAGAGAGGAGGGAAGGGGAGGGAGGTGAGAGAGGGTTAGTGAGAGAGGAGGGGTGAGAGGTGGGGTACGAAGGGACGACGACGAGTGCCTTTACACCTTAAAGTTGCTTTTTGTATAGCACTGATTCATTGAAGAAACCCAGCCCGACAGAAAAGACTGAAAAATAAAAACTCGGAAACTCGGAACGGCACAAAAAACAGGAGTAAACTCTAGTTGTACGTCGGAGCTGACACACACACTTTTTTTATTTGTTTGAACGCACTAATCTCTGGAACTGCCAGTCGGACTTTAATAATTATTTTTGCATTTGATAGTCCAATTCATAACTACAAATTTAAAAAAAAAAAGCGGTGAACGCTATTGTCAAAGCAATTACCAGTATTTGTAACATCAGTTTTACCAAAGGGACCTTTCCGCTAGCTCAAAAAAAGTCTGGCACTGTTCCAATTTTTATGTCTGGGAACAGAGACATCTTGTCGAATTAGAGACCAGTTTCCTTGCTGCCTAGATTATCGAAAAACTTAAAAAAACCAATCAACTGTAGACTAAAGAAATATCTAGAGGCAAAAGGATTTTTTTCATGCAACTAATTTGGATTCAGGGAAGGCAAATCTGCCAGTGATGCGCTACATAAGTTAACTAAGTTAGTTAAATAAATAAATAAACTTCCTTTATTGTTGATGGGTTGGATTGTAATATATTTTTAGATCTCGCTAAGGCGTTCGATACGGTCTCCGTACCTATTCTCTTCGCTAAGCTGGCATACGTGGGAATTCGAGGTATACCTCTGGCTTTGTTCAGGGATTATTTAAGTAACCGCAAACAGAGTATCAAGATTAATGATAACTATAGTCAAGAGGTCGATATGGTATACGGAGTCCCACAAGGAAGCGTGCTGGGCCCAACACTCTTTTTGATCTACATTAATGAGCTATATGACCTTTTTCTGGATAAGCGACAAATTGTCATATTTGCTGATGGCACGGTTTTATTATTTAGAGCAAAAACATGGGTGGATAAAATTAACATAGCAAATCAAGGAATGCGCTCAGTGGCAACATGGCTTGATAACAATTTGCTAACCTTGAATGCCCAAAACACCATGTACATCTCCTTCAGCACGTCAGTTAAAACTCAGCCTCCAGCAACATCATGGATATTAAAGTACATAAATGTCACAACGTACTAACATGTAGGTAATTGTTACGGTATTATCAATACGACCTCCATTAAATATCTACGCGTTGCGGTTGATCAGTATCTTAAATGGAAAGAACAACACAAAAATCTAAGTACCCGTGTACGAAAACTAATATACATCTTTAAAATGCTCAGAAATGCTTGTTCAGTGCAATTACGCACTACCGTGCATTACTCACTTTGTCAGTCTGTTATAAGCTATTGTCTCACTGTCTGGGGTTGTACATCAAAAACAACCTTGTTGGTGGTAGAAAGTGCTCAACGTGCGCTACTTATGGTAATGTGTTTTATATTAAGAAAGTAATGTACTTTCTGTACGGAAACTATTTAATTATTATTTTAACTATTTATTTAATTATTGCACAACACAAATTAACCCTGACTTCGGGATTAGGCGAAGGTTGGATAAAGTATATAATACTCCTAAATGTAAGACTACGTTTCCTTAGACATTTCCAAAGTATCTAAGTATCTTGGCCCCGGCATGTATAATAAAATTAATAAAAAATAAATAAAAATAGTAAATTAAAATTAGAGATCTTAGTTGTCGCGAATGTAAAAAGCCTGTTGATGAATTTCTTAAAGAACTAGATTACTATGAAGTTGAAAATATTTTGAGATGATCACACTCACACACGCACGAACACCCTCACACACGCACGCACACACGCACGCACACACGCACGCACACACCCCCACACACATGCACAACACACACATTTTATACAAGAAAACACAAAATATTGATGGTATGTTATAGATTACAAAAAAAAAAAAAAAAAATTTTAAATTATTATTTTTTTTACTTATTTTTAGTTACACTTATATTTTTTTTTTAAATCTGTTTTTTTGTTTATATAAAGTAACAACAAAACAGTACAAATAATTGTAACATCTAAAAATTTTACTTATACTATGTGAACTTACGCTAGTACCTACAAAGTAAAAAAATCAAGTAATGTGCGTTACACTTTACCCTCAGTTTTGCTTTGTAGTATTTGAAAAGTGAGATTACCTAATTATTCCCTTCCCTCTCAAATGGAATGATTGTAAACAGAGAACGAGGAAAACTTTCCCACCATAATACAGTTTAAAACTAGTACGGGGGTCAGGGACTCAGGGTGAATCGGTTTTGTAACAACCTGAAGTTGTTATTGGAGTTACAAATAAGTAGTTATCTAAACTTTTAGATTCATAGAAAATAAGTACTTACTAGTGCAATAAGGTTGTTTCTTTTGGAAAAATAAAGATTATGATTATGATTATACAGAATACCAAAGAGTACTAAGAGTACTAAGAGGCTAATTCTTGATGCACGGGCGGGCCACTCTAACGTCAACGTCAATACCCATCATCGCCATAAACATCGCGGTAGTTAAATTCGGTCAAATTATCGCGGTAAGTGGTGACTACACCTACGGCCAACGTCCTTCATCGCGATAATCAACGGCATATCCCGTTAATGTGGCCGCGACATGAAAAATACGATAGGTTTGTGAAAAAAAAAACAGAGTTGTTTAGCAACAAAACATTGTTATCATTATTTGTCGACGTTCGTAAAAATATCGCGGCGATTTTGTTTCGCGCACTAGATTTTCAACGCTCTGCTTAGCGCCGAGAGTTGGAAATCCAACAGTTTGTTTTTTCGACAGGCTAGAATGCACTGTTGTTGTTGTTGGATTCTCAATGCTCGGCTTAACACCGAGAGTTCAAAATCCAGGGCGTGATAAAATCCCGCTGCGATATTTTAACGTCCGTGCGAATGTCGGCTTACTCCTAGCGGAGCTATATTGACATCTTATCTCCGTTAGGAATGCATCTGTATGTGTTCTGTGGTCAATTCATACGTCATTTAGGGGACTTAGGACTTCGTCTGTGGGAGATTGCATTGCATTGGCTCCAACGACCATATATTGGCTCATAGCATAGTAGTATCCATAGAGTATAGTTATAGACTGGTAGTATCCCCTAAGTAGTCTGTGCATTGGCTGCTGTGATTGGCTGGCTGGCTGAACTGGGCTAAACTGGGCTTGCTTGGACGACATTAAAAAAATCCTAGCACGAATATGCCTATTATAAGTTTTATGTATTAGCGCTACATATCGACCAATAATCATGATTTCCAAACTATTGCAGAGAGTCTCTCGCAGCCAAAGAATATACGGTGTTCGCCAGTATGCAAGAAGCCATAACCCCTTCAAAAAAACATTGAATATTCTAGCAAACGATATGCCTTCATTTCTTGGTTTAAAAGATAAATCCATGGTGTACCCAGAACATGCTGACGTAGTTATTATAGGAGGTGGTTTTATTGGATCAGCAATTGCCTATTGGTTAAAAAAGAGAACTGGTGAGGGTCTGACAGTTGTAGTCCTAGAAAAAGATTTCACAGTAAGTAGTGTTCAATTCATCAAGTTCAAGTAATCAATTTTATTCAATAATTAACATAATATTCTTGTGCCTCACTTGTTTTTTTTTTTCAATTTCAGTATAAGGAATTTCAAAATAATGTATCTCTAGGTACATTGAACCAGCATTTCTCCCTACCTGAAAATGTTTATCTATCTCAGTACTCCATAGATTTTTTGAGGAATATCAAAGAGAACTTGGGATATGATGCTGAAATTCAATACACCCCTACAGGTTCACTTACTTTAGCGAGTGAGCAATATGTTCACAGACTAGAACAAAATGCATCTCTGCTAAATGAACTTGGTGTAAGAAATAATCTTTTAACAGCAGCCGAAATAAAGAGCAAATACCCATGGATGAACACAGATGATGTCAAACTTGGTAAGCCTTTGTGTAAAGCAAATAAAATTAAATTTTCTTTCATACATGCAATCCCAACTCTGCCTAAAACAAATGTCAGCTAATATACTAGCAGCGGTAAGCAGCGCCCCGCGGTTTCACCCTCGTAAGTCTCGACCCCGTAGGAATATTGGGATAAAACTGTCCTGTGTGTTAATCCATGTTATAAACTATCTGTGTGCCAAATTTCTTTAAAATCTGGTTTGTAGTTTTTGCATGAAAGAGTAACAAACATCCATCTGTCCTCACAAACTTTAGCGTTTATAATTATTAGAATAGGATAGTCCTCCTTATCAATAAATTTCCAGACCGAATTTAGTTGGCAAGCAAAGTTAAAGGTACAGAAGGGCTTAGGTCTCTTGTTATGTATTATAACAGCTGTAATTAGTTTTTAAAGGTGGTTAATTTATTTTTTTCAATATGTTCCAATAATGTAATATGGACCTGTTAATAATGTAGTTTACATTTAATAGGATGCATGGGGATAGAAGGTGAAGGAACCTTTAATTCATGGGCTTTATTAGGGGCATTAATAAAAAAATCCAGAGAACTTGGAACCAATTATGTAAATGGTGAAGTAATAGGGTTTGATATAGAAAAACAAAAGGATGTGCTCATGGAAGGTGTTACCCCTGGAGGATATGAACGAATAAACAGGATTGTTTACAAAACAAAAGATCAAGAAGAATATGCAATCAAATTTGCTATCTGTGTCTTAGCAGCTGGTGACAATTCAGGAAAAATTGCTAGTTTGGCTAAAGTAGGGACAGGAGATGGGATTTTAAGTATGCCACTGCCAATAGAACGAAGGTGAGTTCTCAAGCTCACACAACTATCATAAAATGTAATACATTCATTAGCTGTATTACTTATACATACATAACCAGCCTATAATGTTCCCAGTGCTGGGACACAGGCCTATTTCTGTGAGAGGGAGTGGGCCGTAATCACCCACGCGGCCCCAGTGCGTTTGGTGAATGTCACGTGTCTTCGAATTTTTGGTCCTAGAACAAGCCGGTTTCCTCACAATGTTTTCATTCACCATTTTGAGAGCAGTGGTCATCACCACTGCTCTCAAAATGGTGAATGAAAACATAATGAAAATAATTTACAAAAAGTAAAGCGCCTGCTTGGGTTCGAACCCACGACCTACAACTCGGTGTCACTGGGCCACCACTGCTCTACTTATACATTATGGGGGTTTGAAGTAAAGTAATGATAATGTCTCATACGTTTATAGGTGTCGACTTTAAGCAACATTTGTAAATTAACCCTTTATACAGGGTTATTCATTAGTAATATGTCGGCAATACATTAATTTAATTTGCCACCAAATGACCCCTTATGACTCCTATGCAAATGTCAACCATTTATTTGTAATTTTTAGGGAATCGGATATATATTCTATTCAAGAAAAAGTAACAGAATCAGGCCTGAACACTCCACTGGTTATGGATACTACTGGACTATGGTTAATGAGAAATGGTTTAGAAAGTAATCTTTTATGCGGAAATATACCACTTCTAAACGATGACACAAAAAACATTTCCAAAAGTGATTATTTTAAAAAAGTTATTGAGCCATCATTACTAAACCGTGTTCCAAGCTGTAATAATACAAAAGTGAGTATACTTTTGCCAACTTGAAGGAGAATGTTCTCAATCGATCTTCTAATAATTTTTCGAATCTCCAACTTTATTGGAGTTTATAAGGCCTCTGCCTCGAATTTTGCGGGCAGGGGCGGCGCGGCGGCGCGGGAGCGGCAGGATTTTATGCGTAAAAACAAATGGACCGGACCTGGAAAATAGCAGCGCGATAGCGGTTCGGGACAATGCGAGACGCGCCGCCGCCGCCCGCGAAATTTGAACATAATAATATTATGAAGCGATGGATTAGCAATTTGCATCAAAATTATTCAGATTCCGATCGATAGTGTGTTACGCAATTAGGGTGCTGCCTAAAAGAGCTGTATGAGTACCTACTTTCAACAAAATCGTCTTACTGCAGTTTATTCGTATAGTAATATAAATATATATATATATAAAGAATGAGATTGTAAAAAGCGCCTCGCCTCCATTCGTCTCGTTCGCCCAGTCAGTAGCTGTTCTACTACACGCAATAAATTCACAAAATGTTGGTACTTATAGAAAAATTATCTGAGCAAAATGATTCTACAGCTGTCATTAACACTCGACGATATTTTAATTAAAAATGATATTGGTACTATATTTTTTTTATTATTTCAGATAGAAAAGTTTACTACTGAAGCGTATGATTGCAATGTATTCGACAACACCGGTGTGTTAGGACCACATCCTTACCACAGTAACTTATATATTGCAGCTGGATTTGGTAAACTAGGTTTGTATTAATGAATTTATATCTAACAAGTTTACCACACAGGCTGAACAAAGGCATCTTCAATTGCACAAACGATTTAAGAGGATACGTCGAAGCGTGGTTTAGCTCGGTGTGCAAGTGAAATGGCGCTATGGCCATTTCACTTCATAGTTTGACGCGCGAGATAGAAGACTCTCACGCGCACCGGAACTAAACGCGCTTCGTTTAAATGTAGATTTATGACAAAATGCTTTATTTAAGTCAATTTTTAGGGTTCCGTACCTCAAACGGAAAAAAACGGAACCCTTATAGGATCATTCGTGTGTCTGTCTGTCCGTCTGTCACAGCCAATTTGCTCCGAATCTAATGGACCGATTAAATTGAAATTTAGTACACATGAGTTTCTGTGACCCAAACACGAACGAGTAAAGTAAATAAATGAATTTTGAATACGGGGGCAAATAAGAAAATTAAAAAAAAAAAGTTTTGCAAACTTATACCATGTGACATATCAAATGAAAGAGCTTACTATGAGGGTCTCAAATACAGGGTGTTTGGTGCATCGTTTGCCAAATTGAATTGGCCGAAAGAAGAGGTCATTTGCTATCGCTTCAGGCTCAAGTACTCATTTTTGGCCACACCGGTTTTTTTATTACAACTTTCTAATTTTTATTTTGAAAAAATCCAAAACTCAGCATTAAAGCTTAAATTAAAAAAAAGTTTTAAGTGTAGTCGTCAAATTTCATTTTTATTTACATATGTACTGTTGTATGGCTCTATCAAATTTAAAATTACTTGCCAGTTACATCTAGTTTTTTTTTAATAAATCACAAAGTTTTTGGAAAAATAAAAAATGAACTTAAAACTCAACTTTAAATAGCTATAAAAAAAAAACTAAAAGCGATCGGGATCTTCGAATTATTTTAAAAAGTTCTCTAGTCTATCCCCTTTCCAACGGTATGCAATGTGTTAAAAAACTCTTTTAATATCTTTAATAATTAGCTAAATGTGTAGTCGAGACACATCAGGCTGATATTGGATATTACGTTTAAAACACTAGTTTTCGCATAAATTACATGCTATTAGTAGATAGATACTGTTATCTCACGTCTTACGTAGTCTCTTATCTCGTTCTTACATAGGGAACTTTCCTCGAAATTGAAAAAAAAATACATTATTACAAAAATAATCATTTATTAATAAGTAATTTAATTACATACTAATCTTACAAGAATTAGAATTTCTGCAAACAGAGTTGCCCTTATTATTAGCTGATTTGCCAATTTTCAGTGAAGACAGGTCTTTTGTTTTCCAACATGACGGTTGTCCCGCTCATTGGAGAATAACCGTCAGGGAGTACTTGAATGATGCATTCCCGGACTCATGGATTGGGAGGGATGGCCCTATTCCTTGGCCTCCACGTTCTCCAGACTTAACTCCGTTGGATTTTTACGTCTGGGGACGGGCCAAAGAACTCGTCTACGCCACGGAAGTTGAGACAAGAGATGATTTAGTCCAACGCATTGAGGCGGCTTTCATGACGATCAAAGCAGAAATGCGTTTACGCACCACTACAGTTGAGATAAGACGAAGATGTCGCGCGTGCATACGCAATAGTGGTAGACAGTTTGAACAAGACTTGTAAGATTAGTATGTAATTAAATTACTTATTAATAAATGATTATTTTTGTAATAATGTTTTTTTTTTTCAATTTCGAGGAAAGTTCCCTATGTAAGAACGAGATAAGAGACTACGTAAGACGTGAGATAACAGTATCTATCTACTAATAGCATGTAATTTATGCGAAAACTAGTGTTTTAAACGTAATATCCAATATCAGCCTGATGTGTCTCGACTACACATTTAGCTAATTATTAAAGATATTAAAAGAGTTTTTTAACACATTGCATACCGTTGGAAAGGGGATAGACTAGAGAACTTTTTAAAATAATTCGAAGATCCCGATCGCTTTTAGTTTTTTTTTTATAGCTATTTAAAGTTGAGTTTTAAGTTCATTTTTTATTTTTCCAAAAACTTTGTGATTTATTAAAAAAAAACTAGATGTAACTGGCAAGTAATTTTAAATTTGATAGAGCCATACAACAGTACATATGTAAATAAAAATGAAATTTGACGACTACACTTAAAACTTTTTTTTAATTTAAGCTTTAATGCTGAGTTTTGGATTTTTTCAAAATAAAAATTAGAAAGTTGTAATAAAAAAACCGGTGTGGCCAAAAATGAGTACTTGAGCCTGAAGCGATAGCAAATGACCTCTTCTTTCGGCCAATTCAATTTGGCAAACGATGCACCAAACACCCTGTATAGTATATATTTTTTATAATTTTAAAATAAATTGTTTTAAAGTAATTTAAGAAAATTGACCATTCCCCCCTTATGCCCAAAACTAATGAGCCTAAAATTAAAAAAAAAAATACAGAAAATAGAGACCTTTATCTGTAGATTACATGAAAACCTTTAAGTCTGTGGTCTTAAAATAACATGGCAAATCTCTCAATATTGTGAATACAAACTTACATTTTCAGTTGGAATGTATGGGAGAACATGTTTTTCAACTACAATGCTAAGTTTGTTCTTGGGTTAAATTCATCCCAACTACGGAACCCTTCATTGTGCGTAGTCCGACACGCACTTGGCCGGTTTTTTTTACCTTAGTAATTTCTTAACATGTTTAAATAGGTACCTTCGATTTAAAGCAAATTTTACTGCACAATAAGGAAATGCGGGGCAATGTGTGCATTACGCCAGCGGAATGTCGCTTTTCAGGATTTCGGCTTGACAGAAATTAGTACCTCATCTCGTGTGTGTAATTGTGCCCGAAATTTATAATTTGTGCGTCCAGCCGATCCAAAGATATTCACGAATATAAAAAGTAAGTTCAAAAACTAAAACCAGACTACTGAAAAATCGCGCTCGCCGCGGTCGGTCTGTAACCAATTAAATTAATGTTATTTACCTCCACTTTTACTTATTTTTCTTAAACAATATGACATAATTGTACATATTTGTAATGTGCTCGTCAAGGCCTTTCTTTTGACAACAAACATGTCATTATTATCTCAATTTATTTTTTTCCGTGGTCAGAAATTTACGTGTTAAGTCCACCTTATTAAATTTAGGGAGAATTTATTTAGCCTATGTCACCCGGACCATTATAACGAATCTATTGATACCCCATTCATTAAAATCGGTTCAGTAATTGAGACGCTACGGTGGAACACACGTAAATACATACTTACATACATACATAGACTGCTAAAATCATAACCCTTCCTTTTGGCTTTGCCGTAGTCGAGTAATTACATTAGTATCGCAGTATTAATTCTTATTTAATTAAATAGTTTTATCATCAAGGGTATTTATTTATGTAGCAGTAAAATACTTTTTAATTCATTCGAATCGGACATTTAATTTCGAAGTTATCGCGAGTCTAAAAATGCCATACGCGTTCCGTTCGACGTTGCGCTGACGCGCCGCGATAAACTCGAAACTCAGTATTTTTATACTTGAGACCAAAAATGAAGAATAACGTGTATCAGGATTTTTCGAAAATCTACCCATAAGGGGGTGAAAGGAGTAGTAAATTTTTCAGGGGAGGATTTTACTGCTGGGCTTGATTAACTCGAAAATTGGTGTAAATAATCTTTCAGTCAAGTTATGGAAACATCCGAAACGATTTTTTAAAATTCCACTCCTGTGGGCATGAAAACAGGGAATACAGTTTATATGAAAAATCTTATTCATTTGGTTAATTAGTAACTGGAAACTTGACACAGATACTTGCCTAAGTAAGTAATAAAGTTTGTCGTTAATAGTTTTTCAAAACTAACTGGGAAGGAGGGTTAGAGGGGGAAGCGGAGAGGGAGAGGATTTGTGGTGAGGAGGGAGAGGGGAGGAGGATAGGGGCAGGGGTTGGAGAGGAAGGGTAGGGGAGGGAAGGGGATGCGGTGAACGAACGTGCTAATCTCTGAAACTACCAGTCGGGACTTTTTTTTGCATTTTATAGCCCAAATCTAAAGGAAGGCTATAGGCATATTTAACATCACTCTAAGACCTTTACGTGGCGAGCTAAAAGAAAATTCAGAAAGAACGCTAAGCGTAAACGAAGTAATAAGCGCGGGCAGGCAATGCGATGCGACGGGGTCGGGGGTAACAAGAAATTTCACGCAGACGAAGTCGCGGGCAGCAGCTAGTCTTATATACTTTTTAGGGTTCCGTACCCAAACGCTAAAACGGGAACCTATTACTAAGACTCCGCTGTCCGTCCGTCTGTCACCAGGCTGTATCACATGAACCGTGATAGTTAGACAGTTGAAATATTCACAGAATATTTAGTTATATATTTAGGTACTTTAAATAAATAAGTAAATTAAAACAAATATTTGAGGGGGGCTCCCATACAGCAAACGCGATTTTTTTCCGTTTTTTATAGATAATAATGGTACGGAACCCTTCGTGCGCGAATCCGACTCGCACTTGACCGGTTTTTCGAATTCCTACCCATTTTCGAACTATACGTTCCGGAAAAGTGAAAATTATCAAATGACGACTTTTATCAAACACTAGCTGTTGCCTGTTACTTCGTTCGCGTTATTTCGGGATGGATCAGGATCCATAACCAACGGCTGAACGGATTTGGATGAAATTTGGTAGGTAGATAGGTCAGGACCTATCTACCTACCAAATTTCATCCAAATCCGTTCAGCCGTTGGTTATAGAAACTTTTATCTATGTGTAAATCCCACGCGTGGATGTCGGAAATGATCCCACGGGAACCTACTACCAGGATAAAAGTACCCTATGTGTTAATCCAGGTTATAAACTATCTGTGTGCCAAATTTCATCCAAATCCGTTCAGCCGTTTTTGCGTGATTGAATAACAAACATCTTCACAAACTTTCACATTTATAATATTAGTAGAACTATACCATTTAAGTCTTCATCCGGTTTAGGCCGTAAAAAGTCTGACAACCAGCCCCTTCAGCATGAACCCTCCAGTGAGGATGAGGGTGCCTTGGAAAAAGAACCCTTGTCAGGACCTTCACGGCCTAAACGGATGAAGACCCTACTAATATTATAAATGTGCAAGTTTGTGAAGATGTTTGTTATTCAATCACGCAAAAACGGCTGAACGGATTTGGATGAAATTTGGCACACAGATAGTTTATAACCTGGATTAACACATAGGGTACTTTTATCCTGGTAGTAGGTTCCCGTGGTATCATTTCCGACATCCACGCGGGCGATATATACCATAGATAAAAGTTTCTCAACGGCTGAACGGATTTGGATGAAATTTGGTAGGTAGATAAATCAGGACCTGGATTAACATATAGGCTACTTTTTATCCCGAAATAATGCGAACGAAGTAACAGGCAACGGCTATTGTTTGAGAAAAGTCGTTTTTTTTTTTTTTGATAATTTTCACTTTTGAATGAATGAATGATTGTATAAATAATAGACACATAAAAAAGGCGGACAGATTATCGCTAACAGATACAGTTTTTTGTTAGCGACAATCTGTTCGCCTTTTTTTATACGTCTATTTTTTTTTTTCCGGAACGATAGGTCGAAAATGGGTACGAAAAAGTATAGGTACTTACATAGGAAAAAAGTTGTAAAAAAAATTATGAGCTTTCATTACATAGAAGGTATGTTTTCTCTACGACGCAGCGTTTTAAAGATATTAGCGGAAAACTCAAAAGTGGAAACTTTAATACAGGGGGTATTAAAGTTTCCACTTTTGAGTTTTCCGCTCCCTCCCCCCCACTCAGGCTCACCTCCTAGACGCGGAGACTTTTATTATGTTTACTCCTTAAGCACCCTGAACAACTTTCTAAAGAAATCGCTTACAATACGAGTAGATCCCAGCTCACGCACTCTACAACTCCTTTGTTGACTGGACTACTAATGATACTGATACTTTTGTCTACAGGATGTCAACATGCACCGGGCATTGGAAGGGCGACAGCTGAACTCATTATTGACAGTCAATACACAACTGTGGATCTAACGAGATTCGGGTTTGACAGATTTTTACTTGACGAGCGAATAATTGATTTCAATGTATACTAAACTTTGTTCTTTTTGCCATCTGTTATTTAATTAAATTTTCTAATTAGTCTAATTCTATTAGAAAAATAGGTTTCAGCTGTAAAACATACATAATTATACATGTTACAACCTTTGTTTGAGTTTATTGTAAGTTAGGGAGTTAGTTAACAGAAAAGAAGTAATGCCTATCTTGTAAATATATTAAACATTTATTTTTCACACTTAAATTCACTACATTTATTCTTTAAAAAGAACATTTTACTTAAATTGAGCTGGAGGTGCTCCAAACAATGCTCCACCTTGTTTCGATGCGGCGCGAGATGGGGCAAATCCTAAAAGCTTCTGAATGTTTTGCCTAGAAAAAAAAAACATTATTATTCCCAACTAAAATATCCCAATAGACTGTAAACACAGCCAAAGAATTCTTGTGTTTCCTGCAAGGTACTTGGTAAACTTCACAATAACAACAGTACACACGAATCTTGAGCGCTTCATGAAAGAGTGGCGACTTTTTTACCATAGGGTTACAATGTACAAACCGCTCTTAAATCGAGCCCTCAAGATTTGTGCCAGCCAGTGTAATTCACAATAAAAAACATTTGGACAGTCAGCTTTTGATTTTAGTATGAGCAAAGGCATGTTTTATTGTGAGAGACAGTGACAGAAAAGTTGAAAGGAAATCGTTTGTCTTGGTATGGGCATGTAATGAGGAGAGATGAAACGCATGTGACTAAAAGAGTGATGAATATTCATGTTGATGGATGGAGAGGCAGAGGAAGGCCAAAGAAAAGATGGATGGATTGTGTGAGGAATGATATGAAAGAGAAGGGAGTGAATGATAGCGTGACGGTTGACAGGGGAGAATGGAAGAAGAAAACGTGTTGCGCCGACCCCAAGTAATATGGGATAAGGGCAGGAAGATGATGATGAAAGGCATGTTTTATTGTGAGCATTCTAAATTTTTATGGCTGTATGACAGTTTATGATAAACTAGCAATCAGGCTCAGAATGTCCCTTTCCCAAAATGTCCATCGGTTTCAAAACGTCCCTTTCCCGAAATGTCCCCTTCCCATAACGTCCCTTTCCCAGAATGTCCCTTTCCCAAGATGTCCCTTTCTCAAAATGTCCCATTCCCGAAAACTCCCTTTCTCCAAATGTCCCTCCTTTTCCTACGACAGCTGTGCGTTTAAACTGAGAATATTTAAATAACATAAGACAAGCAATCAATCAACTTTTAATCACTTTTAAATTAAACGTTAAAGCCTTTTAATCACATATACACACGCACAATGGTCCACATGAAGGACTAAGTGGGGAAACCAAATCCATAACATAGAACATCACATATAGGTACACTAAAACCTCAAAAGATTAAAATTTACATATATTTTTATTATAACATTATAGAAATTAAGTCTTAGTAATTGTTAAAAGGATGATGCCGTTGTGGGGCGATGGATGGAAATAAGTATCGATATTGGTTCCCAAATGATGGAATATAATTAATTTAATTTAACATAAAAACAAAGGTAATTCGTGAAAAAATAATGATGAATGACATTTTTCTTGTCAAAAAATGTAAGCAGTGAAAAACGGCGCGCGCCTGTCGTCTGCGCGCCTCGGTTGCTCAGTCTACTGGAATCTTCCACGATGACATATGTCGATTGCATATGTGTGCATGCACTTGCACACATATTTTTTAACCGACTTCAAAAAAGGAGGTTTTAAATAATGAATTGCTTATACGACTATCCCAATACTCGGTTTCCTTTTTTAATTTACATTATGTATAAAATAATATAAATTGGGGTTCTTGGGTATACGGGCACTCACTCGTCGATGCTACCCTTCCAAGGCATTTGTACTGTGATGGCGCTGACCTGCACAGCTTAATAACACGGGAGATGTTTTGGGATACCAGGTAGATTCGAAATATCTACGAAAATGCCTCATTTCCGGTGAGTTGTTGGCCTTTTCTAAAATATAATAATGCCATGCCTCTGGTATATCATTCGCCGTCACTAGAGGAACAATCGCGCTCATTCTTGTTACGTTACGGCCTTCGCTCGTTGTATTCAACTTGATTTTTAGGGTTCCGTATCTCAAAAGGAAAAAACGGAACCCTTATAGGATCACTCGTGTGTCTGTCTGTCTGTCCGTCTGTCTGTCACAGCCAATTTGCTCCGAATCTAATGGACCGATTAAGTTGAAATTTGGTACACATATGAATTTCTGTGACCCAAACACGGACGGGTAAAGTAAATAAATGAATTTTGAATATACAGGTCACTTTTGGGAGGCAAATAAGAAAATTTAAGAAAAAAAATTGCAAACTACACCATGTGGCATGTCAAATGAAAAGGCTTACTATGAGGGTCTGAAATATATATTTTTTTATAATTTTAAAATAAATTGTTTTAAAGTTATTTAAGAAAATATACGAAAATTGACCATTCCCCCCCTTATCTCCAAAACTACTGAGCCTATAATTTTGAAAAAAATACAGAAAATAGATCTTCGCCTGTAGATTACAGGAAAACCTATAAGAAGTCTGTGGTCTTAAAATAACATGGTAAATCTATCAATATTGTGAGTACAAACTTACATTTACAGTTGGAATGTATGGGAGAACATGTTTTTCAACTACAATGTTAAGTTAGTTCTTAGTTTATTCATCCCAACTACGGAACCCTTCATTGTGCGTGGTCCGACACGCACTTGGACGGTTTTTTTTAGAATATCTCCAAATCGCATCATTAAAATGATGGTAACAACCCGTTACCATCATTCATCATCACCGTTACCGTACAGCTTGCGGAAAAATCAATGACACGGCATTCATAATCGCGATCTCATAATCACATTTAAATTTGTTTATTTGGATCCTTAATTTCTCCTTAACGAGGTTAAATAGGCGAACATATGTTTCTTCTGTCTTATTTGGTAAGAGAGCATAGTTGACTGGAGGGGGGATCAAAAAGTAGTGAGAATGAGATAGATTATAATGACTATTGATAACTTAATCATTTGTTTTTCTACATAGTCTCCGAGTCTCTCTATACACCGAGTCCAGCGCTTTTCCAAGACTTCAATCCCTTTCAAAAAAAAAGTTTTCTCTTGGTCCTGCAAAAAGCTCTCCACGGCATCCATCACCTCGTTATCGTCTTCGTACCTGTTTCCCCTTAAGTACCTATTCTTTCAATTTGGGGAACAGATTAAAATCGCTAGGCGCCAGATCTGGTGAATAAGGGGGGTGGTCAACCAATCCGAAGCCAGCTTCCTGAATGGCAGCCATCGCAACTGCCGACCTGTGCGCGGGTGCGTTGTCGTGATGAAACAGCACGCCCCTTCGAAGTTTCCCTCTCCTTTTCTCTTTGATGGCATTCCTGAACTTAGGAATTAAAGCTGCATAATATTGGTCTGTAATAGTGGTTCCACGCTCCAGGTAATCAATCAACAATATCCCTTCTGAGTCCCAAAATATTGAGGCCATAACCTTGCCAGCCGATGCCACGGCACGAAACTTCTTCGGGGTCGGTGATGATGGCCGTTTCCATTGCGAAGATTGCTGTTTTGTCTCGGGATCAAAATGATGGACCCATGTTTCGTCCATTGTTACGAAACGAGACAAAAAGTTTTCAGAATCTTCTTGAAACTTGTCCACCAATATCTTCGAAATGTCAAGTCGATTTTGTTTCTGACTGTCGGTTAACATTCTCGGCACCCATCTTGCGGACTTTTCTCATATTCAAAGATTGTTTCAATATTGATTGAATACTTCCATATGAAATGCCCGTTTCTTGAATTAAGTATCGGATGGTAGCTCTTCGATCGCTCAATACAATTTTCTCGACTTTCGCAACATTTTCTTGGGCGACTGACGTCGATGGACGGCCGCAACGATGTTCGTCTTCCGTGCTCGTTCTCCCTACTCGAAATTGAGAAGCCCACCTTGCGACAGTGGAATAAGGCGGAGCAGACTCTCTTAATGTTGCCTCCAAATCGCAATGAATCTCTTGCGTCGTTAACTTTTTTAAACAGAGGTATTTAATAACGGCTCGCACTTCGTTTTTCTCCATTTTCGAGAACACGTTCCGACACGAAGCAAACAAATGACTACATTCAGAAAAAAACAAAAGAGAATCGAAGATTTTTTTCTTTATTAATATTACAAATATGTATCTGAGCTATGCCTGCCAGTATTTATTTTTTTTCTTACCAAGGAGTATGTCGTTCTCACTACTTTTTGATCCCCCCTCGTATATTAGTTATATTTTTATCGGATTCGAAATCCAAATGCAATACAATTGAGTGATTAAAAGGCTTTAACGTTTTGTTTTAAGTTGATTGATTACTTGGCTAATGTTATTTAATTATTTAAAGTTTAAACGCGCAGCTGTCGTAGGAAAGGGACATTTTGGGAAAGGGACGTTATGGGAAGGGGACATTTCGAGAAAGAGACGTGTTGAAACCGAGAGACATTTTGGGAAGGGGACACTGAGCCTGATCGCAAACTAGCACTTCCCGCGCGGCTTCGCCCGCGTGGATGTCGGAAAATATCCCACGGGAACGAAAATCCTTCCTTTTTTCTACATTATGTAGGGAACCTCTGTCCAAAATTTCAGCTTTCTAGGTCCAATGATTTGGACTGGGCGCTGATGAGTCAGTCAGGACTTCTCTTTATATTTATATAGATATACAAGAAAGTTATATTTCGTTATGTTACCAAAATAAGTTTTACTTTTCAAAAGCCATATTACCCATTATTTATTTAGTAATTAAAAATAATAAATAATGTTAAGATCGCCATTGAAGTGCACAAAATTGATTAGATAGTTCACAAACACTAAATAGTGGTTGCAAAATATTCAACTATTATTTTATTATTATAAAATTACCTTATGCTCATTGTACACAATATGTACAAGAAAATAAAGGAGCAGTCTGTATAATCATCCCCAGGCAAGTTCCTGTGGCTGAGACCTTGTATCCATGATATAGGGTAGAATGGAAGTTTAGCCACTACTCTTCCATCAAATCTGTAAAACACATGACTTGTATGAAACACATGATTTAGTTCTGAAAAATATTATTAGCTGAACAATTGCCTTTACTAAGTTAAACATAATAAAGCATGAGTATGTAGTGTAGTTTCTTACTTAAAATAGATAATGTCGAAGAGAGCTATTAAGTACTTGTTTCATGCCAAGTAGACAACAACAACAATGAGCATCAACTATTTTATCACTGTAAAACATTACCTGTACATACACAATTTAAATATATTCAAAAGCTATTTAGAGAAAAAAGTTCAACATCCTGTATTTACTCGGGCCGTCGCACGTAACCAGCTATGCACGGTTCGTGCAAATAACACCTACGGCGAGCGGACATCTTCTTACCTAGTTCCTCGGTTAATTAACAACCTACCTTCCGATTTGCGCAGTGACATTACGCCAAGAAATATTAAAATAAAACTTAAGTCCCACTACCTACAACACATTGAATGCTCAATGTGAAATGCAGTTTACGTAGTAACTAGCATATCACTTGAGATGAAGTTACCAAATTTCGTTTTAAGGTATTGAGTTGTATAATTTATTGTTTGCCTTGATTGTTTTTTACTACGAGGTAGAATTACATGTAGCATTAAGTACAAACCTTAGTGGTTTAATAATGCTATTCTGATAAAACAAATGTAATTAATTTTTAAATGGTATGTAAATAAAAAAAAAAAAGACATTTTTTTGGATTAAAATAATACTTATCTTACATGCTATTGAACATGCTGAGTAAGGCCGTGAATGCAAAGCCAATGGCAAACATTGATTTCATCTTAACTAAAGAAAGGTCTCTATTGTTGTTCTTTAGTCTTTCTTCCTCCCTCTCAATCTTCTTCTTATGTTGCTTGTCTAGTGAGTCTCCATGAGCTTCTTTTCTTTTTTCTACTACAAGAATGAATAGTAAATGTTATCACATAATTAAAAAATGTAAAGCAAACACTAAATACAACTGAAGTTCTTGACCATGCACACACTGTTTATTAGACTACATATGTACATACTGATGTGCATCAGTAGCATTTGACTGACTAACAATTGGGTATGGGTAAACCTTAGGGCTAATTTGACCAAAGTCAAATAGCCAAGTCACCGAATGAATTCAAAAATGGAACAGAATTTGTATGAAATTATCTGCCAAGTTAATAGGAACATAATCGTAGGTCTGTGGTGAAACAGGCCCTTGACTTATAATGGGTATAAAAGTTTGATCAAATTCAAATAGTTTCAGTTTTTTTTCCATAGGTTTTTAAGATTCCAATTTGTAATAAACAAGTATATTTTTTAATTTCGTAAACTTACGCTTTTTACTTTGACGTTCCACCTCGACTTTCAGTTTTTGGTACTTTTCTGTCCTATACACCAGTATCCATGTTAGACCTACAAACCAGGAAAACAACCAGTGAGATGACATGTTGCGAGGTATCCACTCGTAGAGTACCTACTACTAAAAGTAATAGATCCGGCGCTTTACGAAAACTACAGCAAAGCAATAATATACCGCTAGCACTGAAACTAGTCACCACTCACCTTCGCCTAAAAATGCCGTACATATTGAAATAAATACGATGAGCAGAGAATCACTCCACATGACTGTTTAAGAGGGGAAACAAGTACAGTGAAAAATATTTATTATGTTAAACACAGGTGTTACTTAATCCGATTTATACAAAGCGAGTTTAAATTAGAAATCAAAAAAATTCTGTAAAAATCTTCACACTTCAACACCTCTGTTCTCTGACACCTGCACAGACGAAGTAGTATTGACAATATGACAATGCAATGACACTTGACTGACACAATTTCACATCACATTGTCAAGTCAAGTCAACCGACCACCATAGATTAAACACTTCACTTTCTAGAGTAAGTATTAGGTTGGGGAAAAAGTCTTTTCGCATTATAGTATGTATGAACTTAAAATGAAATCTCTTTTGCTATACTATTTGTATCTGGCTGGTTTTGGTATCATTGAAAGTTTAAATTTTGAAGAACATAATTCCAAATTCAAATTAGGAAAATGTGTGATTTTCATTTGTTTTTCGTACTGTCAAGATGAGTGAATCTAATGAAGAAATTCGATACATTTTAAAATTTTACTACAAAAAAGATAAAAATGCAAAGCAAGCCGCGAAAAAAATTTACAATATTTATGGACCCAGTGCAGTGTCTGTGAGAGTAGCACAAATTTGTTGTAAGCGTTTTCAATCCGGAAATTTTGATGTCAAAGATGCACGTTGCTCTGGTCGCCCTATTACGGATAAAATGGATGCCATTTTTGAAAAATTGGAGCAGGATCGGCATATCAGTAGTTACGACGTAGCTGAAGAACTGGGAATTGATCACAAAACAGTTTCGGAGCATTTGAAAAAAACTGGGTACAAAAAAAAGCTCGATATTTGGGTACCTCACGAGCTCACTGAAAGAAACCTATTGAACCGTGTACTCATTTGTGATTCTTTATTACGACGTAATGAAACCGAACCATTTTTGAAGAAGCTGCTAACTGGTGATGAAAAGTGGATCACGTACGACAAGAACGTGCGAAAAAGGTCGTGGTCAAAGGCCGGTCAGGCTTCACAGACTGTGGCGAAACCCGGGTTAACTCGCAACAAGGTGATGCTGTGTGTGTGGTGGGATTGGAAGGGCATTATTCATTATGAGCTGTTACCACCAGGCAGGACCATCGATTCTGAACTCTACTGCGAACAACTGATGAGATTAAAGCAAGATGTTGAGAGAAAGCGGCCGGAATTAATCAACAGAAGGGGTGTGGCTTTTCATCATGATAACGCTAGACCTCACACATCTTTAGCCACTCAGCAAAAAATAAGAGAGTTTGGCTGGGAGGTGTTAATGCATCCGCCGTATAGTCCTGACCTTGCACCTTCAGATTTCTACCTGTTTCGGTCTCTTCAGAATTCTTTAGGCAGTGTCAGGTTATCATCACGAGAGGACTGCCACAACCACTTGTCGCGGTATTTTGATCAGAAGTCCCAAAATTTCTATAGCAATGAGATCATGTCCCTACCTACAAGATGGCAAAAAGTTATCGAACAAAATGGTACCTACATACTTTAGATAAATGTAAATAATGTATATTAAAAAATGTTTTGAATTTTCTTAAAAAATGCGAAGAAACTTTTTCCCCAACCTATTATAATAGTGGAAACTAGCTGACAAATTTTTAGACACAGGATAAACGAGTGAGCACGTGGCATATTTTATCCCATTCGCGTTCAGTTCATGGCACGAGTTTAGTAAGAGAGTTTTCGGCATTTGAGCTATCAGAATTGATTTTCGGCAATAGATTCGTATTTTCGTGGAGATTATTGCTTAATGTAGTAATAAAATAATAATTTATAATTGACTAAAATTTGGATTAACATTTCATATTAAAATTTTACTATTGGCAACATATTTTTCGATCTTTCATTCAATTTGTTGTCTATTAAACAGTTTCCTTTTCCGCTCTCCCCGTTCATCCATTCTACAATGATCAGTGTTGTCAACTTGGTGGGATTTCCACTAAACCTGGGTTTGGACACCCGTACTGGTGGAGAAATTTTGCTTTTAGCGGCTGGTGGTTTTGTCTAGTGGTCAAATCAATTACCAAAACTTTGACTCGAAATATCTTATAATAACACGATATGTTTTATTGTTTGTCTAAAACCTGTGTCAGTAAATTTACGATTTATTTCTTTCAAGTGCTGAAACCACTGTGGATTCAAACGGTGATTTGGAACGACTGTTCAGCATGACGAATACAGTGAAGTCCAACAGAGGCTCCGCCCAAGGAGATCGTAAAACAACGTCATTTCGATAAAAATATCCCAGGATAAACAAAACTTCCGGGATAAAAAAAAATAACCATTATAGTATATCTAACAAACATCTTTACTAACTTTTTCATGAATTATTTGGTGATATTCTAATAGGATGAATAGGATGCTGTTAAAAAACTATGCTTACTAAAACCATAAATCTGCCTAGCCTTTTCCCAACTATGTTGAGGTTAGTTTCCAGTCTAACCGGATGCAGCCGAATACCAGTATTTTACATGGACCGACTGCTTTTTTTTTTTTTTTTTTGACGCTGAGAAATGCTTTATGCATCCCCGCTCGTGGGGGACGGGACGGGGTATGTGGGACTCCTGTCGGAATGACAGTATACCCACTAAAATTCAGCAGTGTTCCCACATCGCCGTGATGGGAGGGCCATGGGAAACCGGCTCAGCCTTTACTTCCAAAACCCTCCCGGCGCATGCACGCCTGGCTGGTGGGCCCCGCATGCGGCGGGCTACGGGAATGACCGGGAACACCTGGCCATTCCCGTCCGACACTGGTGGGGGCCTGTGCAATACAGGCAAGGATTCCCCAACACCCGTTGCCTGCTGGCCCCCACCTGGGAGGAGTCATGTGCTCCGACCCCTCCTCCGCCTTCGGAGCGGCGCCGCGTGAGGGTCGTCCTCCCGCGCGTGCTCCGCCGCCTGCCCAATTTCAGCCGCAGAGAATAGGGAGAGCGGCCAACGTCATACCAATTGAATAAATAAATACCGACACTCCTCTTCCCCTGCGGCCCCACCGCGTCCACCATCAAACGGTGGCGGCCCCGTCAAGACCGCGGAAGGTAGGGAGAGCGGCGCACCGCAATACCGGCACTCCTCTCCCGCCGCGGCCTCCATTCCTCAGCCGCGATGCCTCCCATAAGACACCGCGGCCCGCCTCAGTTGCGGTGTCGCCCATACGGCCACCGCAACCTAGCCGCTGGCCGCTACGTCGTCGGCTTATCGGCAAAAGCCCTGACGAGCGGCCCCCGCCTCGGGTTCCTCTTCGCTTCACCGTGGGTGACCAAGCCACGGCTACTGAGCCCCCCGTCTCGACAATGCGGGAACCCTCCGGGGGGGATGGACCGACTGCCTATCCTAACCTCCACAACCCAATAACTGGGTAAGACGATACCCCTTGGTAAGACTGGTTGTCAGAGTTTCGGGCTCCTGACGACCAGTAATGACTTTCAAAGATCCGTGAATGACGGCCGGGACCAACGGCTTAACGTGCTTTCCGAGGCACGGAGGAGTCTCGGTATGTAAAGATGGTCACCCATCCACGGACCAACCCCGGCAAGCGTAGCTTAACCTGACGGATCGACCCGTGCGGCTGGTAGCCATGAGCTCCTCCAAGTTTACTAAAATCATAGTACCTACCTATGTTATGTTATATTTTTATTCTCAAATCTTTTAATGCACCTCTAAAACAGCGACCAAACGTCAGTAATAGGAATATAAATAAATAAAATGAAAAAATTGTGACTAATCTAGTTCATTTTTGGTGCTTTGAAGGATCGCCGCTAGTGGATTCGGGAAAAAGAAGTTGGCAACACTGACAATGATTCACTTCCATTTTGTAGATTAAAATAAATTTCATTCTTCATTCTTCAATCTTCTCTCCGCTTGCCAGCACGCTACTCGGATCGAACGTCTCGTAGCTGGCCATAGCTTGGAATTCTGCCAACTCACTGAATTAGAAAGTGTTTTAGTATCCTACAAATTTAATCTAATCCCTTTCTACAAGGATGTTATTGAAATAATTTATCAGATGTAGTAGTATAAAATGATAAAAATATCATGGTACACTTAGGTTAACGGAATAAATATATTGGTCACCACTACTGTGATTACAGACAATTATGTAATAGAAGTTAAAAAAAAAATAGTGTAATTACATTGTTAATGGACGTAATAACTAGTAAATAAGTGTTCCTCTGTGCAAGAATATCATTTATAAAAATGATAAGACGCCATGTTGTATCTGGAGCATAAGGCGTGGCATGGCCTTAGTACCTTTGTGCAATCGGGTGTCGTGTTATTTTTGAAGTATTATAGAATTCTAAAATGGTAAGTTTTGTCCCCTATATAATACATAAGTACCTATTTTAATATTTTAGCGCATTTTGAAAATCGCAGAAGTCGTTTACCTTAGGTAATATCTGTAGAATATTCTTTCATGCGAGTCGTAATAAATTAATTAATAGTATGACAAAATGCTAGCCTCGAAGATAAATGAAAAAAATTACAAAGCTTCTAGAACACTATCACGTGATGAGCAGTAGGTGAGCGAGCTCTTACGTCATCAACGTACAGCGCTCCGCGCTCGCTCGCACGCTTGCGCGACCGTCCAGTCCGACGACCATTTTGATTCATTGTTATAATGTAGGTAAGGTAACAATAATAATGATGAGGCTACAACGGAATTTGAACCCGGACGTAAAATTGAAAAGTGATACCCGTACCTTTGGAAGCAAAATACTTGCTTTGTCGGAGTTGCCGGACACCAGCCCGTCTTACCAATATTCTGTATCCTTCAAGGCCACTGTTATATTACTTACAACAAGCCTTGTAAGTACTTTTCGGTCGACATTATACGTTTGGTTTCAGATAGGAACCCAAAATAATAAGTTTTGTCGGAAAATATTTAACAGTCTCTACTGCTAAGCTTGCAGGGGGTGCATACGTAATAATTGCTAGCATGAACATTTATTTTGATTAACTAAGCATGTTTGCATTGTGATTTTGTCCAAGTACAACTACTGAGCGCCATGGGTTCAATCCCCAGGGTCAGGGTCGCGCAGTATTATTGCATTTCTGTGGGAATTCTCAATATTATAGAAGCACAGAACACAATAACCATACTGCGTCCGCGCCCGCGCGCGTGACCGTGTATGGGATGATTTATGCATCTTTATCTGCTTGATTTGTAGGGACCAAGACCGACACTGTACGGTGTAGCATGAACTGCTCATATTAAATGTTTGTGTAGTTTTTAACTCGTACAGTAGACTACACATCAGGTTGGTTCAGGTTCAGAATATCCTGCTTTCAAAACATCTGTTTCTCAAAATGTCCAATTCCCGAAAAGCCAAATGAGAGTACATTTTGAAACCATTGGACAATTTGAGAATTGGGACATTCTGACCTGGAAGATCAGCACCCTAATTGCGTAACATACCATCAATCGAAATCTGAATCATTTTTAAGCAATTTACTAATCCATTGCTTCATATGTTTGAAAAATTTGTCAGCTTGTCAACGTGAATACATGCAATGCATGTTGGTTAACCTGTCAAAATGAAACCAAATTTCGATTGATAGTATGTTACGCAATTGCCCCGCAGGTCACGTCATTCCTGATATGGAAACAAAAATATGCCAGCGTGTCAACTAAGCATTTTCCACAGCAAATGGGTTAACATTTTAACTGTAGAATTCCATATTCATTAACATTGTTATTTCTGACAAGGGTTTTAAAAAGCACCATCCCTATTCAAACATTATTACCCTCCAGAATAAGGAGGGTAATGTTTTTTGAGAGTATGTATATTTCTTTGTTACTCTGTAGCCTAAATGGCTTGATAGATTTTAACATTATATTTTAAGGTGTTGTTAGATTATTCTTAATTGTGGGATATTGTATCTGCAAATGCAAAAAAAAAAGTAAAACAAATGAAAGTAAACATAAAAAACTACAGTCAGTTTTTATATGCTTACTTTGTTTATTTTACAGTCTTTTTATGAACTTTAAAAAAGATGATACTAGAGATATACCTTAATACTATAAACAATCTTGTGCAGTTGGAGGCAATAGATCTTTATTGTTAAATTTAGAAGATGCCTTCGACTGTGTGAGATTGTTTTTATTATTGCTATTAACTAATACAGGGTGTTTGAAAGCTGGGTGCAAAGCCTTATGGGGGTGTCAGTTGACACCTATTAGAGCATTTAGAGCTATACTATACATTCTTTTTGTTTTTATGTGATATTTTTAGTTTTTTTTAAATAACCCAATTTCTGATGGTTAATTGCGTTGCGTGGTTGGTGGTTAATTTGGGTTGCTGTTAAGCAACCCAAATTAAAGTTAGTATGTTATATTTTTTCTTTTTGTGGTTTTTATGCAGTGTACCTAATGGAATAAACCAAGATCCAAACATCTGAAAAAGCTTATGTCTTAAAATAATATGTATGGCCCAAATGCTCTAAATGGTGTCAACTATCATCCCCTTAAGCTTTGCACCCTGCTTCCAAACATTCTGTATAATATACAGATGATAGAAACTAGATATTATCTAATTTCTAACTTTGTATGTAGTGTTAGTTTTTGATTTTTTAAATTTACATTTTTATATAATTGCTTGGTCTCTGGATCCAAGCTCTGAGACAGACATGCTTGATCATAATGTTAAAAAGAAGTAAACTATAATTTGTATTAATGTTGCGGTTTCAAATGCCTTGTTGTTTACACTTTTAAGGGGGATGCGCTGAGGTAGCCTGCGAAATTCAAATTTTCTTGCGTTTTTTGCAATTTGCAGGCCAGTGTCAGGTTGTATCTGGATTAAAATTTGATACGCGACAATAAACAATAGGTATTTACATGATTTTTAACCATGAAAATCATCAATCGATTTCTCTAAGGGGGGAGGGTGGCAGCTGAAAATCAGCGTCAGGTGGTACCTACACTGTGTTGTCATCTGACAATATGCTGAGCTGAGGCCCTTTTGGCATTGCAAACTTTGTTTTTATAGTTTTAATGTTTTTATTTTTTGCTTAATGCCAATTAAACGCATTTTTAGGGTTCCGTACCTCAAAAGGAAAAAACGGAACCCTTAGACGATCACGTGTGTGTGTCTGTCCGTCTGTCACAGCCAATTTGCTCCGAATCTAATGGACCAATTAAGTTGAAATTTGGTACACATTTGAATTTCTTTGACCCAAATATGAACAGGTAAAGTAAATAAATGAATTTTGAATATGGGGGGCAAAAAAGAAAATTAAAAAAAAATTACAGACTATACCGTGTGACATATCAAATGAAAGGGCTTACTTACCATGAGGGTTTCAAATATATATTTTTTTTTATAATTTTAAAATATATTGTTTTTAGTTATTTAAGAAAATATATGAAAATTGAGCATTCCACTCCTTATCTACTGGGCCTAAAATTAAAAAAAAAAATACAGAAAATAGATCTTTACCTGTAGATTACAGGAAAACCTATAAGAAGTCTGTGGTCTTAAAATAACATGGTAAATCTCTCAATATTCTGAGTACAAATTTACATTTACAGTTGGCATGTATGGGAGAACGTTTTTCAACTACAATTTTAAATTGTGTGTGGTCCGACACGCACTTGGCCGGCTATTTTTTCTTTCTTTCCAAACTTAGAAAAAAATAACCGGCCAAATAAAAAAAAATAGTCGGCCGGGACTAGATTTAGTGCAGATTCGTCGAACCAACGACATCTAACTGTATTGATGATTTTTATGGTTAAAATTATGTAAATACATGTTTTATTGTAGCGTATCATATTGTTATCACGTTACAACCTGACACGGACCTGCAAATTGCAAAAAACCCAAAAAAAAATTGAATTTCGCGGGCTACCACAGCGCATCCCCCATAAAGCAAGTCAACGTTAGACAAGTGTAGTTTAATGCGATATTGTAGTCGCCGTCAGTGATAACACTTAACCTTGAGCTGGCTTCGTCGCATACTTTGTACGCGTACGAAGGAGGCCAGCTTATACTGGTTTTGTTACCTCGGACGTGCGTCCTACGCCCCCCTAAGCTTTAACAATTATATCTGTTGGCGCTTCCGCTTTTCTAGTCCGTCAATTGACATCCCGTACAAATGTCAACGTCAAAAACGAACACCGGGCACTGGTGAGGTGGCCATCTTGTAAAAACAGCAGTGAACTTCGGATCGCAGTAGAGTGCGCACGGCAACCACGTGCTCGGTGGACGTTATATTTTAAGCGCTTAATCTATGCGATCTATAATTATTTTGTGAAGTGTTTGATTGAATAAGCGAAGTGATTGTGACAAGTGTTATTTTACTGAAATCCTTCTAAACCCGATAATCCACGCTTACCTGAACATGGAGAACATGTTAGATGATAGTCGAAAGACTTCATCAGAAGTGGGATTATCGTGTTTAGAAGGATTTCAGTAAAATAACACTTGTCACAATCACTTCGCTTATTCAATCAAACACTTCACAAAATAATTATAGATCGCATAGATTAAGCGCTTAAAATATAACGTCCACCGAGCACGTGGTAGCGTGCGCACTCTACTGCGATCCGAAGTGTTTTTTTTTTTTTTTTTGTCCAGTCTGATCCGCACCCTAATTGCGTACCACACTATCGCTCGGAATCTGAATTATTTTGAAGCAAATTGGTAATCCATTGCTCCAATGTTCGAAAAATTTGTCTTCTCAACACCGTAAATAACGCAATGAATGTTGTTGAACTGCCAAAATGAAACCAATTCGATTGATAGTGTGTTACGCAATTAGGCTGCAGATCTACGTATCTCGTGCATGAATGAATAGTACATAAATGCCATTGTTCATTGTCACGGTTGCGACTTGGAAACAAATATTTTAATTGAGCTATTCATTGCGTTATATCAAATAACAGAAATCATCATTTCGGCCGAAAGACGTCCACTGCTGGATATAGGCATAGTATTCTCCATAAATTAATTCTTTTCACCTCCATCCTGATGAAAACAAAGTCCCCCCGCCGCGTCTGTTTGTCTTTCTGAACGCGATAAACTACCAAACGGATTTTCATACAGTTTTCAGTTTTTCACCAATGTACGGAGTGATTCATGGGGAAGGTTTATGTGTATAAATTCATCAAGGTTTTGTGTAAATTGGCTGAAATATGACTAATGATTATTGAAGATATCGGAAAAAAATCATGACGACTGGGAGCTTTACTGGCGAGCGCCGCGTAAACCCGATAGTACGTTCCCGTGGGATATTTTGCGACATCACGCGGGCGTAGCCGCGGGCAAAAGCTATTGTTATTAAAATCACCCTGCTTTTAGTCGTTCGTTTGAAGGATTTGCGTTCGTGTATGTGACGTATGTCATTCTTATCAGCACACAATTAGTTTTGAACATGATTAACATTGTGATATACAGCATTACGTATTGCGTTATGCGTCGTTCCTTTTTATAAGCGCTGTTTCTGATATTAGTGCAATATCAAAGTCTTCACGAGTGATCGCACTAAGGATTCCTCTAGCATACTCTGTAGTCAGCTAGGCATTTGTAATTTATATCCGAAGATTGGACGGAATATACCAAAAAGCGATAAAACGTCACTCCTTCCCTTTCCGCGAAATAAACATCCTATATCCGAGTAACTCCGAAAGTTCTTGCAAGCTCATTTTATCAAAAAAAAAAACATTCAATTGTATAGACACCGTAAAAAGTACTGGAAAATCAATTGTCATATTATGATTTTCCTGTACAATTTGTCGTTCAATCGCTTCGAGGATTGTCGAAAGTCACTGGGCTACCTACAAATCTTTAGTTCTCATTCCATTGATTTAGCTCATGCCTACATGCGTTTATTACACGGAATAGTGTTGCGACGCCCCTTTGAAAATAGAGGAATAATGGTTTACAGAAGCAATAGAAACACTATTTTTGTAAGTAGGACAACTGCAATAACTTTTTATTTTCTTTGTTACAGCCGCGTATTGATCCAATTCAGTTACTAAACTGCCTGAGTGTGCTTCTGTCACCAAATGGTGGGATCAAAAGCAGGGATGAAGTACAGAGGCTGGCTAGGTAAGTTTTTCAAGTTGGCTGTTCTTAGCTTTTCATGAATCAGCTTTGTTTTGGCTTTATATTACTAGGATTGACTTGACAATTGAGTTTTGTATTCGATTTACTACTTAATAAATAAAATAATGGAGAGTCTGACATTATTTATTCCCGATTTTTTGGAAAAAATCTTAAAATAAAAATTAATAGTTTTTACGTTTGCACAAGCAAATTTTAGGGAACTCATTTATTATGGAAATGGCGAAATTGACAGTATTTATAAACATTTTATAAATAGACCCTCACAATTTTTTATTAGAAGAGTGAACCACCTCGCCGTATGTTGTAAAGTGGTATTAATTATTTACCATACTCTAATACGATTTCAACATCGTATTAGAATACGGTAAATAACTAGTAAGTAGCTCGTATATTACTAGTACACTAGTAAGTAATATTTAACTCGTAGATACTTATCTACGAGTTAAATATTTTTTTTAAATAATCTGTGCTTGAGCGCCCCTCTAGATTACACCGTATACGCCGTTTATATCGACGTTTTTTTTTTTGTTAAATGTTGACTTTTTCTTTCAGTCTCATGACAAAATTTTCGAAGAAATTGGTATCTAAATGTATTTACATACAAATACTGAAACGTACCGAGACCGACCTTCTGGGTTTATTTATGGGATCCGGCGGTTGGGTTTTGGTACACATGTGGCTGACCGAAAGTATAGTCGCCAAAAACTGGCCTCTTGTAAAAGAGTTATTGGAGCTGCTATTATTATGCCCGGTTGATATAGAGCGTTTGAAAACTAACAACTGTCCGAAACTTGTAAAAGAGTTGTCAAAGGATGATAACCATTTTGGTAAGATAAACACATTAACTAATTGATTCCTACTGCCTCCGTAGTCTAGTGGTCGCAAGCGCTGCTGCTGAGCATGAGGTCCTGGGTTCGACTCCCAGGTTGGGGCAGTCTTATTGGGTTTTTCCATAGACTCGTCCCCTGGTACATGGACCAGGGTCCAGGGTAATGTGTAGGGGTGTCCTGGTGTGTGTCCGTCCATGTTCGCCTCCTAGTACATCAGACTTGTCCCATGGGATAAGTCCGATGGACTAGGAGGTGGACATAACTGGCGAAGTGTGGGTGTAACTGGTACACCTCTGCCTAACTCTTCGGGGACAGGCGTGATGTTATGTTATGTTTTCTAAGAACTCAAATTTAAAGTTTGTTTAAAGTAGATTTTCGATTGGACGCACCCAATGGTTGAAAACAAATTTTCCAACTGCAATTGTTCTTATTCTGAAGCAACATTTCAATTAAAAGATTACTATTGTTATTGTGAATTATTAAAGCTTATTTAATTTCTTTCATTACAGTTATCAGAGCCTTAGCATCGAAGTTGGTTGAACAATGGTTAAAAACAGTAAAGGGCGAACAAGTAGTTCCTGTCCAGATTTCCGATATACCTCAAATTATATCGGAAGCGCAGTCTGATTTAGACGTCTTAATAAAATCAGAGTGCAATACAAATAATGATAATAACACTGACATTAAAACAATAGATGAAGAACGTTTAAAATTGGATAAATCCATTTCTAGCAACGCCGACACTGACAAGAGTGTAGATATCAAAATAAAAGATGAAGTAGACGATGAACAGGAAACGTTGCCGGTATTAAAAATCAGCTTAAAAGATGGAAAGCAAATCATATCGCAAGTTGATGATGATAGTGAAAGTAAAACTTCTGAAGGCTTATCCGATTCCGAAAAATCTAAAGATAGAGCTAAAAGTAGAAGTAAAGATAAATCAGATGATAAAAGTAGTAGTAGCGTGTCAAAGTCGAGCAGTTCCTCAAAACATTCAAGTAGGTCTCATTCTTCAAGTGAGAAACATAAAACTCACAAAAGTAGTTCTAGCCGACATAATAGTAGTAAAGACAAGTCAAAAGATAAGGATAAACATTCTTCTCATAGTTCTAGATCAAAAAGTGACAGTAGCAAAAAATCTAGCGATAAATTATCGTCTTCCAGTAGTAAAAAGTCTAAAGAGGATCGGAGTTCACGGTCAACCTCCGAAAAAGATAAGAATAAAGGAAAAGAAGATAAAAATGAAAAGAGTAAGGATAACTCTCTAAACAAATCTTCATCTGAGAAACTTGATGATAAAACGCCGTCAGTTCATAAATTGGGGAAAATACCGAAATTGAGTGATTCCAAAAAAGAAAAACCTTCAATATCCATAGAAGTCAGAAAACCAGATGAACCAAAACCAAAAACTGTTAAAACTTTCAATTCCAAGTTTAGGAAACATGGACTAGAAGAGGAAGTTAAACCACCACCTTCTCGTGCAGCAGTATTAACAAAAAAATCTATACCTGTATTGCCACCCACAGTATCAATACCAAAAAGGCCGTCTCCAGTTCACAATGAGTCTCCTCCAGAAAAAAAGCCAAAAACTATAGTTGAACTTGTTGAAAAACCGGGTGCAATCAAATTAATTCCTCCTAAACCTAAACGTAAGTATTCTACTGTATGTTCAATAAGTGACATATTTTTAATAGTTTCTTTTTTTCCAGATTTACATTGGTGGTGGCAAGTCCTTCCATTAATGTCACCAAGTCTTTTCAATTGTTTAGGTTGCATTTTCTTCAGTGGTAAGTCTAAAATGTATAACTTAACGGGTTCTAAAGTGTTTTTACCACCTGTAAAGTATTTTTTTCAAATAAATATTGAAATCAATATACATGACTCTTTCCGTTTACTACTTAGTTCAAATTTAATAACCTAAATTTGTTTAGTTAATCGTGAGGTGAAAATACCAGCGCACATATACCTACTGGATCCGTCCGTGGACTCGACGCAGAGCTGATGAAAACGACTGGTGCTCCAGGAGTGATTCTTCAGCAATCCATGTAATCCAAAAGTGACGTAATATTTCTACATGAAATATACAAAACATTACCTACTGTATAAACGACTGTATGAGATTATTTTACGACAGTAATTGTAGCGATATTCCTATAAATTTCATCAAAATATACAACATGAATGACTTAAGATAGCTATTAGGGCACTGCCTTTGTTGCGTTAGTTAAACAGACCAGTTAATATTTTTGCATAGGAATCCAAGAATGATAGTATGTTATCGTAACATTTAAGAATGTTTCATTTCATACACACCTAAAAGTCGAGATTTTTACGAAATACCTATTTAATGTACCTACCTTACTACGCTATAGGAACAAACTTGGGCTATTATAATGCCAACAATCTTAGAAGCGGGTTACATGAAGGTCTCGAGGCTTTCTAGGACGACGTTGCCAGCTGAAGTCTGTTAAGGCTTCAATTGTACAACAACGTCATTCCATACTATGTTTCTTTTATTTATTTCCAATTACTAGAGATAAGTTTTCAAGAAATGCACAAACAAATAGCTTTTAAAGGAACTTGCTTGTAAAATCTCAATATTCACAAGCAGAAGTATCATATGTTTAAGATAAAAAGATGCATTTGAATTCTAATGATATATGAATACATAGTAGTAACAACGGCAAATATTGAAACTAATAAGTACAGCAGGTCGACAGCAAAGCTTTGTCATCAAATCGTAAGTGGCCGACCAGCTTCCCGCTGCACAGAATACTGCAGACCACTACAAAGAACTATTTTGGCAGAACAGTATAAGGTCTACCGAAAGTAGTAATCAATTGATAACTTGTATGTAGTGTAAAGCTACGCTATTGTCATAACCGTACCTATTTAAGTAACACAGAATTAAAAATTAAAGTTTGTATCTTTGTATCTACTTTAATTTTTGTTTCTGAAAAGTTGTTGAATAGAGGTTGGTATAATTATATGGACATTCTACATTTTACTACAAGAATAGTTCTTGCTAGATGGGACTTAATCGTATTAAACCCCTCTAGGTGGGTATAAAAGAATAATCTACTACGACATCCTTCATCCAGATAGATCTAAAAATATAGGTGGTACACCCTGCTTTCATCGCCGTCAGGCGTAACATTTATGCTCGAGATAAAAGACTGCAATCTTGGATGGGAAGTGGTCTATAAACCTATAGAAATGTGGTTGATAATAATTATCAATAAATAAAGTACCTACACAGTCGTCGATCACTTCTATATGACATAACGTCATCGAAATTGGAAATTCTGAACGGACAATATTAAGAACAGTGGCAATTAAAACGATTTTATTGTGTTTTTCATGCAATTTCCTTTGAATTGCTACATGTTTCAAATTGGTATTTTTGCGACAACATTCTGGATGATTCTGTAATCGAACCCCTTTTTCAAAAGTGGAACCACCACTGCACCTTTTACCTACTTCTAGAACAGATCGATAAATATCAAAACCTGAAGAAAAAAACTCCTTGAATCCAAAGAAAATGATAATTTCTCGAAAACTGGATTATAATTTGACGTCATAATCAAAAATGGTCGTCATGTTCCTGATCTATATTTGAACCACATTTTCTATTGTTGCATAGACCACTTTTGACCAGTCTCATGCTCTAATATACCTAATTTAGATTAGACATTATGTACCTACCTACAGCTATGATCTGGTTCAGTAGGTACCTATGTACCTATGTGGGAAAGCCAACCTACTTAAAATAAAATAATTTGAAAAAAATCAACCTGTTTTGGTTTGCATCGACAGCCACAACACTGTTCGACACGATTTGTCTACAGCTAGCAGCATAACACCTGCACCGGGTAAAAGGGAATTGTCTGAAACGAATGATCACGAAATAAAAGGTTGGCTCGGCACGTAGACAGTTGCATAAACAAATCTGCTGTACATTCTGCCTCTTGTCTTACCATATTACCTACTTGGTATCCAAATTAGTTCAGCTATATTTAAGTAGGTACCACCTACGGCGCGGCGCTCGTGTAGGAGTACCTACTATCAATTTTAATATTTTCAAAGGAGTTTGCAATTCCGCCGTAATATAATAGGTATATTATGAATAGGTCCCCCAGACCTACAGAAATCTATAATTATATAAAAAAAATGTGGTACCTACCATATTTTCTTTATTTACTCTGTAGTCAAAATTTTAACAGCTGGTTGTTTCACTTGCAGAATTGGATAATAATTATTTACCTAACAGCATGCCTAGTATTTTATATAACCTAAACAAAGCGTAGGTACCCTATACCTATTGCTTACGATACCTATTATGAGAGCTGCCTATGTCCTGCTGAACTAATAGGTAGATTGTGATGATTTTATATTCGACGCATACCACCTAGGCACAGATTTAGCACATAGTAAATAAATTGGTAAGGTAAGGTACATGTACCTACGTTATTGTAATTACGGGACCTAGGTTACATAAATGAAAATTGTAGAATCTTGCGTAGCCTGCGTCATCCAATCCTATAGATAGGTAATATAGTCAAATTATGTACATAATAACGAAAGCCCATTTTTTTCCTGGATTTAGTACACTTCTGTCAGAAGTCCTTGGTGTTACGTAGCCAGCAGACTTCTGGCCTTGTTTATTTATACTTAAACAGAATGTAGCGCAAAAAATTTCAATGCGTAAAGCATAAATTGTACCTACATTATATTACTACTGTTAGTTTTTAGTACTAGCTGACCCGTCCGACATTGTCCTGTCAAAATTTTAAGTTTTCGGCCGTTCCTTTCATAAATCTCCCCAATAAAATGCGGGGAACAAAATAATAAAAAAAAACATATGGTATACAAATCGGTCGAGTTTTAGCGAGATTAATGTACCTACGGCAATTGATTTTTATAAATAGGTATATACCTAATAGTTTAACTTTCTAAGAAACTTACAAATCTGGTCTGCTCAACTAATGTTTCAAATTATGTAGTAGGTATGTATTTAACGAACGTAACTAAAATCTGTTGTTTATAAAATTATTTACCCAACTAACTAGGTAGGTACATTTTCTCTTGATAAGTAGTTTGATTACGTGTGAAGTAAGTTTGGTACCTACAGAGTCATAACGATAAATCTTCAGGCATCCTTTAGGTATCAATGAACCTATTATTCTATTAAGAAAGTTTAGTTAAGTAATACAAGGTCTGACAAAAATAGAGTAGGTATATAGGTACCTACCTAATAAATTTAATTACGATGTTTATGTAAAAGAAGCACATCCTTTAAACGATTGATACATAAAAAATAATTGAATAAGGAAGTTAGTAGTAGGCCGGAACTACTTAATCACAACTATCCACCTCTTTTTTTACTGTGTGGTTTTCTATTCTGTTAGTTACTAAACGTGTTTATTAAGATAAAAAAAATATAACCTACTGAATTGCCTCTAAAATAATTTTACGAGATAATATGTTAACTTTTTATACCTAGATACATACCTACGCATAGGTACTACACTACTTTTTTAATTTCGTAAGGTGATTTCTCAGGATGCGTGCTTTTACTGACAGGCAAGTAGATTTCACTAGCGACTTTTTACTCTATTGCGTATAATTTAAAAACTACAAAGGCCCTTGGATGTCTGTATTTTCGGACATACGATTGATTGATTTTTGTAATTTCGAACTTTATGATGTTAACAATGGTGTAGGTAATTGTTGAAGTAAATTAATGAATAAAAACCCATAAATCGATTACGTACCTATTATAGGTAAGCTGCGTGTTCATTACAGTGGAGAAGTGCTAACATTTACCTGTTTACCAACATTCTATTGGTGCTTAAGCTTGCGTATTCAATATTTTAACTATACAGCATCCGGTTATCATCTTTATCAATATAGTTATAGCTACATTATTATAAATATTGAAGTCGCTTTTCCGCGTTGTTCTTCTAAACTCAAACGGGTTTTGATGTGGTTTACTCCACCATTAATTTAGGTAATTTATTCCGAAAGTTTTGTGTACCTATGTATAACATTACCTACATTAATATTAAAGAAATCTCAATGTTTTGTCAAGTCGTAAAGACCATGCGAAGCAAGGACGGGTCGCTAGTCTAAACCAAAATGCATTTCTTGTAGGTACCTATTTTCTTATCGATTAGGTATATTTCAATAATTATTTAACTAAGTTATGTACTATGAAGGGATAAAAACTACATAGGTACTAACACAATTTCGCTCGTATAGTTAAAAGTAGGTATAAGTATAGATTCGTTTTGTTTAGACACCAACATGTTGGCCACACCAATTTGTTTGCAACACAAGATATGAACGATATCTAGGTAGATTCACATTTACATGTAAATTATTATTACCCATCGCATACTTTCCAAAGAGGTACCTACGTATTGTGTGCGAACCTTGCGAGTTAGGTATTTGAATCAATAAATATTAGGTACCTACAAAAGTTATAAAATAAAAGATAGATACCTAGATAGGTAGTTAGTTAGGTACCCAATGCAATTGCGAGTTGATTTTACAGCGGCACCGATTTTAACCTACTTAATATTCCATAGTAATTAGTTACATACAGTCATCCGCAAATCAGTGGTAACACTTGGAAGTACTAAAACCGCGCTTTCTGCTACGACAAAAGGCCCTGAAATATAAATTTTTTACCACGGACATATTCTTTGCCATGGACGTGCGGTTGACTGTACTTTGCTGAATCTTTAGTCGAATGCTTTAAAATTTTAAACGGAAATAAGCTTGTTTTTCATTTTTTTTACCTTTTGTTTATTTATTAGCGTCAATCATATACCTAATAAATTGCATGTTATGTAATGTATTTAAGTAAACGAAACATATACGAAATAACAGCAACAATGCCATCTAAGCCTGTTTTCACAAACAATAGGCGACATCTAAATGTAGGCAATGTCGGTGCATACAATATTATACAAGTTTGATTTTCAATTCGGGCGCTGAGCCTAGCGGTGAAAATCCAACAGGCTTTTGTTTAGGCATTAACTAAAGGTGTCATCTGGTGTTAGTGAAAGCGGGCATTACTGAATTTGCCATGATGCGTTGATTGTAGTCCATCACCGCCTGTGTCTGAAGAGTGATGAACAACACTTTAATAACCGACTTCAAAAAAAGGAGGAGGTTACACATAAATTTGGGCTTTTATTTTCATCTTTGTACACCGATTTTTCGTGATTACTGGGCCGATTTAGGTGTTTTTTTTTTTTTATGGTCCCATATACCTACATTTTATGAGGTTATAAAATTTAGGTAATTTAGGAGTTAGCTTAAAATAATACGCATTTAATCCACTTTGTGTACCTATATACCAGTTAAGAACTTTTTTAAATGAAACGTTGCAAGTACCTACCTACAAAAACCAACCGATTTCCAACCGTACAATATTCAGCTTATACTGGAAATGTATCGCTTGATTATGTAGCCGTGTGTACCTACTTACAAAGTAAAAATAACTTAAATTTTGGAAGTCGTTGGCAAAAAACGGAAATACAAAACCAAAGGCACCTACTTCCGAAATGGGTTTATTTGTCATATTATAAGATTACCTACGTTTTTTTTAAGTCCGTTTTTTGTTTTTGTTTGTTTGAAGTTTTTTGAAGAAACAAAAAATTTGTTCAAATAAATAAGTAGGTACGGCCAACCGCACGTTAGCAGTACCTAAGTACAAGCCACGGATCTTTGTGTTGCGAGGTTAGCTGCTGGAAATTAAAAAAAATCTCGTAGAGAACGGTGTCCGTTGTACCTACTACTTAATATTCAATAAATAGACGCATCGAATCGTGTATAAACTCTTTTTTTAAGTTACTAAAATCACAAACACAAAAGCCCGTGGCGCGTACTGTACCTACTAAGTTACCTAACCCTTCAACAAAAACCTTTTACTGCTACGAAATAAAGGCGCTGTCGTCCCTTGACGTGTGGTTCACTATATTATGTACATTGTTTATAAGTAACACAGCACCGGCGATTATGGCTAGTAGATATGTTAACTATTGCGTCATCATTCAGATGGACCTCACCCGTAAGGGCGGTACACTGGTAAAGTTAGCGAGAAATATGAATCATTGAGAAAAAAAAAATAAGTCTGGGTATAAGGAACGTTTTGAAATTTCCTATGCTCACATTTTTTGTCAGGTGAGGTATAATAGAAATAGAACGGCCGTTTTTGGCGTTAGCTGCTATAACTTCAAACCTGGGAGGTTTAGTGTTGATTTTTTTATACTTACTTAAAATTCTATCTCGTCTGACTAAAAATGTAAGCATAGGAAATTTCAAAATGTTCCATATCTCCAGGCTTATTATTTTATTCTCAGCGGTGGCGCTAGTTAGCAGCTATACTCACCTTAAATCTGTTAAACGTGTCATTCAGTCCATATTTTAAAATGCAGGGAATATTCAATTCAACAAAGCAAAATATTAGGGTTCGTTTATCTACGCCTATTTAAAATATACCTACATATATCGTAGCTCGTAAGTACCCACGAGCGATTTTTTATCGCGCAAGAGAGTTGGAAACTGTTTTTTTTTTTTGACGTGCTGGGACGCTCTTCGTTGGATCCTCAATGCTCGGCTCAACACCGAGAGTTGTAAATCCAGTGCGCCATTAAACATCGCCCGCGCGTACCTGGGCTAGATGTAGCAAATAACTTGCAACTACTGAAACCTACAATGAGCTCAAAATTTATAAATATTGAGAACATGTTATCCAATCTAACACATTTATTCGACAATAGGTACCCACCTATTATAATCCCCAGGTATTTGGCGCAAATATCCAAGGAGACTAGAAAAAATGGAAATGAACCAATGAGACGTCGCCGTCGGGTCACACTTGGGACGATTTTTTAAAATTATTTTCGACATCAACATAACCGCGTCGGTCGGTTCAATTAAATGTTAGGTACGTCTATGCTTAGAGAAATATGAATAGAAAGATGCGGTAAAAAAAAGAAAAGGCCATCAAGCTAATCTACCAAAAGAAACAGTATTTACCAAGGTAAATGGATGTTTTGTTCGTAAGTCGTTTACAAGGTCTATACCTTTTTAAACATACGAAAAAAACGTCCAGATATATATCTAGGTAATCAAACTTTGTGATAATTCTGTAAACTTTTCACGACGTGAAACTTAGGTACCTACATGTGTTGTTCCAGATATTCTGGACAAAAGTAGGTATAAAGTCCAAGCAACGGGGTGAAATCGTGCGTGTAGATTTCAAAATATAAATGTTTCAATTCCATAATTTCTTGGCAGTAAAATAAACGTATTTGGCGGCTTCAAGGCGACCGAGCGACGGTAACTCGAATGTCTGTCCATCTCAAATATATGAAAAATAGTTTAAATTGCTTATGATTCTCACTCCAATCCCGCACTCGCTCGCAATAATAAATAATACTCAATGAGAATAGCACTCGCGAACACGCCACCTTCACGGGTGTTTTATTTTTACAGAATAGCATTGGTGATAACTTGACAAGTCACCCTATTGAACAAATTGCATCGTTATATCTCAAACTGAGTATTTCAGAGATGGTAATGACCCGTTCGAAAATCATGGGTTGAGCTATTTATTGAAACCCGAGTGGTACGCACGGCTACAGATCAAGCTATACGTTTCCAGTATAAGCTAATCTCGCATTGTATAGGATTTCCTTACAATTAAATCCTATACAATGTGAGTTCAGTGTAAACTGGAAATGTATAGCTTGATGTGTAGCCGTGTGTACCTACCCAACAGGTTTGACCAAAATCCAAAGGATACTTAATTATATAGGTACTTTCGGTAGGCACCGTTAAATTAATTAACCGTTAATTAACTTTATATTACTGTAAAGTTCCGTTTTAATAGATAATATTTTTTAACTAAATACTAGAGGGCGGGAACTAGATCTGCACCCTAATTAACACACTATCAGAATCTGAATCATTTTGAAGCTTATTGCTAAACTATTGCGTATGTTCAAAAAAATGGTTTGTTCAATATCGTAAATACCTAATGTTATAGAACGGTCAAAATGAAACCGATTCCAACTGTGTGTTACGTTACTGCTTTATACAGAAGGTGCGATTCTACTTACACTCCATTGACCTCATTCGAACAAAATATCCAGGGAAGCCGGATTACCTACCTACGTAGAACAACAATATTTTAATCTGCATTGGAAATGAGACTGTTACTTCATTTCGTATGGATCATGATTTAACTATAAAAAAATAAGTCATTTGTAGGATATGGGCAGGTAACAGGATAATGTAACAAATTAGGGATTGCTTGTAGGTACAGTCAGCTTCGAAAGTCTAATAAAAGTGGGACTTTTATCTAATACTATCATTGTTTTAAAATGATTTGATACGTTTTTAAGCATTTCATTTGTTTTTTTTACTGCGTATTTACGTATTGCGTTCAATAAATTAGGATTTAAAAAGTGAAGTGATAAAAGACTCGTTGCTGACTGTGCGTCCGGTCCCATTAGACGTAGGCAAGAACAGTAGCTACCTACCTACTAGATACAATGAGTAGGTACTCTAGTGTACCTACTACACTATTTTCGCTACCTTTTATGGTACCCATACGGTACCAATTACTTTTGTTTGCGATTGTGATGCAGTAAACCGTGTCCATTATCTTAGCAATTGCCAACTTATAACATAACATCACGCCTGTAACCCCCGGAAGGTTAGGCAGAGGAGTACTACCTATCACCTAGTTCTTAGGTAAACTGTTAGCATGACCACCAATAATAAGATTTTCGATTAAATAATCTGTCGTATTATTTAATATTTTTATAGGCTTCTTTACTGCATATTAAGTAAGTAACTGGTACCTATTATCACGCACGGCTATGTACCCAAACTACCCACCGGCTAGTTCTTATTAAACAAGCTCGTTTAGGTACATATGTACTTCTCATGTAATGTTTTGTATACATATTATGTAATCTAATATATAAAAATCAATGTTTGTTCGTATTTTATGCGCTGCCATACCGTTAATCCGATTGCGATAACTTTGTCAACTTATTGCTTGCACTTGCGCGAAGGTGCATAGATGGTGGTGGATTGCTTAGTACAATCGACATACATGCGGACGAAGCCGCGTGAAAACCTACTAGTCTTCTATAAATATATCCGGATTTGTCATTTAAAGTTATTGTAAATAGTACGGCCGTATTATAGTATGGTATTACGATGGATACAAGCTTAGGGCACCACCTGTCATCTCGAGTCCACAAGTTCTGTACCTATACCTAATACGAATTTTTTTTTCGTTACCACGTTCCGGCGCGGTATAGGTACGGCTATAGTCGTAATAACAATAAAACTTATATGTCTCGTTTACCCTGCGGGAAACTGTTAAATTCTTATACTTATGTATCCAGTGTTACATATTAGGCACCTTAGGCATTATCTTGTGTTCTGTTACGTATCTTGTAAACAAGGTGCCAAAATGTATTTTTATAAATTTTTCAAATGACAAGAACCCGTTATTATACATTTTAGTCTTATCACTAAATTGATATTACCATTGTGCTTTAGGTACCTACTTTTTCTCATTGTTTCTCACAAAAAAATCGTTTGCTATTTTGTTTTTTAACATTTCTTTTTTTGTTTCAGCAATTCTTTTGTTAGAAAGTGACATGTTCATGGATGCATTGAATGCTTCAGCAACTAACAAAAGAGATCCAAAGAAAAGAAAACGACGAACGAGTGGATCTAAGGATGGAAATTCTGGAAACGATGCTTCACCGCCACACACACCCACTAACATGAGCAGTCCAAGTAGTGAAAGCAAATCAGTGCCACCAAGATTTTACCAGGACACTCTTGAAACAGAAGAAAACAAAGAAAAGGTTTCAGAGAAAGATATCGAAACCAAAGAAGTCGCTGAAGAAAAAGATATCAAGAAAGAGATTGAAGAGAAAATGGACACATCAGAACCTCATACTTTAACAATTAATGGACTTAAAGGAGTTTTATGCTACCATAAACGAAAAGGACCTAAAAAAAGTATTAAATGGAAACAAGACTCTGAACTGGAGGAAATTCAGTACTTTGAACTTGATGAAACTGAAAGAGTTAATGTGACGAAAACCTTTACTGATATGAAATATTTAGAAAGGATCCACGAAAGAGACGCATTCCAGAAGGGAAGGAATCTTAGTAATGATGACGTCATGGAAGAAAAGACTAATTGGAGGCCACTAATCCTTGTCGACGCCGATGGACAAGTGCACGTAGAGCATGGTAAGAACAGCAAAGAAAAGGACATCCAGGCAATACGTCAAAAAGGAACGTTACAACCTCTTTATTTCTCCAAATCAATGATACCCGACTCTGCATTTGAACCTGAGCCTGAAACGCATCCCTACACTGAACCGACAATTATACCCTTAGATGATGTTACCGGCAACCAAGATAATATAAGTGATTTTAGAAATATGCCTTGGCCTGAACCCAAGGGCAACGCGCCTCCAGCATCGGCTACTATGAATGTCCCTAATATGTTCCCACCAAACATGAATCAATTTCCTAATGCTTTTCCAAACCCACAATTTCCTGGCGTACCTGGGTTTCAAGGTGGTAATATGGTTCCCGCTGAATGGCCAAGCGGAGTCCCGCCGCATATGATGGGCAACGGTATGCCAGGTCCCATGACGCCTGGAGTAATTCCTCCCGGAAACTTACCCCCGGGAATGATGATGCCCCCAGAAGGAATGATGATGTCTCCAGAAATGTTTGGTGGACCGAATCCGATGTTTCCTGGTCCGCCAGAAGGTTTTAATATGCCGCAAAATATGTTTCCAATGGATTTCAACATGTCGGGACCCCAAGGGCCTCCACCCGGCCCTGATAGTTTTCCTGCTATGGCAAATTTCCGAGGAGCTATGCGAGGCCGTGGCGGACACTGGCGAGGTAAAAACGCTGGAAGCTGGGATGGCCCTCCGCGGGGTAGAGGAGGTGCTCGTGGTGGTCGCAAAGCAGTTTGTATATATTTCCAGCGAAAAGGATCGTGTCGACAAGGTGACAATTGTACGTTTTTACATCCCGGTGTCAACTGTCCATTTTGAGAATAAGTGCATAGTTTTAAGGTTTATTGTAAAAAATTAAGTCATTATCATAAATTCTGGGCTGCATTTACGCAGCAGCTGCAAGTATAGTGTGGGGTTGTAGGAAACTGAAACAGCTATTCTAAACTTCATATCTACTTGCCACTGCGCTGTAAATATGTAAGCACAGCCTTGGTTTAGAGTTAGACACTCAAAAAGACTGATAAAATGTAAATAAATATCTAAGTAATAGTTGTATTAAACATGTATATTTGTAAAAATACTTGTAAGCGTTTATACGAAATACAAATTCATTAATTTGAGGGTATTTGTTTAATTTAATTTTACCATGCATTACACAATAAAATGTCTGGCACCCACACACTCGGTGCAGTCCTACCAAATTATCTGTGAACTGAAAGAGGACGCCAACGTCGATGCATCGGCACAATCGAAGACATTTATTTTAAAGAACTTTATTCTCATCAAGACATTTCAACATGACGGCCGTAGTTCCAATTTTCGCCATTTCACAGATAAGTTGGTAGGAGTGTCCATAGGTACTTACTGCTCGTACCATTTTTTTATTATGTATAGGTAATAAATAATCAAGCACACCGAATACAAATACTGATCCCGTTGAGCAATTAGGTAGCGGGTTTCCCATAAAGAGTTACCCATTCAATATTTCTGCCCGACAAAAACATGTAAGATTTCAACCGCTAATAACTACGAGAATTGATGCTTTGATGCTAGAGTAATGGTTGAGCAACTAAGTAGGTCATATTTTTATAACAATTTTAAGGCGGGATATAATGTGCGTGAGACAATCACACCGCGAGTGCACGCACAAGCGTGCGACCCTGCCTCGCCCATGTGTCCAAGTAACAATAAAATTCGTATAGCGCAAAAAGTGTTTAGCTAGATCAGTTATTCTGGTGTCTTTGTCAAGAGTTGACAAAGCAATACTAAGATATAAAGAGAAACAACAGAAATATTGGTTAAAATAGAGACGCAAACAATGATGTTAACAATAGCAAACATGTCAGATGTCGTCGCTTATCGGCCGTATAAATCAATCTGCTTATAGTTAATAGCCTTTTCCCAACTATGTTGGGGTCGGCTTCCAGTCTAACCGGATGCAGCTGAATACCAGTATTATACATGGAGCGACTGTCTATCTGACCTTCACAACCCATTAACTGGGTAATATGATACCCCTTGGTAAGGCTGGTTGTCAGGTTTTCGGGCTTCTGACGACCCGTAACGACTGTTAAAAACCCGCGAATGACAGCCGGGACCAACGGCTTATCGTGCTTTCCGAGGCACGGAGGAGTCTCGGTATGTACCTAAAGATGGTCAGTCATCCACGGACCAACCGCGGCAAGCGTAGCTTATTCTGATGGATCAACCCGTGCGGCTGTTATTACTTAGCCACGAGGTCCTATTAGGGCATATCGGCCGTAAAGCTACTCAGAAATGAAAAAAACCGCAATCGAAGAAAGCTTGCTTCAAAAGGAACGCCATGAGCCTAAACGGCAGTGTCAGAATTTCTGGCCAGAAACCGTAAGAAAATCTATTGATAATAGCAAAAAAGAAAGATGTCGCCTCATATCGGCCGTAAATCTGCTCAGAACTAAAAATTTGAAAAATATCTCGGTGTAACTTTATAGGAAATACATTGAGCCTATTTATGGTTAACCCCTTAGACCATTTAACCCACATCTGTCAGTCAGCCCGGAATCGCCTTTTTTTTTCATGCTCTATCCTTTTCTATTGCTCAGGATCTTCATTTCATAAAGTACCGTAAAGCGTTCGCGCGGCGGAAACGGAATCCGAGCGCATCGTGCTGCTGCCGATTCCACCGCGCGCACTCTATCTTTCTCGCTCTAGGAAATGACGATCCTGAGTGATAGAAAAGGATAGCGGATAGAGCATGAACAAAGCGATTCCGTGCTGACAGATACGAGGGATGTCTAGTGTCGAACGGGCAGTATAAGAAAACGTAGTATTTTAATCTGTTTTCACGAAAATAAACGGCGCGGACTCGACTGCTCCTACAATTTTTTTGTATTTTAAGCTGTGGTTCGACAGATGTCAGGTTGACAGATTGACACGACAAAAAAAAACCAGACAAAACGTAAGTGCTGCTAAATTGTATAATTGGATGAAAAATCAGTATAATTTGGTCACTAAGTTTGCTATGTGGCGCCATCATCGTTTGTTTGTTATTTCTTTTATTTTAGAATGAAAATAAGCCGGAATAGTTGTGCTCCACAAGAGTATACGTTATTATTATTACACACAGAACAGCACAACTATTCCGGCTTATTTTCTGCATTTTTATTCTAAAATAAAAGAAATAACCAAACAAACGACGAGGGCGCCAATGCACGCTCGGTTGCCTCTTAACAAAGATATTAAATAAATCAGTCTGCCTAGCCTTTTCCCAACTATGTCGGGGTCGGCTTCCAGTCTAACCGGATGCAGCTGAATACCAGTATTTTACGTGGAACGACTACCTATCTGACCTCCACAACCCATTAACTGGGTAATACGATACTTACCCCTTGGTAGACTGGTTGTCAGACTTACGGAGATATTAAATAATCTTTTGATATTTCATTTAAATAAATAATTAATTCTAAAATAAAAGAAATAACTAAACAAACGATGAGGGCGCCACATAGCAAACTTAGTGACCAAATTGCACGCTCGGTTGCTATTAAATAAGATATTAAATAATTTTTTGATATTTCATTCTTAAATAAATAATTCATTTCATTCATGCTTTAAAAATGTTACTTGTTGTTGTGACATTTTATAAAAAATACCTACTTACATATTTTCATATTAAGTTAGCCACACCTACTTATTTTTGTGAAGGGTCGTGTTGCCATGACGTCTCGACGTACACTTGTTTGTTATTAGTGATAATAATAGTATCAATGAAATGACGAAATAACAAATTCTTGTTCGTCAATTCGATAAAATTGAAATTTATAATAATGATAAATAGGTACTCAAATTTTTATTTTCTACTTTCAAAGATCAACATTCATATTTTATTACAATATATACTTACTTACTATGTAGGGTTTGTAGTTACATTATAATGCTTATACAATACACTAAGGTGCTTCAAATCTGGGTGTAAAGTCATGGGGGTGATAGTAGACACCATTTAGAGCATTTGAGCCCTATATGTCTTAGACGAAATACGTTCAAATTCAAAATTCAAAACTCTTTATTGCATTCATGTGTAGGTTGTGTAGGTACGTTTTTTTAATGTTTGCCCCAGTAAAAGTTGGTATGTTGGTTTTTAGTACCTATGCAGTTAAAAAAAAAACATATTTCGTCTGAGACATACATGGCTCAAAATGGTGTCAACTATCACCCCCTACCCTAGGCTTTGGACCCAGCCATAGACTAGTATGGACCCAGCTTCCAAACAGACTACCTATATATAAATCTTCCAAACATCCTGTATAACACAAATAATTAACCAAGTATCCCCTAAGTAGTCTGTGTAATTAACTAACTATGAGTATAGTAATAAACAGTACTCTGTGCTAAGTATACAAATAAACAGTACAATAACGTAGAGATATTGTAGTGTTTATTTGTATTGTTAGTTATAGTTAGTTTTTTTTTGTATAATTTCAGACCAAGCAGTAGTATAATAAAAGTGGTTGGTACTAACAGCCCTGATTAACGCACACAAAACGTCAATTAACGTCATTGGTTGACGTCGGGTCGGTCGGTCGTTCGTCGACGGTCATTGAATCCAAAAATCCAATTTTATATCCAATGTTATTGACACCACTTTGTTTGTGAAATTGTGGAGCTGGCTGAGTCGGGTCGCGGCTTCGCAATCGGAACCGAGTAAGGAAGACCAAATAGATTAGGAAACGATGTATATTTAGTGTTATTCTGGTGTGTATTTTTTCATGCTTAAATCTATTTTCTGCAATGTAATAAAACAAAGTAAAAAATCCTGTCGTAACAAGATGCAACGCTGGTTTTTTTTAGAGGACCCGAAAAAACCAAAATACAAAGCACCGAAAAAAATGGCAGAGAAAAAATCGGAATCTGTAGTTTTAGTAACATCACAACATTGGAAATTCACGGTATGCGCGCCAGATGTTGGACCCAAAGAAACAATTTTTATCACAGGGAGTATTCCAGAGCTTGGTGAGTGGAACTATGACAAAATAGTTATGCTTGACCGTCAAGAAGGTACAGATTTATGGTGGAAATCAATTACAGTTCCAAACACCTGTAAAATATGGTACCGTTATGGTAAATGTATTCTGAATGAGGCTAACCCTGAGGATATCACCATTCACCAATGGGAAACGCATCAACAGCCACGCATTCTTAAAGAAACAATACTACACCCTTATATTGATACATATGGTTGTTATGATGGAACACAGTTGGTATCTTCTGGTTGGCTCACAGTAACTACACTGCTGCAGTTTCAATTCATGAATAATCCATTAAGACTTAAGAGTTGTCTGGCTAAAAGAATTATGAGCATAAAAGTTACGCCTGTTAAATTATCTTTTGGGACAGAAGTGCAGGCTGATGATTCATCCAGCATGGATGTAAGTGGAGCTGTATCAGGAGTGCCTGTTGATGTTGCTACTCTAAACAATGATCCATCTGTTTGTGGTATGAAGCCACAGGAGCAGTTTGGGAGAAATTACAAACCAGATGATGTGTTACTGATAAATGTTATGGCTCCAGATATAACATCTCTTGCATATCTTGTGGACTTCTATTGCTACAGCAGTCATGCTGAATCTGAAGACCCCCCCTTCCATGTGGGCTATACATATGTGCTGCCGAATATGTTTAAGTCGTCTGAGGGTACTATAGATCTGCCTGTGACATGCAACGTGAAACATCGTCCTTTAGGAACAGTGAATATTGGATATTTAATTGTGAAGCCTATGCCTGAGCAGCTGTGTAACCTTAAGGTGTCATTTGCAAAATATTGGGATCCATCTTGGACTGGTCTGGAGGTTGGTCATCGAGGACTAGGAGCTAGCTTTAAAACCAAAGAGTGAGTAGTTTTAACCATTAAGCTTGAGATTCAATCTTGTTCTATTGTTAAGCATTAATTGTATAGCATATATTTATTATGATAATTTATTTTCAGTGGAAATGCCATTCGTGAAAATACCATAGCCTCCCTTAAAAAAGCAGCTGCCAGTGGTGCAGACTTGCTAGAATTTGATGTTCAGCTAAGCAAAGATATGGTACCAGTTATTTATCATGACTTTTATGTATGTATATCATTGAAAAGAAAGAGGGAAGTCGACCAATTAGAAATGTTAGAAGTACCTGTGAAGGATTTGACTTTGGAACACCTACAGAAACTTAAGGTATGCTATCATATATCATTGCTAATTTTCTCTGATTTACATTTCTAGACCCCAGACTAAATAAACAACCCAGACAGCACTGCAAACAATACAGTGAAGCATGTGCATAACTACAGCTCGCTCTGTGCATACTCACTCACACGCACACATTTACACCAAACTACAATTAAACTCCACCTCATTACGTGCACACATGTTTACGCAACCATATTTGTCTTGGTTTATTATTTAGTCTCAGTTCTAGACTTTATTCTAACTATGGTAATTGCTATAATATGATGCAGACAATGCAGTTTCTGTTCTGCTTTTGACTCAAAACATGCAATTTCAGTTACCAATCGTGACTTTTCATATTTCGAAATGGTACCCTGTAATGTAGGTAAGTAACCCTGTATGTTAGGAGATAGCTGAAGTCAGTTTAAAGAAAAATGCTGCACTTGAGCACAACACTTTCTAAAAAAAAGACCTACTTATTGTAGCTAGCAGTTTCTGTTAGGTTCAACACTGTCCAAAGTGGAGCACGGAGCTGAAGATTCGTTTACAAAATGTAATAAACCTCGTAATCGGAAGTAGTACGAACATCAACACAGACATCAATCATCATAAATCGAAAAGATCACAAGTGCTTTACGGTGACGTCCAAGGGGTTGTTGATATCTGTTTTGATGTTCATAACACTTTGCACTTTATGTAGGTAACTGACTAACTGAAAATAAAGTGTAAATTCAATGTTATCAGAATGTAATGTAATGTATGTGTTGTAATGTTATCTTATTAGTAGGCTTAAAGGGCAACCAAAGGGCAATATCTATGATCGAATCAGAAATGAAGAGATCCACAGGAGAACCAAGGTAACCGACATAGGCCGAAGAATTGCCAAACCTAAGTAGCGCAGTGGGCAGGGCACATTGCTAGCAGAACAGATGGCCGATGGGGCCGAAAGAATCTGCATGAAATGGCGACTGCGTACCGGAAGACGTAACGTTGGTAGGCTTCCCACCAGGTGGACCGATGACCTTGTGAAGGCCGCTGGAATCCGCTGGATGCGGTAAGCACAGAACCGGTCGTAGTGGTGCTTGAGGGAGGCCTATGTCCGGCAGTGGACATCTTTCGGCTCAAATGATGATGAGAATATTTTCTGTACTGCGCCCCTCATTGTCGAACGCGGTTAGTAAACAACGGGAACTTTGAAATGTGCTAAGGAAAAGGCGAAAACATTGACTCAGTAATTCCTGAGATTAAGAGCGTTGGCTCTGTACGGCATTTCATACAAACTTTGTTTGTATGATATGCCTTACGGAGCCAACGCTCTTATGAAGACTAATCTACAATTTATCATCAAACATGCACTATTGCAGTCAAAACTCGAAAGTTTTCTCTCAGCATGCATCGCAATAAGTAGACAGACTAAACTCTAAACAAACGAATGTGATTCAGCAGTCATGACTTGTCATGAGTTTATGACCACATACCAGCATTGCTACTGACCAGTTACGTCGCGCCAATATCCAGACATCTAGATTAATCTAGAAGTTGGAGGGTTAGTGGCATCGACTATTCAGCATAGTTGACGATTACGCAACAACTCTGTCGGACGATAAATCTACAATGTTAAGCTGAGCTTATCGCGGTCGGTTCGTGGTTTGGTGCCCGTTCTTTAGACATCGAGATCTTTGTGAATAGTCTCAATTGACATAAAAATTACTCCGACAGTCATTATAGCCTAGGTAGGTAGTTATAACTCTTAAACCGCTGCTGTATGATATCAGTGTTTCCCAGTCACAAGGATGAAGTGGTTTGATTAGAGACGGTCTCAGTAGAACCAAGGTTAATTGAATGAAATCAGATAAGAGTCCACCAAGCTGATGAAGGCAGCTAGTTGGTAGCAAGCTGATAAGGCTGATTAGACAAAACAGGAATTCTATGAGCAGCGGCAACAGCAATTAAGATAAGAGAAAAAAAAACGACTAAAACATTTGTCACTAAATACAGGAATCCTAAAATGAGTTTACAGGTAGACCAATAGATACATGTGGCAAATATCCCTCCTTTAACTAATTCTCTTTGTAGGTTTATCACTTAGTTGAAGGTCGTAATCGGGAAACATTATTTTTCGATGATGACTTAGAGGAACATCAACCTTTTCCTACTTTAGAAGAAACACTGAAAAAAATTGACCCTCATGTTGGTTTCAACGTCGAGTTGAAGTGGACCATGCAGTTAAAAGATGGTACCTTCGAGCTGAACAACCCCTTTGATATGAATACCTACGTTGACAAGGTAAGTCAGAGAATTATACTATCATTGAACAAATGTTCATTGTCTTTGTCATTTTTATTTGCATATTGTGGCCGGGCTGGCCGGAGTACCGTACCGAGAATACGATGTTTGTAAACAGTTACGATAAATGAATATATTCTTATTTCCAGGTTTTAGAGACTGTCTTGAAGCATGCTGGTGATCGCCGTATAGTATTTTCCTGTTTCAATCCGGATATCTGCACCATGGTTAGGAAAAAGCAAAATAAATATCCTGTCATGTTTTTAACTATTGTAAGTATACCTTTAGGGCAAAATTTATGTATTAAGTATTTTAGTTTAGTTAGTAGGTACCTATGTTTATGAAATGAATTTCCGTTTTATTTTCAGGGCATAACAAAAAGGTATGAACCATATCGTGATCCTAGATGTTCCTCCATACTGGCTGCTGTACAAAGCGCAGTCAGTACAGAAATATTGGGAGTTGTTGTACACACTGAAGATTTGCTCAGAGATCCTTCTCAGGTACCTAATAATGAACGTTATTTCAATAAACCTTAACTTTGTACTGTCGCTAAAAGCAAATACAAGTTAGGTATTGTTGGCTGTCTGAGCAATGATTTTGCATAGAACCTACATACTGTGATTTATTTATCATAGATATGGTTTAGATAGCAGGTTTCAGATAAATACTAAGATAAAATCACTGTGTAAGTACATTTGTACATAATAGTGGTGACCTCGATCCATATCTGATCTGTTTATAAATCGACGTCCACGTGACTACTCGCAATGTCGTTGACTGATGTCGACTCTTGGACTTGGATCGATTATTTGCTAGCGTCACAATCGTATCGCGTTGTTGTCAATATTGATTAATCCTTTAGTAGTTCAGATAACATTTTTTTTGGTTCAGTCGATCTCAGATAAAGTCTTGATACTCGTAATGTATAATGAGTATGATTTCTTACGAGTATATGTTCTTATTAATTGAGGACAGAAACTTCATAGCTAGCCAGCTATGCCGTTGGTAGGTATAGCGGCCAGGCGTCCCCGACATCTTTTCATCATGAACGAATTAGCCACTGGACCCGACATATAAGCGGACGTACCTTTTCCGATCTTGTCAGTAACCAGGAAATTCTAGCCTTGGTCGTTTGTTTTTGCGTCAGTCTCAAGCACTTACTTGTCAACAAAACATCTTCCAAAAATGACTACCTAAATGTTCAGTTAAACGGTGTAAAGCGGCGGAAGCAGCACTATTTCTTTTCACTTATTTTCACATTATTTTATTACATTATTATTTCGTTTATTAATTTTTCTTCTTATCAAATACATTTTTAAATATTTCTTAAAAAATATATATAAAAATATAAAAAATAGTAGCCCACCGGTATCGGGAATAGGGTCCAAGCTACCGGCGGTCAGGACTCCAGAGAGAGGAACCTCCTAACAATGTGGGCCGTGTCCAGAATTACCGCTTTCTGAATCAAGCCCTTGATCCAGCAACCCAACGAGAGCCTCCTTAGGTGTTGGTTGAGGCTCTTGGCAATTAAACCATTGGCTGATATAACTATCGGCACAATGATTGCTGAGTCCACATCCCACATGTCGACAACCTCGCGAGCCACGTCAAGATACTTGATTTGTTTATCTTTCTCGGCTTTCACGAGGTTCCCGTCATGCGGGACTGTCATGTCAATAATCATTGCGCGCCGCTCTATTTGATCCACCAATACTATATCAGGCTTATTGGCAACAATAGTCCTGTCAGTGATGATGGATCGATCCCAGTACAATGTGATATTTCCATTTTCAAGAACTGGGTCGGGCACATACCTGTAGTACGGCACTTCCGATTCCACAAGGCTGTATTTAAGAGCAAGTTGCTGATGGATAATCCTGGCTACAAGGTTGTGTCTATGCAAGTACTCTTCGTTAGCTAGACGAGAAAACCCGGAGATAATGTGCCGAATTGATTCTCCCGGTCGGTGGCATGCCCGACAGATGTCAACCGTTCCGTCTTTCACAATAAAACTCCGGTAATTGTTCGTCATGATAACTTCGTCCATAATTGCACAGACAAAACCTTCGGTGTCCCCAAAGATGTCACCGGAACGGAGCCAGGCTACGGACGCTAGCAAATCTACATCAGGTCCATGTAGGGCCCGGAAAAAGCGTCCGTGAAGCTCCTTACTCTGCCATACCTCCCTGCGATCGTTAGTGTCAAGTACTACAGGTTTGCGCCAGTCCTCTTTAGCCAGGGAGAGCAGGGTGAGGCCCTTGTCCACCGCGACCACATCTCGATGCATCCCCACGTCGGCTACTAGGACTCGGTCGGTCCCTGGGACTGCATATCTCGCGGTTGTGGAGAGTCTTAGCGTTTAAAAAGCCTCGGCCTCCACACTTTCGCCGGATATACAGTCTCATTACCGATGACCGTGGGTGATGCATTCGATATGCAGTCAACAGCGTACGGACTCTCCGATCCAGGGCGTCGAGTTCAGTCTGAGTCCATTTGAGTACGCCGAAAGTGTACATCAAAACCGGCATAACCCAACCGTTGAAGGCACGCACCTTGTTTTTTTCTGATAGAAGACTATTATATTTATTGTTATTTACCACAAAATTTAATCAAATGTAAAATAAAATTTCGTATTATCCAACTATGTTAAATATAGTCGATATTTCTATGTATTGTTGACATCTGACAACCATCATAAAATGGCTGGATTATAACATTCAGAACGAATGACAAAACTGTCGAGTGAGTCAATTTGACATCGACTAGTACTTGAAAATATCGAAAAATATATCGATATTTGACGATATGACTGAATGAATGATGATGTTATTTGTACAATATAATAACACTTAAAATACTTATATCACAGTATACTACAATTTGATGACATTAAATTTATAATAATCAATCTGCCTAGCCTTTTCCCAATTATGTTGTGGTCGGCTTCCAGTCTAACCGGATGCAGCTGAATACCAGTATTTTACATGGAGCGACTGCCTATCTGACCTCCACAACCCCACACACAACACAACACAACACAACTGGGTAATACCATACCCCTTGGCAAGACTGGTTGTCAGACTTTTGGGCTTCTGACGACCCGTAACGACTGTCAAAGATCCACGAATGACTGCCGGGACCAACGGCTTAACGTGCTTTCCGAGGCACGGAGGAGTCTCAGTATGTAAAGATGGTCACCCATCCACGGACCGACCGCAAGCATAGCTTAACCTGATGGATCGACCCTGCGGTTGTTATTACTTAGCCACGAGCTCTTTTCGAGAAATTTATAATAATAATTTGAATAATTAAATAAATGCAAAAATTATAATTAGTATGTGTACTTACTTAATTTTTTTTTTAATTTTGTACATAATTTATATACATACTTTGGTATATTATTCCACTGTAATAATAATACATGATTCTTTTATTTTAACACATAAATTACACGAAATTTTAGATTTCTTACCCTTCTCGGAAGAGAAAGTGGGTAGAAGCAGTTTGTAGACATGAAACCTGGATTCCAACGAAACAGCTCAATATGCAGTGTACATTTTATCGACTACGTTCAAGCACTAGAAATGAGTGAATGTTTATGAGTTTTGTATCTTTTATAATAATGTAATAAAATCTTTGTGTGCGTTATGCTCCACATGGTCGAACGAGTTTTCATACATTTGTAATTTATGTCGGGTCCAGTGGTTAATTCGTTCATGCTTTTCATATACTTAAGTACTTTTTTTTTTTTTGGTGGCCTGTTTCTTTGCTTGCACATCGCTCTAAAGCTACTGGATAGATGAAAATTACAATTTTCCACTATCAGAGAGATTTAGGGAAGTTATTTATTCTCAGTGGTATGTCTGTGTTGGGTCTATTTTAACCCTTACACGGGCCCCATGCATCTGGATGTGCTACGTAAAATTTGAATACAGTTTCATGTTCGCGAAGCATTGTAGAATACAATACCACCAAAAAAAAAATCAATTAAAAAAAAAAAACTTGTGGTTGAAATTTGCACTCTGCCTGTTTCGTTGATTTGTGTAATCGGACAGTTTGTTTCCATTCTACTACTTCATTGATTTTGAATTTTAGCTTACCGACTTTCGACGCGCTTCCACCTGGCTGGAATGGCTGAATAAACGCGACAAATTTATATTTTTTTCTATAGTTTGCGTAAATCATAAAAAAAAGTACAAAATATTATTACTGTAATACTGTAATGTAGGAAAAAGGTAATACATGCGATGCAACCAAGCAGCACCAGCACATACCGTAAATACTAACCCAGAAAATATCGTTCTTCATTCATTGTATCTTGGATAACCGAACGACAAAAAGTGAGAGTCGAGGTTATATGAAATATGTTTAGTAATAAGATTTTATTACATCGTTTAAAATTAACAAAAACACAACTTTGAAATTGATAGCTCCTCTAAAAATACTCAAAAATCTGCGTATAACAGGCCTGTGCTGCGTAGCAAAATATCCTAGATAAGTAGGTATAATGGAAACTGTTACTGTAACTTGCTACTCTTGACGGGCAGAGTGCATATATTTACCACATATGTTGAGACATTATTTACCACAATATCATAAACAGAAAAATAAAATGAAGATACGAAATGAAAGGTAGACATTCTAGTAATAAAATAAAATTTATTTCAGCTCAAAAATTAGAAGGGTTTTTCAGTAAATTCATTTTAATTATGAGGTTTTTAAATAGCCTCTGCCTTAGTAAGGGTTAAATGAATGTAAAAGTAAAAACACAGTAAACAGGACACACACAGGTGAAAGGTAAAAAATAATTTAAAACTATGTCGATCGTTTCGCGAGCGTACGCTCCCGCGTTAGTTCGTCCATCTGTGAATATGGAAAATTTTAATTTTCATCTATCCAATAGCTTTCGTATTTAGATATGGAATATTTTATACTTACCCCTGAAAAACAAAGGGGTTCCTACGGAATCCTTACTAATATTATTAATGGGAAAGTTAGTAGATTTTGTTAAATAACTACGTATACATTGAGGCAGCTAAAATTATTGCATAGGTAGCAAATAGAAGATTTATAGTATTAAACTTTTATGTAGGCTGATTTGAGATCCAAGACTTGGTCCCTAAATCTTGACGCTCACCGTTCACGAGCATAACGCAATATGGCTAATCCATTACCCCTCTCGCCATATTTGAGGGAAGGTGGCAACCCGATCCCCGACGCTACCACAAGCAGTGACAGTGTTTGTTTGTTTCGCTTTCACGCTAAAATGGCTGAACGGATTTATGACCTGAAAAAGGACTTAGGCTACTTTTCATCCTGTATCGCAAACGAAAAAAAAAAAAAAAAAAAAAATGAAAATTTGAAGTGTAAGTTGTTGTATTAAGAACTTTACCTCAATCGGAATAAAGTTCAAAATACGAAAACTGGGTTAAAGTTCTAAGCTTGAATAATATTTAAGATAGAACTAATTTTGTAATGAGACTGTTACTGTTAGTTAGGCAGGTTTATATGAGCTCAGTAATGTACCTACAGTAAGTCAGTCCAGCGCTGACTTGCAACTGGGCTCGTGTAGACACTAGTTTCAATCCAGTCCAGTGCTGACTTCGCGCCCTCAAGTCATTCCAGTTGATTAACCTTCCTGTCTATTTTCGGGCCCAGTAGCTCCCCACCACGCGACTGTCTGACTGCCGATCTCGTCTACGTGAACCCACAGACTGGGTCCGAAATTCCGAGCCACTGAGTCCAGTCACTGCCATCGTATAAACCAGGCATTACTGTTGTTTAGTCATAACACGACAGAGCGCTCTCATCCCCTCCAAACCTCCCTCTCTGTCACTCCACAATCACGTAAAACATAATTTGGCAACGTCGGAGTAAAATAGTGGGTCTCTATCATTAGTAATTGAAAGCGAGACGATATTTAATTGTAACTTCTCTTATCTCAACAGGTAAAGCTGGCAACAAATGCTGGTTTGGTCATATTCTGTTGGGGTGATGACATCGACAATAAAAGCGTCGTCAAGAAGCTTAAGGACATGGGAGTGCATGCAGTTATTTATGATAAACTGGACCAATATACCACCAAACAAGTAAAGGTAAAGAAATTAATAATTTTGCCGTAGCAGTGAGACATAATGAGAATCACCTAGGTACTTGTATAGGTACTTTTTTGAATAGTTTAGATGGCCTTCCTAGTTATTCCATAGTTTATTTGTACCATGTTTTGTATTGCTTTGACCTCCCTATGTCTCCTAGAAACAAAAATAAAAATTGAGATTTAAATGTATATAAAAGTGTGAAGATTGAATAAGACACGCCATGCGCCATAAAGTGCGAAAGTAGTATAAAAAAAATTGAAAAACTTATTTTTATTATTACATCCAACAAACCCAGGTCAACCTTGACAATAAGGAAATTAAGTTAATTTTAGAAAAATAAAAAGTTTTAATTTCTCGGTTGTATAGACAGCAGCTCATCAGGTTACACCAAACTGTCAAATTTCTCCAAATGATTTTAAACCTTAAAATGTTGAAGGTTAAGTTCAAAATCGAATGAGAAAGTTTAACAGTTTGTAGTAACTTGACCTGCTGCTGTGTGTATAATTAGCTCTTAAAATAAATTAATAATTATGCTGTTCGACTTATTTTCGATTTCGACTTATATATTTTGATAGGTATTTTGAGTTCACACAAATAAACACGCTAAGTTATCTTTGGATAATTATACATACTTTCTACAAAAAAATGTTACAAATTCTTCTAAGGCGGCCTGATAAGTGCTCATACGCATGAGCGGTACGCGTCAGCGGCAGAGGCAACTGCAGCCGCCGACCGACGCGACGCGTCGACGACTGTAGTGCATCTGCCGTTGACACGTGCCGCTCGTGTGTAAGATCACTAAGATTCATCGGTAAGTCTCCTATGTCTCACTGCTTGATAAGGTATTAATCGCTTGAAAATGACAGGTAAGTACAGCAAAATAAGGGTGAATTTATAATTCGATTAACTTATATAATCTCCGTAAACTAACAGTTATGGACGAAATCGTCAGATAGTCACAGCCGCCTAGCTGTCTAACAATCCTCAATAAATAACAATGTGCTTATTTCGTGTTCGATTTCGTTGGTGTGTTAACCAGCAAAAATAGACTTTTTTTTAACAAATAACACATTTTCATGAAGGAAACGCGGTTATAAGACTAAATTTTTTTACACCAATTAAATTCTTAACAAAGGCGACTACAGGACCTAACCGCAACTATACGCAAGTTTTATAATGCCTAAAAGTATATGATCTACTGCAGTAAACTAAATCAGAAAAATATAAGTATGATATTCTTCAGGATAAAGGCAAGGATAGGTGGCAATAAATTACCAGCAATGTGTCATCCCGCTTCTCTTTCTTTTCTATGTAGTCAGACAGTGACCGCGCTTTAGGTCCTGTAGTCTCCTTAAAGTGTGTAAGTAATGCTAGCATTTTTAATAACTTATTGAATCGCATGCTTGCTTAATTGCTTTATCACGGATCTAATCAATTTGTGATATTCAACCAAATTCGACAAAAATATTTTATAATTATTTCCACCGCATTAATTCATTCATGAAAGATTTGAGGTCAATTCTAACTTATGGAGTTATATTGCTGATTCTAATGATTATAATTCTGTAAAGCCATATTAGCTACGGCCGCGTCTCATATTTTAATCAACATACAACCTGACACTGACTTGCAAATTGCAAAAAACGTAAGAAAATTTGAATTTCGCGGGCTACCTTAGCGCATCCGTAAGTACCTGCCTATTAACCTATTGAATCCCGAGTAATGAGGCAATTGATTATCTATTGTGTCTTGCCCGATATCGCGACCTCGGACTCAGTTAATAAACAATTAGTTTGAAAGTTGAAACTAACTGGGTATAAATTAAATTCTCTGAAATTGGAGGTAACGTCAATTATGTGCAGATCTAGCTAAATACTGCGAACAGCACAATACATCTCAAGCACTTCAGTACACCTTCTTGATGCCCCATGGACCCCCAGGGGTAGATAATGAATTTATTGTATCTCATTTACTTATGAAGGCTTGACAGATAAAGTCCGCATCGAGCCGACTTTGTCGTTTCACCACCTACTTTATTTTTCACAAAATTGTTTTAATTATGTTGTGGCAATAAACAGGAGAGCATATTCCTGATGGAGGCGCGTGAGTCGCAGCGTGACCTCATGGAGCGGGCCGCTCTCGAGGACGCAGCGCTCGAAGATGGCGCTCTCGCCAAACCCTCCACCTCGGAGCACAGTGCCAGTGTCGAGGAAGTGAAAAACAAACCATTCCTTGATCTTTCCGTTCGTGAAATAATACAAAACCAATCCACTGCCACATCGCTGGCGTCGCTTGTATGTCCTGAAGACAAAAATAAGCTCGATGAAGATATAATTGAGCCTGTCGAAAAGGAGTCGCAAGTTAAAGATCAACCTAATAACTTCAAAGGTGTCCATGTCAATCCGTACCCATGCAACGACATGTCCAAGCTGAAACCCAAAAAAAAGAGAAGGCATTAATTTTTTATAAAATCTGTAATTTAATATAAAACAACTAAAAGCGCAGTCCAAGTTTTATTAATTTGTTCAAATCGATTTTGAATGCTAAACGACACACTCTTCATTTCATACCTATCAATATCATTTTTAAAGTAAACCTATTCTAGTTATCTAAATAAACGTTTATTGTTATTATCACTAGGTACTATACTCCATTTACAATCAAATTAGACATTTACAAGCGATTTTGACGTCTATTCCGTTGGTGGCATGACAAATGGCAGCTGCAGTAAACAGTTGGTATTGTAAACACTTTTTCGCTTTTAATTCCATCCGAAGCCTATGGAATAGAAGTCAAAATTGGTTGAACGGACTGTAAAAAAGGTTTGTTTAATCTTATTGTAAATGGAGTATTGGTAGTGTTACACTCTACCAATATCATTTATAGTATTGTTTCATGATTTAAAAAAAAATAAAACTGCAGATCCATTCTGATTTAGGTTTTATTAATGGATGTTTCTGTTAAGAACTACGAATTTATTTTTTTATCATAGCTTTAATAATTTGTTAGATTTAAAGGTGGTTTTTTATTTGTAAAGTAAATTATCATCTTTCGGTTGTTGTTGAATTGGGCTTGGAGAGTAATGAACAAGTTTGAGAAACCTAGTACGTAACAAAACTGTATTAAACAAAGAGAATTTTGGAGAGCAAGGTGGATAAAGTGATCATGTAGTCGTTATTGGAGGAAACTAAACTAGGATAACGGTTTTTTTATAGCTCCAAGTGAGAAATGCAAAACAATGTTTTCTAAAAAAAACATTATCTACTCTGCATTATTGTACCCAGTGAGTGCTGCTGAAAAGGATTAAAATAAATACTAATGATCAAATCCCGTAAAATCACCCTGATGTACGCTTATAAGGTTAGCTTACTTTTTGTATTGACCCCAAGCCTATTATTACTAATGTACCGACATAAACATTCTTTAGAATAATTTTTTTTTTTTTTTTTAAATTATATGTGAAATAGCTAGTAATTTAAGTTATTATGTTTATATTGCCTGCTTATCAAATTCAACATAGTTGAAAGTGCAAATTCAATTAAATTCCGAAGTAAAAATTATATGTTACGGGTACAATCAATTAAGTAGTTACTTAATTTGAGATTTGTTTTTAGACATTTTCTGTGATATTGTTTTTTTATTCGTAAAATCAATAAGTCAGCCGAAAAAAGAAATGTTATGTTAACCATGACCATGTAATAATTAGATAAATAATATTTTTTATAATACTTAGGTATTGATCTTATTTATCTCAATGATGCTAAAATAGGCCACAAATTTTCATAAACATTATTTTGAAATAAATTGTGTCTGTGATTCAAGAATGAGATGTTCTTTTATTGGCAACTCAACTGCTATCCTGCTTCCTTTTTAACCGACTTCTTAAAAAGAACGAGGTTCTCATTCTCAATACGTCTGTATACAATCAAATTAAATTAGGTACCGGAACTCCGCAGACGTGATGGATTGGGTACAGGGTTCAATATTTAAACATGATAAAACAAAAACCGGCCAAGTGCATGTTGGACTAGGCACAATGAAGGGTTTCGTAGTTGGGATGAATTTATCCCAAGAACAAAAACATTGTACTTAGTTGAAAAACATCGCCCATACATTCCAACAGCAAATGTCAGTTGGTCGACTATTACTCGTTAACATGAAAAGCCTACTTAGCAGTGATAGTATTCCTTTTAACTTCGTTCGTTATATGCAGTGTTAGTCTTTGTAATGCGCACATATCTAAATGAGGGAAACTATGCTTAATTTTATAGACGGAAAAAATAAAAAAGAATTGTCTCTACCTGCTGAATTGTACGTAGCACTAGCAGTGTGCACTGTGCAAGGCCTTTCATTAACAGTTGATAGGAAATGTTGTGATTGAGTTACAAACGTGGTATTTTTACTTTTAGAAAGCTAATACGATGTAGAACAATTTAAAGTAATAAAACAGTACCTACCTGTTTTATTACCATAAAATAATTTTTAAAAAATATTATTAGGTAGGGTACAATTATTTTTAAAAAATATTAAAAATACCTGATTTTTGTTAAAAAAAGACGCCTTAATTCTCAATTGAGGGCGGTTTTTTTTTCTGCAATTTTTATTTTAAGGGGACGCCCTGTTATTTCCAATACTGATAAATTCTAATTAGTACTGACTACCGACTTTGTTTCATCGTGATAGATCGTTTGGTTTATAAGTTATACCGTTTTGTTTACACAGGGGCCACAGCAGCGAAAAATGCTGTTTTTTTTTTTTTAGATATTCTGAAATATTTTTTCCGTAGATAAAAATAAGTCTAGTTTTCCTGATTTCGATATGTGCACATTGTAAACACGTCCACTGTATACTACTGCCGTGAATTTATTCACCCAAAAACAACCGACCCCACCATAGTTGGGAAAAGCCTAGACAGACATCCAAAACTATTTAGCACTTTAAAACTTAATAAATACGCAAATGAATCCTTGCATCGAAAAATGGTTTTCACAGACCCGCAATATTTTTAAATCTATCCAACGATACCCCACGCCATGGGATAGACGAGAAAAAAAAAATATTATCCCCACTTTACGTGCAAGGGAGGTCCTGCCAAAAAAAATTTTTTTTTTTTACCATTGCGTCGCGATTAATAATGTATACCCTTGCCAAATTACAGCTGTCTAGTAGTCTCTGAGCTAAACCGCGGACAGACAGACAGGCAGACGGGACTACGGAATCCTAAAAAAGAAATTAATTTGGTGATGATTTTTTGGGGGTCATCAACCGCCGATACACTTCACTTAAAATATCAGTTTTCTTTTTGTATAATCTTGACAGACGTGATGGGTATGGATATACTTTATCACTCTTTGAGTAACAACACTACCAGCGGTCATTGACCTCAAAAAACATCATCAAATCTTTTTTATTTTAATTTTATCATGTTTAGATATCTACCTATACCCATCACGTCTGCCGAGTTTCGCTAACTAATTTAATTTGACCCTGTAATTTTTTTTTGTACACTCCCGGGTACAACATTATGTCAGTCGTTCTGCCGTTTATAGAATTTACCATCCTGATATCTGGAGACACGACTTCGTGCGCTGTCCAGGAGGACCACTTAACCGGGTCACTATAGCACGAGAAGATCGGTTTATCATTACCACCAGCCTGCGTAATCGTCACCTGACCTCAGAACAATTCCAAGAACAGCTTCAAGACTTTCATGGACTGACTGTTTGCGCTTGAACTGGAGATGGAGACTCTGAGAACGTGACGTGAAACCTCGTAAATCAATGGTTCTAAACTGACAGGAGCTCACATGGCGCGCCTACAGTTTGCTCGCAAACATTTGTATTGGACTCAACGTCAATGGAGCCAGGTTCTTTTTACGGATAAAACCAAAATTATACTGTAAGGCAATGATGGACGTAGGAAAGTCTACCGCAAACAGGGAGAGCGTTTTCAGCAGAATTTCCACTTAAGGAAAAACTGGCCTTAAGTTGTAACCGGACCACTGACGACAGTGACACCACCAAACAGCGACCGATACATTCATCAATGCCTAGAGGATCATGTGATGCCATATGCTGTTTTTGTGGGCCAGGATTTCATTTTTAGGGTTCCGTACCTCAAAAAAAAAACGGAACCCTTATAGGAACACTTCGTTGCCCGTATTTGTTTGTCTGTCTGTCAGTCTGACTCTTTTTCTCAGGAACGCGTCTCAATCAAGCTAAAATAATCAAGCTAAAATTAATATCAAATACGTAGGTAGTAGATCAAGCTTCTAAGTCTGAAAATCGTTAATTTGTAATTTTATCACATTTTTCACGAAATGCATAAGTACCTATATTATTTGTTTAAGTATGTACCTACCTACTTCTAAAAATTTTGATTCATCGACGGTGACAATAAATGTAGCTTTATGCTAAAATAACAAGATTTCACTTATCTACGAGAAATATCTTTCTCTAAGTAGGTACCTACTTCTTTCCTAGTTGTCAGAAAAATCTACTGTCTTCTGCATTATTTACATGAAAATTTCTTTTTTTGTAACATGTCTGTGCGAAGGATCTAGAAGATTCATCATCAAGGTACCGGTTTTTATAGGTTTATCAAGCTTCGATTCTATTCAATTACAAATACCTACCTATATACTCACCACATAAATACTCACCTCAAATTGTTTAGGAGAACTTTTACCTGTATTAGTTTCTATGAGCTTGCTGCTAATGCAATGTGTATGTCGCACCCAACTAGTTGAATTAGCCGTTTGGTCAACCGATTAGCCATTTCATTAAACGCTGCCATTCAACCACCGGCCTGAATGATATTCAGCCGATTCGTCTAATCTAATACATCTAATGAACTGGCTGGCTGATAGTTCAGCCATTTATACAACAGGGCCATGCAATAGGGTATTTCGGTAGGTCATTTAAGATATATTACATACCACAATGAACCATTTTTTTCCTAGGTCTCGGAACACAATTTTTTTTTTTAAATTGACGACGCATTAATATTTTTTTTACATGCACATGCGTTTCACAGTCATAAACAAACAAAATTTTAAATATAATGTCATATAAAGAAAAAACAACCAAATTAGTAAAACAAGGTGTCAACTTTTCAAATCTATACTAATATAATATTATAAAGCTGAAGAGTTTCTTTGTTTGTTTGTTTGGTTGAACGCGCTAATCTCAGGAACTACTGATTCGAATTGAAAAATTCTTTTAGTGTTGGATAACCCATTTATCGAGGAAGGCTATAGGCTATATAACATCACGCTACGACCAATAGGAGCGGAGCATCAATGAAAAATGTTGCAAAAACGGGGAAAATTTACTCCTTTTGAGAGCTTCTGTTGCGTGCGCTGCGTAAACGGTTAAAGTTACGCAACAATCATGTATGACAGAATTGTTCTTCTTAAAAAGTTCTAAAAAAAAATCCGCGATAGTATATGTCTATCTTTTAAGGGTAGCTCACTATAACTGTTTTAATGGTAATCAAATTTGTTATAAAATAATGCATTATTTGCGAAGATGTTTTCATAAACATAGTATTAATCCTTATCCAAATAAATACGATATTCATCACAAGTATTTCATTTTGAACAAAGTTGCCTTTTACATCATTTCATTTCAATGAGTATCTTCGGAGATATAACTGTTTTAAAATAACTCCGCAGCAAAAATAATGATTAAATATCGCGCGAAAGTAAGTTTGTTTGTTTGTAATGCTTTCACGCTAAAACCGCTGAACGGATATGAAACACGGTAGGTTAAGTACCTAACAGTGGTCAACTAATCATGGACTGCGAAGAAACCTTACTGTCACGGAATTCCTCAATGACGAATTGTACCTATTGTGAATGGGTTATCCTACGGTATGTGAAAAAAAGTTGCTGAGTATCAATTTAAAGAAGTAGGTACACGAATAAGGTAGTGTGAGGTAGGTAGGTATAATACGCGCCACGAAAGATGAGACTTGATGAGCACCATACCGCGCCTCCCGCGCTGCGCGATGACGCCCGGTCTCTTCCTAAAGAGACCTTTATATCGTCTCATCTTTAGTGGCACGTATTGTACACACACGGCTACATATCAAGCTATACTTAGCCAGTATAAACTGATCTCGCTTTGTATAGGATTTCCGTACAATGACAGGTCAGCTTATACTGGAAATGTATAGCTTAATATGTAGCCGTGTGTACCATAATGCAAAAGACGTTTAATTATTAGTATTTATTAAAGTCTGTTACAGTTTCGGTAATTTCTTGCTAACTACTTCTCAAACTAAAGTTATTTTGCACTTTGTAGTGTTTTTTTATGGAAGTCAGTTTTAGTGTTTTTGTAATACGTTTTATTAACGATGGGCACATAAATAAAATACTGTATTAATTTTAAAGCGGGGGTGTCATTTTTACGGTTTTCGGGAGTAAAAGAGATCTAAATCAAAATGGTGTATCTTCTTCATAGCTTCCGAGGGCGCTGGGCCGAAAATCAGGAAATTAAAATCCAAAATGGCGGCCATAACCAGAGATAGATCTCAATAAATGGGTTGCTTTTCAGTTTACACGGACAACTGTAGCTCAAACATTGTTTACAAAGAAGCATTTTCTATTTATTTATTTAGATCTCCAGCAAAGGTTAGGGCTATGGTAGAGAATCCAGGAATGAAGAATCTTCCGATCTTGCCTGGTGGGAAGCACTACTTCCCACCAAGCAAGAGTAGTCTATACCTTATCTAAGCTACGCATTAGGTATTCTTTTCCGACATGCACGCGAACGAAGTCGCGGGCACAGCTAGTAATAATATAAAATATTTGGTCAATGGATGGGTGACCATTCTTTACATACCGAGACTCCTCCGTGCCTCTGAAATTAAGCCGTTGGTCCCGGCTGTCATTAGTGGATCTTTGACAGTCGTTACGGGTCATCAGAAGCCCGAAAGTCTGACAACCAGTCTTACCAAGAGGTATCTATCGTATTACCCAGTTACTGGGTTGTGGAGGTCAGATAGGCAGTCGCTCCATGTAAAATACTGTATTCAGCTGCATCCGGTTAGACTGGAAGCCGACCCCAACATAGATGGGAAAAGGCTAGGCAGATGATGAATATAAAATATTTTATTCTGAGACTGCAACTGGAAAAAAATGGTTCAAAATGTGGTATGTGATAGCTGAATATACGGTGTATCGACCCCTTAACGTTGGTCCACTATTTACGCCACACCTTGTCGTGTATATTAATAAAGGAATAGCAATTCACGTAGAAAGCTTAATTATTGTCCTTTAAAATGGTATTAGTTGGTACCTCCGCAGGTAGGTCCGTGTATGGAGTACCTGCGTAAGAGTCGATCTTACTAGCAGAGGTGCTTGCAACTACTAAGATGTAAAGGGCAGTGGGGTAATCTGTTTTTTACTTTCGACTTGGTTTTATTACCCGCCTCGACGAGCAATGTCATGGGCAGATAGGAAACAACAACAGTCATGAACCGACTTGCTAAATAGGTATCTACTGGGCTACTTAATATAATTACCTAACAAATTGATCAATAGAAATTTGCACGTAAGTACCTAGCTTTGTTTTGTCACTTGATTTATTTTGAGCATGGCTTGCTACATGAAAGCACTTTGAAAGAAAATCTTTCTAATAACTTTGAAATCGTGACGTCGCTCGCCGCGTCGGCGTCGTTATCAAAGATTTTTCCACTAGCTCAGATCAACGAAAAATCGATTATTCCCGATATCCACCATTGGGGGACAGACTTAATCTCAAAACACTTGTTTGCAAGTTGCTTCTGCAACGACTCCGGCGCTGCGGTAAGTGCAACCCCTGCGCCCTTACGTAATAAAGGATAATGGGCACCCATGCTCACCTCCATAGCTTAGGCTTGCTGGTCGCCACAGCGGGCTGGGGTTACTCTCCCTTCGCGCCTCCGGTTTTTATATACACTCTAGGGGTAGCAGCCAAAAGACTACGTAAAGTCGGGGTGCCCCGATTCGGTTTTGGAGCAGATTCGACCTTTTTAACCATGAAGTGGTAGACAGCGGGAATTATTTTTAAAAGTTGTTTCGCTGTCCCCCAGTGGTGGCCAAACAAGTGGTGGACATCGGGAATCTATCAAAAAAAGGGTGGTGGAGCGCCGCAAACTTCAAAAGTGAAGCCACAAAACCGTGCTCCTGCAAGTAACATACACGCTCACGCACACACAGACAAATAAAACCACGCTCACTGCTCTTAGTACGTGACGAGTCGTCGAAAGTTAACATAGTTAAAAAAAAATAGAATTAGGTATGCCTTCCTGTGTAGTGAAAACTTGTAAAAACAATAGCAAATCACATAAAAATACTTGAATTAACAGCATCTTTTTTTATTTTTATTAAATAAACGATGACTAAAAGGTTACCCATTCGATTAAACCAATTTAAATATGACATCTTACCCATACAATATTATTCCCCAAATTATAAGGAAACAATTTAACAAATGGCAACCCTTCGGCACACACATAGATAAATGGTGGCTTCACTTTTATGTCCGCGACGCTCCATCTTCCTTTTTTTGTTGATCTGAGCTCACTAGGACTATTTTCTTATCGATACAATTATGTTAGTACTTACCTAAATTTTAACAATTATCTTTGACGTCATTTATTTATTAAAATGTCGAAGAACTATTTAGTACATTGAAAATGCTTTGATTTGGTGTAGGTACTCCTTTCACTTGTAAATACTAATACTAATTTTTGCTGCACTATCAAAGGTTTTTGAAAATAAATGGATAATTCTGAAAGTACAATGAAAGGAGTATCTATCTCCAATAAAACTGTCAAGTCTCTAAGCAATAGAATAACTGAGGCCCCTGCTGGATGGAAAGCGAAATTTAATGCCATTTCTGCCTTTCTGGTGGAGGTCATTGAATATTTTCGTTTGATTTGTCTAGTACATTCAACAAGCTAACAGTCTACATCGGTTTCGTTGCTGTGGCTCAGGTGGGCCAGCTAGATAGTAATAATAGGTCTTTACCTATGAAATTGCCGTTTTGTATGAAAAAAATTAAACGAATTTTTATCATGCATTTTTTATTTGTATTAATCGAAGTAATCACCCATGCAATCAATGCATCTTTGCCAACGCAGTGGCGGTTTATTGATGCCCTTCTTAAAGAAATCAGCTGGACGGGAGGCAACAAATTCTTCAAAGGCATTTTGTACTGCCTCTCGGGTATTGAATTTTTTTCCCACCAAGAAGTTATCCAAATTCTGGAAAAAGTAGTAGTCTGTAGCCGCAAGGTCTGGTGAGTAGGGCGGATGACGGAGAGCTTCCAACCCCAGTTCTTGCAACTTGGAGACCGTCTGCTGTGCAGTATGAGGTCGCGCGTTGTCGTGCAGGAGCAGCGGAGACGAGCGATTGACCAGTGCTGGTTGGAGATGTGCCAGCTTCTCCATCATTGTGTTCAGTTCTTCACAGTACACATCTGAAGTAATGCTCACCCCGTTTGGTAAGAAGCTGTGATGAATCACACCGGCGCTAGACCCCCAAACAGTGACCATCACTTTTCTAGGGGTAAGTTTTCGTTTAGGGCATTGTTTAGGTGCTGAACCAGGATCCAACCAACTTGCTGAGCGCTTGCGGTTATCAAACAGAATCCATTTTTCATCGCAGGTAACAATGCGGTTCAAAATTCCTTCATTTGTGTGTCTATTGAGTAGTGCAAGGCACGTCTCGACGCGTACTTCGCGCTGGCGATCATTGAGTTCGTGGGGCACCCATTTGTCAAGCTTTTTTACCTTGCCAATTTGACGCAAATGGACCAATATTGTTTTGAAGCTAACGTCGATAGGTGCTGCTAATTCAGCCGTAGATTGTGTATCATCAGTTTCCACAATCGCCTTTAATTCGTCATTGTCGACCAGTCTTCGGACGACCGCGAGGTTCATTTTTCAGGTCGAAATTTCCAGAACGGAAGCGAGCAAACCAATAACAAGTGGTGCGTTGGTTTGTAGTGTTAGCTCCGTAAACGTCGTTGATGTTGCGTGCCGCTTGTGCCGCGTTGCTGCCACGACGGTACTCATATTCCATAATTACTCGAATTTTTAACGTATCCATGATGACGAAAAAGATTGAAGTGCGATGAAAATGTAACACTAATCAATAAACAAATGACTACTTTTGGTAAAAAAAATCCATGTTTTTAAAATAAAATTAATTTGAAATTAGAATTCTTAGCCAAACAAAAATTATTTTGATTTGAAATGGCTAGTACTGCAGAACGGCAATTTCATAGGTAAAGACCTAATATTTATGTGTGCAGGGATCGAACCCGTCAGACATAGCGCAACAGCCGTTCCATCAAAACAGCTTCAGGCAAACAAAGAGGAGTTCATTCACCGGTGTTTCTCGTATGTCTCACTGCCTTAGAGTATACTCTAAGCTCACTGCCCTGCCTTTTGACCGCTTCGCTTTATATCAATTGCCGTGCCCCCAGCGCCGAACTTTGGAGTTCACACATATTTTTAAACTTCTTATTTTCAACATTTCTAACAGTAAGCCGACGTTAGCACGGACGTAAAAATATCGCGGTGATTTTTTTTCGCGCATTCGATTCTCGAAGCTCGGCTCAACACCGAGAGTTGAAAATCAAGTGCGCGATAAAATCCCGCCGCTATATTTTTACGTCCGTGCGAACGTCGGCTAACAAGCTATTTTAAAACATTGTATAACTATATCTATTATATTAATCGTGTTTGTAGGTATAGATCGTAGCTGAATGATTGAAAGAAACACAAAAACGTTTCGTTTCTCAGTCGCATAAATCAGACTGCGGCGGCACGGGCACGAAAACATTTGTCTTAATTAAGGGCCCCACAATTATACAGTCCGCCGGCAAGCAGTCCACTCGTAAAAACTGGCGATGGCGCATGGCGGTCCATTTTTGTGTGGACTGTAAATGTTTGGGGCCCTTTATACTTCAATCAGACTGCGGCGGTCAAAAGGTCAACGAAAGCCTTAATATAGTAATCATATAAATTTAGCTTTCAGCACATTTAAGAGATCTAAGTACGTAATATAGGATACCTACAAGCACAGTAGGCTGCACAACAACCAGTATAAGCTGGCCTCTTAAGGCGTTATGACCCGCAACCTAATAATTGCGTATCAATCGAAATCATTTTGAAATTTGTCTCTTGACAACATAAGTACCTAACGCAATGAATGTTGTTGAACTGTCAAAATGAAACCGATTCCGATTGACAGTGTGTTACGCAAATGCCCCGTCGTCAAGAGACCGCGCTTACCTACAATTTTTTTGAATCCATGGGAAACCATCCATTCCATGGGAATAAGTGATAAGTATACAATTCTGAAAAAAAACAAATGTGTATCATATTTATGAATCTGGCGGACATGCAATCGCTTTTAATAAGTAACACGATTAGCAGTGTTGGCCGCCTTAGGCCCCAGGCCTGTAGTAAGTAGGTATCAGCCGCCCCTTTCTCAGCATCACATAGACTATATAACAATACCTAGGTACCTACCAAATGCGCGAGCCTACTTCAGTTCAGTGCAGCTCGCTTGAACGCCGTAATCTATTGAAACTCCGTACTACGCAAGGCCAGCGCAATGTCAGTGTTACCACCGACGTGCGGTCGACTGTACAAGTATTACTTGAAAGCTAATAAAATCGCAAATAAAAATGATATAATTATTGCTTGGCTAGAGCTATCTGCGTACTGCGTAATAATGTTAATTATCATTAGATATCATTAAATAATGCAAAGGCTTAGATACCATACGATTATGCGCATTAGAATAATACCAACTCTTTTATTTGATCACTTGTGCCATTAACAGAAATGAGGATCACCGGGCGACACCCCTATGGAACTCACCTCATTCCTCCCCGCTACGCCTGCTATTACCATTCAATATCCTAAAAAGGTTTTTGTACTAGGTACTATTTTGATAGTTGCATAGGTAAATTTCCTAACATTAGAAATCAATAATTTTTCAATGTAAAGAATTGTGTAGGTTTAATTTTTTTCTTGTTAAACTTGATCAAATAAATATCTTGATTCTAGCAGTTCTTTTATTTACCTACTACATCTGATTTTCCATCGATAATCGATGCAGTAATTGACTTAGAAATGATAAAACACGAAGAATTAAATGACTCTTTAAAAAATATGTAGGTATATATTATACTATTCAACGTAGTTACATAAAAATAATAATATGTAGGTAAGGGTATACTGATTTTTACGACTAAGTACCTATGCTTACGTTTAATATTTAGGACGGAATATGTTTACATTAATCACAACGTTACGAATACTTTCTAAATTTTTCCGAAACATACTTACATTGTATGTTATTACCAGATTCGTTAATGAGGATGCGTTACGTTTCCTCTTTATTCAGGTATATATTTCTTAAATTCAGTACATATACTCTTTAGAGTGTGAAACATTGAATTCCTTACTTTCGGTCTAAATCTATACACACTCGGTCAGACCAAAAAGGAGTGTAGATGAGAGGTTAATATCTTTGAATTGTATTCAATAACCAACCTTATTTCTAATATTTAAAATCAAAAGGGCTGCGCTAGGACGCCCGCGTACCCCCAGGAGCTTATTGATGTCCACGTCGGGTTATTCCGTTGTATCTACCCCAAAAAATTCACCCTAAGGTGGATACGCAGAAACATATGTCCGAGAATCCACCCTAAGCCTAGTTGTAACCGAAACCTATAACAGCGAAGTGTGACTGACACTGGCATAGCCACCATCAGGGATTTTAATTTTGATAATACAAAAAATTTGTCGCTAATTAGTCAAAATTTGCCGCCAAATATCAGAATTTGTCGGTCACTGGATCAAATGTTATAAGGGTTCATAGGTGACCGATTTGGAGAGCGTCTCCCCAGCTTGGCCACATTTATATCTCAAAAACTAGGTCACCTAGCCAAGAACTGTTTTCTCCCAAATTTAGTCGCAACTTGATTTAGTCGGGTCTCAGTTTAGAAGATATAATGAATTCAATTTTTGTAGTACCTAATATTATTTTATAATAATTTTAGTCCAAGAGCTAGATCAAAGATTTTATCGTAAACTCTTAGATGTAGCTCTTGGACTACACTTAAAAATTTAACTCATTATATCTTCTAAACTAAGACCCGACGAAAAGGCGACGACTTGGCGAAAAGTTGCGACTAATTAGAGACTAAATTTGGGAGAAAACAGATCTTCGTTAGATGGCCTAGTTTTTGAAATATAAATTTGGCCAAGCTGGGGAGACAACTCTCCAGATCGGCCACCAATGAATCCTTATAACTTTTGAACCAGTGACCGACAAATTTCGACTAATTGTTTGTGTTATCAAAATTAAAATCCCTGGTGGTGGCCATGCCAGTGTCAGTCACACAAGAGCGAAGCCACACTGCTCCGTTGCGTTGCGTCGTCGCATCGCAATTACGTTTGCTGGGTTCTAAAAGAGATGAAGATTTAATGTTTTTTAGAACCGAGCAATGGCGCAACGTAGCAGAAGCAGAACAGTGGGCTTCGCTCTAAGTAGGGTGAATTCTAGGACTCGCGTTTCCTCGAATCCACCTTAGGGTGGGTTTTTTGGGATGTATAAACGGAATAACTGTCCACGTCACACTTGTGCATTTTAGCACTTTATAGCACTCATTATAAAGTGCATAATTCAATACGTAGGTTCATGAATCTTATAGCAAAACACTTCCAGAAAAGTGTATGTATTGAGATTTTAAGAACATTTTTATAGAGAGGAAACCAAAGACAAAACAATTAAGATGTCAGCCTTACTTTGTTTACAGTGCCACCGACTTTTCTGTAAAATGATTAGTGCCAGAAGTATTAAAATGTGAAATGTGTGATGTCTACTGTTAATAAACTTAGCATGTATAAGGACCAATTTTTCAATCGTCAGATAACTTTTATTTATGGAATAAACATGGCGGTTTGACAGCTTTTGTATAGAAAATAATTATGTCAAACTGTCTTATTTATTAGGTATTCAGATAGAAGTTATCTGACTAATGAAAAATTAGCCCTAAGAGAAGCGAAATTAATTCTGCCATATTTAACCAATAGGGGTATAACCAATAGGTTGTCCATTATTTGGATAGTGAAAGAGTTTTCTATAGCAACAGTTGTATAGTTTTAAATTCTAACCCCCTTATTCATAGAAAACTAAAACTCTCTACAAACCTATTTTAGTTAAAATAGTGTTTTGTCAATTCCTTTCGAATTATGATTTGTTTGAAAGAAGAAGACAAAACACTATTTTAACTAACATAGGTTTTTGACCGTATAATACATATATTATTTCCTATTATACATTGCACTGTGCTTACAAAAAGGTTTTGGGGACTACAGGACCTAAAGCGCGGTCACTGCCGGACTGCATAGAAAAGAAAGAGAAGCGCGATGATACAACGCTGGTAACTTATTGCAAAATTGAGGAAATTATCTATTTACAAAAAATCTATTGATGCCTACGTTAGTATGTTTGCTTTTAGAATAATCTTACTATAAATCAGAATGATAGATTAATATTAGGTTTTTAAAGTTAAAATAAAATTTTCGAGGTATCATCGGGATTTTTTTTCTATCGTATTATATCGTATCAAATTAGTTGTATTATGTTTTCAACACACTATTTAACTAACGTAATTATATCCTGAAGTATATCATATACTAGCTTTTGCCCGCGGCTCCGCCCGCGTGGATGTCGGAAAATATTCCAAGGGAACGTGCTACCGAGAAATTCTTCCTTATTCCTTGTCTACATTATAAAGGGAACCTCTGTGCAAAATTTCAGATGAGTCAGTCAGTCAGGACTTCTCTTTTTATTTATATAGATTTTGCTGCATTTGTTTACAGCATTAGATCATAAACTTTTAGGCATTATAAAACTTCCGTTTAGGTCTTGTAGTCCCCTTAAATGAATTATACATCTTTCTTACAACGTATCTGGCAACTCTTACAGAACAGGTCGGTGGAGCTTACGCATTTTTTTATAATACTTATGTATGTACTTATTTTTAGACACAATATTAAAACGGAATGTATAGTACATTACACGTATTGTTTGTAATACGGGATGGCAGGGACATTGACACGCAACCTGGTACCATGGATTCAGTACACGATCAATGTTAACCGGCCCTACCTTCACGGTTAATTTGCGCATCGATGTCCCTGCCACCCTGCATAGTAAGTATAATGCATTAGGTAACATTATCCCTAATTATTTTTATTATATATACTCTTTAATCTTAATTAAGGCTGTATTATTTTTAAATGATTAAAGATCGGATAAAATAAAAAATAATCATTTGAAAATAAATAGTTCTGAAACAATTTCATACTTTGAGCTTTGGTTTTACTAAGAATCATTACAGCACTGATATTATGTGTGCAGTTTAGCTACTGTAGATGACTAGTCTGTACGATTGTGATTCCATTGCTTCCAGATCTTGTATTCTTAAAATAGCGATTATTTGTAAATGTTAGACTGATCACCAGAGATCGGATGGATGCCTATTTACCTAAAGATAAGGTTTTGGCTATTATGAAATGCACTTTTGTATCAAAAAAAATCCGGAATCGACAAATTTACAGTATTGATTATAGAATCGAATGTATATTTACTTACGTTCAGGTGTTGGCTATAATATGGAATGCACTTTTATCGATCGTAAAAATCTCGCGATGCCGGAATTGATAAATTTGATATTTTTTTACTATAGAATCAAATGCTAGCTAATGTTGTAAAGTAGGCTGCCAAACTGGCACAGCAAACGTCAGGATAAGTAATGTTAAAAATGAATTTCAAATAAACAAGCATACGAATAGATAGCGTTCCCGGTATCCCGGTATTTTTAAAATAAAAATACTACAAGTAGTTTCTCTATCATGTAGGTATCCTTAGTTGTGCTCCACTCCCGGATTTTCTGGAATCCCGGGATTTATACATAGAAAAAAAATTAAGAAGCCTGATATTATCCGAATATGCATCAGATTATCCGATTTCTGCTGATCACAAAGCATATTACATTTTACAATAAGCTGCATATGAGTAATTATTATCCAATAGGGTTTAAACTAACAATAAGTAACAATATTTTATACTGCTTCTGCTGCTGCTTAAAATACAAAATCTGTGTAAATTAAAAAAAGTAATATAACAGTGGAGTACTATGGTAAATATCCATAATTACTGATCACATGAAAGAACTACGAACTACTTTTTTAAGAAACTAAAATATACTCCAATAAAACAACTTTAATCTGTACAACAGTAAAAGCTTAAATGTATGGCCACTCGACATGAATACTCGTTAAAAATATTAATACTACATAATATCATACATAAATCAAGTATATTCCTTGAGGCTTTCTTAATTTGAGATTTCTTAATTTTTGATAAAATGTACCTAGCCCATAGCTTACAATTTCTCTACTTTTAATTTTAAGCAACTTTGTAGACAGAAATAATGAGAGATGATGATACAATATTCTAAAATAGTTTTAAAATCTTAGTTTCCCACTGAACCTTCAGCCAAGTGGAAGTATGCAAAGCGTTAAGAAAGAGTTAAAAAGCTCTCGCCACTCTTTTTGCGTCGGCAGCTACCTATCCAATTCTAAACTATTTAATTTTTTATTTTATTCAAATTAAACCAATAGGTAACATAACCGCCACAAAACAGAGTTGAGGTTAAGAGAAAAAACAACTAGTGGTAGACTTAGACAGATCTAAGTCGTTCGATGTTCATGTCCATTGTGCACAGTATGGATGGAAAAAAATAATAGGTACAGCAGTTTTTGTTCTTTTTGCGGAACATACATTTTTTTAAATAGAGTGAAGTTGTTATTAATTTCAATAAAGCCCTGTTTCTCTCTTCCCGCCACTTTGCAATCATGACCAAAAACGGGGCCGTCCATTTAAGGCCACTTTAGGATAATGGGGAAGCTACGGAGAATATAGAAGGCAAGAGCGAGCGAAGCGAGCTCGAAAATTTTAGCACCCCGCTTCGAATAAGTTAGATTTTCTTTGACCGTTCATACAGATATACAAGCAACTTATGCAGAAAAGTTTGACAATTTAGGGAAACTAGGATGTAAGTGCGAGCGACGCGAGCTCGAAAATTTTTGCATCCCGCCCGGAAAAGACTCGAAAATACTGAAGTTGCAGGAATTCATTCAATTCAAAGTCAGAGTCAATAAAAATAGAGTAAGTATAGCTTTTGTTGATTATAAAGTACGCCTACGCAAAATAGAGTACAATTGCCTATATTAGAGGACGGAGTACTCTAGAGGGGGTCGAGCTCTGGACCAAGGACAATAAGGAACAACTTATTTTTACAATAATCAAATAGCAGTAATAGGTATTATTGTATGTAATTTTACATACAAAGGATATACTAATTGAATTAAAGGGCAACCAACGTGAGACGTGGTGATCATCAGAAACAAAACACGTGCCAGTTCTCATAAATAAGAACCTTGTTGTACTAGGGTAAGTAACTGTGGGAATAACTGGTTAATAAAATTTTATTATAAAAATATATTAAACAAAAATTGTAACTAAGCGACGAGAGCTAATTACCATCCTTACCTAAGCTGCACCATGCACAAACTTAATCTTATCAACTAAAATAACAATTATGTATTTAAGTACGTTTTTAGTTATTGCTAATTATAATGATATGTTATTACTATAAGGACGGAAAGGTTACATACGTATAATATGGACGAATACATTTTAATAATACGAATTTGTTTACCGTTAAAGTTGATTAATATACTTGAACATTCTGGTTAGGAAGTGTAAAATATTTTGCAATGCCCGCGGGAGGTTTTACCTTTAGGTGCTCTTCTATGAACTGACAAGGACAAACATATTTCTCACCATGGCGTCCTGGCACAAGGCTGCTCAAGTTAAGTCTGTTTTTAACAGCCTGCGATCCCCAGCGTCCTGCATACCGTAAATATAGAAGAGCCCCTCTTTCCTGCGAAAGATGAGAATCAAATATAAGATTATTAAAGGTTAATAAATGAATTAATAGTTTCGTATACAATTACAAATCTGAAGACTTGCCAAAAGTGAAGACATTTGGTCAATCAAGACCGCGACGCCTGAGCCAATCGTTGCAGAGCGGACAACAAGCGCGTGTGTCTCTGGGCTCTTTGTTCCGCAAGACTTCCTCAACATATTGACAAGGGCAGAGCGCCTGTGTTAAATGTCGCGGGGCAGCGGGGTTGCCGCCTTCCTCGTCAAGAGTCCAGTCGAGCCGGCGGCGCAGGAAGTCTTTCCCCCACCGCTGCAGGTACCGGAGGTACACTTGCTCTGCCATACCCTGCACATTCGTATGCCTTGCTTACCCACCAAAAACTACATAAGTGACTACCAACCTAGTTATTTGTTAAAGCTAAGTTCGTTAAAGGTACAGTGGGCCGCACGTCAGTGGTAAGAAAACCAATACGAGCTGGCCTCTTATTCTATTAAATCTCCCTGCTACGCTAGGCCAGCTCAATGTCAAAGTGTTACCACCGAGCGACATGCGGTCGAATGTACATTCTACATAATAATAAACGAAGCCATTAAAAAAGAGAAGGATCCAAAGTTATATTTTCTGGAAGTAAAGTAATAAAGAGAGCATGCGTAATCTGGATCATTATTTAATTCTGGACTGTTGCATGAATGAATCGCTGACTTTCACAATGCAATCAATTATGTATACACATTTTAGAATACCAGTGGAAAACTGCACTTCATTATCTAACAGAATTCACTTAGCACCCGACAGCTGTTGGATATGATTGCTTTCATTTAGGTTTTCTAACACAATCAACATTAATTATATCATCTGGTCAATTTTCATTGGTTCAATGGTTGGTATATATAAATTTTATCTGTTTTCTTCATTAAAAAAAATCAGTTGTTTGGTGGCTTTCGCTCTAAAAATAAGTACCTATAACGCACTTAAAGGTTGCAAAAAAAAACCCTTACCTACCCCACTGCAACTAAAATGATCAAAACAAGTTCACTTTTCAAGCAGTTAGTTGCAGTCCGGTAGGTTTTTTAATGAAAAAAAATTTATAGTTTATTTTATTTAAAGACTAGCTTTTGCCAGCGGCTTCGCCCGCGTGGATGTCGGAAAATATCCCACAGGAGCATACTACCGGGAAATTCTTCCTTATTCCTTGTCTACATTATAAAGGGAGCCTCTGTTCATAATTTCAGCTTTCTAGGTTCATGGGTTTGAGCTGGGCGTAAATGAGTCAGTAAGTCAGTCAGTCGGTCAAACAGGACTCAGGACTTCTCTTTTTATTTATATAGATGTATGTGTAAATCCTCTCCCTTCCCTTTATCGTCAAGTTATTTCATAGAACTACATTAAAACATAGAAAAGTAAGAGGTTTACAGACTACTAGTTGGCAAACTAAATTAAGAAAAACTAGTTATTGTGACTTGATAACTTCTTTTCAGTTATCAGCTTACATAGTTAAACCATATGTAAGTAGGTTTGTCCTGATTGCTGTTTTTGTTTCGTAAATTGCAAAGATACCTATTTAATTAGATAAAACAAATTGTTACCTATTTAGATCCTTCACTTTTGTGGGCAACAAAACAATAATGAATAAATGGGGAATACTAAACTACAGAAATTTAAATCTAGGAGAGCAGAGCAAAGCAAAGCAAATATTAACTCCTGCCCCCAATCAATAATTCAGATACATGCAAAAATACAAGATTTTAATAAGATACAACCTTATGCCCTTATAAGTACAGTCAGCCACAAAATTCGATTTTTACATATTAAAGATGTAAAATAACATAAACTCTGTCTTTTACATTACATGATGAAATTTTAAGGCAATGCATTGAAAATTTCTGTGTCAAACTCAATCGGATGTAAAGGTAAACAATAAAATTCAACTTATGTTTCTGACCATGAATAGAATTAGGTCATACATACATACAAACTTCATATTGATGTCTCAGCACATTACATTCACATCTAACTTTTATTTGATGTAGGTAATTAAAGTTAGTTCCCTAGCTAAAACACCAACATAATTATTGTATATAAGTCAGTTGTATTCATTCTTATTTTGATTACAGTTTTAAAGAATTTCCCTCTAGTTATAAATATAAGAATGGTATTTTTTCTTAACTCAGGGTTATTAAATGAAGAAAAGAAAATATTAAATAAGTATAAGGCAAAATCTAAAACCATGTCAGTACAGCACATTAATAAGCAATAAGACAACATGCATAATATGCAGTTCCAAAAACTTGTGTTATATGTTCTTTGTGAGTGGTTAACTAGGTGCTGTTAATAAAATTGTGTTGGATATTGGGTGTAATTATTTAAATGTATAGCATTAGAATGCTTAGGTATGGCAAAATTTACTTCAAACTAAACACAGATAAGTAGGTACCCAATTTGCAATAACTATTTTGTGTACCACCAATATTTTAAATATTTTATTTCAGCTGAACACTACAGTTCAGTGTGAACTTGTACTGTCCAAAAGGATATGTATTCAAGTGAACCAACAAAACATACATACCTGTTTTCTGGACAGTCTGGTTGACTGGGTTCCTTGAATCACAATATCATTTGTAGGTACATCAAGCCTCTGTTCCCAGCCCTGCATTATTGTTTTACCTTCTTCACTTTCAATGAACTGTTGTATATGTGCAATACAAGGTCCAGCGTCAAAGTATATAAAGCAGAGATTCACTTTATGACATGAAATTTTTCCTCTATCATCAAGAGCTAGAATCAATTTATGTTTACTGAGAAGTTTATTAACTCTGGCCAGACATTGTTCCAATCCTTTTGATAATCTCAACTTTATCCACATACATAAAAATATTGCAGCTGCATTAAGAATCAGCCATAATACACCCAGAGAAAATAACATAAGGCCAGTCAGGCCTGAAAACAAAAGTGCTAACAGCACAAGGAATGCAAGTGTTATCCAACAAACAAGCACACGCTTGTAGCATATGTTGTACAGTGTAAAACGAGCATCATTAATAAGCAGTTCCATTGCATGAACATACTCTTCAACTGTGAGCTGAAATCAAACAAACGATTTTTAATCATGTCAAAACACAAACTGTTATTAGCTTTACATATCACATGATATTAACAACTTACAGTTAAACCTTGCGCCATTAACTCCTCAGGTACAAGTTCTGGTCGAAAGTGTGCTGCTGTCACCCAAGGCCATTTTGTATTTACAGGCAGTAGAGTGACAATAATGTCACCATTAGCTATAAGGATTAAAATGAATAAGTTTAGCATCAAATCTTAATGTAGTGATATATTCTGGTCTAGAACAATACTTACAGAAACCTTGTCGCACATTGACAAATTCAACATTTTTAGATAGTGTCCCTAATGTTATGGGCTCAACATTTTTGTCACCTCTTTCCAAATTAATATGGACTGTTTCTGTTTTTAGAACAGCGGCAGATTCAGTTGGAGCAGATGTACTCGCTCCCGCTGGGGGTAAAACACTTGGTAGTGTTTCATTTTCTGTGGTTTTTGGAGATTCGTCGTCGAATTTCACCCATCCTTTGCGCACTTTATCTTGATTTACGTTTCCATTTAATTCGTTAACTTCAGCTAGATCACTTTTAATTTCTGCATTACTCATGTTTTTATTTGTTTATTTCGTTTGACTATAATTGCGTAAGGCGGTAGTTTATCCAATTTATAATCAGTCTATTAATAAATAACCCTAATTGCCGTGTTATAATACTAAGGGTGGAATTTTAATGGCAGAAATTTATTGGATTTGGATTTTTAGAATGAAAATGGAATGGAATCGAAAAACTTGTACAACAAATAGACAGACAGGTGTTATGTCATGAAACATGTTGATGTCAATAGCGTATGACTTGTCTATGCCTCTATGGATCAGACATTGGGTGTTAGACATGGAAATAGTATGTACTATATGGTACAACTAAGACTGCCTCATTTGTCTAGTGGTCGCAAGCGCTACTACTGAGCATGAAGTCCTGTGTTCGACTCCCAGATCGGGCAGTGTTACTGGGTTTTTCCATCAGGAATTTCTTAGCAGCACGCCGGAGTCTGGATATGTGCTGATATCTTTTGTAATTATTTTTACCATTTTTTTATTTATTTTTTTACTTTCATTTTTTTTACTGCATATAACCCCAACTATCGCCATGTTTCGTTTGATCCACGATTTTTGAACCACCCTGTATAACCACTTAGATCTTAAAATTAGGTACCTACTTAAATATAATATTTACCTAAACAAGCATTGCGCTGCGAAAAGAGTACATTCAATTTTAAAAGCGTTTGAATTATTTAAGGTCAGGTTGTACGGGCCTGTTTAGGCCTTTGAAACGCTACCTCCGCCTCCCCCAAATGCAGCGCGACGTGTTTATTTACGACGCGCCGCTGACGATTTCGCATAAAATCCATGCCACAGTGTAAAATATTTGCAGTTGATCAACTTAATTAGTTTTTCTTAGGTCGATATTTATTCCTTAGGTTTACATTTTATGGTGTCTACGGTGGAGTGAACTAAGATGATTACATAAAATGTCGTGAATTTGTTTTCACATTATCAGATAACGATACCAACGATAGCGATAGGTTCAATTATTACCGGCGGCCCCATGATATTGTTGAATATCGATGACCATCGCGACTTGACAAACAAGCACACTACTAAGTATCGACGTCTCGAAGCCGGCAGTGCGAAAAATTTTGCTCAAGTGAAAGAATGCCCGCTACTCTCACCCCGCACTGTCTTCGCCGGTAGATATCGTGCCGATATCGGTGTCGGTGTATGTGGAAATCGGTTACAATGTTATGGGCATGTGATGCGGAGAATGAAGAAAATGTCGTCTGGATTGTTTTGATTATGAATCTGGATGGCTATACGAGTCAGAGAAGACCAAAGAAACGATGGATGATTTGTGTGAAAGATAATATGGCTAGAAAGGGAGTGACTACCGTGATGACAACTAAGTAATAGAGAAGTATGGAAGATAAAAACAAGTTGTATCGACCCGAAAAAAAATGGGTTATGGGCAGGAGAATGTAGATGATCGGTGTCTGTCGTTGACTACGACGATATAGGTACACAATGTAAAAGCGAATTATTCCATTACTTCACTGGGCGGAGCAGGAAACGAATATAGCAGATAGTTTCAGATTTAACCTTTAAATGATTATCATCGCGCTAAATCTTTATGGAGTTAAGGCTTAGCGGATGGAAGGATGTCAATCGTGATATAATAATAACATAAGAACGGCTATTTTAGTCAACATTCATCCAAGCAAATAGCTTAGTGGTTCGACGACTTCTTTGCAAACCTGTGGTTAAAAGTTCGATTCTCAACTGTTAATATTTTTTTCGATTCTTTTTTTACATTTGGTTATACTGTTATTTGATAGTTCGTAGAACGTACACAGAATCCATGAAGTTTATTCCTTTTATATCATCTACGGTTATAATAAAAATAAATATCAATGGTTAGCTGACAGTATTAATGAGAAATCCCGTGTGTACAATCTACTGTTATATTTTTTAGCGATAGCCGGGTTCGTCAGGAATAATCTGTAAGAATCACTCAGTGTATCAGTGTTGTGCCATTATGTATTAAATGCAGGAACGGCACGAACAGGCGTTTACGAGTATTTATTTACTAAAAACGAAAAACTTTGCAAGCAATGGGAAATTGCTACTGAAGGCTGCGGGTTTCGACCTTAGGACGAGCTGCTTTTCAAACGGACGACTCTCTGTATATTTTGGCTGCTGAGACCACAACTACAAATGTACTGTACAGAAAAGTTTTATAAAATATGGCTGTTGTTTTAGTATATTGTGAACGAAGTCGCGGGCAGAAGCTAGATAGAGATAAACATGATTTTGGGGTAGTAAGGTGAAAGTTTCAAATTGCAATGGTTCTACTGGGTATCAAAAAGTCACGCAAAAGTTAATGTTAATAGAAATTTAATTTTTTCGTTAAAAAAAGATCTCTTTTGCAAAATTTCATGCTTCTAGCCCAGCGATTTAGGCTGTGGATTGTCTGTCAGTGAATATAAGAATTTTATCAAGTAGACAAGCCGTGTGCCCGATGGTATTTCCTATCGACATAAATGGTGAATTTTCATCCCCTATTTAACCCCTTTAGTGACTGAATGAAAAAAACAATAAGATTTTTATTAAGTACGGGCTAAAAATGGTCGTACTGCTTTGCTTCTGCTGTAACCATATTCTTTTGTTTTTGATGTCGACCACTGCCAATAAAGATAAGTAAATATTGACAACTACATGTGAAGGAACAATTGCCGTACTTTATTGTCAAGGGACGTACCTACTGCTACAGCTATAATTTATCGAATCTACTATTCTAAGATATCAAAATTAATTTAGTGTATTTTTTAACCGGCCCCGCATCTCAATCATGTCGGATTGCCATCGCTTAGGACTATTAGCCTAAAAAAAAATTGCACGTTAAAAGTTACAAACCAACAAACATACGATAGGTACGTCATCGACTAACTTGCTTTGGAACATGGACACCGAGTGATAGGTACGGTTACCGCCTAACCAGGCTACGTTCACACCGCGCTATTTTTCAAGTGTATAAAATACGATATTTTATCGTATACAGTGACTTTTTGTACTCAATACTGAAAGTTTGTTCACACAGCTAAAACGATACAAGAAAATAATCTTTTCGATCGACAATTTTTATCGTGTTCATGCATTAGGTCATGTTAGTATAGCACTTAACAAAACAGCTCGACGAAATTCTCTGGCAGAAAATTGTCACGTAACGAAAAAACGTTTAAATGCCCCCTACATGCGACTTTGTCCCTTTGTCTCTTTCTATTATATCTTGAAAGAGACAAAGAGAGAGAGGACAAAACGACGACAGACGAGGACGGAGAGGGGGAAAATTTTCGAATTTTACTTCATGGGTGTCGTTTTCATGGTTTTCGAGGGAGCCAAAGCCGGTAATAAAGTTAAATTGAATATTCAAGATGGCGGCTGTGAAAATTTTGTGTTTGTGTTTTAAATCATACGTTAGAAGGAACTTCATTCCTGACGGTGGTCCCCGACCGCACATTTTTACTTTTTTTTAATTTTCATTGTTGTTGCCAGAGTGAAAGTTGATTATATTAGTATCCAACCGACAACCGGATACATTGTATTTATACATATTATGTGTAATTATGTAGGATATGGTAATAGCGAAGACAGTTCGATGGAGAGTGAAATAGTAATGTGGATGAATCTGATGAAAAAATCTTAGAAAAATGTGTTTTAAAACTTCTTCATAAAGGACCACGATAAAAAATTATAAACTACTCGCGCTTGACTATAATTTTATCGATAATAATTTGCAATGTGTCTTAACACTATCGTAAGATGACAATTAAACGTCATCATACCACATATAAATAATCACGTTTTCGAAAACGATATTATTAATTAAAACTATATATAATTACGAGATTTTTTTCTGAGCTGTCGCAATTTCATATCTAATGTATTCTTCTTTTTTTTTGAATTTTTTGAACAACTGCAGAGAGAGCGAATTTTTTAAAATTTTGACAGGTCCAACCTCCATGACGACCCGCAGGACTCTGCCATAGAGTATAGTTATAGATTGGGAATTTATTCTCCGCATCAATTATTTTTATGCATTATTTTTATTGCTGTGCAAACATGTTGCGTCACAGTCATTGTAACTTTATTTTACGGAATTCATGTTAATATTTCGGGGGTTAAGTTTTTAGGGAAATATAAGTAAGTAAAACGTTATAAATTTTATAGAGCAACATAATTTATTTTACTATCTACCTATAATTGCTTTTTCTTTTAATTTTCACCTAAACTCCTTTTCTTTCATGGCAGTTACAGCGCTTTCGCACTACGATTACGATCCGACACCCCGATAAACACGGGATTTTGTTTTCTGAAATAAAAAAACGCCCGTTTGTGCCGTTCCTGCATATGACATAACACTGTATAACAAGTGATTTTTACAATTATTTCTGACGAACCCGGCTGTCGAAAAAAAATATAACAGTAGACTGTGCACACGAGATTTCTCATTAACTGTCAGCTAACCATAGATATTTATTTTTATTATAACCATAGATCGTCGTCGTCGTCGTCGTAGATGGTCGTCTCGTTTTCAAGAGTGGAAAGCGTGGTCCAGTGCATGGTCCGCCTGTTATGCTTAATGGTGCGGCTCCGCGGGTGGTGAGCAGCTTCAAGTATCTGGGGCACATTGTGACAGAAGAGTTGCAAGATGACGCGGACATAGAGAGGGAGCGCAGAGCATTGTCGGTCAGGGGGAATATGGTTGCACGCAGGTTTTCTCGCTGCTCGAGGGCAGTGAAAACTACTCTTTTTAAGGCGTACTGCCAATATTTATACTCGAGCAGTCTGTGGGTGAGCTTTACTCGCCGGGCTGCTAGTGCTATGCGTATCCAATACAACAACATCTTCAGGATGCTGATGCGGCGGCCTCGCTATTGTAGTGCGTCCGGAATGTTTGCGGACGCGCGAACGGACGGCTTTCATGCGGTGATACGGAAGAAAGTGGCCTGTTTGTTGCAGCGCGTGCGAGGCAGTAGCAACAGTATCCTGCAGATGGTTGTATCTCGTGCGGATTGCCCTATCCAGAATAAATGGATGCATATCATGATGGGTGTTGACTAAAATAGTGCATAAGAATAATGTTTTTACCAACACAATAGGTAGGTACTTATAATTGATTGTTTGACTTCTTTGTATTTTAATTTATTTTATTTCTCTATATTTTGATAATTTGTAATTTTATGGATTTATTTTATCTGAAATAAACTGATTAATAATAGATGACAGAAGTGGCCTAACTTCATGTTTTTCTGTCAAAATCTAAAAAAAAGAATCGAAAAAAATATCAACAATTGAGAATCGAACTTTTTTTTAGTCACGAGTTTGCAAAGCTATGATGAAAGTTGACTAAAGTAGGAGTTCTTATGTTATTATTATGTCATGATTGTCATCCTTTCATCCGCTAAACCTCCATAAAGATTTAGCGCAATGATAATCATTTAAAGGATAAATCTGTAACTATCTGCTTCGTTTTCTACTCAGCCCAATGAAGTAATGGAATAATTCGCTTTTACATTATGTTTTATTGTCACATATATCGTCGTAGACAACGACCGACACAGATCATCATTTTCCTGCCCTTGTCCCAATTGTTTTGGAGTCGATACAACTTGTTTTTATCTTCCATACTTCTCTATTAGTCGTCATCTCGGTAGTCACTTCCTTTCTAGCCATATCATCTTTCACACAAATCATCCATCGTTTCCGTAAGGCTATACGAGTAATCGTATAGCCATCCCGAGTCATAATCAAAACATTCCAGACGACATTTTCTTAATTTCTCCACATCACATGCCCATACCATGATAATCGATTTCCACACACACCGACACCGATATCGGCACGATATCTACCGGCGAAGACAGTGCGTGGTGAAAGTAGCGGGCATTCTTTCACTTGAGCAAACTTTTTCGTACTGCCAACTTCGAGACGTCGATCCTATAGTTTGGTTGTTTGTGGCGTCGCGATGGTCATCGATATTCACCAATATCATGGGCCGATAATAATTATACCTATCGGTATCGAATCGGGTTGGTATCGTTATCTGATAATGTGAAAACAAATTTACGACATTTTATGTAATAATCTTAGTTCACTCCACCGTAGACACCATAAAATTTAAACATAAGGAAAAAAAATCGACCTAAGAAAAACTAATTAAGTTGATCAACTGCAAATATTTTACACTGTGGCATGGATTGTCCGCGACTCGTCGGCGGCGCGTCGTAAATAAACACGTCGCGCTGCATTTGGGGGAGGCGGAGGTAGCGTTTCAAAGGCCTAAAGGCCCGAATAACCTGGCCTTAACATCGATCCATGATAAATCTGATAAATGATATTAATTTCTATAAATTGGTTCAAAAACACTTTTACATGTCAACAATTAATTATGTTTTAAGATTAGAAGAGTTCGGTGTTTCCTAACTGACTGATTATTCTGAAAAGAAAGACCGAAACAAACTCAGAGGTCAGTCTCTTAAAGTCAGCACAGAAACTTGGTGAAAGACCGAAACACTTAGAGGTCAGTCTCTTAAAGTCAGCACAGAATCTTGGTGAAAGACCGAAACAAACTCAGAGGTCAGTCTCTTAAAGTCAGCACAGAATCTTGGTGAAAGACCGAAACAAACTTAGAGGTAAACCCCCGTTCGGACGGGCGTAATAAAATCGCGGCGGGATTTTATAGCGCACTGGATTTTCAACTCTCGTTGTTGAGCCGAGCGTTGAGAATCCAACTTAACAATAACAGGGTACATTCTAGCGCGTCGAAAAAACACACTGTTGGATTTTGCACTCTCGGCGCTAAGCAGAGCGTTGAAAATCCAGTGCGCTATAAAATCCCGCCGCGATTTTATTACGCCCGTGCGAACGGGGGTTAAGTCTCTTAAAGTCAGCACAGAATCTTGGTGAAAGACCGAAACAAACTCAGAGGACAGTCTCTTAAAGTCAGCACAGAATCTTGGTGAAAGACCGAAACAAACGCAGAGGTCAGTCTCTTAAAGTCAGCACAGAATTTTGGTGAAAGACCGAAACAAACTCAACAATCATACCTGTATTTTAAATGGTGTGCATAATAAAGAGTATTCTATTCTATTCTACAAACTCAGAGGACAGTCTCTTAAAGTCAGCACAGAATCTAGGTGAAAGACCGAAACAAACTCAGAGGTCAGCCTCTTTGAAAGACCGAAACAAACTCAGAGGTCAGTCTCTTAAAGTCAGCACGGAATCTTGGTGAAAGACCGAAACAAACTCAGAGGTCAGTCTCTTAAAGTCAGCACAGAATCTTGGTGAAAGACCGAAACAAACTCAGAGGTCAGTCTCTTAAAGTCAGCACAGAATCTTGGTGAAAGACCGAAACAAACTCAGAGGTCAGTCTCTTAAAGTCAGCACAGAATCTTGGTGAAAGACCGAAACAAACTCAGAGGTCAGTCTCTTAAAGTCAGCACAGAATCTTGGTGAAAGACCGAAACAAACTCAGAGGTCAGTCTCTTAAAGTCAGCACAGAATCTTGGTGAAAGACCGAAACAAACTCAGAGGTCAGTCTCTTAAAGTTAGCACAGAATCTTGGTGAAAGACCGAAACAAACTCAGAGGTCAGTCTCTTAAAGTCAGCACAGAATCTTGGTGAAAGACCAAAAAAAACTCAGAGGTCAGTCTCTTAAAGTCAGCACAGAATCTTGGTGAAAGACCGAAACAAACTCAGAGGTCAGTCTCCTAAAGTCGGCACAGAATCTTGGTGAAAGACCGAAACAAACTCAGAGGTCAGTCTCTTAAAGTCAGCACGGAATCTTGGTGAAAGACCGAAACAAACTCAGAGGTCAGTCTCTTAAAGTCAGCACAGAATCTTGGTGAAAGACCGAAACAAACTCAGAGGTCAGTCTCTTAAAGTCAGCACAGAATCTTGGTGAAAGACCGAAACAAACTCAGAGGTCAGTCTCTTAAAGTCAGCACAGAATCTTGGTGAAAGACCGAAACAAACTCAGAGGTCAGTCTCTTAAAGTCAGCACAGAATCTTGGTGAAAGACCGAAACAAACTCAGAGGTCAGTCTCTTAAAGTCAGCACAGAATCTTGGTGAAAGACCGAAACAAACTCAGAGGTCAGTCTCTTAAAGTCAGCACGGAATCTTGGTGAAAGACCGAAACAAACTCAGAGGTCAGTCTCTTAAAGTCAGCACAGAATCTTGGTGAAAGACCGAAACAAACTCAGAGGTCAGTCTCTTAAAGTCAGCACAGAATCTTGGTGAAAGACCGAAACAAACTCAGAGGTCAGTCTCTTAAAGTCAGCACAGAATCTTGGTGAAAGACCGAAACAAACTCAGAGGTCAGTCTCTTAAAGTCAGCACAGAATCTTGGTGAAAGACCGAAACAAACTCAGAGGTCAGTCTCTTAAAGTCAGCACAGAATCTTGGTGAAAGACCGAAACAAACTCAGAGGTCAGTCTCTTAAAGTTAGCACAGAATCTTGGTGAAAGACCGAAACAAACTCAGAGGTCAGTCTCTTAAAGTCAGCACAGAATCTTGGTGAAAGACCAAAAAAAACTCAGAGGTCAGTCTCTTAAAGTCAGCACAGAATCTTGGTGAAAGACCGAAACAAACTCAGAGGTCAGTCTCCTAAAGTCGGCACAGAATCTTGGTGAAAGACCGAAACAAACTCAGAGGTCAGTCTCTTAAAGTCAGCACGGAATCTTGGTGAAAGACCGAAACAAACTCAGAGGTCAGTCTCTTAAAGTCAGCACAGAATCTTGGTGAAAGACCGAAACAAACTCAGAGGTCAGTCTCTTAAAGTCAGCACAGAATCTTGGTGAAAGACCGAAACAAACTCAGAGGTCAGTCTCTTAAAGTCAGCACAGAATCTTGGTGAAAGACCGAAACAAACTCAGAGGTCAGTCTCTTAAAGTCAGCACAGAATCTTGGTGAAAGACCGAAACAAACTCAGAGGTCAGTCTCTTAAAGTCAGCACAGAATCTTGGTGAAAGACCGAAACAAACTCAGAGGTCAGTCTCTTAAGGTGAGCACAGAATCTTGGTGAATGACCGAAACAAACTCAGAGGTCAGTCTCTTAAAGTCAGCACAGAATCTTGGTGAAAGACCGAAACAAACTCAGAGGTCAGTCTCTTAAAGTCAGCACAGAATCTTGGTGAAAGACCGAAACAAACTCAGAGGTCAGTCTCTCAAAGTCAGCACAGAATCTTGGTGAAACACCGAAACAAACTCAGAGGTCAGTCTCTTAAAGTCAGCACAGAATCTTGGTGAAAGACCGAAACAAACTCAGAGGTCAGTCTCTTAAGGTGAGCACAGAATCTTGGTGAATGACCGAAACAAACTCAGAGGACAGTCTCTTAAAGTCAGCACAGAATCTTGGTGAAAGACCGAAACAAACTCAGAGGTCATGAAAGACCGAAACAAACTCAGAGGTCAGTCTCTTAAGGTGAGCACAGAATCTTGGTGAATGACCGAAACAAACTCAGAGGTCAGTCTCTTAAAGTCAGCTCAGAATCTTGGTGAAAGACCGAAACAAACTCAGAGGTCAGTCTCTTAAAGTCAGCACAGAATCTTGGTGAAAGACCGAAACAAACTCAGAGGTCAGTCTCTTAAAGTCAGCACAGAATCTTGGTGAAAGACCGAAACAAACTCAGAGGTCAGTCTCTTAAGGTGAGCACAGAATCTTGGTGAATGACCGAAACAAACTCAGAGGTCAGTCTCTTAAAGTCAGCACAGAATCTTGGTGAAAGAACGAAACAAACTCAGAGGTCAGTCTCTTAAAGTTAGCACAGAATCTGGGTTAGGGCATATTAAGAAAGAAAGAAAGAAAAATTGGTTTATTCACCACGTAAACACTAAACAACAATAGTAACACGTACAAAGTCATGGTACCTAGTGCGCCTTAGCGTTTGCTGAGCGTGGGGACCTGATTTCGATTCCCCAGCCACTAGATGTGGTAATTGACGCGTAATAGTACCTATAATAGTAGTAGGTTACATCTATTTAATACTAACTATTTCAATATCAACGAATACTTGTTCAGGATCACGCGTATTTGAGAATATAGGTACCTACTTAATCAATTATTGAGATGAGGCAGTGAGAGCTCATGAAAATGTCCCTAAGAGGTCATACAAGATAATTTAATCTATACTCATGTATTTAAAAAAATGGTACGGATAGCAACAAAAACGGCTTTCCACACATTGTTTTATGATGCCAATCAAATACCTATCGATCCTCTAAGTATGTAGTTATCTCTTAAAAACCTGTCGGCCAAACGGCCAAATCAGATTTAGTTTAGGTACACGTACGATTCCTCCAACGCGCAACATATGCTTGCTTGTAGGTATCTACGCAAATTGCGTTACACTAGGTCAATGTCCTCGATTGACACCTACATGGAAATATACCTACATATTATTTAGTACCTACTTATACCTAAGCCTAAGCACCTAAAATAGTTTTACATTAGATATCTACACTATTTGATAGTTGAACAGAACGCAACATTAGATATTACTGTACCCCTACCTATTGTATGAAAATAACTTTATTTCACATAATAATATCACCATGGTAAGTACCTACACCTACAACAACAGACCTACACGCGCCCTCCTATACTAAGCTTACCTGCCTGCCTGCTCGGTGCCGAAGTGACCGAAATGTCGTTTGACCGGTTCTCCTGCTCGCACTCGTGGGCTATTATCTCTCGCAAATTCCCTCCCAGCGGCCGATTGGTTCGCCCACCATACACGTACCGTTTGACAAACGGTCAGATTTTTGTCCTCATGTGGCCAAACAACTGACGGTGCAGACGGTGGTGGTGCTCCGTGCAATATACTTATATTTTAGTTTTTTTTCGTGTTTACGAATACATATGTATACACAAATAATAATAATAAACCTATTGGAATCCGATTTTAAGAATTTAAAAATAATGTGTGCGAAGTAAATGTTTTCATTCCGATAGTAGTAGATAAGTGTGACGTTGTAGTTATGCACTTTTGGAAATAAGTATTAATTTGTTGTGATTTGGTGAAAATTAAATAAGGTATTATGGTATCGAGATAGACAAAGACTGGGTGAAATTTAAAATGTGAATTAAGTACCTACCGGAACTATCTACTTTGGTGACTATAACATCATGAATCGTGCTTCTTCCAGAAATATGGAATCTTTACCGAAACAATTTGTTTTGGCGATGCGAACTTTGTTTGATATAATGGACGACAAACACACTGGATATGTAAAACTCACGGATATAGAAAATCGTTGGAGGGACGATCGCACTAGAGGTTTGCCTCGCGGTGTCATCGAGAGCTTGCAGAAGGTAGCGTCTCACGATGGCCTGCTAACATTCGAAAGGTTCTGTACTGGCCTTAAAATATGCCTGTTACGTAATCAAGTCGAAGGCTCTTCTGGTAAAGAGGATCGATTTAGTGACGATGTCGATAGCACAGGTTTACATGCTCAAATAGTTTCTCAAACACACCGACCACCTTCTGCACCGTTGTTGGATGTAAACGATACACAAAACATGGACCGAAATTGGCTAGTTTTAAAAAACCCTGAAAATTCATCACAGCACAGAACTATAAGTATGCCTCAGTTAATAGGACGTAAGGATGTATTGGTTCAAGAGCCTCGTCACCTCGGAACAGTGTCTATTTCTAAACATGATGGTTCTCGGAGAGTTTATGGCCCCCCTAAACCACCAAGACTTGAAAAGCAATCTAGAGAAAGAAATGAAACATCGAAATCTAGCTACAAATCAGAGGAAGAAACTGTATTTGACACTGAAGAAATATCGGTTGACAAGATTGATTTCGAAGAAATGTCCCGAGCCGTAGAAGAACAGAGCAGAGGCTTAGGTGACGGCAGATCAGCGAACGAGACCCAATCGCAATTGCGTCGCGTCTCTCGTCGGCGGGAACCTCGCCGTCACACATTACACAACGGTGTAGACTACAACCTTTTAAAACGCATGAAACAGATAGAACAGGAAAAGGACGTTTTACTGCAAGGCCTATCGGCAGTAGAGGAAGCAAGAGAATGGTACTTAAAACAACTAGCAGAAGTTCAAGAAAAAATGCGTTACGCAGGCAGAATGGGTGCTTATGTGGTAAGTAATTATTAATATTTTCAATGTGGTTTAGATTTTCTTTGAAAATATAAATAGTAGGTACTTATACCATGTTCAACCACTAAACATGAATCACTATTTCAAAGTAAGTATTATATTTCTTCAACAAAATTTTGTGTTTGCCAGTCAATTCAAATTCTTTTAAATACAATACAAGATATCGTATTTATCATTATTTAATTTAATAGGTACGTAGGTAGCGTATACAAATGAAATAATTCAAGCTTCAGCATTAACTACTAGGCAAGTTTTCGGGTCATGGTCGAACAAGTTTTTTTGCTTACCTAGTGTAACATTCTCGGATTCATTATAACTAAGTAAGTTCCCATACAAACGGACACAAAATAATTAACAGCGAAAGTAATGTTAGCTATTATTATAATTATGTATCCGGTTAGACTGGAAGCCGACCCCAAGGGAAAAGGCTAGACAGGCAGATTATTATAAATATGTAGGAATACTAGGATCAATTTATAATTGCGCAACATCAAGTTCATATTTATAGTAATGAACATGATGTAGGTTTACCAAAACATCATAAATCATAACTATAAAGTTTATAGGTATGATTTGTGAACATTATGTAAACATATTTAAACATCGATTAAACTGACGCTTTAAAGTGTAGTTTTACTTTTATTTAACCACTACCTACCGGGATTTCGCGTAGGTACCTACTCGCGTGTCGTAGGTTCGATTCCCGCCCCAGACAAATAGATCTGCAGCCTACAATACCTACTTAGCTGTTGAGACTTGAGATTGGTGTCTCATTGTAGGTAAATACCGGCACCCACAATATTTACAATAAGTACCTAGATATAATTATGCAGGTAAGTACCTACAGAGGCTAAAAGTACCTAATCCATATATAGCGAGGTCATTTTTATTTTTTAATAATCGTTGTGGTCATAAATCATAGTACCTACCTACACGAATGAAAAATGAGCCACAATTTATAGTGGGATCACGATTACCACCAAATTAGTGCTCTATTAGGTAAGTACCTACCTACCGTGTCGTGGAGAACCACACCGCCCGAGATCACCGCGCTGTAAGAATTACTTACTTCCCAGATAGCTTAAAGTATGTACCTAAGCTAAATATCAGACAAGGCCAAGTTAAGGGGATACAACAGGGAGGTGGGCTGGTTGGAATAAACCCCCGACGGCCGCCATGGCCCACGCACAATGGTCCACATGAAGGACTAAGTGCGGAAACCAAATCCTTAACATAGAACATAGAAGGGGATACAATAAGTTTGTTTTTAAAATCCCTATAAAACCAAATTAGTTAGTAAATTAATTTGGATTTCCATGTGTTATTTGACTATATTGTCTTATGTCTACTGTTGTACTAAAACCGAAATATGATTACTTGAAATTTTTCGTTAGAGAAATGCCAAAGTAGTACCGTCTATTTTCTGTTTTATACGTAAACAGTTCCCTATTGTGCAGTAAAAGGAAGCTATTTAAATATGTTAAGAACATACTAAGCAAAAAATGTATTTAGGTACCTATAAGTATCATTTTGTCATAAATCTACATTTAAACGAAGCGCGTTTAGTTCCGGTGCGCGTGAGTCTTCTATCTCTCTCGCGTCAACTAGATAGCCATAACGCCATGTCACTTATACACTAAGCTAAACCACGCTTCAATATATCCTCTTAAGTAAACTAGTAGAAGAATCTCTTCCTCATTTTCCATCCAAAGGAATTCAAACTTTTACTCCGTGGCCGTGCAGGAATCGAACTGGGAACCCGTATAAAAGCGAAGCGCAAAAGTCCAATCTTGAGGGTTTTCGGGGGAACTGAGGATCCTCATTTGTCGACCACTGCTGAATCATTTGAAAACTTAATAATACCCATAATATTTGCTCGTCTTTCAGGAGCCCTGGAGTGAGGCACATCAAGAGCGACTTGAATTACTAAAAGCACGGGTGTTGGAACTCAATCGACAATTGGGAGCGTTAGCAGCCGGTTGGCGGCATGGGCAGCTATCGCTTCATATGAACTTGGCGTTACCCGCGTCATCGCTGTCAACGACCGGAACTACCGCCACGCCTAACAATGCGGCAGTACTTCGCTCCCAAAATCGTATGCTGTCAGAGGTAAGTACAAATGAATGGACCACTAAACCAGTCAATATTAACTAGCTAGACGTCTGCTAATTTGCCAAACCGTCGCGTTGGCTTGACGCCGGGTAACCATATAGCGAATGAATGGGCAAGCCAGATTTTTACTGATACGTGTGAAAGCTCGTACCCAAACAGTTCGCCGCCGGGCATTCGGTGCCGAGCTGGAGCGTGTGAAATGCACAAAAACCTGAAAAAAAGACGCTCACAGGATGGAAGGGAAAGAGGTCGACCAAGTTAGAGGGGAAGCTGTGAATGATAATGCGACACTTAACAGGGCAGAATTACAAAGGAAAACATTTTGCGTCGACCGCAAGTAACTTGGGACATGTGCACATGGGCAGGCAAGAACAAACCTCACTCAGCAAAACTGACTGGTGTTATAATCGTGTTTGCTTCTTTTTTCAGGAGGTCAACAGAAAAAATGAGAGAATAACAGTTTTGGAACGAGAAAAATCATCACTTATAAGGGAACTGCTACTTCAAAGAAACAGATCAAAATTAATAGACACTTTTACGTAATTAAAAAAAAAAGAAATCTATGGTTACATAGTGTGCCTGCATGTAATGATTGCAGATGAAATATACCTAAATAGTAATTCATTCGTTTTCCCCTTATTCATACAGGTTGTGCATAGATATTACTGGTAAAAATTGTAACAATAATTACATTGTTGTGCCATACAAAGCCAAAATTAACCTAAATCTAATAAGAAGTACATCATGTGCTACAGGATACAGCACCATAATTGCGTAATCAATCGGAATCTGAATCATTTTGAAACTAATTGCCAATCCATTTCTTCATGTTCGAAAAACGTAAATAACGTAGGTAGGTACTTAATGAATGTTGTTGAACTGTCATACATAATGAAAACGATTCCTATTGATAGTGTTACGCAATTGCCCTGCTGTTTTTGAAATAATGTGGAAAGACTACCTACCCAAGATGGATCTTTAGGGCAGGGGGCTCCTATAGTTAAAAGTTCAAAATACATGTTACTGCACAATTGCACACTGACAGTATTTCCCCATTGCTTTGTAATACATACATTACAGACTAGACTAAGGCAAGCTGTTCACTAACAACATAAACAAAACAAGTAAATTTAATCAAAATTTGAGATCTTTTTAATAACTCATATTTTATGGTTCTTTGAATAGAATAAGAAATTTATTAAATATACAAAAAATAACATTTATCTAGTTTTAAAAATAGTGCCATAAGACATCTAACTTTGGGGCTTCCTAATAAAATATTTGTGCAATGAAAACGCTTAATTAACTATAGATCTATATTTATGAAACTAAAATATATTATTATAAAGATTTTAAACAGAATTGGCATTTTTATTGTATAATTTGTAATTATACTCCCTGAATGGCACATCATAAGTTAGGTGGCCGTGGTCCCAGGCTCTTTCAATGGCAACTAATAACTCCTTATGTTTCTTTTGGCAAAGTCCAGTTTTGAAAGCATCCAGTATCTGAAAAAAAATGTATGTCATTATTATTGTTTACTTACATAAAAATATTAACACAAGTGTTCAGTCTTTGTAGGAATAACTTAACTATCCTCCTTGAAATATAAGAGAAAAACAGAATGCTGTTGATGCATATTTTAATTATGAGCCAATGTGAGTGCTATAGAATATTCACAGTACATAGTGAGTAATACTACATGATCGGTATTATTTGCATGCTTTTATTTATCAAGTTATGTTTTACATTAAATTAAAATGCCAAGCACTGCCAATTTATAGCTTAAAATTATTGCTAACTGATTCTTTTAACTAGACACATTAATGTCACAATCATAAGTCTCAAGAACAGAGACCATTCTTATTTTTACAACTTGCAATGTAAGTATGATTGTTCAAGTAACAAGTGCTTCAACACAACTTTTCAAACTGTTGGTTGATATTATAATGGATGGAGATTGGCCCAAGCAGAGACTGGCCTATGGCCAGCAGCAGGTTAAGTCGGGCTGTGGATACTGATGATGATTATAGTCTAACTCTATACAAATAAATTTTTAAGTGTCTGTTTGTAATGTCAAAATAACAGCTTTTTTCTCTGTCTGTCTAGGTATAAGTTTGTTCTGGCTAATCTCCAAAACGGCTGGACAGATTTTGGCGGGACTTGCACTGGCAGATAGCTGATGTTATAAGGCGTAACTTAGGCTACTTTTATTTTACAAAAAGAGTTAGTCCGCGTGCACTTTGGACGCGAATTTGTATCTTACGTAAATGTATTGTTGTGGTTGTATGAATTGAATGCGTACACTGAATACGTTTTTCTCTGTCAAATAGACAGTGTTCCAGTGATATTGCATTTGTAAAGTCCTCTTTGTTGCATTATTAATAATATAATTCTCTTATGACTCGTGGACTGCGGTGGCGTCCAAATCTTCGCTGTCGTAGAACCGAATGAGTGCATGAAATATTTTTAAAAGACATAAACTCGGTGAATTTCATTATATTGCGGTGAGTGATAACTTGAATAACTCTGGTCCCACAAACATTTATGTCCATATACCAAGTTAAGTCATTGACTGCCACTGCGTACACACGGTGACCACAAACAAAAGATATTCTATTGTATCTGTAGTCTGGCAGTCAACGTGTTGATAAATTTTTCTACATCCATTTTTAATTTTCAACACAAAAGTGTTTTAAAATCCCAACAAGTTCGGATTGTTTTCAGACTTCCGAACTACATGTACGTGTATACATACAACTCGCACTCAGTCTGCATACTCCCTCAGTACTTGGAAGGTCAGGATTGTTTGTGTGTATTCATTCGTGTTCGCACAAGTAAAATTCGTACAAATTCGCGTCCATTGTGCGCGTGGCCTTTGGGTTCCGCGCAATAAGTTAAAACCCATGACAAATTGTGAACAAAATCTGATTCATACGGGCAACAGCTAGTTAGTAATAATGATGATGATGATATACCTGTCCAGTGTACTCAGATATGAACTGTTCTAGGAGTTTTGTATTTCTGTGATCCAAAACTAGATATTCGTCTCGACAAATGGGGCAAGGATTCCCGGTAGATATCACACCATTTCTGACGCAGGACTTCCTTGTATTCCTTGGGGCAAAACCACCCTTGTGGTTACGTCGATATAAGGCCCAAACTGCACTCTCGCCGTAAGTTTGCTGATAAGCATTACTCTCCATATATTTTATGCTAGTTTCAACAGGAATTATTTTGGTTCTATCCTTGGCAGGATCAATTTCTTTTTGTTCTTCATTAGATCCCTCTTGTTGATCTGAGTAAAAGCGAATAGAGGGACGAAAATCAGACAATACTAGTTTTCTTATTAAAGCTCGGGCGTTAAAAGAAAGTGCCATTGCGATATAAAACAGGTGAGGAGATTCTTTTTTCTTTACTAGTGGTAGATTTCTCCAAACGTAGGACTCATGTCATGTCATAAGTCATAACCTAAAAATTTCACAGTTTGACAGGCGTATAATAGGTAGATGACAGCAAAACGGGTGACATTGACAACTTCAACTAAGACAGCATACGTACTAATTCTTGTAGGACGGTGATAGGGAACCTTAATTATGCTACTTATACACGCAGCGACTTCCAGCCAGCGAGTCGCTGAAACCGAATGTCACGTCCACACACCTAAGCCACACACACCTAAGCCACACACTGATTAAATCTCCTCTCAAGCACCTCAAGGCACTGCTGTTGACTTGTTGAGATGCCACGTAGCGTCACCCGAATATTTGTCATTTTGCGTAGAAATGAAACGAAATCAATGCCGAATATATTTCATACACCGGAAATAATATTTGTAAACCATTTCCAGTGTAAGAAAAATATTAGGCATTGATTTAGTTTAATTTGTTGACGCAAAAAAGGCTAATATTCGGGGCTGGCGCCACTATCTACGCGGAGCTGGAGCTTGGAGCTTTTTTATAACAATAATATTGAATTGGTTTTATTTTATTCTAAAATTGAAAAAACACTAGTTAGTTAGTTAGTGTTAGTGTGTTAGTGTTGTAACTCAAAAGCGTTGCTTTTGAGTTACTGTCAACGACTGTATTTCACTCCTCATAAAATTTCCATTCCGGGGGCTATATTATGGAGTAAACCCCAAAAAAATTTATCGTCGCGGGACTCCTGGCAGATGTGGTACATCCAAACTATTTTGTATAGAAAATATGAATGAAAGGACGGTCTAGTTGGGGCATAATCAAAACAAAAATCGTTTGGTTATTGGCCGCGTTTCCACGCCACCAGCCGTTCTGACTCGCATGGGCCGCATTAGATGAATTCCTATCAAAAATCTTATTCCTTTGATTTATTTCGAAAATACCTTTCAGCCAGGCGTCGAAAAACAAAGTCGCGGGCGAAGTGCTAATCTACACAGAGATTTTTAATCGCCAGAGACTCGGTGAGTCCTCGGCGAGCATTGAATTCGTAGGGACACACGGCTACAGATCAAGCTCTACAGTTCCAATATAAGCTGATCTCGCATTGTATATGATTTCCTTACAATGAGAGGTCAGTGTAAACTGGAAAAGTATAGCTTGATGTGTAGCCGTGTGTACTGTATCAATCCAGCGCCTTGCCACTGCGTGTGTAACTAGCATTACGTAAAGCATAATAAATCTGTGACACAAACTCGCAAAGTAACGTCTTGTTGTCTGTTTGAAAAGTTGAAAGGTGATTATATCGAACAACGGAGAATGTTTTTAGTGCCTAATTAAACAGCATAATGTTAGTACCAGGGCGTATAATAATTATTATTAGTGCTTACGCTTAGAATCTATGCATCATCAAACAGATGTGTTTATAGCTTTTTATTTACTAACAGGGCAGATAAAAAAGGACAGCAAATTTTTTCAACGAACATTTTTAAAAAGCGTTTTGTAAACGTTATCCTGTTGTTTTTTTCAGCTTTGGTTGCGGCATTTGACTACCTACATAAATAAACTGAAACATCAAATTCAAATGGCTGAATTAATGCCCGCGGAAGTTGGTGTTATGTGAGTACTTACTTAATTCCTTACATAAAAAAACATAAACTCTTCCTTGGCAGTCCGTCCTTGGACGGGTAAAAACCACTGTCAAAGGGTCATATTACACACGAAGACCCTGACCCTCTTTAACTTATTATTAAATGCGTACAAAAGAAAGATGGTCCTAGTCTCATTATGAACTATTCTACAAAAGAAATCCATTAACAGAAATAAGATTACCTTTGACAGAAAATTTGTAAATTTTTTGGTTTGTAGAAAAGTGAATTTCCTGTTAAATCATTCCATATGCTACATTTCATACCATCAAAACATAAGCCTGTTAAGGCTTCCTTTCAACACTTTCAAGACAGTGTCAAGCATCCTGCTCATGTAATAGTCCAGTCCACAAGAAATTGATTTCAATTAGAACTACTCTCCCTCAGCTTCACTCTTTATTTATTCACATAGTGTAATAAGTTAATACTAATAAAGAGAAGTGTTTCAGAAATGGGATTTAGGCTGAGATACATGTTTCCTGATTTCTCATTGATCATTAATTTCCCGGGTGGGCTATACATCCACTTGATACCTGGTAATAGGTAATAAGGGCTGGTATCCACAACTAAATGTGATGCGCGTATTTTGCGTAGGTATGCACTCACTACTTTATACCTGATGTTGCCCATTATTTATGTGTCATTGTAGCTGACTTGACAGACTATCCTGTCCAAATTGAAATAATTCATACAAAAATCCCCAAGAAAAAAGGATGTTCAGTTTTCTCATAAGTATTTTAGAATTTTCCGGGCAACTTTTCCAATTTTTCTTTCCCTATAAACCTAATTAGAGTTATTACAAATATTTTAAATCAAAAATATCCAAATCGTTCCAGCCGTTCTCAAGAGATGTGCTTACCAACAAACAGCATTTCATTTTTGTTTAGTTGAAGATTGGAGATCCTAAATAAGTAAATAAATAAATAGAATAAAATATTGTTGGAAACGGCTACACTGATGTCCTTTTGTGACATATGTTAGGAAAAGGGATTTTATAAAACAAAACAGTTTTGGTTTTCCCCTGATTCTTGAAGTCTTGCTCAAAGGCTTATGATGTATAGCTATTGCAGCCAACTGATTTAATTAGCCTTTTAATCAACCGCCTAGCCTTTTTAACTAAACGGTGCCGTTCAACTAGCGGCCTGAATGATATTCAGCCATTCAATCAAACAAATAGGCAAATTACTTGGATTGATAATGTTTAACTTCTTGCCTAGTCCAGTCATTTAAATTTAGCTCCATTTTTTGCCACCTGGCGCTGAAATTGAAATCCACACTGTCAATATGGCGTCGACAAGCCACAATATTTCTGGTGTTCCTCACAGTTTAAATGCGTTTACGCAAAACCGAATCGGGGCACCCCGACTCCATGTAGACTTTTGGCTGCACCCCTAGAGTGTATATAAAAATCCGGTGGCGCGAAGGGAGGGCAGCTCCCGCCCGCTGTGACAAGCATAGACTCACCGCCGCAGCTTCGGCTTGCTGGTCGCCTTCGGTGACTAGCCTCATCCGCTACGCCTCGCACGGGTGCCTATCATTTTTTACGTAAGGGCGAAGGGGTTGCACTTTCCGCAGCGCCGGAGAAGTTGCAGAAGCGGATAGTCCTGTTGTATAAATGGCCTTAACAGTCAGCCAGCCAGTTCATTATATAATGTTGTATTAGACGTATCGGCTGAATATCATTCAGGCCGCTAGTTAAACGGCGCCGTTTAGTGAAAAGGTTAGGCAGTTGACTAAACGGCTAATGAAATCAGTTGTCTGCAACATAGCCATGAGGTCAATCTGGCTAGCTAGGGCATCACACAGAGGAACTTGAATCTATGTTCCATTGCTCTATTTGTCTGATATACTAGTCATCCTAAAAATTAAATATAAGTAGTCAACCTCGTAATTGCTTTACCACTTCCCATTAAATTAAAACTTCATTAATGTTGAAACTATCTAACTGTAACATTGGTTTAAAAGCCAACAGAGGCTGACGTTTTATGCATGCAAGTTACATTGTACATTCAATCTTAGGGTAGTAAAGAAATTACAAGGTGGACTATACTTTATGATTCCCATTAAGTAAAGTAACACTAAGTAAAAAATACTTTTGGGTTTTGGCACTAGCACAGGAATCACAAAAACAAAATAGAAAGACCTGTACAAGACCAAAAGGTTCCTAAGGCAGTAGAGTAGGTCACAAAAATGTAGAAGAAGCCAGAGCGAATCCACCAAAAGGTATAGTTTTTTTTGCCAAATTTGCACTTGCCCTCGGTGTAGGTACTTACCTACTTATAGTTTCAGTACTCAGTAGAAAGTTCGGATGCTAAAGCATCCTTTACCAGTTAAAAGGCATTACCCATTAGTGCTGTTTGTTTGTTATGGGCCATGGACATTACTTTAAAAATTAGTAGAAGTGTGGTCAAAAGAACTAAACTTGATGCTGGAGAAAAATTAAACAGAATTTGTTGTTTTTTATGTTGCTCGTAGTTAACCAGGAATCGAAACTGAACGCCCCACTCAGTATGATTAGACATTAGAGTATACATGGTGCTTTTTTTTGTAAAAAAAGAAACAGTTAAAGCTTAATTTCCGACAGCTCGGCAAATACCACACAGCACTTCGCTAGATCTGCGGTGGATCTTAGAGATGCGGGTGAGCAGGAGTGCTAGTAATGTGAATACTGATAATCTAGTACTAATCTACCGTAAAAAAAAAAACCGGTCAACTTTGTGTTGGACCACACAGTATAGGGTTCCGTAATCGGGATGAATATTTACGCATGTAAGTACAGTATTGATTTTGTCGACGGCAAAACTAAGTATATGTAAGTACTTTTATCAGTATTTCTCGAAAAAACTGAAACACATTTTTAGTTATTGAATCCAACAATACCCCATCCACATGCAGGGATGAAAAAAATAATTCAATAAGTACCCATAAGTATTGAATTTTTTTTTTCATCCCTAGGTAACATGTATGGGGAGTGCCACCGATAACTATTTATCTGTAATTTCACTAAGTAGTACTTACTTACACGATAATTTAGCGATATACGAAATATAAACCTTTCAAAGTTTCATTGTTATAGTTATAGATACTTAGTGCAGATAGTCTCCGAGTAAAATGGCTGCGTGGCATCCGGATTATTCCGGACGGACGGACAGACGGACGTGCGTGACAAATTATAAGGGTTTTGTTTTTGCAATTTGGCTACGAAACCCTAAAAAATAAGTAGGTACTTTCATTAAAAAAAAAACTTCGGGTAAATTACTTCATGTAAGTAATGATTATACATACTTAACATATTAAACATTGTCGCCTAACATTTTGTTAAAACGCATTGATGCAGGAAGTAAGGCATAAATTCAAAATTTGGAACAGAGCATACTTAATGGCGCCACCACTTCTATTTCTGTATATTGTGTAGTTCACAGTATCCGCCTTCAGTCCGTTTATCTCTGTCTAACAACGCAGCATCTATCTCTTTCTTTTTTCCTATTTCCCCCTTCAATATGTACCAAAATGCTGGCTATCTGCGTAACTCTCTCAGCTACTCCCGATGATATGCGATCGTTCCCGAATCCCACTCGAAGTCCCGTATCCCATTCGTCCTAAATTCAGTGACCTATCGTGTACCACGTCAAATATACTTACAAAGTGATTTACTAATTACGCCATTGTTTATTTACAATTTTCTAAATTATTCTGTCACACTTAATAGTGTTTTGATGTGCAATCGTGTTTTGAACGCACAATCGTTATCTGTTACTTTAATGGTATTCGACAAAAATAATTCCCAGTTGTCGTTGATTTGCGTTCATTAAACATCGTGTTTTGTTCTGTTTACTCCGTTCGGTACTTACTACTTAGTAGTAGTTATTGTTGATTATGTGAAATGTGTATTTAAAGGTGCTGTTATATAACAAGCTTTTCCTCAAATAAAATGGCAACATTGCCTAGGATGCATAACTCTAAACAAGGAGCTGGTATATCGTCTCCCTTTAGGTAAGCATATAAATTCGGAGTACCTACATAGGTAGGTACCTACTAACATAATTATTCTAAAAACGGCATGTTACAAATACTTAACAAAAGAATATCACACGTCTTTTTTTAAATATTTCTACATTTTCCCTCTGCTCGACTGTAAGAACTCTGAGCAGCGATGCCATTGGCATCAATGTTTCAATAAATAGATTAAAAAAAACAGTGAAATGCAAGTTGTTTGACGTACGAAGTTATGAGACTAGTGTTTTGTAGAAAAAAAAACAGCAACAAAACAACATAAATAAGCGGCAATAAAAGCAAGTTCAAAAACTAAAACCTGACTACGGCTTATTCCCAGGCGCTCCAAAAAGCAATATAATAATAATAAATAAAGTCTTTCTCATGGGAAAGATTTTATTTGTTTATAATAAAAAGCTACATTGTTTATTAAAAAAAAAACAAAACCGACTAAGGACTCGCGCAATAAGGGTTCCATGTTCCATACCGACAGTGCTGACCTGAGTTTACCTTCTTTTTACCCGACTACGGCGAAGCAAAAAGGAGGGTTATGATTTTAACCGGTATGTATGTATATATGTATGTTCAACTGTTCCCTCATAACTTCTAAACTACTTGTCATAATTTGACAAATGAGGTATCGTTGGAAACGTCTTGATCGTCTGCTGGTTATAGGCTATTTGACGTCACATTGAATTGAATATGGCGTCCTCTAGAGGACAAAGTCGTGAACTGAAAAAAATAATAATTTATGATGCCGTGTTTGGTTTCAAATAAAAAAAAAATCTCCCAAACCAATTAAGTGGGGTATCAAAATGATGGGTTTTAAAAGGTGATTACAAAAATATACAAATTATACAGGGTGTACCAGAAAGCTGTGTGGGAGCAACATCGTCTTCGCGAAAAAAAATTCAGCCGTAGTTACCATACATTTGGGTCGAGTAGGTATTGGAAGTTTTGTATGGGACTGTTGATAATTTTTTCGCGATTACGTGTTGGGCTCTTGGAGAAAGCTGTTCAGTTTGATGGTTTGTACCGCACCCTTATGTTTAGAATGAGAAATGATAAAAAAACGTGTGCGGCCGGGGGACCCCCGTCAGGAACGAAGTTCCTTCTCACGTATGTTTTAAAAAAAATAAACACCCAAAATTTTATTGCATTAAAAGATCATTTTGACAAAAAGAACAAAAAATGCTGCATTATAAATATGTACTTACTCTTTATTTACCTTCTCTGAAATCAGAAATTCTTTATTTCTTCTAAAAAAAAGTTTGCAAGCCTAACCCCCTGAAGTGAATTCCTGGCCCTGGCAGTGATAACCAAACAGGCGGACAGTAAATTTTCAAGGTTATCAGCTCGCTCAATGTTTTCTCGTAGGTATACCTAAGCTTAAAGACACGCTAGTCGGTCATCTTTCCATACAATCGTAGTATGGTGATTACTCGTCAGTTTGACGGTGTACGTTCGAAACTAAACATTATCAACCGACTTCAAAAAAAGGAGGAGATTCTCAATTCTGGTGCTTGTATTTTTTTTTAATGTTTGTTCCCTCAGAACGTCATTTCTAAACCGATTTGGATTTTTTTTTTTTTATTTGAAGGATATACTTCCAGATTGGTCTCATTTCTATCAAAATCCTGGTTTGATGATGGGATCCATGACGAATTGAGGGAACTCCTCAAAAATTATAGGCATACATATAGTGATTTTGGTATTTTCATCAACAAATCAAGCATTTGCATTCAGAAAGTAGCATCTGGTGAAGTGGAACTGATGAAGAAGACCACAGATGGCCAGGGGAACATCTCAACGATAATAAGTATTTCACGGGTGGCGATAAGATATCTCGATTAAGATAGTTAAGCGACCATGACGAAGCTTTAAATAAATGGTTCTGATGAAAATGGTACCATCGAACCGATCTTATGAAGAAGCCAGAAGGTAGGCACCGGAACTCTGTAACAAAACAATGAATTCTAGCAGTGTTTGGGTTTATTGGAATTGTCATGAGGTGCACTTTGGCTATAAATGATGCTCTAATTCACACTAAAAAGTGAAAAATAAAAACTTTTTACAAAAAAAAAAACCGACTCCCAAAAAAAACATTACAAAGTGAAAAATTACTTTAATTTCGGAAGTCGGTGGTAAAAAATGAAACTAAAGAAGTCGGTTAAAAAAACCAAAGACACCGACTTCCGAAATGAAAGTTATTTTTCACTTTGTAATGTTTTTTTTGGGAGTCGGTTTTTTTTTTTTTGTAAAAAGTTTTTATTTTAATTTGTCTCGTCGAACATAATCGGCAAAAAAAATGTGTTTGGAAGTTATGAGCGTCGAAGCTAAGCTTCCATATTTCAACACTAATTTAAACGCATCTTTCTTGGGCCTAAATAAATAGCTCCCGGAGTATGAAAATGGCAAAATTGTTATCATGCATGGATTGATAATTTATTTTGTTCAAGAATTCAAATAACTTTATTTTGTATAAATACATCCAGTAGTTTTTTTCATAATATCTATACGCCCAAAGGTCTGTTCATGAAATTTTACTCACTCGTTTTCGTTAATTCGTTATACATCATGGTCTTTTTCACGAAATACAAAAAAACTAAATAAATGAACACTAAATAAATAAATTAATTAAAACAGCATGCATAATAACCACGTCATAAACGAGTTCGAGCCGCCGACTAGTGCAACCTTAAGCCCAGGCCAGGGTCAGCGTAAACCTGACGACGCTTTTTCCTGCCAAAAATATCAACTTTGCGCATGTTGCAATAAAGTCGAAATAAATTAATAATTTGTCTCTGTGACCACGAGTCTATGGCCGCCCAGGCACGCACTGTGAAGAGTTCCGTAGTGGGGATGAATATTTACGCTTGCTTAATGTTCATTTTTATCGGCAACGAAAATAAGTATGGATTGTATAGTACTTATCAAAGAAACAGAAAAACAGTTTTTACTGCGGTCGCTACACTAAGTGTAACCGCAAATATCTCATACTTATCTCAAAAACACACCGGTCTCTTATTTAAAACATAAATCTAAGGTAGTAGAACTAAAACATAACTCTTTCAACGAAAATTGGTTTGTATTGAAAGAGTTATGACTGGGGTTTTGTTTTCTCAGTTTTACATAAATATTCTGTTTTATGTCGACAATCCATCTTGAGCAAGCGTGATGGTACTGGTGATGAATACTCGTGCGTTCTCTGTATCAGAAGAGGCCTTTGCCCTGCAGTGGGACAATAACAAGCTGTGTTATTATTTGTAATATATTTATTCTGTTTTATTTGCAGTACCAGCCCGCGAAAACTACAAGAAATGGGATTACCCTCTTCTGAAGGACATGGTTCGTATACATAATTATTTCGATTTACTCAAATGGTAATTACTTCCTAAACTGTGTTCCAAAAAAATTTAATGAAAATGTAAACAACTGTGGAGGACTGTGGGTGTTGTATTGCCAGTTACAAATTGAGTAGTTTGATTACTTATTTGGATCCTTAAACCCCAAAACCCTATTTTGCAATCACATTAAAGACGTTTGCAGTTTTCAATTGCAACTAGAAACTGCAAATATCTTTAATGTGATTGCAAATTGCCATGGCCAAGTCCTTAACCTCACACAACATAATTATCGAGGATGGGTTTGAACCGAAGAAAGTGACAAGCGCAGTATTTGTCGTCTTGTCGGCAGCCTACGACACCGTTAATATTCAGCGCTGCTTGTTGTGGAAGGTTACCAACTTAACAGAGGTTCCAAAGTTTACTCGAATTCTACGAGAACTCCTTAGTAACCGTCGATTTCAAGTGAATCTTCTTGATGATAAGTAAGTGGCGAACCCAAAAGAACGATTTGCCTCAGGGTAGTGTACTGGGCCCTCTTCTGTTTAACATCTACACCAATGATCAACTGGTGAGCCCAAATACAACCCACTTTGTGTACGCAGACGACCTGACATTAACTTGCCAAGCCACTGACTTCGAGGACATTGAAGCCAACCTTTCCACCAATCTCAGATCCCAGCCATTATTATGCTGACAACGCCTTCAAACCAAATTCCTAAAAACGCAGTCATGCCGTCATGCGCCTTCCACTTTCATAACAGACAAGCGGGTCGAACACTCGATATCTCATGGCAAGGGGTTCCAATCATCCATAATACTCACCAGGCCCGGACTGGGACCTGAAACCGGCCCGGGCATTTTAGATATGGTCGGCCCTCCAAAAAATGTGAATTATAATCACATCACAATCACATTAACACATAGGCTACTTTTTATCCCGAAAAAATGTAGTGTTCCCGTGGGATGAGCAAGGAATTTTCAATATATTTGCTACTCTTCCAAACTCAAACGGCTCGATCGATTTTGATGAAATTTGGTGGGGAAGTAGCTGACACTCAGGATTAACACTTCTCACACTAGGTCACTTTATATCCCGAAAAAATGTAGTGCTCCCGTGGTATGAGCAAGGAATTCAAAAATATTTGCTACTCTTTCAACCTCAAACGACTCGATCGATTTTGATGAAATTTGGTGTGGAAGTAGCGGACACCCTGTATACAAATAGCACACATATAGTGTTCCCGTGGGATGAGCAATTTTTTTGTGAATACTTTTCTCACCGATTAAATAATACCTACACGTTTTAGTGTATCTCATAAATCGCGGGTAACACCGCGGGGCGCAGCTAGTACTACTATAATACTGCTCATCGAAATAGCCTCGTGCTTACCAGCATTAATTTATGTATGTTCTAAAATCTTTATATAGAGAATGATAAAAAGGAAGGTAAAGGAGAAGCAAAAACAGGTTTTTGTGAGGATACTTCTTCATGTTTAGAGAAAACTGCAGGTGGCACACAAATACTTCGTAAATTAGTGTAGGTACAGTAACATGGAATTTTTAGGCCAATGTCCTTTGTCACAGGAAAAGACTGCCGTTGGAACTGGAACAGTACCTACCATGTAGAAAGTTTCCCCCAAGACGTGTTTAGACAGGTTTGTGCAACGATTGAAATTAAAATCCTGAAACATGTGATATTTCGAAAATATCTTTATTAAAAAAACCGTTTTCTACACTATTTTGTAACTACACAAATGTTGGTCCGTGGTCCTAACGAGTCACGAAAATTTCGTAAAGTGGAGCAAGCTATTTGACTATTAGGTCAAAGTGCATTCCACCCGTAGTAGACGTTCCATCAAGGAATGAAAAAAGACGGGTTATCCCGTCTTTTTTTTTTTGCTCTCTTCCTCTTGTAAATTCATCTCTGTAGAAGAATTTAGAAGACATGAAGACCGTAAAAGATCTGATGACTGCTTCAGGAAACCTAATGAACGCAGACAATACGAGAATTCTATAAAACTTGAAGAACGCACACAAGCTGAAGAATATAGGAAACTAAAAGAACGAAGACAAGCTGAAGAATGTAAGAAACTATTAGGTCTTTACCTATGAAATTGCCGTTCTGCAGTACTGGCCATTTCAAATCAAAATAATTTTTGTTTGGCTAAGAATTCTAATTTCAAATTAATTTTATTTTAAAAACATGGATTTTTTTTTCCAAAAGTAGTCATTTGTTTATTGATTAGTGTTACATTTTCATCGCATTTCAATCTTTTTCGTCATCATGGATACGTTAAAAATTCGAACCTCGCGGTCGTCCGAAGACTTTGGTCGACAATGACGAATTAAAGGCGATTGTGGAAGCTGATGATACACAATCTACGGCTGAATTAGCAGCAGCTTTCGACGTTAGCGTCAAAACAATATTGGTCCATTTGCGTCAAATTGGCAAGGTAAAAAAGCTTGACAAATGGGTGCCCCACGAACTCAATGATCGCCAGCGCGAAGTACGCGTCGAGACGTGCCTTGCACTGCTCAACAGACACACAAATGAAGGAATTTTGAACCGCATTGTTACCTGCGATGCAAAATGGATTCTGTTTGATAACGGCAAGCGCTCAGCAAGTTGGTTGGATCCTGGTTCAGCACCTAAACAATGCCCTAAACGAAAACTTACCCCTAGAAAAGTGATGGTCACTGTTTGGTGGTCTAGCGCCGGTGTGATTCATCACAGCTTCTTACCAAACGGGGTGAACATTACTTCAGATGTGTACTATGAAGAACTGAGCACAATGATGGAGAAGCTGGCACATCTTCAACCAGCATTGGTCAATCCCTCGTCTCCGCTGCTCCTGCACGACAACGCGCGACCTCATACTGCACAGCAGACGGTCTCCAAGTTGCAAGAACTGGGGTTAGAAGCTCTCCGTCATCCGCCCTACTCACCAGACCTTGCGCCTACAGACTACTACTTTTTCCAGAATTTGGATAACTTCTTGGCGGGAAAAAAATTCAATACCCGAGAGGCAGTACAAAATGCCTTTGAAGAATTTGTTGCCTCCCGTCCAGCTGATTTCTTTAAGAAGGGCATCAATAAACTGCCACTGCGTTGGCAAAGATGCATTGATTGCATGGGTGATTACTTCGATTAATACAAATAAAAAATGCATGAAAAAAATTCGTTTAAATTTTTTCATACAAAACGGCAATTTCATAGGTAAAGACCTATTATAAGAACGAAGACAATGTAGGAAACTTGAAGAACTTCGAGTGCTTGAAGAATGTCGGAAACATAGACACTTGATGAATAGAAATCCGATGACAGTACAAAACTTGATGGGCTTAGAAAACTTGACGAATGTAGGAAACTTCTAGATGACAAAATACGTGATGAAAGTAAAAAGTTTGAAGACCGCAAAAAAACTCTGAAGAATGCAGGAAACTCGATCATAGAAAAGAAGATGAAACTGAAGTCGATGGACGTAAGAAGCGTGAAGAACGCAGAAAACTTGAGAAATGTAGGAGACGCAAAAAAGCTGAGCTTTGTAATAATCTTTGAAGAAAAAAAAAAACTGGAGGAACTCCGAAAACGCAATAAATGTAGGAAAATCAAAGAACTCCGGCAATTCGATGAATGTAGAAATCTCGAAGAACTCCGAAAACTTGTTGAATGTAGGAAAGTCGATGAATGCAGAGATATCGTAAAGTAGAGAATACGAAGAATGTAGAGAATTAGATGAAAGTAGGAAACCCAAAAATTTTCAAATATGTGACGTAAGCTGTTTTAATGCTAATGATGATTCTTGTCTAGTTAACGAAGTTTAAAAATATGACAACTTCGAAACTGGGATGGATAATGCAGATGATTGCAATGTCTACAAAGATTATGATAAACTAATGTGCGACTGCTACTTTGATAAAGAAAATATTCGCTCGAAAGTGTCGAGCCAAAACTAAAACAATAACGACGCTGTCGGTCGAACCCAAACCCATAGCCCATAGAGCAACACGGCCCGAACCCGTGTGTGTGATTTATTTATTTATATTTATTATTATTTTTTTTTATTTATTGATGTGTCTTGCTTGTCTTGACACTTGTGTCAGTGGTAAGATTCAAGCGACGCCACGTGGCGGCGGGCGGTGGCGAGCGCCATCTCTAAAAAAACAAGGTGTATGTACTACTATGTAATAGAGATACGAGTCCAATGACGATAACGTAAATTGAATTAGGTCCTCGACATGACAGTAGAGGACATTATTTGAATCGACGTACTGATATGCTTTTTTTAATAGCTAAAGAAAGTCGATCGCCAATTGGCCACACCGGCCCTTCGGGCCTCCGGCCCATCGGGCATTTGCCCGAATTGCCCGTATGGCCAATCCGGGCCTGATAGGGGCCAGAATGGAGCCTATCTGCCCACGCTAAGCTACAGCTGGATACAGCTCTAAATGAGACATTACTGATTGATAGATTATTGCTGGTTGCTTAAAACCGACCCCGTTGCGAATGCTGTATCCACTGACTGGCATCGCGCCTCCAGAAATTCGCAGGACTATAGCCAGCCGCATCGAGAAGGCGAAGCTACAGGATGACCCACGCCACCCAATGCACAACTTTAACCCAGTGCCGCAGTGGCCTAAAAGTCGCAAAAATTTTCTTGGGTGCGTGTTGCCAACAATTGGCAACCCCTCCAGAAAGATGTGATTTTTGGGAAGAACTACTTAAACCTGATTTTGAACACGGACGGGTAAAGTAAATAAATTAATTTTGAATATGGGGGTCACTTTTGGGGGGCAAATAAGTCAGCTAATTCCACACCAAATTTCATCAAAATCGGTCGAGCCGTTTAAGTTTGAAAGAGTAGCAAATATATTTGAATTCCTTGCTCATCCCACGGGAGCACTACATTTTTTCGGGATAAAAAGTAGCCTATGTGTTAATCCAGGGTATAAGCTGTCTACATACCGAATTTCATCCAAATCGGTCCAGCCGTTTGAGTGTGAAGAAGTAACAAACATACACACATACTCACTAACTTTCGCCTTTATATTATTATATTAGTGTGATAGTGTGAAGTGTGATTGTATATTAATTTATTTATATTAATTATTAAATTTTAACATTATTTAATTTTTATTATTTTACAAAAATAGCCGTAATAAAATACACAATTTGTGAAAATTTCAACTGTCTACCTATTACGGTTCATGAGATACAGACCTGTGACAGACAGACGGACGGACACCGGAGGGTTTTTTAGGGTTCCGTTAAGTACCCTTCGGGAACGGAACCCTAAAAAGCCGCATGCCTTCTTTCTATGGGAAAGGCGAAGCTACAGAAACCATGTACAGTAACCATCTATATTAGGTCTTTACCTATGAAATTGCCATTTTGTATGAAAAAATTTAAACGAATTTTTTTCATGCACTTTTTATTTGTATTAATCGAAGTAATCACCCATGCAATCAATGCTTCTTTGCCAACGCAGTGGCAGTTTATTGATGCCCTTCTTAAAGAAATCAGCTGGACGGGAGGCAACAAATTCTTCAAAGGCATTTTGTACTGCCTCTCGGGTATTGAATTTTTTTCCCGCCAAGAAGTTATCCAAATTCTGCAAAAAGTAGTAAGTAGTCTGTAGGCGCAAGGTCTGGTGAGTAGGGCGGATGACGGAGAGCTTCCAACCCCAGTTCTTGCAACTTGGAGACCGTCTGCTGTGCAGTATGAGGTCGCGCGTTGTCGTGCAGGAGCAGCGGAGACGAGCGATTGACCAATGCTGGTTGGAGATGTGCCAGCTTCTCCATCATTGTGTTCAGTTCTTCACAGTACACATCTGAAGTAATACTCACCCCGTTTGGTAAGAAGCTGTGATGAATCACACCGGCGCTAGACCACCAAACAGTGACCATCACTTTACTAGGGGTAAGTTTTCGTTTAGGGCATTGTTTAGGTGCTGAACCAGGATCCAACCAACTTGCTGAGCGCTTGCGGTTATCAAACAGAATCCATTTTTCATCGCAGGTAACAATGCGGTTCAAAATTCCTTTATTTGTGTGTCTGTTGAGCAGTGCAAGGCACGTCTCGACGCGTACTTCGCGCTGGCGATCATTGAGTTCGTGGGGCACCCATTTGTCAAGTTTTTTTACCTTGCCAATTTGACGCAAATGGACCAATATTGTTTTGACGCTAACGTCGAAAGCTGCTGCTAATTCAGCCGTAGATTGTGTATCATCAGCTTCCACAATCGCCTTTAATTCGTCATTGTCGCAAATGGTGTGCATAATAAAGAGTATTCTATTCTATTCTATTCTATTGTCGACTAAAGTCTTCGGACGACCGCGAGGTTCATTTTTCAGGTCGAAATTTCCAGAACGGAAGCGACAAACCATTAACAAGTGGTGCGTTGGTTTGTAGTGTTAGCTCCGTGAACGTCGTTGATGTTGCGTGCCGCTTGTGCCGCGTTGCTGCCACGACGGTACTCATATTCCATAATTACTCGAATTTTTAACGTATCCATGATGACGAAAAAGATTGAAATGCGATGAAAATGTAACACTAATCAATAAACAAATGACTACTTTTGGAAAAAAAAAATCCATGTTTTTAAAATAAAATTAATTAGAAATTAGAATTCTTAGCCAAACAAAAATTATTTTGATTTGAAATGGCCAGTACTGCAGAACGGCAATTTCATAGGTAAAGACCTAATATCTATATACATATAATAAATCTGTGGACGAGGCGTTTCTGTACATTGCAAATATTAAAAAAGAAAAAGGTTGGGGTGATAAAGAATCACCGACAGATGCCATTTATACCATTTTTGTAATTTTTGTCTGTTTGTCTGATTGTCTATGAGAGGTTTTGTTGTGACAGTATCACGTAAAAGGTACAAAACCAATATGGTTAAATTTTATACGCAAATATTGTGTGTAACTCAGAGTTACTGTGTGATATGTCCAAACATATTTATTTATTTATTATTTAGTTACATTTAGTTTTTGTTTCATCGCAATCGCTTCGATCTATCAAAAGATATACGAATTTAAAGTGTTCAAGAAGAACTTTTCATTACGGTGTACAGCTAAGTTCATACACGTAACGACATCTATTAACACAAAATGGTGGCGTTGCGGTATTTATTTTTTAAATATCGCAGCTTTATGCTGAGATGGGAGCCTTTTTGGCCTCGCACAGGTCTCTTTTTTTTTTAGTCTGATTTCTTTTTTTTGTTTTTTATAATGTTTATTTTGTTACTTTCATATGCTCCTTTTTAACTGTATTTCCTGTGCGTGTCCCAAATAAAATATTTTTCTTTCTTTTACTAACGAATGTATGTGATAACCATAGAGTATAGTTATAGATTGGGAATAGAGAACCCACTCCGGATTTTTTGCCACCTGGTATCGTCCTCCTAAGTTAATCGGCATATAGGCATTTATATATATTTATATGTACATACTCAAATATTCTATTTATACCTAATTACGGCCGGTTTCTTGATCCGTAGTTAGCTCAACCAATAGTTATTTTTAACTATTGGTTGAGTTAAATACGGTTCAAAAAACCGGTCATTAGAGTGTTTGTTCATGCCTACAAAGTACTTTACAAAATGTACACTTGTTATTGATCTCTAGCAAATAATTATTTATCATTGCGTAGGTAGTACAATGTAAGTAGGAAATAAAGATAGATGCTACGGAACAACATTATGTACATTTGGAAAGTACGCAGTAAGCAGCCTGGAATGAAATAAAAATCACACATACTTATTTGTGTTTATGTTTATTAAAATATATTTGTGCTGAAAGTTTAATTTCATCATCCTCACCACGGTATTGGATTTTACCAGATAAAATCCGATTAATTGATCGGCACCAACTGTATATCAATACATTTATTGTTGTGTTTTCAAAAACATTTTTCAACTCTTTCTTGTGGATCTCGCATGTGAAAGGATAATCCACAAATATATCCAAAAACATTTAAATTTTTTCTTTTATTTTATTTTTTGCTACATTTTTTATAATTTTTTTTTTCTTCTTTGACACGTGAACGCTTTGACATTATACCCGCAGTGACTACATTCGAAAGGGCTATGTTAGAGAACCCCAGGAACGAAGAATCTTCCGATCTTGCCTGGTGGGAAGCACTACTTCCCACCAGGCAAGATCAGAAGATTCTTTATTTTCAATGGAGGAGTTATAAAGGATACTTACACCTTATCTAAGCGACACACTATTGTTCTCTTGAGCGATGCGCTTAAATAAAAATGCTAAAATTACAATAAATATTTGACAGATGTTACAACCGCAAGTGGTATAAGCATGAAACAATATGAAGAACAGCTCAATGGTTTAAGAAAAGAAAACTTTCATTTGAAACTGAGAATATATTTCCTTGAAGAAAAATTGGGCACTGGATCACCACCAGCTGTTCAAGTAAGTACCTATTTACTACTACCTACAGAGTTACAGACCTTTAAAAATCTTTGAAGTACAATAGTCAGACTAGACTAGACCATGTCGATGTCCAGTGGCGTGCACAGAGATTTCAGACAGGGTATGCACGTCTAAAATAAAAATAAAAACTTTAACAAGCTGAAACTAGTACCTAAGTTTTTTTTTCCCGACCGTTTGTTTTACCCGACCGTTTGTTTTACCCGACCTCACCTACCCTAACCCTAATCTTACACTGACTCTTACCGCACGGCGCCATTGGCTTCGCATGATGTTTGTTTGCGACCACAACGAATATCTAAAATATTTTAATCTGAATATCCGATAAAGGTCCAAACATTATTTTTATCTTGATTTGTAAACAAAAAGCAAGGGATAAAATACAATGTGTTTGTGTGATACACAACATGTTTGCCAGTAGGTAATAATTAGGTATCACAAAACTTCTATGAAAATAACGAGAGGCATTACCTTTTTTTTGAGTTAAATAAAACCCGGGTTCACACCTTCCGTTTACAATGAATTTAACTTTTTCCTCAAAATATAACGTCGAAAAGCGGCAGACTTTAATTTATTTAACACACTTCGGCAGCACAGGTCTCACAGGTATAATTTTCAATTTTATACAAATTATTAAAATAATTACATAATAATATACAGTCAATCACTTGCGCCAAGAAAAACAATCAAATCAAAACAATATGGCGAAAAAACAAACAAACATTGCAAGTTGAATAAAAGCGTGTAAAAACTTTACAATTACAAAATAATACGAACTAATCTTGGTCAATCCGACTAAAAAAGTCAACCCTCTGTAATCAACAACTAAGCGGTGCTTTTACGGCTTCTCAATTTGGACGGGTTGCAAAATAAGCTGTGCTTCCAGAACTTAAACACACGCATACATTTTCACGCACACAGTCACACTATTGTTGTGTACTACACGGGTTGCGTTGTATGAAGAATAAGCACGGCGTTGTTCTGCTTATGCTCACCGGGAGCGCTGCCTGCGCGGTTGTCGCCGCTCGCTTCAAGAAATTAGTTTCAAATAAAAATAATAGATGGCGCGTAAATCGCGTTATAAACAGTGAGATAGCGAATAAGTTAGATTAATATAGTTATTACCATGATTTTTCTTGCGTTAAAGTTATTTATCATTTCGAGGGGCATGTATGTATGGGACTACAGGGTATGCAGAGCTTATTTGCATGTATGGAGTGCACGCCACTGTCGATGTCCATAGATATATCTAACTGTAGGTACTGTACTGAGTGTGCACTGACCACAATGTCTCACAAAGCAAATGTAATATCGAAAAATATCGCACAATTTTACCATAAAAAAAAAAAAATCAACACACTTAATTAGCTAATGTTTTTTCAAGGGCCTTTTGGAACACAATGTAAGACTTCAAGTGGAAGTGGAAGAATTGAGAAGACAACTAAGTGATAAACAAGAACTACTTGCTGCAGCTGCAGATGCCATTGGTGTGCTGGAACAACAGGTGTGGTACCATGTTAACATGGTTTTCCTCTTTAACACATTTGGTTTTATACCTTAACTAGCTGCGCCCTACGGTTTCACCCGCGTAGGCCGGGATAAAAAGTATTCTATGTGTTAATCAAGGGTATAGGCCGGTAAGGGTCAGCCGTTTGAGCGTGAAGAAGTAACAAACATAAAAACACACACACACTCACAAACTTTCGCCTTTATAATATTAGTGTGATTTATACACAAAACCCGTCCGGAAAAAAATCTCTAAATGATGGTGAAAACCGCATCGCAACAACACGCTCAAACATACAGATACGAATTAAGCAACTTTAATCTATACTAATATTATAAAGAGGAAAGATTTTTTTGTTTGTTTGTACCGAATAGGCCCCGAAACTACTGCACCGATTTGTTAGCATCAAGATGAAGGGACCAAGTCTTGGATCGCAAATCAGCCTACATAAAAGTTTAATACTATAAATCTACTATTTGCTACCTATGCAATAATTTTAGCTACCTCAATGTATACGTAGTTATTTAATAAAATCCTTGGTCCCTCCATCTTGACGTCAAGATGGAGGGACCAAATAGATACGCTGATCGGAGGAGTATCCTACCTATATAGTAATTCAATACCTTAATTCTACTTTAGAAATATGAAATTTGATTGTCCCTAACATGAATCGTTTGAGAAATATCAACCATAAACGTTGGTCCCTCCATCTTGACGATTCAACAGTTTGGTCAAACATGTTAATGGATAGTTTTTTTTTTGTTTGTCGAAGTGTTCATATTTAGTACCTATTTTCTACCTTGAGATTATGCAAATGTTTTACGTTAAAAATAAACTTAAAAAAGTAATAAATATTTTTTATACTTATTTGTAAACAAGGTAAAATTGACATAATTCTGTACCCAAATTATGAACAACTTTCACAATGAAACCAACCCAAATAATGCGAATAAATAATCAGCTGTTTCAAACATCAAAACAAATAAAAGCACCTTGTTTTCTAATTGCTAAACTGTTAAAGAGCCGGAAGTCATGGGCCTTTGCCCAGCAGTGGGATGATGCAAATTGCTGCTCAGCAGCAATTTCTTTCAGGTCAACCTTTGGGAGATACAGGGTGTACCTAATTTAAATAACTGAAAGACCTAAATCGCGAAGAAAATTAAGGTAAAAAATCGGCGGTTCCATATATTTTTTTTCCGCATGTCATGGACAAAATGTTTAGAACAGCAGATTTTTTCCCGCGAATTTCTGTTTAGAAGTTTCAGCAGAAGCATTTAGTGCTCGAATCAATGCCTTGTTTCTGAATTATGATTGAATTCAAAGGAATAAACCCACATTTCCTTCTAATGTTTTTTTTATTACTAGGACAGTTCGTGCAAGATCTGACAATCCCTGCACTGTAAAATACATCATTGACAACATTTTCTATTATATAAGCAATATTGCATTCGCACTGTATTCGTTCATGGTTTCCCACAGGCGTTAATCTGAAATGTTTCTTGAGTATGGCATTACGCATTTTATAAATATCATCACATTTAGTATCGTGAATAAGTATTAAATATTAATCCTTCGAAGATCGAAAATAAACCGCCCATTTAAAAACCGTCCGTTAAAGATAAACTTAAAAAAAGTATTAATTATTTTTTATACATAATTGTATAAAAAACACGGGAAAAATTCGCTAGAAAAAAAAAAGCTGTTCTAAACATTCTGTCCATGACATGTGGAAATAAACATGTATGGAACCGCCGATTTTTTTCCTTAATTTTCTTCGCGGCTCAGGTCTTTCAGTTATGGCCGGGGTTGCGGGTTGTTCGAAAGAGATACCGTGGCCCTGGAGGGCCTGGAAGGAAGGAACACGGGTGGGTTTTAGTCAGTAAAATTCTGACACGCCCTCCCGCTCCGCTCAGAGCGGGAGAAGTCATTTGATGATATCCCACATCCACAAAAAAAAGGTCTTTCAGTTATTTATATTAAATTGGGTACAACCTGTATCTGCCAAAGGTCTTTCATGCAACCTTTGGCAAGTTTACTGTTACTGTAACCCTGCATCATCCCACTGTTGGGCAAAGGCCCATGACTTCCGGCTCTTTAGCAATTTAGCAATTAGAAAACAAGGTGGTTTTATTTCTTTTGATGTTTGAAAGGATATATTATTAGGCTTTAATTTTTGTTTGAAACAGCTGATTATTTATTCGCGTTATTTGGGTTGGTTTCATTGTGAATGTTGTTCATAATTTGGGTACAGATATGTCAATTTCACCTTGTTTGCAAATAAGTATAAAAAATATTTATTACAAGTTTATTTTTAACGTAAAACATTTGCATAATCTAAAGGTAGAAAATAGGTACTAAATATGAATACTTTGAAAAACAAAAAAAAAACTATCCATTAACATGTTTGACCAAATTGTTGAATCGTCAAGATGGAGGGACCAACGTTTATGGTTGATATTTCTCAAACAATTCATGTTAGGGACAATCAAATTTCATATTTCTAAAGTAGAATTAAGGTATTGAAATACTATATAGATAGGATACTCCTCTGATCAGCGTATCCATTTGGTCCCTCCATCTTGACGTCAAGCTGGAGGGACCAAGGATTTTATTAAATAACTACGTATACATTGAGGTAGCTAAAATTATTGCATAGGTAGCAAATAGTAGATTTATGGTATTACATTTTTATGTAGGCTGATTTGCGATCCAAGATTTGGTCCCTTCATTTTGACGCTCACACCGATTTGAATCATTTTTTCACCAATAGAAAGCTAAATTATCAGGAAGTAACATAGGCTATAATTAATTTTCAAAAAATTTAGAGATCCTTAAGTAAATTGCAATAATGTAACCCAAAGTAGCAAAATTTTGCCTATAAAATTCATTATTTGGCGTGCGCTGAGAAAACTATTGATGATACATAAAAAGTATGTACTACATGATTAATGTACTCATTATCACCTTCAAAAAAGTCCGCGAAGCAAAATATCTAACTATCAAAGTTAAGTCACAATAGAAGCTTTTGTGTTCTAAAATTTTATTAGAGCCGGTAGAAACAAAAGTTGGTTACATTCGTATCGTAGTATTCATTCTTATTCAAATAAATAGTTTTATCATCAAGGGTATTTATGTAGTAATAAAATACTTTTTAATTCATTCGAATCGGACATTTAATTTCGAAGTTATCACGAGTATAAAAATGCCATGCGCGTTCCGTTTGATGTCGCGCAGAAATTAACTCAGTATTTTTATACTTGAGACCAATAACCGGCCAAGTGCGTGTCGGACCACACACAATGAAGGGTTCCGTAATTGGGATGTATTTATCCCAAGAACAATTGTAGTTGAAAAACATGTTCTCCCATACATTCCAACTGTAAATGTAAATTTGTACTCACAATATTGAGAGATTTACCATGTTATTTTAAGACCACAGACATGTTATAGGTTTGACTGTAGTCTACAAGGTAAAGATTATTTTCTGTAAGTTTTTCAAAATTTTAGGCTCAATAGTTTCGGACATAAGGGGGGGGGGGGGGGGGGGACATAATGGTAAATTTTCGTCTTTTTTTCTTAAATAGCTTCAAAACAATTTATTTTAAAATTATAAGAAAAATATATTTGATACCCTCATAGTAAGCCAAATCATTTGATATGCCACACGGTATAGTTTGCAAAACTTTTTTTTTTATTTTCTTATTTGCCCCCAAAACTGACCCCCATATTCAAAATTCAATTATTTACTTTAACCGTTCGTGTTTGGGTCACCGAAATTTCAACTAAATTGGCCCTGTAGATTCGGAGCAAATTGGCTGTGACAGACGGACAGACAGACAGACACACGATAGATCCTATAAGGGTTCCGTTTTTTTCCTTTTGAGGTACGGAACCCTAAAAATGAAGAATAACGTGGGTTTTTCGAAAATCTACCCATAATGGGGTGAAAAGGGGTACTAAATTTTTCAGGGGACGATTTTACTGCGGGGCTTGATTAAATCGAAAAGTGGTGTAAAAAATCTTTCAGCCAAGTTATGGAAACACCCGAAACGATTCTTTAAAATTCCACTCCTGTGGGCATGAAAACAGGGCATACAGTTTATATGAAAAATCTTATTCATTTGGTTAATTAACTTGAAACTTGGCACAGATTCTTGCCTAAGTAAGAAAGTTTGTCATTAATAGTTTTTCAAAACTACCCTGGATGAGAGGGTCAGAGGGGGAGGTGGAGGGGGTTGGTGAGGAGAGGAAGGGGTGGTGAGGGGGAAGGGGAGGGGTTGGTGAGGGGGAGAGGAAGGGGGTGTTAAAGTGGGTGAGAGGGGCAGGGAGAGGTTAGCGAGAAGGGGATACGGTGATTGAACGTGCTAATCTCTGGAACTACCAGTCGGACTTTAAAAATTCTTTTTGCATTTTATAGCCCAAATCTTAAGGAAGGCTATAGGCATAAGTCCGACTGGTAGTACCAGTGATTAGCACGTTCTTTCACCGCATCCCCTTCCCGCTAACCTCTCCCTCCCCCTCTCACCCTCTCTCACACCCCCTTCACCACATCCCATTCCCCCTCTCTTTCTCACCACCCCGTCCCCTCCCCCTCACCCCTCACCTACCCTTCCTCTCCTCACCAATTCTGCCCCTATCCTCCTCCCCTCTCTCTCCCCCTCACCCACCCCCCTTCCCCCTCACCCTCCCGGGTGTGGGTGGGACTACCCTGAAACTACCCTGCATGGGAATCCAGGGTAGTTTTGAAAAACTATTAATGACAAACTTTATTACTTAGGCAAGAATCTGTGCCAAGTTTCAAGTTAATTAACCAAATGAATAAGATTCTTCATATAAACTGTATTCCCTGTTTTCATGCCCACAGGAGTGGTATTTTAAAAAATCGTTTCGGATGTTTCCATAACTTGACTGAAAGATTATTTTTTTTCGAGTTAATCAAGCCCCGCAGTAAAATCCTCCCCTGAAAAATTTACAATCCTTTTCACCCCCTTATGAGTAGATTTTCGAAAAACCCTAATGCATTTTATTCTTAATTTTTGGTCTCAAGTCAAGAATAAAAATACTAAGTTTCGAGGTAATCGCGGCGCGGCAGCGCGTGGTCGAACGGAACGCGTATGGCTTTTTTATTTTCGTAATAACTTCGAAATTAAATGTCCTATTCGAATGAATTAAAAAGTATTTTACTGCTACATAAATACCCTTGATGATAAAACTATTTATTTTAATAAGAATTAATACTACGATAGGAATGTAACCAACTTTTGTTTCTACCGGCGATCTAATTAAATTTTAGAACACAAAAGCTGCTATTGTGACTTAACTATGATAGTTAGATATATCGCCTCGCGGACTTTTTTGAAGGTAATAATGAGTACTTTAATCATGTAGTACATACTTTTTATGTATCATCCATAGTTTTCTCAGCGCATGCTAAATAATGAATTTTATAGGCAAAACTTTGCTACTTTCAGTTACATTATCACAATTTTCTTAAGGATCTCTAAATGTTACTTCCTGATAAATTAGCTTTCTACGGGTGAAAAAATGGTTACAATCAGGCAAAATTTTTTTTGTTTGTTTGTTTGTACCGAATAGGCTCCGAAACTACCCGTAGTTTCAGAGCCTATTCGGTACAAACAAATTTTTCCTCTTTATAATATTAGTACAGATAAAAATCAATTACCACATGTATGTCAGATCATCACCTGAGAAGGCCTCGACCGATTTGGCAGATTTTTTTATTGTTTTGTTTCTAATTGTCAGCACAAAATTTGTAGGCAAAAAAATTGGAAAATCCACCGGAAAATGACCCGGGCGCCGTCGGGCACGAACATCCAGTTTATAATATTCTTTATTGTTTTATTGCTGAATGGGCCTGCTCTTGACCTCGATCACGCCTGTCGGAAACCGTGAATATGTATACATTAAGCACCCTTCAGGGAAAAAATATGTAATGCTATGTTATGAATAAATAAATAACATCCAAAACAAGAAAATAATGCTGAACCGCATAATTAATTAAGCGAGCAATATAAGCGATTTTAAAGGAACTTAATTTTAAGTGATAATTATTTTAAAACTTAGAATAGTGTTAATTTGCATTTTACACCATTTCATAACTTGACTGAACAGCTGTTTTTTTAACAGGGTTCCATATCTACTGATAGTGTAGAAATATCCATGAACAATAGCAATATAATAAATAAAGAAATCGCATCACAGGATCAGGTAAATTATCAAGTCATTACTTAGTTATTTTTTTCCCCTAAGGGCCAGCGCATTTCTGCGGATGTTTCATCTAATAAAATCAATTGTAATCTAATGAAATATTTATTTCTTGGAACATCCACGAGCATCGAATATGTTTTAAAATTCATCATACAATAAAAATCAACTATCGGCGGCATGTCGACCGGTGGTCCGCTGTTGTGCGCTGTCCCTAAATGATTAGTGATTACACTATTTGATTTGTTTAAATTCCCATATCTTTTAGGAATCTGAAAAGAAAGAAACTGTTGATGATACATGTGCAGAATCTGAATCGGCTGGGTAAGCAACATTGAAGATATTCATTATTTTTGTATTTTCTCCTAAGTTCCGGTTTGAATTTGTAAATTATTTTCAGGGACTATTTGGCTGTTACGGTTAATAACGATGACTTGGTAAGTATAATGAAGAAGCAAATCATATGCTGTTCTTATTCAATATTATTTTGAACTAAGCACTTTGGACTACCGAGTGTTGTTCCAAGGGAAAATCTAGTGGAACTGAAAATCTATGATAATTAGGGTTCCGTACGTCCGAATGAAAAACCGGAACCCTTACAGGATCACTCGTGTGTCCATCTGTCCGTCTGTCACAGCCAATTTGCTTCGACTCTAATGGTTTAATCGTATTCGTGTATCGTGTATCTTGACAATTTGAAGCAATTTTCGTTTTTAAATTACATACTTATCGTTTATGGGTCTATGGTATAAACGAGTACAACGTGTTTTAATTAAATCTGTAAGCACATCAAGGTACTTTGGCTAATTCTTTTTTTCACCTCATTTCCTTTTTAATGTTAGGAACTTTGTCAAGTTACTGAATACGATTAACAAGTCGAATGCCGTAATTACAGACACAATTAAAAAGCCATTGTGCCTCGCGTGGATCCACGTTCCGAAATACGAAGGCTTAAAAGTGTAATTAAGTTGAAATTTGGTACACATGAATTTTTGTGACCCAAACACGGACGTGTAACGAAAATAAATGAGTTTTGAATATGGGGGTCGCTTTTGGGAGGCAAATAAAAAAATTTAAAAAAAGTTTTGCAAACTGTACCGTGTGACGACAAATGAAGTCTGGTAAATCTCTCAATATTGTACGTACAAACTTATATTTGCAGTTGGCGTGTATGGGAAAAAATGTTTTTCAACCACTTACAATGTTAAGTTTGTTCTTGGGATTCATCCCCAACTACGGAACTCTTCATGGTGCACAAGTCACAAGTCCGGCCGCCAAGTGTGGTGGACCTGTGTTCGATTTGAATTATTAGATTTAGCATGATAAAATAACATGAAATACTTTTTTGCAGGATGAACTTGTCAAATTACGCAGAGAAAACAAAAAGGCTTTACAAATGATAAAAGGATGTATGAAAAAAATTCAACAGCAAGACAAAGAAATCAAGAAAATAAAACTAGTAAGTTATGGCCATTCATATTTTTGCAGGCTATAAATGAAGAATTACAATGTGTGCCACGAAAGTGGAGACTTGACACACTACGTGGTTTGACTTGCGCAGTAGATGATTTTAGGTCTCTTTAGCGGTATGAGGTCTGAGGCGCGGGAAGGGACCGGGGCGGCGCGGCTGTGGAAAGATTGCGGGAGGCGCGGTCAAGTCTCTTCCGTGGCGCGTATTGTACCCATAATTTTTTTGCAGATTAAAAAATATTATATTTTTTTCCAGGACAAGGAGTTAGTCTACGCGCATGTAAGTGACTCACAATTAGAGAAATACGAGGAAATACTGAAGTGTAAAGATGAACACATCAAAGACCTAGAAAGCAAAGTCAGGGATTTGCAGAAACATTTCGAGACAATTCAGAATGTCGACGCGGGGTAACAATAATTTATATTCACCGTACACGTGTGTTTAAACAGTGTTTTAATGTCTTGATGACCAACATGCTTTTCATGATTTCAGAAATCTCCAACAGCTGCTTACTAAAAGACTGCAAGGATTGGCATATTTCCTCGATAAATTACTATCACACAAGTTAGTATAATATTATACTTACATTCAAGGAACCAAATTGCACATTATGTTACAGCTCAGTTACATTGACATTAAGCCGACGTTCGCAGGGACGTAAAAATATCGTGGCGTTTTTTTTTTTGCGCACTGGATTTTCAACGCTCTGCTTAGCGCTGAGAGTTGAAAATCCCACAGCGTGTTTTTTTCAGCGCGCTGGGATACACTCTGTTGTTGTTAGGTTGATTCTGGAAGCTCGGCTCAACACCGAGAGTTGAAAATCCAGTGCACGATAAAATCCCGCCGCGACATTTTTACGTCCGTGCGAACGTCGGCTAAGGTAGCCCACGAAATTCAAATTTTCTTACGTTTTTTGCAATTTGCAGGTCAATGTCAGGTTGTATGTTGTTAAAATATGATTCGCGCCCGTAACTAATACGGCTTTACAGAATTGTAATCATTAGAATCAGCAATACAACTCCAACTCCCCCAAAACAACTCCAATGCGCATGTAGCGCATCCCCTTAAAAAAGCTATTCTTATTATACGGGGTGTTTGGAAGCTGGGTGCAAATCCAATTGGTAAGGGACTGATAGTTGACAACATTTAGAGCATTTGAGCCATACATAACTTAGATGAAGTATGTAGGTATTTTTAATTGCAAACTTAGTTTTTTTCTAGATTTATTTTTCAATAACAGATGTTTGGAACTTGGTTTATTACATTATAGGTACATACACATCTGAAAAACCACAAAATGGACATAAAATACCTACTAACTCTAACTGGGTCACTGTTGGCAATTAACTGTAAGAAATTGGTTAAATTAAAAAAAAAAAATTGTTGAAAATAAAAAAAAAAAACCTGCTTCGTCTAAGACATGTACAGCTCAAAATGCTCTAAAAGTTGTCACTATCACCCCCTTGGCTTTGCATCCAGCTTCCAAACATCCTGTATATAGGGTGACTGGTAATTAGTGACCGATACTGAAACACATGATTGTACTCATGATAACAAACAACTCTCCCAATGAAACGATTTTTTAAATTTACTAAGCGCATGACAATCATTCCAATTAGATATTGATTATTGAGTATCTAACAAGAATACACGCGACGCGCGCTATCAGCTGTTAGTCGCTGGACCCCGTTATTCTGTCTCATGTTACAGGAAGGTACTACCGTACATAAGGCAGAGCACCCACACACTTCACATCCATGTAAGGTCGTGTACCTACATGTTCAGGTTGTTGCTAAGATAAAAAAAATAAACTTACAAAAACGCTGCGTTTAACAGTACTCCACTTTTAAGATGCAACGCCGCATAACTACGAAATATCTAGGCACCGGGCGCGATCCCGGTACGCACGGCGCTTTCAGAACGTAGTCCTTTGACCCCATTCTGTATTTCGGGCACTGCAGACCTGTGCACTCCGTGCTTAATTCTAGTACCGGTTAGTAGTAGCAGTTTTAACTAATAATAATAGTTAATGAAATGACAAAAACGCTGTCTACGGAATCACACTATTAAAAGAACAGTGACTTCTCACTGCCGTATTACACAGCAGTGAGTAGGGCTTTGCGCCCACGCTAACGCGCTTCGTCCGCGGAGGAGCCGTTTACGTACACAGTGTATGTCACTGTTCACTGCGTTAAATGCGAATTCTATGGTCTATCCTTGTCGGCAGCACCCGAATTACTAAAGTGAGTAAGTTACAAACGAAGACGACGAAGACGGTGGTGCAGTGCGGATTTGCGGACGGAGTAAACACGCAGAGTGCTCGGCGGTGGCGGCGTGCCTCAAAGAGGTACTCCTTTGACACCGCCGCCGGCGACCGTATCTCGCTTTATTGTTTATTTAAAACTATTTTGAAAACACATCTTTACTGCGAACTATTACTAGTGTATTCCTAAAGAAATACACATTTTGTATAATGGGTGTAGACTACAATCTTCGCTTATACAATCGAGCAAACCATTTACAAATTATAGACAATAGATTTTACTGCGGCGCTCGGCGATAAGCAAATTACGAGACGACGGTATGAGACTCATAAAACATCTGCTAATTTCGAAAGGTTAATATTTAAATAGTTGTTTTCCCAGAAGTAATACGTCATCGTTTTGTGGGAATTCTGAAGGGTCGTTTATAATTACTTTAGTAATTTTGGTGCTGCCGACAAGGACAGACCATTGAACTCGCATTTATCGCAGTGAAAAGTGACATTGAAAAGTCACTTGCTTTAATAGTGTGATTCCGTAGACAGTGTTTTTGTCATTTCGTTAATTATTAGTTAAAAACTGCTACTACTAACCGGTACTAGAATTAACCACGAATGTGTACCGGTGTGTAGTGCCAGTGATACAGAATCGGGTCAAAGGACTATGTTCTGAAAGTGTCGTGTATGCCTACGTTTACCGGCATCGCGTCCAGTGCCTAGATATGTCGTAGTAATGCGGCCATACGTTACATCAAGCGGAGTTCTGTTAAACACAGCGTTTTTGTAAGTTTATTTTTTTTTTATTTTAGTAACAACCTGAACATGTAGGTACACTACCTTACATGGATGTGAAGTGGGGGTGCTCTCATTCTCTGCCATATGTACTGTACGGTAGTACCTTCATGTAACATGAGACGGAATAACGGGGTCAAGCGACTAATAGCTGACAGCGCGTATTCTTGTTAGGTACTCAATATCTTATTGGAATGATTGGGGTCATGCGCTTAGTAAATTAAAAAAATCAGTCACTAGCAAAACCTATTTAGTGTGTAAACTGCCTTTAAATTTGATTATTATTTATTATTTTATAGATGTGTGCTTGGTGAGGATAAGAAAAAGTTGGCTGAAAGTATACTAGAGCAAAGTCTCGCCTTGCCTGTTGGTTTGGAGTTGGACGAATCTATGGCGCTGGAGGAATTCACCATGGACGAGAGTAATATGGATATATCGCAGTCATTGAGAATTGAAGATTTAACTATGATGTTTGGTCACCATGTGGGCTGTAGCAATGATAACAGATATTCGGCACAAAGAAAAGCTTTATTCAAACATTTCCCTCAAGCAGATGTCGTATCGGAGTCTGAATGTTGGTCAGAGCCAGATAGGAATGTATCGCTCGCTCGCGTTGGACTGTGTGATACTGGCGTCGGACTGCGCGAATCTAGTACTGATATTAGCAAAGTTCGTTCAAGACGAGCGCGTGTATCGTATGGATCCCGATCAGAAGACAATAAACCTACTAGTGAAGGCTTGATTGAAGAACTGAACCATCTCGCTAAGCGAACTGAACAGTTAGAGGAAGAAAACACCGACTTAAATAGTAAACTTGAGTTTTCAAAGGAACAAATCAATGAACTGATCACAGAAAATAATGGATTAAAAGAAAGCTTAGTGTCTGAACAATCAAGTTTGGCAGACGCTAATAAAACCTTAGAGGATTTAAGGAATACGGTCGCAAGCTTGGAATCTCGAGTTAAAGATGTCGAGGAAAAGCTTTCAGACTCTATACAAACTGCTGACAGATTACGATCAGAAAGACAAGAGTTGGAAGCCACGTTTATGGAAACGGAACGTTCCTTGAGGCGCGCTGCAGATGAAGCTACTGTTCAAGCGTCGCAGGCTGCATTAGAAAGAGCTCGCGCCCAACACGACAGACTCCGCATTGAAAGGGAGTTGGAAGAGACACGTGAAAAGCTTTCCGATGCATTAGAAGTAAACTCTCAACTTGAAATAGAAGTTACGCGCAAAATGGCTTTGGACGTCAATAATAAAGTAGCTGTTCTACATGAAGGTCTTCACTCTGAAGAAGAGCGACCTACTTCACCAGATCAAGGTATCGATAGTGATAGGCTATCAAGCTTAGAACAAAACGATCCTGTTGCTCTGTCACCTCGTAAGTATTACATATTATTATAATCTTAAACATTTCCTATGTTGCTATGCCCCTCCCTGTCACACATCCTATGACAAGTAGAACAAGAGTAGACCGATGATTTATTAAAATTGTCCAAGATCATCGATCGAACATAATTTCTCTTTATGTTACTTTAAGAACAGTGGTGGCCAGTGGTAACGGCCGCGACTTACGAGTTGTAGGTCGTAGGTTCAAACCCTTACACAGGCGCTTTACTTTGTGTAAATTATTTCATCGCCACTGCTCTCAAAACGGTGAAGGAAAGCATCGTGAGGAAACCGGCTTGTCCTAGAACCAAAAATTCGAAGACATGTGACGTCTACGAACCCGCACTGGGCCCGCGTGGTGAATTACGGTCCACTCCCTCTCGCCGAGAGGAGGACTGTGTCCCAGCAGTGGGAACATTATAGACTGGCTATGTACTCTAGATGTTACTTTAATACCAAACTACTTTCTTTGAAGGTTCATTATATGAGGAGAATGTAACATTGAAGCAGAAGCTCGCTCGGACCAAGGCGACACTCGCAGAAACTCTGGTGCAGCTGAATGCCGCTAATTTGCGCAAGAGAAGTGTTCAACGTGCTATTTGTAGAGAGATTCACAAGACTCATGGAGTGCTGCGCAAAGCTCGTGATCAGTTTGAAAATCAAAATAACAATTAAAAAAACACAACTTTGCACAAAATCATACTGTTTTAAAAATTCTCATTAATTACCCACCTCCGAGGGTGCCAAAGCAAGTGATGGCATGTAAGATAAATAACATTGATTGGTAAAAATTATTAACTGAATTGACTTCCAAATAAACTCAGGTTGAATGGAATTATGTGTCAATCGAATGACTGAATATTTTTGTATGTTTATAATGATTTTCTACTAAGACTTAGTGCTATGTACGATAGGTAGTTAGAAAATAACGAAATTTAGGTAAAACAACTTGCAATATTAATAAATAAACTGACCAGCCCTTAAAATTATGATGGGGTAGCTAGTAACTATTGCAGGTTTTTTTTTGTCAGTAGAATAATCTTTATCAAGGTATCTGTGATTCAGATTGTCTAAAATTAGATAAGCTGAAATATGTATTTGATTTGATTTTTTTATATTTGTGTGCTTTAGTTGAGTAGAATATTTACCGAATTTAGTTAACCATGTTTAATATTATTTTAATTTGATTAAAAAGCTAACTTAAAGATTGACTTTTATTCGAAGAGATTTCATGCAAATTAAAAAAAAACGTATCAAAGTAGTACCTAGTGCTGGCTGGTATGTACCTACACTGGACTGCTAATTAAATGGGTTTAACTCGACGATGTTGTGGGCTCAAACCAGCACCCCGATTGCGTAACAGACTAACTTTCTATCACAATCGGAAGGATTTGGAAGGGAATTCCTAATCCATTGCTTGATATGTTTTGAAAAATTCGTCTGCTCGAAAACGTAAATAATGCAAAGAATATTGTTTAATTGTCAAAATAAAAAGCATTGCAATTGTGTTAGCAGTTCGCGCTAAACTTTACGAGCTCTCGGAAGTGGTACACGAGTTCGCTAATCATCGTACAAGCAAACTATGAGATTTCGTCGCGCGATGAAAAGGTGTTCCAGTGCTCGCGCCATAGCGCAAGCTCAATTATAGGACTCTAAAGAAATGTGTCTTTAATCCCGTCGTGCGACGAAGACTCATGTTTTCTCGTACGATGGTTAGCCAAATAGGACGACTCCTAATAAAAGTATATCTATTAATAGCTAATTATTTTTGTGATTAACAAATCAATGCTGTAGGTAGGCATAATGCCTACCTACAGCATTGTTAGGTTTGAAAATTTTGCTGCCAATGGCAGCTATTATGATTTAATTTTCTGACTTTAGTCCAAAACTCTAACCACTGGTTTGCCTGTTCAGAATGAGGAAGCTGGGGTGGCGTCACTCCAGCTAACACACGCTAAATGACTCATATTGACGATGTTTTTGCGGCAGCTAAATTAAGACTGGGTACTTTGATTGCAGCTATTATGCTTTAAATATTGGCATAGGTAGAATTATTCTATCACCTATGAGGAAGCTGGAGTTATGCACATCTTTTCGTCACCTATCCCACAATGTTTGAACCAGTGCGTCCCGTCCTGACCGTTGTGACATACGGTGCTGAAACGTGGACACTCGACGGTCGGGCTGGTCCACAAATTTCAAGGTCACTCGGCGGGCTATGCTCGGAGTTTCTTTGAAGGATAAAATCGGGAATGAAGTTATCCGGAAAAGAACCGGAGTAACCGACATGGCTTTCAAAGTAAGCACACTGAAGTGTCAGTGGGCCGGCCATGTTTGTCGAAAGACCGATGGCCGGTGGAGCAGACGAGTCCTGGAGTGGAGACCGCGTATCGGTAAGCGTAGTGTGGGACGCCCCCCAGCTATATGACCGACGACCTGAAGAAAGTGGCTGGGACAGACTGGATGCGGAAGGCGGAGGACAGGGTGTTGTGGCGCAACCTTGGAGAGGCCTATGTCCAGCAGTGGACTGCAATTGGCCGAGTTGATTGATTGACCCCGCAGCGCAGGCAAGTGTTGCCTCAGTGGTAAGCGGTAACGGCCGCGACTTACCGAGTACTTACTTTTACGGTCGTAGGTTCGAACCCAGACAGGCGCTTTACTTTGTGTAAATTATTTCATCACCACTGTTCTCAAAACGGAGAAGGAAAACATACTGAGGAAATCCAGGATGTCCTAGAACAAAAAAATCGAAGACATGATGTGACATTCACCAACCCGCACTGGGCCCGCGTGGTGGATTACAGCCACAGAACAGATCATTTATCTTTTCTGTGATTACGGCCCACTCCCTCTCACCGAGAGGAGGCCTGCGCCCCAGCAGTCGTGGGAACATTAATGTGACTGCACACTTTCCGACTTTCATTTCTCACAAGTAGTGTCAGGTAATTAGGACGCCAAGTGACTACATAATTATGAAAAAATATAGGTAGGTATCTATAAATAGGCGCCTTTCGAACTACTTATCTCAAGGGGTTCGCCTCGTTTGTTTTAATTCCATACCTATTCGAATCTATAGTTATAATTTATAATTATTTCAGTAGATTACCTCAAATTAATGGTGTGTAAAATCAACTCTAACTTGACCGTTTTTTATTAGAAGTTCCTTCTTATGTCTATGAGAAGTTCACTACAATACCTAATTAATTATAAGTAAAAATTATCAAAAAAAAAAAGTTATTTTAATTGCTTTTGTAGTGTAGAGGTAGGTACCGTACCCTACTGATAATCCGAATTATTTATAGCTCAAACGTGATTTTTCCACAAAGACATTATTGTAAGTCTATAGAAGATGTCTTTTGACTATACGAGTAGTGTAAAAAAAAAAAAAACGGCTTGGCTCGGTTGGCGCCTTTTGTTTGACGTTATTACTGAAACTTTGATTTAAGTACCGCAGAACAATTGAGAAAAATCAATAAAATATTGGCAAGATGAGAATAAATATAGTAAATCCTGATATAAATAAGCTGGGTTACATTATAGCTATTGCAAATATCAGTGATAAGCATGATAGATCCACGCCCTCAGATTACCATTGGAAAATACTTAAATGCAGGTATTTACATATTCATAAACTTATTTTTCATCATTGAGATAATTATATAAGTACCTACTTATTTTTCATTGTTTTACTAAAACAATAAATTAGGTACCTACTTATGTGATTACTAATAGATATCTCTAACTGTTCTAACTAAAGGTACTTACATATTTTTCAGAATGATTATCTTCTCTCATTCATCCATCTTGGCTTGCCCAGACAAGAGGGACGTAAAACAAGTTCATATAATTTTCAATAAGGCAGGAGATAACTATGATAAATTAAACTCGCTATTTGTCAAATTTTCGCTAATGCAGGTAAGTTCCATATTACCTAAGGTAGCTAGGTACCTTAGCGTTTGGCGTTTGTCCTGTGTAGGCGCCGAACAATAAATAAAAAAATAATAAATAAAAATATACGCAGCGTACTCAAACGTAGTGCTAATGAAGCGTGTTGCGAGTTATTTTCGAAACAATCACGGGACGCAAACAGGGGCGAAGTAGGAGTAGTAATAGTGTTCTGTGGAAGCTACCGCCGACGTCGTATCAGCCAAGTTCAATATGATACGACGCCCACGGACGCAATATTATCCAAAACCTCAAATTCTTTTTGACAGGCCAGCCCGGCGAGCATGGCCTACTGTGACATGGCTTTAGTCACACATTTTGGGCGATAAAACTGTTTTGTCTAAATACGGCGGCGTGAGATACTTTCTTGACATGTGACGTATTATTTGCTAATATGGGCGCGGTTTTTGTTTTTTCTTTTCAAGTATTCTAGTGTTTGTATTTTATTTTATTTTATTCCACTTGCGATTTTTAATTGATATACGTGGGTATGTCCGTGGCATCACACAGGCCCTATCAGAATACCAGCGTTGCGGTATTTATTTTTTAAATATCGCAACTTTATGCTGAGATGGGAGCCTTTTTGGCCTCGCACAGGTCTCTTTTTTTTAGTCTGAATTTTTATTTAATTTAATTTCTTTTTTGTTTTTTAATGTTTATTTTGTTACTTTTATATGCTCCTTTTTAACTGTATTTCCTGTGCGTGTCCCAAATAAAATATTTTTCTTTCTTTCTTTTCTTTCACCAATTATATCACAAATGTCACATTTTGACGGTGACTCGGAAAAATTTTATCACGTTCGTTCGGAGGTGGTGATAAGATTTGAAAATTGAAAAAAAATATAGGTATTTTCCTGCTAATTACTCTGCACCAAATGGCAATAAATTATTTTCTTGCATTATGTGGCGGTGGTTTATTTGTGTGAAGAATTGCGCGTGATAACAAAAAATAAAATTGTAATAAGTTATTTAATAAATTACTATTTTTTATATTTTTAAAGGGTTTTTTTATATTAAAAAAATACATATTTATAACTGTAAACAATTCGCGTGGAAACCAAAAAAAAAAATATTTAGTAAGTAAACACATAAATTACAATTTTTTATATTTTTAAATGTTTTTTTTTATGTTTTATAAAAAGAGGTACAATATTTAGAAATATTAATAATATGCGCGTGGAAACCAACTAAACACAAAAGAAAATAATAAATAAATAATTTAAGTAAATACATACTTAAATTACCACAATTTTTTTTTGGTACCTACATTTTGAGAATTAGGGGGGCCAAATATACATTATTTTTGCTATAGGACACACCGTTTTCGATATAAAAGCAAAAGAAAAAAAAAAAAAAGATTTTATTTGGTCGCATATTCAGATAGGTTCTCCTGCCCTTATCCCAATCTATTTGGGGTCGGCGCAACATGTCCTTTTTTTCCATACTTCTCTATTATTCGTCATCTCGGTAGTCACCCCCTTTCTAGCCATGTCATCTTTCACACAATCCATCCATCGTTTCTTTGGTCTTCCCCTACTCTTATAGCCATCGACATTCATATTCAGATAGGTACATATAATATAATAATTAAGTGGCTCGGCAAATCCTTTAATTATCACGAATTTATAACCCCAAAATAATTTAAATAAAAAGTACCTAAGTTTAAAAACTAAAACCCGACTACTGAAAAATCACACTCCAAAAAGTATGAAATAAGAAAATATTCTCATCTGAAATTAGAAAAAGACAGACAAATTAAAAATCCGGAGTCACACGTAATCTGTTCGATTTATGCCCTCATGACGTGTGACTCCGGATTTTTAATTTGTCAGTCTTTTTCTAATTTCAGATAAGAATATTTTCTTATTTCATACTTTTTGGAGTGTGATTTTTCAGTAGTCGGGTTTTAGTTTTTAAACTTACTTTTTATGTTTTAGTTTTATGTGTCCTTACCGAAATGTCCTTTCTTTGGTATTTTGTTCGTCGGTATCGAGTTGAGCTTCACGATTGTTGACAAATGCTTGCACTGATTGGACAGGTCCACTCATATTTGTATGGTTCTTTCCTCAAAAGACCATTTCGGACATTGATCTACATGGTTCTCATATGACCCTGATCAAGATTGTCAAGACTTTAAAAGAGACTGACCCCTGAGTTTGTTTTGCCATTTCTTCTCAGGGTGGTCAGATAGGAAATATCGACATCATCTAGCTTATTTTTATTTTTTTATATTATGTAAGTACCTACGTGTAAAAGTGATTCCGATATTATCCTATTTATAGAAAAAACAATTTCATTTCAAAGTGTAGGCATTGATGCCACTTACACGTATTATAGTTAGGTATACTATACCTACCTATATTACTCATGATGAAGAAAGATAGAATTACCACATTTTTCTTCTTGTGGAATTACTCGTCAAAGATACCTACCCTTTATGTTTCCTGTTTTAAATTGTATTACAATAATAAAAAGTTATTGTGAAAGCTTAATAAAAATGTGAGTAGGTACCTACTGACTAGGTACCTACTTTACGCTATAACATTAAAAAACGAACTACTTATGTACCTACTTAATTGTTGATTTAGTACTTGCATTTTTAGGATGGTGGAATTAAATCGGCCACTACAGAAATATATCAAAAATGTTTCCATTACACTATGACTGCAAGAATCGCACCTGTTTGGAATACATTGGAAGATAATTATCTCATAAATAATAGAGAATTTCTAACTGCAAAAGGACCTCAAGAGGGTGTTAAGTATAATGTTTCAGTTAACGGTAAGACTTGCCGTCATCTTGTTTTTTCAATGCAATGTGCCTACCTACCTACGAAGTACCCACAGTCCGCGAGGCCTAAGCTGAGTTTTGCATTTGTGTGAGTTCACATAGATAGTGTAGGTGTGACGTCGGCCTAGAGCGCGATGCGTCCTTTGCTTGGTTTAAATTCGGTTTATACTGCTCTTTGGCAATCGGCCTGAGGCGCGGTGCGTCCCTTGCGCGACGCAACTCCGCTTCTTTGGTGATCACTGATCACTCACACGAATGCAAAAGCTCAGCTTAGGACTCGCGGACTGTACAAGTACTTAATACTTATCTAAAGATAGTACTTATTTGGTGTTGAATCAGATGGTCATATAATATACCTATTAGTACAGTACCTACTTAGGTTCCGCTTTTCTTTCAGACAACTACACTATTATCGAAATAAATGCTGTGAAAATAAACTTAATGACATCGGAAGAAGAATTTTTGCCTGGCGAATGGATAAGAGTCCTGCCAAGGTCTAGGTCTTATTTATTTTCCTGTCTTTCACTATCGTTAAATATTTTACTTAATCACTGGTCCCTAATGATTATTTCACTGTTGGTGAGCTAAGTTAAGGACTAAACCAAACTAGAAGAAAGTGGTTCCAATGTAAGACTTGGAATATTTGATTACATTACATTACAGCGAATGTTTTTTTCGTTCTAGCCTGAACAAGGCTATCATCGAAGCCAGTCATAAGGATTGTCCCGGAATATCAAAATTTAAATCCTTTAAAGATTTACGTCGCCACTGGAAAAATATTGTAAGTCCTAAATGTTTTATTTTTGTTACCTTACCTATACTTACTCTTCCAAGGCCTGCAGACGGCTTTGGTCCTATATATTGCTTAGTGCTTCTGTGCCTTGTTGGCTATAGTATAGTTAAAATCTCGCTGCAGACTCGGTCATAAATCATTCGAGTGTTTCGCTCTCTTTCCCACTCACGGGCCTTATGGGCAGGCCACGCCCACACGTAGTCCTGTGCATTACTGCAGTCGATGAGTGATATCGATAGTTTTATATATTTATAAATGGGTGATAGAAATAAATACACATTTTTTTTTATTTTATTACCAAATTTACTACAAAGCATATTAAATATAATAGGTTGGGGAAAAAGATTCTTCGCATATTTTAAGAAAATTCAAAACATTTTTTAATATACATTATTTACATTTATCTAAAGTATGTAGGTACCATTTTCTTCGATAACTTTTTGCCATCTTGTAGGTACGGACATGATCCCATTGCTATAGAAATTTTGGGACTTCTGATCAAAATACCGCGACAAGTGGTTTTGGAAGTCCTCTCGTTATGTTAACCTGACACTGCCTAAAGAATTCTGAAGAGACCGAAACAGGTGGAAATCTGAAGTTGCAAGGTCAGGACTATACGGCGGATGCATTAACACCTCCCAGCGAAACTCTCTTAATTTTTGCTGAGTGGCTAAAGATGTGTGAGGTCTAGCGTTATCATGATGAAAAACCACACCCCTTCTGTTGATTAATTCCGGCCGCTTTCTCTCAACTTCTTGCTTTAATCTCATCAGTTGTTCGTAGTAGAGTTCAGAATCGATGGTCCTGTCTGGTGGTAAAAACTCATAATGAATAATGCCCTTCCTATCCCACCACACACACAGCATCACCTTGTTGCGAGTTAACCCGGGTTTCGCCACAGTTTGTGAAGCCTGACCGGCCTTTGACCACGACCTTTTTCGCACGTTCTTGTCGTACGTGATCCACTTGTCATCATCAGTTATCAGCTTCTTCAAAAATGGTTCGGTTTCATTACGTCGTAATAAAAAATCACAAATGAGTACACGGTTCATTAGGTTTCTTTCAGTGAGCTCGTGAGGTACCCAAATATCGAGCTTTTTTGTGTACCCAGTTTTTTTCAAATGTGCCAAAACTGTTTTGTGGTCAATTCCCAGTTCTTCAGCTACGTCGTAACTACTGATATGCTGATCTTGCTCCACTTTTTCACAAATGGCATCCATTTTATCCGTAATAGGGCGACCAGAGCGACGTGCATCTTTGACATCAAAATTTCCGGATTGAAAACGCTTAAACCAAATTTGTGCTGTGTGTTATTGTGTGTGTCACAGACACTGCACTGGGTCCATAAACATCGCAAATTTTTTTCGCGGCTTGCGTTGCATTTTTACCTTTTTTGTATTAAAATTTTAAATGTATCGAATTTCTTCATTAGATTCACTCATCTTGACAGTACGAAAAACAAATGAAAATCACACATTTTCCTAATTTGAATTTAGAATTATGTTCTTTAAAATTTAAACTTTCAATGATACCAAAACCAGCCAGATACAAATAGTATAGCTAAAGAGATTTTATTTTAAGTTCATACATACTATAATGCGAAAAGACTTTTTCCCCAACCTAATATAAACAAAAGAACGTATATATAAAACTAAAAATAGAAAATTAAAATTCTTCGTCTGAGTCATCGTCATCATCATCCACATGAATGATGAACTCTTCGCATAAATGTGCTTTTCTTAAGTCTTCATCTTGCAGCAATTCTGCATGTTCCACACATTTTTGCCAATTTTCAATGGAGACATTGGAAATGGCTTCATCGACTAACTTCTCGACATCAGCTATCTTGAAGGTTTTGTTTTTCGTTGCAACTTCATTTTTTACTTGAGCCCACACCAACTCGATGGGATTGTACTGAAAGTGGTAAGGCAGCAAGCGGATAAATTCATGACCATGCTCCAAAGCCATTTGATCCACTATACTTAATGAATGCAGTATGTTTACGTGATAACCTTAATGATTCTGTTATCGATAATGGCCTTGAGCGCGCGCAACTAGCGCACATCCCCACTCCGATTATGATTTATGACCAAGTCTGCAGGGAGATTTTAACTATACTATAGTTCAACCACAGAATACATAATAGTACAAGTACAGAAGATTCACTCGGCAAAATCAGTTAAATAAATAGCGACTCTTGTTACGACACAATAAAGTGCAATTCAGGTCGCACAGCGTTAATTACCTACAGGTATATTATACCTAGAATTTGCCTTTCTTTCTATCGCGTAAGTAACTCTTTGTATTTCTGACTCGTTGGTTGTCTTCTTTTACGACGCGGCGCGTGAGTGAGTATTGACTAACATGCGAGCCGGCCGCCGCGCGGCAGCCCACACTGAATTATAGCTCGACAAGTCGAGCCCACCGCGTAGGGTACTTGTAGCTTCATCTATACTATCTATACTAATAGGTTGGGGAAAAAGTTTCTTCGCATTTTTTAAGAAAATTCAAAACATTTTTTAATATACATTATTTACATTTATCTAAAGTATGTAGGTACCATTTTGTTCGATAACTTTTTGCCATCTTGTAGGTAGGGACATGATCCCATTGCTATAGAAATTTTGAGACTTCTGATCAAAATACCGCGACAAGTGATTTTGGCAGCCCTCTCGTGATGTTAACCTGACACTGCCTAAAGAATTCTGAAGAGACCGAAACAGGTGGAAATCTGAAGGTGCAAGGTCAGGACTATACGGCGGATGCATTAACACCTCCCAGCCAAACTCTCTTAATTTTTGCTGAGTGGCTAAAGATGTGTGAGGTCTAGCGTTATCATGATGAAAAACCACACCACTTCTGTTGATTCATTCCGGCCGCTTTCTCTCAACTTCTTGCTATAATCTCATCAGTTGTTCGCAGTGGAGTTCAGAATCGATGGTCCTGCCTGGTGGTAACAGCTCATAATGAATAAAGCCCTTCCAATCCCACCACACACCTTGTTGCGAGCTAACCCGGGTTTCGCCACAGTCTGTGAAGCCTGACCGGCCTTTGACCACGACCTTTTTCGCACGTTCTTGTCGTACGTGATCCACTTTTCATCACCAGTTATCAGCTTCTTCAAAAATGGTTCGGTTTCATTACGTAGTAATAAAGAATCAGAAATGAGTACACGGTTCATTAGGTTTCTTTCAGTAAGCTCGTGAGGTACCCAAATATCGAGCTTTTTTGTGTACCCAGTTTTTTTCAAATGCGCCAAAACTGTTTTGTGGTCAATTCCCAGTTCTTCAGCTACGTCGTGACTACTGATGTGCCGATCTTGCTCCACTTTTTCAAAAATGGCATCCATTTTATCCGTAATAGGGCGACCAGAGCGACTTGCATCTTTGACATCAAAATTTCCGGATTGAAAACGCTTAAACCAAATTTGTGCTACTCTCACAGATACTGCACTGGGTCCATAAACATCGCAAATTATTTTCGCGGCTTGCGTTGCATGTTTACCTTTTTTGTAGTAAAATTTTAAAATGTATCGAATTTTTTCATTAGATTCACTCATCTTGACAGTACGAAAAACAAATGAAAATCACACATTTTCCTAATTTGAATTTGGAATTATGTTCTTTAAAATTTAAACTTTCAATGATACCAAAACCAGCCAGATACAAATAGTATAGCCAAAGAGATTTTATTTTAAGTTCATACATACTATAATGCGAAAAGACTTTTTCCCCAACCTAATATACTAATATTATAAAGCTAGAGTTTGTTTGTTTGGTTGAATGCGCTAATCTCAGGAACTATTGGTTCGAATTGAAAAATTCTTTTAGTGTTGGATAGCCCATTTATCGAGGAAGGCTATAGGCTATATAACATCACGCTATGGCCAATAGGAACGGAGCATCAATGAAAAGTGTTGCAAAAAGGGGGAAAATTTATTCCTTTTGAGAGATTCTGTTGCGTGCGCTGCGTAAACGATTAAAGTTACGCAACAATCATGTATAAGAGAAATGTTCCTCTTAAAAAGTTCTAAAAAAAAATCCGCGATAGCATAATATGTCTATCTTTTAAGGCTGGCTCCCTATAACTGTTTTAATTGTAATCTTATTTATTATAAAATAATGCATTATTTGCGAAGGTGTTTTCATAAACATGGTATTAATCCTTATCCAAACAAATACGTTATTCATCACAAGTATTTAATTTTGAACAAAATTGCCTTTTACATCATTTCATTTCAATGAATATCTTCGGAGATATAACTGTTTTAAAATAATCCGCAGCAAAAATAATGAGCGAAAGTAAGTTTGTTTGTTTGTAACACGCTTTCACGCTAAAACGGCTGAACGGATTTGGATGAAATTTGGCACACCGGTAGACCATGACCTGCAACAGGACATAAGCTACTTTTTATCGACATACCATGCGGGTGAAGCCGCGGGAGGAAGCTATGTAAGATAATAGGTTACTAACTGATGTAGTGTTCTGAGTGCTAAAGAATGCAATGCTATACAATAATCATAACAACTTTTTTTTAAATCAAAGTGGTTTTCACTTTGTAAGTTAATTGTACACACGGGTACACATCAAGCTAAACATCCAGTTTACACTGACCTCTCATTGTAAGGAAATCCTATACAATGCGAGATCAGCTTATAGTGGATAGGTTTCTCCCGAGTGAAGATCTGACAATTGAACTCCTCAATAACGTACAGTAGGTAAACGTACTGTGATTTGGTTACTGTACAGAAAACAAAGAAAATTACTGGTTAGTTACTATCCGTGGTCAACTAATTATGGACTTTGAAAATAAGTACTTAGGTAAGTAAATACTTACTTACCCCATGGAACTCCTCATCGACGAGCAGTACACATTATTGTGAATGGGTAATCGTACGGAAGATGAAACACACAATAGGTTAAGTACGTAACAGTGGTCACCTAATCATGGATTGCGAAGAAACCCTACTGTCACGGAATTCCTCAATGACGAACAGTACCTATACCTATTGTAATGGGTTATCCTACGGTATGTGAAAAAAAGTTGCCGAGTATCAATTTAAAGAAGTAGGTACACGATTTAGGTAGTTTGAGGTAGGTAGGTATAATACGCGCCACGAAAGATGAAACTTGACGAGCGCCGTACCGCGCCTCCCGCGCTGCGCGATAACGTCCGGTCCATTCCCGTCTTTACCACCAAACCACTAAACATACCACTAAAGAGACCTTTATATCGTCTACTGCACAAGTCAACCACGTGGTGTGTCAAGTCTCATCTTTAGTGGCACGTATTGTACACACGGCTACATATCAAGCTATACATTTCCAGTATAAACTGATCTCGCTTTGTATAGGATTTCCGTTCAATGAGAGGTCAGCTTATACTGGAACTGTATAGCTTAATATGTAGCCATGTGTACCCTAATGCAAAAGGCGTTTATTTATTAGTATTTATTAAAGTCGGTTACAGTTTCGGTAATTTCTTGCTTTCCTTAGTTTGGGAAGGAGTTACCTTCTCAAACTAAAGTTATTTTGCACTTTGTAGTGTTTTAAAAGGAAGTCAGTTTTATTGTTTTTGTAATAAGTTTTTTTAACGATGGGCATATAATTAAAATACTGTATTAATTTTAAAGCGGGGGTGTAATTTTTACGGTTTTCGGGAGTCAAAAGAGGTCTAAATCAAAATGGTGTACAACATGTTCGAGAAGGGGTTGTATAGCTCCCGAGGGCGCTGGGCCGAATATCAGGAAATTAAAATCCAAAACGGCCGCCATAACCAGAGATGGATCTCAGTAAATGTGTTGCTTTTTAGTTTACACGGACAACCGTAGCTCAAACATCGTTTACAGAGAAGCATTTTCTTAATTAAAACAAGTTTTTAAGAAATTTATTTATATTTGGATCTCCAACAAAGGTTACACATAGAATAGAAATCACAATAATATTATATTGATAATTTCATAGTGGTATGAGGTAAAGACGGGAAGGGACCGGGCGTCATCGCGCAGCGCGGGAGGCGCGGTACGGCGCTCGTCAAGTCTCATCTTTCTTGGCGCGTATTATACCTACCTACCTCAAACTACCTAAATCGTGTACCTACTTCTTTAAATTGATACTCGGCAACTTTTTTTCACATACCGTAGGATAACCCATTACAATAGGTATAGGTACTGTTCGTCATTGAGGAATTCCGTGACAGTAGGGTTTCTTCGCAATCCATGATTAGGTGACCACTGTTACGTACTTAACCTATTGTGTGTTTCATCTTCCGTACGATTACTCATTCACAATAATGTGTACTGCTCGTCGATGAGGAGTTCCATGGGGTAAGTAGGTATTTACTTACCTACTTATTTTCGAAGTCCATAATTAGTTGACCACGGATAGTAACTAACCAGTAATTTTCTTTGTTTTCTGTACAGTAACCAAATCACAGTACGTTTACCTACTGTATGTTATTGAGGAGTTCAATTGTCAGATCTTCACCATAATAAAGGTGACCATCTCGGGAGAATCCATATCCAGTATAAGCTGATCTCGCATTGTATAGGGTTTCCTTACAATGAGAGGTCAGTGTAAACTGGAATGTATAGCTTAATGTGTAGCCATGTGTACAATTAACTTAAAAAGTGAAAACCAGTTAGATTTAAAAAAAGTTGTTATTATTGTATAGCATTGAATTCTTTATCACTCGGAACACACATCAGTTAGTAACCTATTATATTACAGAGCTTCCTCCCGCGGCTTCACCCGCATGGTATGTCGATAAAAAGTAGCCTATGTCCTTTTGCAGGTCATGGTCTACCGGTGTACCAAATTTCATCCAAATCCGTTTAGCCGTTTTAGCGTGAAAGCGTTACAAACAACAAACTTACTTTCGCTCATTATTTTTGCTGCGGATTATTTTAAAGCAGTTACATCTCCAAAGATCAAATAATGTAAAAGGCAATTTTGTTCAAAATTAAATACTTGTGATGAATAACGTATTTATTTGGATAAGGAACCCGTCGCGCGCTAATTAGCAGACACAATTGAAATTCTATTGTTATCTGTACACATGGTGTACAATCGACATTTTAAGAGTTACTACCACAGAACAGATAAAGAGATCCTCTTTATCTTTTCTGTGATTAATACCATGTTTATGAAAACACCTTCGCAAATAATGCATTATTTTATAACAAATTTGATTACCATTAAAACAGTTTTAGGGAGCCAGCCTTAAAAGATAGACATAATATGCTATCGCGGACTTTTTTTTAGAACTTTTTAAGAGGAACATTTCTCTTATAGGTACATGATTGTTGCGTAACTTTAACCGTTTACGCAGCGCACGCAACAGAAGCTCTCAAAAGGAATAAATTTTCCCCGTTTATGCAACAGTTTTCATTGATGCTCCGTTCCTATTGGCCATAGCGTGATGTTATATAGCCTATAGCCTTCCTCGATAAATGGCCTATCCAACACTATAATAAAATAATTTTTCAATTCGAACCAGTAGTTCCTGAGATTAGCGCGTTCAACCAAACAAACAAACAAACTCTCCAGCTTTATAATATTAGTATAGATTATCGTAAACCATATACCTACCATAAATGGCTTTGTGCTGTAATTTCAGCAACAACCGTTGTTGCTCAATAAAAAAAATTATGCAAAAAAAAAAAAAAAATTGTACCTCCTTCATAATTCATGCTGTAAAGGGGCTCAATGATGGACTAACTGATTGACTGGCAGTATCTGTAACATAGTGGATCGATACAGTAAAGTGTGCTTTTTGTCATGTTTAATAGCACGGATATCGTCTGCCCGAAGAAGAATCTTCGTATTACTCAATTCAGTTCTGGCGCGGAGAGCCATTACTTTACCCAAAGCTATGTGTTATCAGAAATTTTCCTATAGTGACTCCAACTCCAAAACCGTTAGAGGTAAGTAGACTTCTTTAGTGTATATAAATAGGAAGGTGGAATCCTTTACTTTTTTATTTTATTTTATTTATTTTCGGAAGGCTTACAGACTAATAACATTATAATAACAATAATATAAAACTAAATTGCTATTTACAAGCTGATAATTTCAGTAAACAGTTTTCGAGCCTCGTCTCAAAAGAGAAGTACGAGTAGGTATAGTCGACCTCGTATTTGCTTTATCGCTTTTGACAATTCCCAAGAAACTGTCACTCTGACACATTAACAAATAGGTAGGTACCTACTGAAACTGTCATATCAATGATGACCTTATAATACGTCATTGGTGAGGGTACTACCACAGAAATCTAAATAATAAGGCACGTGCGTGTGAAGTGCCTTATTATTTAGATTTCTGTGGGTACTACGTATAGAAGTTACGAGGTCGACTGTATCTCGTAGAGAGATCCTTCAGCTAGATCCTGCATCCTAATTGCGTAATACACTATCGATCGGAATCTGATTCATTTTGAAGCAAATTACTAATCCGTTGCTTCTTAAGTTCGAAAAATTTGTCTGGTCGACAATGTAAATGACATGACATGGGTTAATTGTTTTATTGGAATATAAGTATTTTATTTTCTCTTCTACTCTTACACACGTTATCCACATCTCTTTTATCCTGTGTCCTACGCAGGTACGCTGGAAGAGATTTCTTTGAAATAAGCATCACCTATATACGTATTTTTTTGTTCCTTTCTGTTTGTCTGTTTATTTGTGTGTATATACATCATAGATATATTTACATAAATGGTTAAATAAATAACGCAATTAATTGTGTTGAACTGTCAAAATGAAACCGATTCCGATTGATAGTGTGTTACGCAATTAGGGTGCCGATTGTGTTACAATTAAAGTAGGTAATAGGTACTCCCTTTCTTTTTTCAGAAAGTAATTGTCTCAAGATTTTTGAACTGCCTAAACAGCAAAATGGCCAATGTTCTCGGTATGCCACTCAAAATTCAGATACAAGACATACAGCATGAAAATGAAAACTTGATTGTAAGTACTCTACTCCTGAAGGCCAATTCTCGTACCTAAAAACGTTCAAATTCAAGTCGCAATCTCATGCCAGCGACAATCAAATGTCAAAAATGTAGGTAAATGCTATACCTAGTTAAAATTTTTGGCAGATTGAGACTGAGATGACATTGCGAACGTTGTTAAAAATACGGGAATTGCCCCTCTGTTCTAGTTAGTTATGAATAGAACCCATAGGTATTCAATTAATTCATTAAATTGTGTACTTACTGCTCGTTCTGAAGATCCCTGATTTTCGTAGCGACCCGCTGTTTTTAAACCTATAATAACTAGGGAGTTAGCCCCTAGGTACCCTATAGGTTTAAATTATTGAGACAACTTAACATCAATTTATCACGTCTTTTTTGTTTTAGGTGCCAAACGATAGTCTATCAGAAACGCAAGCAGTGAGTCTTTGCACACCAACACAGCAATCTAGAGTCTACAGACAGACATAACCTGGCTATATAGCAAGAAGACTTTAGTCGGTACAGTCGGTATGAAGCCTTATTCACAAACATCCGTGGCATGTATTGTACGGAATAGGGATGATGCCTGGGTAAAAAAAAAGAAATTCTATTTAGTCCGTCAGACATATTTATAAAAAACCGGCAAAGTGCGTATCAAAACAAGCAGAATGAAGGGTTCCGTAGTTGGAATGAATTTATCTCAAGAACAAACTTGACATTGTAGTTGAAAAACATGTTTTCCCATGCATTCCAACTGCAAATACACACACGATATTGAGAGATTTACCATGTTATTTTAAGACCATAGACTTCTTATAGGTTTTCCTGTAATCTATGGGTATAGAACTATTTTCTGTTTTTTTTTTTTTTTAATCTTAGGCTCAGTAGTTTCGGAGATAATGGTCAATTTACGTCTATTTTCTTAAATAACTTAAAAACAATTTATTTCAAAATTATAAAAAAAATCTATTTGAGACCCTCACATTCATTGATAATTAAGTAGGTATGTGCACGGTACAGTTTTCAGAACTTTTTATTAATTTTCTAATTTGTCCGCCAAAAGTGACCGCCATATTGTTGTTTGTTACACGTCTGTGTTTAGGTCACAGAAAATCTACATGGCGGATAAAAAAAAATTTTGTCATCATCCCTATTCAGGTTTTTTTGCATTTCATGTACACACAGCAGCAGGTCAAGTTACTCCAAACTGTCAAATTTTCTCATTCGATTTTGAACTTGATTTTTTTTTTGAACTGTCAACATTTGAAGGTTTTAAAATCATTTTGAGAAATTTGGCAGTTTGGTATAACCTGATGTGCTGTTGTTTGTACATAATAGTTTAGTTAGTGTTATTGTAATTTTAGTTCCGATTTTTTATACCTACTGAAGACTTTCTTTATCGACTTTCGTGGCTGACTCTAGCGGACCTAGGTGAATCTCGTGAACCTACTTAGGTATACTTTCGTACACCTACCTATACCAGTCGTTTAAAATTATAATAAAAGAAAAAAGCTGTTGTCATCAGTGCCTTTATTTCTTATTGATTACATTGATTAATGATTAAATGGTCATCGTATTAATATATATAGCTAAGTATTAATAATTTGTCATCTTTAGTACCTATTAAAATTAAAATTCAGTATGGAAACAATAGATATTTTTTTAGTATATTATTGAACATAGGTACTACCGCATACATTTGCATTTAACCACTTTTCGACGTTATTACTTTGATTATAAGGTTCAAAAGTGGTTCACTCACTTTTGAACCTTATAATCAAAGTAATAAATGCAAATGTGCGCGATGGTACTTTAATAATAGTCAAGGGATAGCCAGTCAATTCTTAAAAAATACTTACCTACTTACACTAATTGTTATTATTAAATGTAGGAATGTCAAATATTAGTAGGTAAGTAGGTATCTATTACTTTCCTTCCAATCACCTAGTTACGTTATGAGCGAAATATTCCAAGATCCCCCCAAACCAAGACCAAGACCTACTGTGGGCAACCTAACATTCCGCCTTCCAAACAGAAATTCCATTCGGTACCTTTTATAGTTTTTAATGATGATGTCAATAATAAAGTCAGTTAGCAGCATCACTTGTGGGCGAGGACGCCAACAAAACTCCTCTTGTAGGTGATAAAGATGGCTGACTTGCTGTTTGTTGAAAAAATCTGGCTACTGACGGTGATAAGTTTCTGTGTGCGTGATACGGAGATGATGTGGCTCTGGTGGGTTCCTGTAAAAGTACGAAAATGCAACGTTCATTGTTAGATTTGTTTTACGGATCACCAACCACTTTTATCAACGAAATTATCAATGTTGGTATCACTGGTCTTCTATTTGTGACCATGCTTATTATATACCGAGAGTACCCATATCAACCCGCACCCTAATTGCGTAACGCACTACCAATCGGAATTTGAATAATTTTGAAACAAATTGCTAATCCATTGCTTCATATGTTCGAAAAATTTGTCTGTTCAACAACGTAAATAACGCAATGAATGTTGTTGAACTGTCAAAATGAAACCGATTCCAATCGATAGTGTGTTACGCAATTAGGGTGCCGCAGCCGTGGACGTGGTGGTTTTTCGAACATGAAGACATTGCTTTATGTTCGAAAAATTTCCAGTCCATTGACTAGCAATATCCTTCAAAATCATTCAGATTTTGATTGAAAGTGTGTTACGCAATCAGGGTGCTGAACATCAATCATTGACATTGTAAGTGTAACCTAAGCTAAAACGAAAATATAATTTTAGTTACCGCTCGGTCTGTCTCCCTTGTTATCCTTGATGACATTGTTGTTACACGTTCATTATAATTTTGTGTAGTAGGTGGGTTCATCAAATGAGTTAATTTGTAACCTTTTGCCAGATGTTCCAAAGTTTTACCTGAAACGTTCAAAAGTTATAGAGGCGGGTAGTTAAGTATAGTCAGCGACAAAAGCCGTTCATGATTTTTGTATTTTGATTAAGTGATTAGAGTAGAGGGCAGTACCTAGTTAGTGTTGTTTAGTCTTACAATAATAGATAAGACTTGACTGCTCTTTGAAGACTCGGGGAGTCAGATAAAAAATATTCAGAGCCCAAGTCCTATTGAATTAAGTCTGTTATATCTCGGGTCTTGTCTCGAACTCGGGATTGAGTCATCCAAGTCCATAACTGGAGATTTTATTGCTTTTTCTGGATTTGTATTGCAAAACGTGTATATGGGCGTACTCAGCTTTTGGCCCATGGGGGGGGGGCAAATCAGAAATTTCTTAAGCCGGGTCACATGCCACGTGTTTTTTTTTTCGCCTCATCAGTCTGCTCAATGTGTTCGGCAAAATCTTATAAGCGCCTCAGAGATTATGCCGTGACAAAGCCTAATTCCTAACGAGCAGTTTGGTTTTCGAACCCAACACTCTTGCGTACAATAGGTCCACCACATTAACGAACACATAAGCGTTGGTTTTCTAACGTGGTTCAATGACGGATGCTGTTTTCTTCAATAGAGCGAAATCGTTTGACAAAGTCTGGCACACGGTTTATTATGTCATAATATTATAAGCTTTACAAACTGGGTGTGCCAGACTGTCTCGTGCTCATCTTACGAGACTAAAAAGTCTAAGTGCGGTTGGACCAAAGTCCTACCGCACTTTTCGCTATCGTATCGAAGGAGCGCTAACCTCTCCCCACCCCATTCCCGCAGGTGACCCTCAGGGCTCTGTGCTTTCTCTACTCATTTACGAGCGATATCCCGAAAAGTAAAAAGGCACAGTTCGCAGACGATACGGCCATTTACTATTCCAGCCAACGCCAAGACCCGATATCTCCACTCTCCAAACCACAGTCGATAAACTCGACGCGTGGTTTCGAAAGTGGTTAATCGAAGTCAATCCCGACAAAAGTCAAGCGATTCTCTTTTTGATACCGCGTCTCAACCGATCCCCCCAACCGACCGATCACTATGTTTGGCAAGCCGATCCCTTGGGAAAAGCGAGCGAAATATCTAGGTGTGACCCTCGATGAGCACATAAAGCAATCTCGTTCTGAATGCACGTAGCAAATTGTCACTTAAGTGCAAGTTGCGCATCTATACAGCGTGCATTCTGCCAATCATGACCTATGCGGGTTCAGTATTTGCACACGCAAAGTGCTGACATCCATAGGATGCAGACCTTACAAAATCGTTTCCTCCGAACGGCTACGGGATCCCCTTGGTTCATTCGGAATTAAAAAAATCCTCCACCTTGACCTTAAAATCCCAACTATCCATCAATTCTTGAAACGCAATTCCAAGCGTTTCTTCGATACCCCCGCGAAACATCGCAACCCCTCTGGTTGTCGAATCCGCTAGTTATATCCCCTCAAAATTCAGTAGTGGCCGCCGTCCAATGCATGTTCTCACCGACCCCTATGACCCCATAACCCTCAGGAGAAAAGTAGGGCCACCAGCTGTGCCACCAGTACCTACAGTTTACAAACACAAATCTACATTCCGACCTCGCCGCCGAGGTCCCTTGCGACGACGACCCCCACGTAATTTCCCCCGACCCTTGATCGGTGAAGAAGTGCCCGCTGGTGGCGTAGATGAGCTTGTACCAGATAATAATTATCCAGATATGATCCAGCCCGTCCGTCCTTGCTGTACTCCAAAACATAACTTTTTTCGACAACATTACTTAGGCATACAAAATCCAAGGGGGGGCAGCGCCCCCAAGTGTACGCCCATGGAGCCATTGTTTATCATTAAATGATGTATGTCATGTACCTAGGTATAACACGAGTAACATAATTGTAATTTTTCTTCATGACATTTAGAATGAGTTTTAATACAAAAAAAACCGGCCAAGTGCGTGTCGGACCACGCACAATGAAGGGTTCCGTAGTTGCGATGAATTTATCTTAAGAACAAACTTAACATTGTAGTTGAAAAACATGTTCTCCCATACATTCCAACTGTAAATGTAAGTTTGTACTCACAATATTGATAGATTTACCATGTTATTTTAAGACCACAGACTTCTTATAGGTTTTCCTGTAATCTACAGGTAAAGATCTATTTTCTATATTTTTTTTCAAAATTTTAGGCTAAGTAGTTTCGGAGATAATTGGAATGGTCAATTTTCGTCTATTTTCATAAATAACTTTAAAACAATTTATTTTAAAATTATAAAAAAAATATATTTGAGACCCTTACAGTAAGCCTTTTCATATGACATGCCACATGGTGTAGTTTGCAAAACTTTTTTTTAAATTTTCTTATTTGCCCCCCAAAAGTGACCTCTATATTAAAAATTCATTTATTTACTTTACCCGTCAGTGTTTGGGTCACAGAAATTCATATGTGTACCAAATTTCAACTTAATCGGTCCTTTAGATTCGGAGCAAATTGGCTGTGACAGACGGACAGACAGACAGACAGATAGACAGACGGACAGACAGGCAGACAGACACCCGCCGGGGTCGCGGGTAGTTCGAAAGAGATACCGTGGCCCTGGCACGGGCAGCTGAAGGAACATGGGTGGGTTTTAGTCAGTAAAAGTCTGACACGCCCTCCCGCTCTGCCCAGAGCGGGAGAAGTCATTTGATGATTTCCCATCCACAAAAAAAAAAAAAAAAAAAAAAAAAGGCAGACAGACACACGAGTGATCCTATAAGGGTTCCGTTTTTTCCTTTTGAGGTACGGAACCCTAAAAATTACCTCAAGTTATTAATAATTCACACTGGTCTTCAAAACTTTTTAAAATTTCAATTTCTCCTAAACTCTAGATGTTACGAGTTTTTAAATATAAAATGTTTAGATATAAGTACTAACGTACGTTAGTACTTATATCTCGATGCTCTTGATCGGTTTTATTTGTTATGAGTATCGTATATACTTTCATAATTATGCATTTAGTAAAAAGCTGTTATTTTGACATTACAAACGGACACTTCAATTTTATTTATTTGTATACTGTACATTGATAACTTATTAGTTACACAAACTCAGTTCAGCTCAAAGAACATATAAGACTCAAAAGACTCAAAGAACTCAAAGAAGTCTTGAAAATCTATTACGGCTAGAAATGTAGACTAAAAGATAGTCTTTTATAACACTATATAGCAGTACCTACATTAGTGGCCCAGTGGTAACGGCCCGACTGAGTTGGGTCATACGGGTTCGCACTCATCAAGAGGCAAGCAGGTATACCTACCTTAATTTTTTTAATATTATAGGTAGAACCTTATCTTATAAACAAATAAGTACCTGTTAAAGTTGTAGGAATGTTAGTATTACATCTTCCAGTAGCCAAAATCTTCTTCAAGGCCGGGACGTTATTAAAAATTATTGCCACAGCTGCTCCGTCCGCTAGTTGGGATGAATCGCAACACGACAGTAAAGACGTCCATTTATCAGTGGTCCAGTGTTCACCGGAAAATACTGCTAGTTGTAAAGTTGATGCACCTGTAATTATGAACATAACATAACATCACGCCCGTATTCCCCGAACGGATAAGATGTGTTTAGTACCTAAGTACACCCACATTTTGCAAGTTATGTTTAAGGCCCATGTGGCCCATGATGGGGATAAAAACCCAGTAACACTTTGCCAGTCCTGGGAATCCAGGAAAACCAGGATGTCACGCTTAGCCACCACAGCACGCGTAGCATGACCACCATAGAAAAGGGTTTTGTCTTGTAAATAGTCTAAGGGTATTGTCGACGGAAGAATAGACAAAATTACAGACTGTAGAATTATTTCAACGCGTCTAAGCATGGTGTGTCGTTTTGTCTATTCTTCCGTCGACAAAACGTCTTCGTGCTGCGCGTGCTGTGCGCTTGCGATGACTGGGTAATTAGAACACCAGTGACCAAACCATTATGAAAACCTAATGTTATTAATAATTCACGCATTGCTTGCCTATATGTACCTACCTACTTATCTAAACATCTTTGTACAGTACGGCCGATTTATCTTGGCAAGTCCGAACTTCGCCCAGAAGTCTGCGCAGAAACATTTTTAACCGACTTCAAAAAAAGGAGGTTTCTCAATTCGACCGTATATACCTACCTATATATATTTTTTATGTGTGTACGCGGGTAACTTCGTCGTTTATGAACCGATTTTGACGATTCTTTTTTTGTTGGAAAGGAGATATCCCAAGGGTGGTACCATGATAAGGAAACCAGGATCTGATGATGGCATCCCAGAGAAATCGAGGGGAAGCTTCAAATTTTATAGGCACACCTATAGCGATTTGGGTATTTTTTATAGTAACTCGTGCATTTGCTCCCGGAAAGCACCATTTGGTGAAGTGGAACTGATGAGGAAGACCACAGATGGCCATCGGTACTACTTAATACTTAATACGTATTTCACGGGTTGCGATTTGATTATTGCTAAGCAATTTATGCTCGTCACAATACATATGTTGAAGAGGAGCTGATGGTGACTTCACCATCAGTTCCAGTTCTCCTGGTTCCTTATTGGGAGAACTCCTCAACAATTAACGGCCTTGTATCGGGAAAAGCAATATTTTGTAAAAGGTGATGAGCAGTTGACATTATGGTAACTTAGATAAATTACAGACTGATCCACTAAAAAGTGAAAAAGAAAACAACCGACTTCCAAAAAAATACTACAAAGTGAAAAATAACTTTAATTTCGGAAGTTGGTGGCAAAAACTAAAATACAGGATCCAATAAGACTCGGACTCCCGAAATTAAAGTTATTTTTCACTTTGTAGATTTATTTGGAAGTTGGTTGTTTTTTTTTTTTGTAAAAAAGTTTTTTTTTGGAACCAAATGGTGGTCTAATAAGGCGAGTGTGAGTGAGAGAACATGCGCGAAAGTTCCTTTGTGCCGTAGTGCCTATGTTCCGACTTGCAAGATATTGCGGCCGTACTGGGCCCTATTTCTCGAAACAGAAGAAGAAGAAGAGAGAAAAGAAGAGTCCATGCACGAATATTTTTTACAAGTTTTCTAGTGTGCGCTTCTCGAAGCTACGGTAGTAAAATATTAGTTACTAGCAGAGCCAACCAATATCTAAATATTAGCTAACATTACCTGAGTAAATTAAATTTAGTTTCATAAAAAAATGTTTTTAGATACCTACTCTTGTAAATTACACTGATACCTACTACAATAATAATTCGCTATCGTCGAGTCTTTTTAACCAAAACTTACGAAATATTCGAATCCACATTCCAGTTTAATGAAAGGTTTCGTTTAACGAGCATAAAAATGGAAAGGGTAGTATTTAAACGCACATCAAAAATTACCAACTTTTCCCAACAGAATACGTACCTACATCAAAAATACTGTTTGCACATCAAAATTTGCACGTTTAAATAAATTAAACTTAACGTCAGGTCGACGGAGCCCCGCTGCGCGGGGCTCCTATTTCTGTCTGCAGGGTTTAAAGGAACCTAACCAAACCTAACCTCGGGGTGCCCAATAATTATTATTTGTACAATTTTTGATATTCAGTTAGTTAACTAGTAGTCAAATAATAAGTTTTTTAGATGCGCATTTATTATTTTTGATGAACAGTTAGTATTTTTGACATGTAATTAATATTTTTGTTGTAACTTTGGACAAAAATTGATGTATAATAATGATTATTATACGTGCAAATTTTGATGTGCAAACAGTATTTTTGATGTACGTATTCTGTTGGGAAAAGTTGGTAATTTTTGATGTGCGTTTAAATACTACTGTAGCCGACGGGCATGGGGTTCGGGCCTCTGATTGAAAGTCCTTGTAAATTTACTGTACTTTAACTTACCAATACACTTGAGAACACAAACAAAACAAGAAAATAAATGAGTAACAGACTCGAAATCGTACTATTACTAGAAATGAGAGAGTTAAAGATCTAAGATGGCCGGCGCTTTCCGGGCGCGGCTTGAAACGCGTAGCGTTGCACAAGGATCGAGGTTGGACTGCGCTGTTTTCGGCGCTGCGACCGCGAGGGACTCCTGCTCCACAACCGCGCCAGAAACGGGGCGCGCGGGAGAAATCGCGGCGCGTGATTGGTCGCCCAAGTCAGTGGCACCAACATTATTATTAAACCTATGGTCCTGGGGTTGCCGCGCTACATACTCCCCCTCTAGATCACGATTACGCCCTCGATCGTGGTCTAGCCCTACATTAAAATCATTACGAATAGGTTGTAAACGAGGTCGGCCTCGCTTTTTCTTTGGCTCCATTGGCTGAGCGCGTTCATCTACTCGTCCTCGAAAAGGGGTGAGCTGATTAGCGTGGAATTTGCCCAATATCTCACCAGGATTATCATCAGACGCGATTAGGTATGTTGTTGGACTTACTTTCTTCTTCACAACATATGGCCCATCCCTTTTAGGGAAAAACTTAGCAGTCTTTGACTTGCTGGCGTCGCTCAGCTGATGGGTAGTCAATAGAACCTTGTCATCTACTTTAAAATCCTCTCCTACTCTTCTCGAACGATCAGCGTAAGTCTTCCTTCTGTCCTGCAGTTTTTCTACTCTATCACGGACTTCACTTAAGGAGTTTAAAAATTTTGACAGGTAAGGAGTGATCTGTGGTACAAAATTATCCTTCTCTAAGACTGCCCTTGGATCATTGTACACCTCTAACGGTGACCTCAGCTCACGTGCAAACGTCAAATATGCAGGAGTAACCCCTGTTGTTTCACAGACCGCGCTGTTCATACTGAACCGTACTATCGGTAGCTGCTTAGGCCATGAAGGGTGATCCGTACCAACCAACAGGGCCAATTGGGTCTTCATATCCCGGTTTTTCCTTTCAGCTGGATTGGCTTCTGGGTGGTAATAGGGTATCAAGTCTTGTGTAATGCCGAGAATGAACATGCATTTCTGCATGACCGCTGAAACAAATTGGACACCATTGTCCGAAATAATGCGACGTGGTAAGCCGAACCGAAGGAAATACTCTTCTATGAGTACTTTCGCGCAGGCGACAGAGGTTGCTTCTTTGAGAGCATACAATTCTACCCATCTTGTCGCGGTATCTTCCACTAACAGGATCCATTTTTCCCCGTTTTCGCCCTCTGGCAGTGGTCCAAATAGGTCGATAGCCAAGACTTCATTGCGCTGGTTTAAAATCGGTGTTTGAATCAGACCAGGTGGCTTTTCATTTGTCGCTTTATAGCGTTGACAAGAGGAACATGATTTTACATAATCGGTTACAATTCTTCTCATGCCAGGGAAGTAATAGTTTTGAGCTATTTTCTGGTATGTTCTCTCTATACCAGGATGACCTGCAATTGGAGCATCATGACATTCTCTTAGAATCCCTTCACGTATGCTTACAGGTATTACTAATTGCGGCGACTCGTTGTCTGTATCTGGGTTATAGCGATAAAGGATACCGCGTTCCATGAGATAACCACGTTCTGTCCAACGGCGAGACGCAACTTCTTCTATATCCTCTAATTCCTTCACAATTTTAATTAAATCTGGGTCAGATTTTTGTGCTGCACGTAGCTCCGTGAGATCTCGCGTAGGTAAATCAATAATGACAGTGCATATTCCACAGGATTCACGAGACTCATCTGTACAGACAGGGCGGCTGAGTGCGTCGGCCACTACATTTACCTTTCCGGGAGTGTACTCAAACCGGATGTCATAGGCCTGCAGCTTTAGTGCCCAACGCACTAAACGACCAGAAGGTGACTTCAAGGACAGCAGCCATTTCAAGGGCTGGTGATCACTGGCTATAACGACTGGATGACCATCAATGTAACCCCGCATACGGTCGACTGCCCAGACGACCGCCAGAGCCTCCCGCTCCGTGGTCGAATAATTCCGTTCAGCCGCTGATAACAAACGGCTGGCAAATTCAATGGGTCGTTCTTCATTCTTTTCACCTTGAAGCAACACTGCGCCTATCGCATAGTTGCTCGCATCTGTGCGCAGGATGAATGGCTTGGAGTAGTCTGCCTGTATGAGGATCGGCGCTGACGTCAAAAGCCTTTTCAAGTTACTGAACGCTTCAGCCTGTTGTGGTCCCCATATCCAAGGTTGATTTTTCCTTGTCAATCTTGTCAGTGGCTCTGCTACCTCCGAAAACTTGGGAATAAATTTCCTGAACCAGGAACATGTTTGTATAAATGTTCTGAGGTGTCCCAGTGCAGACGGCTCTTTCATGTCTAATATGGCTTGAATTTTCCTTTCATCAGCTGAGACTCCGTCCTGCGAGATCACATGACCTAAATATTTAACCGACTCTCGTGCAAACACACACTTTTCTCGGTTAGCACGCAATTTGAACTTCATCAGCTGTTCAAAAACGATTCGCAGGTCTTCCAGGTGCCTCGAAAAATCCCCCTGCGTTATAATTAATAAATCGTCTAAATATCCTAGTATTGTGACGTCCTTTAGTGCTGAACCAGATCGCATTCTGTCTATCAGACGCTGAAAAGTAGCCGGCGCGTTCTTCAGACCGAACGGCATCCTTTTAAAACGAAAAGTTCCGAAAGGGGTCACGAAAGCCGTCTTATCCCTATCCTCTTCTTTAACTGACACTTGCCAGTAGCCAGATCGCAAATCTATTGTACTCATGTGACAACGTCCACGTTTAGTAGATTGCAACAGTTCATCAATACGAGGCATTGGATAGGCGTCACTCTTCGTAATCGAATTTAACTTTCGATAGTCGACGCAAAACCGGAAACTGCCGTCACGTTTAGGTACTAGCAGGGCTGGCGCAGCCCATGCAGATTCACAATCTTCAATAATATCTTCAGCTAACATTTTGGTAAGCTCTTGCTGCATGATCTCCTTCTTTGCAGGTGTCAGGCGATATGGAGGCGTCGCTATCGGCAAATTATTTCCCGTATCTATATGATGCTCTCCATATGGAGTCGGCTCCCCAATCGAATTAAACATATCCTGAAAATTCGTGAGCAATTGGGCAAGCTCCTCACGCTCCTGATCCTCTAAACCTGCACCCTCGTCATCGCGTAAAACATTCATCGCGGCGTACGAATTTTGACGAGGTGAAAAAGTTTCCAAAATCAATTTATACTTTTGATCACTACTATCCGAAAAATGCCAAAGGCACTGCTTAAAATTGATAACGAGACCGGCACTGTTAATAAAATCAATACCTAAAAGTGTTTCATTATCTTTCGCTTCGGGGAAAATTATAAACTCGGTGGGCACAATTTTATGAAAAAGTTTCACCTGTACCTCTGCAACAAGCACCTCCATCAGGCGCGTGCAACCATCCGCCAGGCGGATGTTTCTAGTGCACTGTTGCAAAGGATGGCCTTTTTCCTTTAACACGCGAAAAAGTGTGTGACCGGCAATACAGCCCCTAGCACCAGTGTCCAGTAACGCTGTCCCATTTTCCCCCAAAATACCTATTTGCATCAAAGGTCTATTATTATTAGGCTCCCCCTTAATTGAACCTCCCTTAGTCCGACCCTGTGCAGACGCGAGGCGTTTCTTACAATTTTTATTATTAACATTTACCGAGCATAATCCTAAACATTTATCAACGCTATCACTATTACAACATAAACATAAACAATCACACTGAACATTAAATAAACCCTGACCATTTGAATTATTGTTTACGCAACATGATATGGCAACATAATCGTTATCAGCTGATTGAATTACGTGCCCGTGTTGCGAACGGGTTTCAGTTGAATTTACAGAAAACTTAGTGTCTCTATTATTATTATAACCTATGAAATTATAACACACATTTTTACCGACATTAGAACGCTCGTTAGTATGTTGCAGTTCAGTAACACAATCACAGTAAAGTTTTAAGTTACGCCCAGCGTTGCAAGACGCTGGGTTACCTGTGGTACTGGCAGGAACGATGCGAGGCGGGCCCGGCGACTTCCGACCGCGAGGAACGATATCGTTACGCTCACGGACGGTCGCTAGGCAACGGGCAGCGCTGCCGCTCGCGACCTTGGCGCGGCCGCACGTACTCTGCGGGGCCGGCGCGGGTGGCGGGACGCTTGCGGCTGTCGGCTCGCCCGACGCGCATTCATCGCGCACGATAACGCTATGATTACGGGAACCGCGCACTTTTGAATTTACGCTATCACTAGTTGTCGTAACCGAATAGAATGCGTTTTGAGAACTAGATTTGCACTTTTCACACTTCGATTTTATAACGTTAGGGGCACCGCACCCATAACATTGAATAGCTTTATTTTTGTTTACGCTATCATCACTTTTCCCGTTATCACTTTTTACGTTATCACTTTTATCATTGTTTATTAACTTTTTACACTGCGATTTTTCATGTCCCCATTTCTTGCAGTAACTGCACGACAGTCTTTTGCTGCGAGTGTTTTTATCACTTGGTGCCGAAGTTGAAGGGGCGCCGGCGACGGCCGCTTGGTGACTGGCGCTCGATGGCGTCAGTGCCGGTGTCTTGTCGCATGCGCTGTCTTCTAACGATTCTTCGATCGCTCTGGCACGGTGCAGTAACTGGTCGAACGATGTTATGGAGTTACGATCGAGCCGCTTTTTTATTCTACGATCGAGAAGCCCGTATACCATATCCAGTTGAACTTTTTCACGTAGATCTTCTTGTGGCAATCTCGATAAAAGCGCTCTCGTCTTCGCAATAAATAAATCAGTTTTGTCCGTACCTTGTCGCAATGAAAACAATTCCAAATATATACGAAATGGCGGGCGATGCTCTCCGAATGCACTTTTTAGTTTTTGCATAGCATCCGGCCATGACGTGGTGCTGGTTTTTATACCCTGCCACCATAATGCTGCCGAGTCTACTAGCAACATGGAGAGTCCTTTGACAGCGTTATCATCTGATATCTGAAGGCAGTTCTTGTACACTGTTATTGCGTCGATAAACCCGTCGACATCAGCGGACGATCCGTTAAATCGAGTTGTGCACTTTGAGAAGTTCGCGGCGGGCGCTGACATGGACACTTCAGTAGGCGCCGGTGTCGAAGTCCTAACATCTTGGATGAGCCTCGCGAATATCTCTGCCTGACTCTGCTGCAGTGATTGCATCAGAGTTGCAAACTGACCCTGGTCCATGGTGATGGACGTGAACATCTCCTCTTCTGTTTCATTTTCCTTTTCTGTTTCATCTTCATTATCTTCTCCCTGCTTCTTGGATTTCTTATTTCTTGTTACCATCGTCGTTGGTGTCGTTGGCATCCTGACAACGAAAACGGAACCTCGTGGCGAACTTTTATTCGCTGGAAACGCCCTCGTAGCGCTTCAGATTCCGAAGTTCCCGCGTGTAGGTAAGTACGTGTAACCGAAGCCTTCCTCCTGGAGAACAGACGCGGACTGCGTCGTAATGCTTCGTAAAAAAAAATTTGCAAGCACGTGTCGTCAGAGGCCCCTACTGTTGGGACGCCAAATGTAGCCGACGGGCATGGGGTTCGGGCCTCTGATTGAAAGTCCTTGTAAATTTACTGTACTTTAACTTACCAATACACTTGAGAACACAAACAAAACAAGAAAATAAATGAGTAACAGACTCGAAATCGTACTATTACTAGAAATGAGAGAGTTAAAGATCTAAGATGGCCGGCGCTTTCCGGGCGCGGCTTGAAACGCGTAGCGTTGCACAAGGATCGAGGTTGGACTGCGCTGTTTTCGGCGCTGCGACCGCGAGGGACTCCTGCTCCACAACCGCGCCAGAAACGGGGCGCGCGGGAGAAATCGCGGCGCGTGATTGGTCGCCCAAGTCAGTGGCACCAACATTATTATTAAACCTATGGTCCTGGGGTTGCCGCGCTACACTACCCATTTAATATTTTTCTGATGTGCGATTAATAATTTCCCAAATGGAAATGGCTGTTATCGGGCCTAGTTTGCAACGGTTAACCGAAAGAAAAAATCGCACCAGTACCTACGTTGAAGTAGAATATAATCACCCGCATACTGGCATAATATCCCACGTAAGGTCACAAGCAGCAGATCTAACCATGTCTATACCACAGGGTAGTGTGGTAGGATGTATTCTGCTTTTAATTTACATAAACGACTTGCCGAAAGAAATTAATGCTCAAAGTGTCCTTTTTGCTGATGATATTTCAATAGTTTTTCCATGTGCCGACGGTAATGAGTTAAATTCAGTCCTAGACGATAAACTCTCAAAAATAGTAAGCTGGCTGAAAGACCATAATTTGGAAATAAATTTCTCTAAAACCAAACTTATGAAATAAAGACCTTATCAAAAAAGCCCACTGAATAATATTAACTATTCGTACAATAACATAGGTACAGCTTCAGTGTGTAGATGAATTTAAATTATTGGGTCTGACCATAGATATATATTTCTATGGTCAGACCCAATAATTATATTTCTATGGGTCTGACAGTTGATACCTACCAATATATATTAAGTTGGAAGGCCCTTATTGAGGCTGTGTCCAGTAGACTTGCAAGTTTCACATGAATTAAAAAGGTCAACCTATTCAAAAACAGCTATGTATACCTACTACGCCTACGCATATTCATGGTTAATATATGGAATTATTGTGTGGGGAAATAGTGCAGAAGTAGGAAAACTCTTCATTTTACAGAAAAAGTGTATAAGAATTCTAGCAAACATTAATCAAATGCAGAGCTGCAAACCTTACTTTATTAAATATGAAATGCTCACATTAACAAGCATGTACATCTTGGAAGTGGACAAGTTTGTCAGAAAGCATGCGTCACTATTCCCATTAGATAGAGACCAACGACCGCAGCAACGCAACTTAAGATCCCAAAACAAACTAGCGCAGCCAAGTTCAAAACTTGCTATGTATCATTCAGGACCGCTTGTAATGTGCATAAATATTCACAACAGATTACCAAATGACATTAAAAATATAGAACATGGAACATAAATTTGTAGACGCACTTAAGAAACACCTTATACAGAAGTGTTATTATAGCCTCAAAGAATTCTTTACTTAAAAAGGTTACTTCGTACTAGATTGTGCAAATAGAATAATGTTGATCAATTAATTAATATGTAGGTATAATAAAATTATAATAATGACATTAAAATAGGTCATAAGAGTCATACATAACTCATAATAATGTATGAATGATATAAAATGTTAATCTCATGTACTTAATTATTCAACAATAATTCAAAAAAATAATTCAATAATTCAATATAATACTAATATAATGTACTGATTTAATAATAATATAATGCAATAAACTCATTTAACAATAGGTATAATATAATGTAATGACTCAATGTGAAATTTCCATTTCATAATAAGTTAATGTTTATGTAATTAATAATGTAAGTTAATTTAATATTTAATGTTGTGTTTATGCATGCAATAATTATAAATCGAGCTGTACCTATCTGCAAATATGTTGCTGTGCCCTAGCAGGGTTCATGTTTGAAACATAAACAACAAATAACATCTTTTACAACATGAATGCAATAAATAAATAAGAAATCAAGCCTTGTCACCAAAACTAATAATTTTAGTTGCTCTACACTGGATGGGTACGGGAGCAAGTACCACACTGTACCTAGCTGATATGCATGGTATTTCAAAGACGAGTGTATGTCGAGCTGTGAATCAAGTGGTGAATTCTGTAGTGCAAAACATGTTTCCGGATTTAGTGAAGTGGCCAGAAAATATAGAACGTGTTGTTGAAGCATTTCACAGAGTGGCGGGAATGCCTATGGTTTAGTCATAGTGCCTATTGTTGCCCCAAATGGAAACACATGAACAATTTATCGATAGGCATCGGAACCACTCAATAAATAAGTAGTTTAGTAGTTTGCGGTCCCGATTTACCTACAGTTTTATTACGAGTAGGTATTCGTATGCTAATTGGCCAAGGGCAGTGCACGATTCATTCGAGAGTTCTATGCAACAGTGGACTTTTTCTTAGAATGTAAAATGGCTGGAGGTTATATTACTCGCTCGTGTCTATCCCTTAAAAGATTGGTTGATCCCACCTTTAGTCACGGATCCAAATGATCAAGGAAATAAAAATGTCCTGCGAGTTCATAAAAAAACTAGGAGATTAATAGAATGTGCCATCGAGGCGTGGGTATGTACTAGGTATGTGCATTCAACCAAGCCAGCCTAATATTTTTATTAGTCTGCTACTATTACCTAGTTATAAGTCCAAGTACCTGTTTATGAGAAACAGAAAATATTATTAGGACTTGTAATTTTAACACTAGTAACTAATATACTAGTAGGTAAACTAATTGTTTCGAGAAATAGGGCCCTGTTGCTGCAGCTGAGGCGATAAACGAAAGTCGCACATCACAGTACAGCACGGAGGAGCAATTTTGGGAGATACGGGCTACCTAAACCATTTTCTCGTAATTTCCAACTCTAGTTAAATTAGGTATCTACCTACCTGTTGGTAAGTCTAAGCAGTTACAGAATCCTGAGCAAATCAAAGTACCTCATTTGCCAAATACTGGGCGGGTAAGCACCTACTATTATTTATGTTTAAAGATCTAAAATATTAGCAATCTCAGTTGCTTCCTGTAGCTTAGCATATCGTTGGTATCCAACTAAATATTATTTCAATCCTGGCCTGAGTTCTCACTTAGGCCAGGATTACACTTAGGTACATACCGATTACCGACCAAATGAAGTTAAGTTAAATACATAGAGAGTAACTCACCTGATTCGCTCAATAAATGAGGATTTGCTCCAAATTGCAGCAATGTTTCTACTATGGTGGTACAGCCATATCGGGCTGCCAACCTGATTGGCCAACCGCCGTCGAAATTCGGATCTACACCAGAGCGCAAAAGTTCAATAAAATCATCCTCCTTATTACAAAAAATTAAATGTTTAATCTTGTGCTTGTTGCTTTCCATTTTAACGAGCGTGAAACAACTAATAATTTCCCCGTTATTTCTAACTACCCACATGTAGTGGAAAGTCAATTATGTTGTAAATTTTATTTTTCACAAAGGTTCCTACTTATGCTAGGTACACACACAGCGACTCGTGAATGGAAGCATATACAGTTATCTGTGCAGTTGGATGGTTGCCGAGTGTCCAATCGCCAATCGGTAATAATAGGTGATAATTTACTACTACAAATTAATTCTGGGTTTAGGCGTAATGAGCATAGATCACTATGCTTAGTCAAGGCGGATTGGCAGTTTCAGACTTATATTAATTGTAAGTTCGTTTCCCCACAGTGTTTTCCTTCGCCGATGCAGTGATGTTTTAGATAAACTAAAGAATGTACGGAATTGAAAAAGTCAGATTGGTAGCCTTGATTTGCGCTACTTTGATGCTTTAACCTAGTGCATGAGTGGCGAGCCTACAGAGTTTTCAGGCCACTGGGCTAACACGACTTAGAGCACTTCATAGATTTATTTCTATCGTGGGGTGGGCCCAAACTTTTATTTCCATACTGACCCGACCAAGCGACCAACCAAGTTTTATATAAAATGAGTGGGCACGCCGCCGCCGGTCACGCTACTGTTGTCATAAACTAAATGACTGTTGTCGTCACGGTGAAACCAGTAGGTACGCTCCAGTCTCGGTCTGGCTCTGGCTTCTGGTGGCACTAAAGTATGACCAACCTAAGAACAGACAAACGTGGACAAAAGGAATAATATCTAAAATATGTACACAGCAGCAGGTCAAGTTACTACAAACTGTCAAATGTTTTCATCCGATTTTGAACTTAACTTGTAAACATTTTAAGGGTTAAAATCATTTCGAGAAAGGACCATGCCCACCTGTGCCCCAGAAATGCCCAGATAAAGTAAATTACAAGATTGTACTAATAAATGAAAACTAGAATTTAGTTGTTAATTTTGAAACCTAACAAGCACTGGATAAAAAACGAAAAAAAAGACTTGTTTTCATTGCAGTACCAATGATAAATAATGTTTCATTCATTCATTCATGCACTGAAAGTGCAGTTTCTTACGGTCTGGAATCACGTCCTTTGGCCGATTTATTCATTCGTTGTGATAGTGTTGTTACTTGTTACCGATGATAACGAATACCTACTATTATAGTGTTGCGGTTTTATTTGCGTATTATTGATACGATCAGCAAGATAAAACTTCACAAAAAGTAGCCGCATGTAGATCGCCATCTATGGGACTATGTTTTTATTGTTGTTTTACTTTGGGGCTAAATAATTGGCATGTTAAATACAATCTTCGAAAAAGGAATCTATTTTTGTTGATCAATTGATTCAACTAATCGATTCCAGTATTTATTATTATTTCTCATTCGAATGTCTTCAGATACTCAAAAGTAAAAGATAAAACTACTTTGTGATACCACATTTTGTGGTAATGTATAAATATATCAACGCTTCAAATAAACAAATATAATTCAAGCAAAAATCTAATAAAGTAATGGCTCAAAAGACTTAGCTCCAAGTCAAAAATATTCCAAAAAACTATCGGGTGAGTGGTGACTTCAGACTCAATCAATCATTCATTCACTCTGCGTCTGCGTCTGTTCGTTTGATAAAAAATCTACCTCAGCTTCGTTCTAAGGATATTGATAGTGTTGTTTTATTCCGTGACTTCGGCTTTTTTCTAACAAGGACGACTGTGTTTTGTGATTTGGACTTTTCGTTTGTTATACAAAATGTTGCGTTGCCTGAACTGCGGATTACGCGTTCAACGAATACAGAGGCATGTTGTTACATCTCTGCCGAGTTGCTAATAATCTTATCTATTTGGCTGAGAATTGAACATGTAAGTATCTTATCTGCAGGGCAGTTAAGTAGAGTATGCGTGCACGATAACTTGAAATCTGAGTGCGAGACCTCACTGAATAAAAAAATAAAAAATTATTTAATACAATCGAACTTCAGGTCTTAACTTATCGTGGACGCGTGAGATTACATATCTGTCTACTTATTAGCTAACTTATGGTATGTGACAACTACTAACACCCATTGTTTTGTTTTCAGTTTCCCATGGAAGATGTATTATGTCATGCTTGTTATGTATTGTTACAAAATGCTGATGTAAACACACCTAGAATATTAGGTCATACTAATATCTGTGCTGGCTGTGGCTGTTCCTTGAATGAAGCTAGACTTCACTCTCTCAAAGAAAATGGGCCATTTTATGAATATTTTCCATGGATTAGATCAATACAGGTATTTATCTGAACCCCTAGACACCTATTACTAAGGTTTAAAGAATTTTATTCTCATCATTATATCTCAAAATACAAACATTTGATGCATTTTTTAATCATACCTTAGATAAACGTCAAAGCTCTCTTGGTTGGTATGTTTTTTATTCAACTTAGTTATTTAAGAGATTGTGCGTTTTATCATTTTTTTATATTGCTTTATTTAACAATGGTAATTATTTTCAGAATGGAAGAGATGCTGTTTGTCATAATTGTTGGCAGCGAGCTAGCCGACAAGCTGCCCAAGATTCTCAACGAGAAATGGCTACACCACAGTTACCACCTGCCCCTACCCCTGCACCTGCACCTGCCCCTAGCCCTGCACCTGCACCTGCCCCTAGCCCTGCACCTGCACCTGCCCCTAGCCCTGCACCTGCACCTGCCCCTGGACCTACCCCTCCACTGGCCCGGCCTGAACTGGCCCCTGTCTATTTACCTCATTACAAGAGAGCTGCTAGTACATCACGACACTGCATTTATTCCGACTGTGGTAATGCATCTATGCATTTAATACCAACGTTTATTAAAAAAATGTTAATCACAGAACATAACTTTTATGTGCCCCGTTTTGCACGTGTTTGCCAACATCATCTGTTTTCAAATACTTGGCAAGAATTAACGGAACAATCATCTACAATATCAAGTTTTACTATTAATCAAATAGAAGATTTAATTGATATTGCAAAACAAAAAACTGTCACATTTGATTTTGAATGTGTAGAAGAAATGCCCAATCACATATGTCATTATTGGACTGGTCTCGAAGTGTCCGAATTTGTTAATTTATTTAATGAGTTACCTTTAGCTAATCTGGTACCATCACCAAAAACTGCTTTAGCTATTTTTTTAATTAAAATGAGGACAGGGGACAGTAGCAAGAGGTTGTCTTCTTTATTTAATATACCTCGATCAACTATGGAGAGGCACATGAACAAAGTACGCTCATGTTTTATGGAACATTTTGTACCATTACATATTGGGTTGCAACATCTTACTAGACAAGATGTCATAAGAAGAAACCTCAGTATTCCAAATGCTTTTTTTGGTAATCCAAATGACTCTGATGAAACAAGACCTGCAATCACAATATGTGATGGTACTTATATATATATTGAAAAGAGTTCCAATTACTTTTACCAAAAGGAAACTTATAGTTTACATAAGTATTTGAACCTGGTCAAACCATTTCTTTGTGTGTGTACTGACGGACATATTATTGATGTGATAGGTCCTTATGCTGCCACTCAGACTGATGCCGAAATCATGAAAGATTTATTTAGTGATGAAACTGGGCCCATGCGAACCTTTTACAGAGAGGGAGATGTATTTATACTGGACCGAGGGTTTAGAGATGCAATTCCACTGTTGGAGGCCTGCAATTACAATGTGCAGAAGCCTGAGTCGTTAAATGAGGGAGAACACCAGTTAACAACCATTCAGGCGAATAAAAGTCGATTAGTGACATTATGTCGATGGGTAGTCGAAGTAGTTAACGGACGGTTTAAAAGAGACTATAAATTATTTCGCCAGGAGTTTTTTAATAGAGCTCATGCGCATTTAATAAATGATTTTAAAATTGCAGCTGCATTAATTAATAGATTCCATCCCACAATCCAAGATCGGCCAGATTCTGCTCTTATAATAGAAAGGGCCACGAGGTATCTACATACCCCAAATTATTTGGCAGAATTTGTGAGAAATTATAATTTAAATAGGCGATCAGTCATGTTTAGACGCATCGATGGGAGGTTTCCTCAGTTAAATATGTTTCCCGTATTTAGTTACTCTGAATTAATTCTTTTCGCTTTGGGCCCATATCAGGTCAAACAAGCACGGTCATATTATGGCGAACATGTTCGGCAAAATGGGTTATACGAAATAGAAATATGTCCTGAGCTGGAACACTCGGAAGAAATGGTTGCTGCCGTTGGAGGAAATATACCTTATTTATTGAGGGGTCGAATACAATCGCGCCATGTTGGTTGGCGTAAATATTTCACTTATATTTTAATCGATGCACAACCATCTAGTAATAATTGTTTAGATACCATATTAGGATACTGTTGTAACTGTCTCGTAGGTAACAGAACAGTGGGATGCTGTTGCCACGTCATGGCCATAATATGGTATTTGGGATGGGCTAGATATGAAACCAATTTAACAGCACCAGCATCATATTTAGATAACATATTACTTGTTATTGAAGAATAAATCGATAAACTCTTATACTTCTTTTTATTTTTTTCGAAACCTGTACCATTTCACCACAAACCTTTAATACAGTGACAAACCGGTATTTTGTCAGTCTTAAAACATTATTTTACCCCATTTAATTGAATTGAAATAATAGAAAAGGTAACCTACTAATAATTGTAAATACTTAACAGACAGTACTTAATACAATTATATTAAGTATGTGAGTCAAGAAGTTAATTGATGTCAATTAAATATAAAAACACATGAAAAGATAGTAAAACATACAACCTGTTCGATTTTATTGCGATGTGTTTTATAATCTTATCAGAAATACCGGTTTGTTATGAGGTACTGGTCTCTTTCCATATTATTATTTACTCGAGTACCTACGTTTTGCATCTAACCAAATTGTTTTCACATTTATATTGATGGAGATACTATGGAGACAGACTAGATAATTCCAAATAACTGGAATGTTTACAGACATAGACTAGCTTATGTGATGATTATGAAGTTCCTAGTTGAAAACTAATAGCAATGCTGTCTGTAAAGGATAAAATGTATAAACAATACCAGTAGGCGGTTATCATGTTTAACGTCCAATAACTTTTCAATCAGTGCTTTATATGGCATTAAATCTATATATCATAAAAATACCATTAATAAGTTATCGTATGACATAGAACTGCAATTTGGGCATTGCATGGCATTGCTGACTTTCACCTCCATACTAACATGGGCATGGTCCGTAAGTTTGGTATAACCTGATGTGCTGTTGTTTGTACCGTACCTACTACTTCCATGACTCAAATAGAAAAAAAAATAAACAGTATTATGTACCTACCGTACTTACTACTTCCATGATTCAAAACAGAAGAAACATAACCATTCCATGGCAGTCGGGTAAAAAGTAAAAACTTAGGGTAAAAAAGAGAAAAACAATGATCTATGATTGTAACTAATCTGTGATTGTAAAATGAGAATGAGTCTGTGGTCTCACAAGCGTTATCACAAGCTCAAATCGATTACAGTGCAATTCGGAACGCATCCCAGGTCTAAGCCGAAACGGACGTAAAAATCCAAAAAATAAAAAACCAAAATCCAGTGCGCGATAAATCGCGCATTGCATTTTGGTTTTTTTATTTTTCAACTCTCGTAGTTTAGTTTTTAGTTTTTTTTTTAGCATTGAAAATCTAACTTAACAACAACAGAATGCATTCTAGCGCGTCGAAAAAACACACTGTTTGGATTTCAACTCTCGGCGGTAAGCAAAGCGTTGAAAATCCGGTGAGCGAAACAAAATCGCTGCGATAAATTTACGTCCGTGCGAACGTCGACTAATCATGATTCTGTTGGCTATGCTCCGAATTGCACTGTAATCAATTTGAGCGTGCTTAAGCCCGTTCCGAATTAGCGTAAGCACGATAACGATGTCCCGTGAATTGTCATAGATGACGTCATGACATGCGCCATCTTGCGATAACGCCGACCATGCCCTAGTAGATTTTCAACTCTCATTGACAACAACAGAATGCATTCTAGCGCGTCGAAAAAACACATTGTTTGGAATTCAACTCTCGGCGCTAAGCAAAGCGTTGAAAATCCGATGCGCGAAACAAAATCGCCGCGATAATTTTACGTCTGTGCGAACGTCGACTAACCATGATTCTGTTGGCTATGCTCCGAAATGAACTGTAATCGATTTGGGCGTGCTTAAGCCCGTTCCAAATTAGCTTAAGCACGATAACAATGTCCCGTGAACCGTCATAGATGACGTCTTGACATGCGCCATCTTGCGATAACGCCGACCATGCCCTAAATTAATATCACCGTGAGCGCTGTCAAAAATAACAGTTGTTTGTTTTGTTTTGTTTTGAGTCGCATCACATCTTTATCCCGTGGTATTTTCGAAATTTTGCTTCTGACTACAGTCACCATCTAACCGAAGCAGAAGAAGAAATTTTTGGTTTACATAATCGTGATATATCAGCTTATTCGAGATATCAAAATCGGAACGCAAATTATTGATGTGAGCGGTTATGGCTTAATTCGGAATACAGGCGTTGTCAATAATGTCAGTGGGTGGTTGTCAAATAGTTAAATGTCAACAAATGGAATGAAAATACGAAACTATTTACGGTGTGAAATGTCATTAATTTTCCTGCGCGGGCAATAAAATCAAAAGCAAAAGAGAAAAACCAACAAAATGTTCTCTAAATATTTGGCCTATGATTAATTATATTTCTAAAATAAATATGGGAAGGCAAGTAGGAAAAGTAACTCGACAAATAAGAAAAAAAAGTAGCCTTGTTTATATTTTTTAACGTCGTACTATCTTCATAACTTTCAGGCATGCAGAATGGAGGAAAATTGCGAAAAAGGAAAGAAGAAAACGGATCCGCACAATTAATGCTAAAGAAAGGGGTATGTCAACAAGAATCATGGATATTCATTTCATTTAATATAATGCTAGGTATATAATAAAGTATACTTTAAACACAGTTACTTCAATACAGGTATTATTTAATTTTTTGCCAGAATGCGCCTTCATTCTTGATAGTTCTATAACTTCTCCATTAATCTAGTTATTTCAGTTTATATGCCTTTTCAGCAGCACACAAAGGCTAGTTCCGGTCAGTGGGTCAGACGGCTAAGACGTTATGGGCCGAGTTTTATCTTACCATACTGTATTTCAAACAGCTTTTATAGGAGAGCTATTCATAGATGCAAAGATAGATAAAATGATTTTTCACAGGTAGGTATGGACTGTTGTAATAATTAATATGTATCTATTGACATCTAGATAAAATTGTCTTCACTGAATGGTATATCAAACAACAAGACCTAGAGGAAGAATTAATACTTGAGCAAATTAATAAACAGAATGATGAAGAAAATGAAAAATGGATTCAAGCTGAAAAAATTGCAATCACACAATGGAAAAAACTTCAAGAAGAAAAAGAAAGACTCAAACAAAAGCGCCTTGAACAAGAAGCTAAGCTAAAGCTGGTAAGACTGCATTGTAAATTTATCCTTTTATATTCAAAAAATCTATGTATACCAAATGGTTGATTTTTCACTGCTATCTGTTGTTCAATAATCTTGTTTTATTTTTTACTACAATTGTTATATTATTGTTCTAAACTCAATTGAGATTTCAGGCTGACTACTAGTCACCATAATAAACTATTAAAAATCACTATAATAATAAAATTATTGCAGGAATGGGATTTAGAACAGAAGAAAAAACAAATAGAAGAAGAAAGAATAAAAACAGCTCAAGAGGAACTGAAAAGAAAGCAAGACATCTTCATGGATCACTTGGATTTGTTCTTATCTGGAGATTCTATTGAGCCTCCAGCTGAATTGAAAGTGATGCATGAGACAAGACCTGATGCTGAACTTTGTCCATTTTTCTCTAAAACAGCATGTTGTCGATTTGGTGATCAATGTTCAAGAAACCATCAATATCCTGGCATCAGCAAAGTATATCCTTTTCATAAATTTAATTTCATGATGATAAAAAATGAAACAATTTTGATTGCAGGCCATGCTGTAGGCAAAAATATAACACCCCTAAACATTACTTTTTTATGTTACTCTAATGCACACTGCCATCTGTGTACATTTTGAGTTAATTGGCTATTAATAATACAAACTTTTTATTTTAGGTGCTATTAGGTACAAGTTTTTATAACCACTTTGGGTTAAGTAATACAAATGTCAATGAATATGACACAGATATAATGTTAGAATTTGAGGATAGTGATACATATAAGGAATACAAAGACTTTTTCTTTGATGTATTATCTGAATTTGAAAAATTTGGTCGAATAACACAGTTTAAGGTGAGTAATAAAATTATATTCCAAAACCGCAAGATAATAATAAACCTTGTCTCTGAAAATCTTAACAAGTTGATCAGCAAATCTTATGTTTGCTCTTGTTGACCACTTAATATTTGTCACAAACATGTATTTGAATTTAAATAGGCTTCCATTATCTAAAGACATTTATTATTTTTAGAACTATTGAATAAAATATTTTTACTCAAATCAACTTCAGATTTTTTACCATCTAGACATGGTTGACCATTTTATAAAGAACAAAAGGAGGTTTGTATATAAGTCTTGAAGTTATATTCTTTACATATAAATAAGAGATATCCATATCATACCTATTTAAAAGTCATTATAGTTATGGTTTAATCTGGTTGTAGGTCTGTAATAACTATGAAAAACATCTTCGAGGAAACACATTCATAGAATTTGCTGAGCTACGATGTGCTGTAGCGGCATATCGATCTCTACATACACGCTGGTATGGCGGCAGACAGCTATCCTTACAGTTTTGTCTTATAAATTCCTGGAAAAATGCTATATGTGGTAACTAATCTTTTTTTTTTTGTGGATGTATAATTTGTATGCATTAATGAGGAATTTAAATTAATGTGTTATTATTTATATTACAGGCCTCCAATTACGAAGGCGTTGCCCAAAGGGTCGCGCTTGTAATTTTTTACATGTTTTCAAAAATCCAAATAACTTATATAATGGATATTATACCAATAAAATTGTTCAAGAGAAGGAAAGGTGAGTAAAGAATATTAAAACACATATTATTTAGTATCTTGATCGCTTCTTAGGTAGCAATAGTAGCAAGCAATTAAATTAATATACATTGTTTTAGGACTCCCCGTTCGTCAATGCGGTCATGGAGGTGGTCCGAATCACCGGAAACGGACGTCTCTAAAAGAGTGATTTCAAGACGTTCTGAAAGTAGTGACAGACGACGTCGAAGATCTCGACACCGCGACGAAAATGATAAACATTACCGACGAACTTCACCTCGACGAAGTGATCGTCGTTAGTTGCGAGCTATTGATTTTGTAACGAGGTATTTTAAGAGAAAATGCTCTAAATAATAACCTGGGTACTTATTGAACTGATAGTTTCTTGTAGAAAATACAAAGCTAAGTATATAAAGGTGCCTATAAATTGGCTCGAATTTTGACAATCATTATTGAATAGAAATGAAATGTTTATTTCTGTAAGTACCTAGATCTTTTATGACATTTTTACACGTCAATATTTTAAAACTTAATAGCGCGGCATTTTCTAGCCGACTGATCCCTAAGAAGAAATTTGAATTTGAATTTTTTTCGATTTTTTTATGTCTGGAAGGGCCTTTTCTAAGAAAGAGCCATTGTAGCTTTGAGTTGACCTGTCCCAACAACAGCATGCATGCATCAGTCATCGTGTAGCTCAATCCTATTTTAGGGAGCTCAACGACGCCCCGTCACACGACGTTACCAGATCCGCAGGAGTCCGCAGGACATTTGTGTTGGCCGGATACAAAATACTCAAAATGTATTGTATTCTATTGTCACTCGTTATGCTGTTTTGACGATCAATAAGAACTGTCAGCTTGTATTTTATCGATCATTACTGTCGCCTGTCAACAATCGACAAATATTGAGGTTAAAATCGAGCAAATTTGCAGGCGTAGGAACGCCTAATTTTTGTTGATCGCTTTTAATGTTCGACAAAACAATTATGACAAGACGCACGCGCAGCATAACCACCATAGAAACGGAGTTTGTCGACGAAAGTAGAGACAAAATGACAAATTCGCCATACCCATTCACGGCAGTCCGGTCCGCTTTGCCGTCATCTTGCAGGATGCACGGCGAATCCTGCTCGATATTGCCGGACGCCATGCAGGCTGCGACAACATTCACAATCCTGCATAAAGCGGACTGCCGGCCGTTAAGGCGAAAATTTTCTTACGTTTTTTGCAATTTGCAAGTCTGTATTAGGTTGTATGTTGATATAAATATGATTCGCGCACGTATCAAATATTTATTTATAGAATTATAATCATAAAAATCAGCAATACAACTGCAAGTTCATATTACCCTATTGAATGACTATTTCATGAAATCGTGAGATTTGAGGTCACTTCTAACTTATGGAGCAATGCTATAATGCTATGTATTGCTGATTCCAATGATTATAATTCTAAATATTTGATACGTGCGCGAATCATATTTAAACATACAACCTGACACTGACCTGCAAATTGCAAAAAAACGTAAGATAATTTGAATTTCGCGGGCTACCTTAGCGCATCCCCCTCTTCGATCAATGATTGATCGAAGATCCCCTTAAGAAATCTTTCTACAATCTGCCATTTTGTTTATTTTACCGTCGATAAAACTCGTTTTTGTGGTGGTCGTGCTAGCTACGCGTACTGTCTATGATAAAAATCGACCCACAATGGCATTCAATAAAAAATTTACGATGTCTATCGTCTGTTGCTTACACATTGACTCGATATTACGATTTTATTAATTTGATCACATGCATAGATCGTCAAAAGTCGAGTAAACTTGTAGGCACCACCAAATCAAAATTACAATCATAATAATAGTACAAAACTTATGTACGGTCACCAAAAGTAGAACAACACATAAGATTTAAAAAGTTAATTACTTATTATTAAGAAAAATATAAAAAAAAAAACATCGAAATAAACGTATTAGAATTACTGAATATTAAAACCACAGATTAATACAGATGGGACACTTCGCAGTTTAGGTATGAAGCTACAAGTACGCGGCGGGCTTATCTCACTGGGTCAATTCAGTGTGGGCTGTATCGGCCGGCTCGCACGTTAAGGGTTGGACCTCATCTGGCAGCACGGAATCGCCTTTTTCCGTCGCCCTTTCTCTTTCTGTCGCTTAGAACTGCCATTTGCTAGACCGAGACAGAAAGCATAATGCGATAGCACGCGGCGGAATCCTCGAGGCGATCGGCATCACGGACAAAATGCAATGGTCGGCAGGGAGACTCCGGAACGCTGAAGCGCGCGATAGCATGCTAACGCATCCTTTCACCGCCGATCACTTGCTATCGCATGCTGTCTCACTCTATCGTACAATGGCGCACGCGGCCGCTCGTCAGCTCAGTGCAGCCTTTTTTGTCTGCGGTATGCGACAGCGCGCGTTCGCATGCGGCAGCATACTGCAGCACGTGGTAGCACAGGCGGAACAAATGCGATTCCGTGCTGCCAGATGAGGTCCAACCGTAATTCGATACTCACTCACGCGCCGCGTCGTAAATGAAGACAACCCTAACGAGTCAGAAAGTATAAGAGACGCGATAGAAAGAGAGGCAACTTATAGGTGAATATAACTGTAGGTAATGAAGCGATGTGCGACCTAAATTGCACTTTATTGTGTCATAGCAAGTCGCTTTGTATTTAAATGATTTTGCGGAGTGTCCCATCTGTGCTAAAGCTAAGGTTTCCTAGAACGTTAACGGCTACGTGAACGTTAACGGCCGTAGTGACGGCTGTCATGAAAATGATGATAGCGGCAAAGATTTAAATCATTAGATTATTCGCCATAACGGGTCAAAAGATAGTCGCATTTCTGTTTCGTTTTGACACCTCTGACACGCAATGGCTCAGTGAATTCACTTGATTATCATGGAAACACTGCTTAGTAACGTGTTAGCTCAATCTTCTTAGTATAGACACTTTTTCTTGTGAATAAGTACGGTGAGGGCCAATCTAGCGAGTTAAATCTTTGGGGGGCGGGGTATAACATAATCTATATAAATAGAAAGAGAAGTCCTGACTGACTTACTGACTGATTGACTGACTCGTCAACGCACAGCCCAAACCCGGACCTAGAAAGCTGAAATTTTCACAGAGGTTCCTTTTTAATGTATTGTTATATTAAAAAGGAACCTCTGTGAAAATTTCAGCTCTGTGGAATAAGGTAGGAATTCCCAGTAAGTACTATGTTTCCGTGGGTTATTTTCCGACATCCACGTGGGCGAAGCTGCTGGCAAAAGCTAGTGTGAAAATGACAAATTTTCATGACGGTCGTTATGGCCGCTTGCCTACGAAACGGCAGTTTTAGCAGTTGAATAAATGTTTTGTGTAAATTTTGATAACATGAAAAAGTGTCAGTGTTAATGGACTTTCTTTGCTGACTGTACCTACCTACGTGTAGTTGTTGCTTTATTTCGGCTTCTAGCCTCATTCTGTAAGGAATCTCTCGGAATGTATGTAATTTAAAGTATTTTTTCTTTTGTGAAATTTTATGTTTATAAATAATAATAAAATACTTTTTGGAATTTTGATATATTTTTATAAATTTATACGAGTGACCAAAAGCTCCTTTTCCTATTCTATGGTGACCAAATCCGGATTTAACTGTAGAAGCTCCATTCAAAAAGTGTGGTGCGGCGCGGCAATGTTTGTATAGAGTTTTATACAAGATACGTTTAAAATTACATAGACCGCGACGCGCCACCCGCACCACACTGCGCTTGGTATAGTAGAGCTCCAAAATCACTCTCATTCGAGAACTCACACTAAGCCTGCCTTGTCCCGACCCAGCTAAAAGCGGGCGCGTCAGAGATGTCTATATAGGACATGGGGCATGCAGGCGGTAATAATGAACAATAATGGTATCGCGGAATAAATGATGGTGAGTATGACCAAGACGCGGCCGGCGGCACGCTACTCCCTTCTCCCATCCCGTTATCCTTTCCGATCAACCCTGAGTCCCTGACAGAGGTGTCCCAATCGGACAGGAACATGGTGGTGGTTTAAATAATTGGCATCTTGAATTAAATGATGATGAGCATAACTAAGACGCGGCTGGCGGCGGTGGCGGGCTACAGCCCGCTCTTCTTGCCGAGCGTTTGTTCTTCGTGCCGACTGCTCCGCCCCGATGTTCGCATCTGCTCTCGCCGTCTCAGCCGAGCCATTGGCCGGGCCGCAGACGAGCTGCAGTGTGTCAATTATAGAATTTTATAAGTTTAAAGGGTGGCATGGGACATCGACGCACAACCTGCTACCATGGATTCAGTACATGGTTCTGGATCTGGACCCCAGCGTGGAAAATTTTCGTCGGTTATTTTAAAGAAAATCACCTTGACCTACGCGGTCAAAATGTATGAAGCAACAAACTTTTTTTTTAAATAACTGGCGAATTTATTCAACGCAGGTGTCCAGAATCATGTAGGTACTGAATCCATGGTAACAGGGTAACAGGTTGCGCGTTGATTGGCGTCAATGTCCCTTGGGTATGTTCTGTGTCCCTGCCACCCGTATACTAGAGTTGCACCGATTATTTGGTTACTATTCGGTATTCGGTAAATTTTTGATATTCGGCCAAATGATTATTTTTTTAATCTTCGGCCAAATGATTATTTTTTTAATCTCGGGGAACCTTGGATGAATTACGATGGGCCGAAGTCAACTCGCAGAACCTTAAACAATTGTGTTGAGGCACTAAGGCTGATTATTATGCTTACTTGTAGTTCATGACTTAATAAACGCTAAAAAAATCGACTAAGTACTTACATTATGCAAAAAAAACGGAAGACATCATACACCTACTCTGATTTTTAACTTGCTAGACTAAAATGACATAACATGACTAAAATGTAATAGATGAGCAAATTAGTTTTTTTTTTTTAATTATAGACTATAATAATAATAAAAAAAAATAATAATAAAATTCTTTATTGAACGAAAACACAGTATGACAAAAACATTTAGTGCGATAATACCTACATTAGTAAAATACTGTGTCGTAGGAATTAACGCCCACCTCAGGAAAAAGACGATAGCGTTCTAGAATTTATACTAAACACGAGATAGATTACAAACTAGAATAATAGGTTAAAAATGTGAATATGTGTAGGTACGAGCGAATGTATTATGTGCGTGTGGGTGTTTGCATAGGTGTGTGAGTATGTGTGTGTGTGTGTGTGCGTGAGTGTGTCTTAATTTATGTGTTATGAATCTATTTCGGAAGGAAGAGGTCGATATTGGAAACAAATCAGGGTTTGACCAAGCTCTCCAGGTCTTCATAGGTGAGGGTTTGAAGCCAGTCGTCAGTGAGTTTTTTACAGTCCCTATAAGAACGAGAATGAACATGGAGTACACTGTTTACCTTATTGTACAGCCTCGAACTAAAGAAATCGTATTGCCGCCGGACCACTTCAAGTTTCGCCGACACTATGCCACAAACTCTGTCCGATCTACACCCACGTCTACGCTCAATAGTGGCGTTAGGGTCGTAAGGCAACTCCGAGTGTTTCCGTAACATTGTGCATAGAATGAAAGACTGCCTTACAGTAGGTATCTTCCATAACGAGTACAAATCGTGAGTCGGGAAACGAATGGGTTTATGTGCCATAACCTTAAGGACCCCTCTCTGTGCCCTCTCAAGTCGAAGGAGAAGACACTTCCCAGCCCCACCCCAAGCCGTTATACAATATGTAAGAACGGAGTGAGCAAGTGCAAAGTAAACTGTTTTCAGGGTAGAAACATTTGCGGAAGTTCTAAGGTTTTTAAAAACAGAAATCAATCTTCTTACTCTAGAAACCAGATAACTGACCTGCTCGCTCCATGAAAGTTTGCTATCAACTACTACTCCCAGATATTTAATAGAGTCCGTGCGTACAACTCTGGCACAGGTACATGCCACATTCGGACCAGAATCGCACACATGAGCTATCAAGCAGTAGTTTGGGGACGGTTGTGATGCCTGTTTTGGACCAAATGCGATAAACCTTGTTTTATCAAGATTTAGGGTGAGCAAATTTTGAGTTAACCATTTCATAACTTTCTGCAACGCTGATTCTGCAAAGAGACGGGCCTCCGACCAATCCCTACCGTGAACCAGGATGACTGTGTCATCAGCGTAGGTGATCACCTTAGAGTTAGCTGCGCTGAGCTTACAGAGCTCGTTAATGTAAACAAGGAATAACGATGGTCCAAGAACGCTTCCTTGAGGAACCCCATAAGTTAGAGACACCTCCCCGCTGGTGTAACCATCTAGTAAGACGACCTGGGAACGTTCTGTCAGGTAACTTTTGAATAGGTCAAGTGGTAGGCCTCTAACACCAATCCTTTCGAGCTTGTCTAGCAAAAGGGGAACAGAGACTATACTATATAAATGAATTACTGAATTAATTTAATAAAAACTTTTTTACAAAAAAATACAACCGACTTCCAACAACAACACTACGAAGTGAAAAATAACTTTAATTTCGGAAGTCGGTGTCTGGTGAAATGTATTTTCGTTTTTTTGCCACCGACTTCGGAAATTAAAGTTATTTTTCACTTTGTAGTGTTGTTGTTGGAAGTCGGTTGTATTCTTTTGTAAAAAAGTTTTTATTTTTCACTTTCTAGTTGTAGTAGCTACCCCACACAAATTCTAATACCACTACCTGCAAAACAAACTAGAACATCATCCATATAAAAGTGGGGAAAAAAATACGTATTATTGAAGCTAACTAAAAACTACCGAAACAAAGTTAATACATTTTATATGGGACCAACTCTCGAATAAAACAAAAAAAAATCCAAATCGGTCTAGCCATCTTCGAGCAATCGGGGAACATACATAAAAAAAAAGGTTCCGACGAATTGAGAACCTCCTCCTTTTTGAAGTCGGTTAAAAATATCTATTGCAATAAAACAAATCACTAGATTTGAGGACTATTCTAATTCTATTGTATTCTTCTATGTGTTACGTTTAAGTTTTATAAAATAATAATTTAAGGAGAGAAAGAAACGAGGCTTTTTTAGGACAATATTTTAGTATTCACATCAATAGATGGCGCCTGGAAAAACTAATCCGACCTAGATTAAAAACTCTGTGGTCTTTTGAAAACATCTACACAGTACACCTATCAGTAGGTACACAATTTTGGAGCTTTTTCTAAAATAATGAAAATTAAAACTTATAAAAAAAGTGTTCGATCTTTGCTCATAGAAACATAGGGTAGTTTAATTTGGCTTGTCCATTCGTCTGTTTTCCTACCCGCATTTGGAATCGGCGGATGGTCCTGCCCCGCGCGCGCGCTCGCGCCATGCAGAGAGCTTGACACCCTGTTCGCTCTGGATCGCCATTTGATGTGGTCAATTTTGGTGTTAAAAACTTAAACTGAATATTTTTATGAAACTTACATGCATTGCCGTGCAATTAGAACGTTACTTACCTACGTATTCCTACGTCCATCGAGACATTTTTCACGCGAGTGCTGAACTTCTATGTATTTCCTGAAGCTGATCTAGTGCCATGGCTGGGATATCCAGGTTAGTGGTCAGGCCTTTTTATCTACCCTGTTTTTTGAGCAAGATCAGATTTTTATAAGGGATTTTAGGTACAGCACTTTTCTCCAATGATTTTCGGTCCTTCGATTTAAATTTTTATCAAGCGTCCTTATTCAGACTCCACAAAAAGTATTGAATATCTTTTATTTTATTCTAAAATTGAAAAAAATAAACAATAAACTAACTTTAATCATCGACACGGATAAAAAGTACCTACGCATAGCCACTGAAACGTTACCGCTACCATACGTTTCAGTGGCTATTAGGCATAGTTTTTAGCTAAATGGTTGCTAAAATAAAATTCGGAATATCAATCGAAATTTTAAAGCAAATTGCTAATCAATTGCTTCTTATGTACGAAAAATTTGTCTGCTCGACAACGTACCTAAATGACTCAATGAATGTCGAACTGTCAAAATGAAACCGATTCCGATTGATAGTCTTACGCAATAAGGAAGGTTAGCTTTACGCTCTACGCCGACTTTGTTCCCTTTAAAACTTTTTGTACTGGGTAACTCTATGAAAGCTTCTAAAAAAACTAAGAGATAGCGCTGCATTAAATTTCGCATTCTGTGGATGAACATTAGCCAATCACAAACAAAACATAGTAAAAATAAACAATTGTCAAGATTGGCGGCGCGGCGGCGGCGGGCGGCGATTTTAAGTAGGTACCGGATGTTTTTGCGTAAAAATACGGAGAAAACGAATTTTCCCAGATATGAGACCTAGCTAGATCGATTTTTCGCCCCCGCATAGCCCTATATTGCAACTTTCATCGAAATCGTTCGAGCCGATTTCGAGAACGTGTTGCGAATATTATATATTAGGTTGGGGAAAAAATCTTTTCGTATTAGTATGTCAATCTGCCTAGCCTTTTCCCAACTATGTTGGGGTCGGCTTCCAGTCTAACCGGATGCAGCTGAATACCATTATTTTACATGGAGCGACTGCCTATCTGACCTCCACAACCCAGTAACTGGGTAATACGATACCCCTTGGTAAGACTGGTTGTCAGACTCGGGCTTCTGACGACCCGTAACGACTGTCAAAGATCTACGAATGACAGCCGTATTAGTATGTATGAACTTAAAATAAAATCTCTTTGGCTATACTATTTGTATCTGGCTGGTTTTGTTATCTTGAAAGTTTAAATTTTAAAGAACATAATTCCGAATACAAATTAGGAAAATGTGTGATTTTCATTTGTTTTTCGTACTGTCAAGATGAGTGATAATACTTATTTCATTAATAAAATAAAATCTAGGTTATTAATTATTACACAGATAAATGTGCAGCGATTGTTAGCCAACAGCTCAAACAGGCGTTGAATAATTCTAAGCTACAACAGTACAACTTTGACAAAATGACAATTGCTTTAGCTTTCACATCAGCTTAATGAGCAGCAAAAGCTAGAGGCAAAAGTAACAATAAAAGCAACAGCTAAAATTGTGAAGAAACAAATTTAACCGTCACTTTGACTTTGTGACGTTACTTTGGCTGTTGCTTTTGATGAAGAAACTAGCCGTCAGTCTCTTTGTTAAAGAAAGTCGCACGCGGGTCGCCAACGGCCAACTATTAAAACAACAAAATGCCAATTATTCAAAATAAACTTTTACCGCGGTTGTTCACTAGCAATTCCAATCCTAGCCGAGCCCGAGTTCTATTTCACTCAACTCGTATCGAGTTGAGTGAGATTCAATGCACACTCGCGCGCCGAATGGCGTGCGTTCGATCGACCGAGTTGATAAAAACTGAATCCGATTTGACTCGTTGACGATTTGATTCGAGTTACTCGAATCAAATAACTCGACGCGCGCATCGCTAGAACTTACAAAAACGCTGTTTAATAGTATGGCCGCATAACTACGAAATATCTAGGCACCGAGCGCGATTCCGGTAAATATAGGCACACACGGCACATCAGAACATAGTCCTTTGACCCATTCTGTATCACTGGCACTACACACCTATACACACACGTGCTTAATTCTTTTACCGGTTCGTAGCAGCAGTTTTAACTAATAATAATAAATAACGAAATGACAAAAACACTGTCTACGGAATCACGCCATTAAAACAAAAGTGACTTCTCACTCGCCCGCGACGCGCCCACGCTAACGCGCTTCGTCAGCCGCGGAGGAGCCGTTTACGTACGCACTGTATGTCACTTTTCACTGCGATAAATTCAAGTTCTATCTATGGTCTACCTTGTCGGCAGCACAATTATTACTAAAGTAATTACAATTTACGGACCGGGGAAACACGCGGAGCGCTCAGCGATAGCGGCGTTGCCTCAAAGAGGTACTCCTTTGACACCGCCGCCGGCGACCGTATGCATCTCGCTTTATTGTTTATTTAAAATTATTTTGCAAACACATTTTTACTGCGAACTATTACTAGTGTATTTCTAAAGAAATGCACATTTTGTACAATAGGTGTAGACAACAATCTTCGCTTATACAACCGAGCAAACCATTTACAAATTGTAAACAATAGATTTTACTGCGGCGGCGGCGCTCGAAAGGTTATTATTTAAATGGGTTTTCCCAGAAGTAATACGTCGTCGTTTTGTGGGAATTCTGATGAATCGTTTGTAATTAATTTAGTAATTCCGGTGCTGCTGACAAGGTTAGACCACAGAACTCGCATTTATCACAGTGAAAAGAGACATTGAAAAGTACTGTTGTTTTAATAGTGTGATTCCGTAGACAGTGTCTTTGTCATTTCGTTAATTATTATTATTAGTTAAAACTGCTACTACTAACCGGTACTAGAATTAAGCATGTGTGTGTACAGGTGCGTAGTGCTAGTGATACAGAAAGTGCCGTGCGTGCCTACGTTTACCAGGATCGGGCCCGGTGCCTAGATATTTCGTAGTTATGCGGCCATACCTACGTTGCAACTTAAAAGTGGAGTGCTGTTAAACACAGCGTTTTTGTAAGTAAACTTACAAAAACGCTGTTTGATTGTTGCTAAGATAACAAAAAATTAAAATTTTAATTTTTTGTTATCTTGCAACAATCTTACATGGATGTGAAGTGTGTGGATGCTCTGCCTTATGTACCTACTGTTACACGGTACGGTGGTACCTTCCTATAACACGAGACAGAATAATGGGGTCAAGCGACTAACAGCTGATAATAGCGCGTCGCGCGTATTCTTGTTAGGGTCTCAATATCTTATTAGAATGATTGTCATGCGCTTAGTAAATTAAAAAAATAGTTCCTTTGGGAAAGTTGTTTGTTATCATGACTCATGAGTACAATCTTGTGTTTAAAAATAAATCGGCTGCTCCACGACACATTTTGTCGAGTTATGTAGGGAACAGCAGATTTCTTTTTTTCGCGATTTCAGGTTTGGTCCCATTGTAAAAGTTGTTTGTTATCATGAGCACAATCATTGTGTTCAAGTATCGGTCACTAATTACCAGTCACACTATATATTAGTTCGATGACAGCTATATTATAAATGAACAGGGTATTTATGGGGGATCGGCAATAGTAGCCGCTAAATTCAAATTTTCTTACGTTTTTTTGCAATTTATTAGTGTCAGGTTGTATGTTGATAATAAAAACTTTTTTACAAAAAAATACAACCGACTTCCAAAAACAACACTACAAAGTGAAAAATAACTTTAATTTCGGAAGTCGGTGTCGGTGTCAGTGTTAAATGTATTTTCGTTTTTTGCCACCGACTTCCGAAATTAAAGTTATTTTTCACTTTGTAGTGTTGTTTTTGGAAGTCGGTTGTATATTTTTGTATTTTTTTTTTTTATTTTTCACTTTTTAGTTGTGTACCTACCCCACACAAATTCTAATACCACTATCTGCAAAACAAACTAGAACATCATCCATATAAAAGTGGGGAAAAAATACGTATTATTGAAGCTAACTCAAAAACTACCCAAGCCCTCTCGAATAAAACAAAAAAAATCCAAATCGGTCCAGCCATCTTCAAGAATCGGGGAACATACATAAAAAAAAATTAAAAAAAAAAAAAAGGTCCCGACGAATTGAGAACCTCCTCCTTTTTGAAGTCAAAAATCATATCATATTCTAATCAACATACAACCCGACACTGACCTGCAAATTGCAAAAAACGTGAGAAAATTTGAATTTCGCGGGCTACTACTGCGCAAATCACCTTATACATGTACAGAACAATCTAAAAACAAATTTTCACCTTGTAGTGTTGTTTTGGAAGTCGGTTGTATTTTTTTGTAAAAAAGTTTTTATTTTTCACTTTTTAGTTGTGGTAGGTAGCTACCCCACAAATTCTAATATCACTACCTGTAAAAGAAACTAGAACATTATCCATATAAAAGTGGGGGAAAAATACGTATTATTGAAGCTAACTCAAAAACTCCCCAAGCAAAGTTAATCAATTTTACATGGGACCAACTTTGATGTATACCCTCTCAAATAAAACATTTTTTTTTTCAAATCGGACGTTTCTTTAAAAAGATGCGTAGTCATACATAAAAAAAAAAGTGACGAATTGAGAACCTCCTTTTTTTGTTGTCGGTCAAATATTTTAATACCTTTGCTCGATGGTAATAACATGGAACTAGTAGTTACTCTAAAATAGGCTTGAATTTAGGGCAATATTAGTAGCGTTTTAGTTAGCTGTCAAAAATATTGAATTTGACACATCTGAGCATCTGTCAGAGTCTGACTGATAAATAAATTAATATAATAAAAAGTATTATCTTTTTTCCGATCTATGTATATAAATTAAAATGATCTAATTAGAGTATTACGGTTGGACATCGATCTCGACAATGGTTTTAAGATCAGTATTTTCTATGTTACTAATAAGACCAACTTATTTGTCGTATTACAATATTTACAAACTTACTTCTGCAGCAACTTTTACAAGTATATTAAAAATATCTCCGAGCAGTGATTTTGTTAATTCAATAGCTTCATATAAGACTAGAACAAGGACTGTAGAGAATACTGGTATAAGTATACATTTTTAATTTTTTGCGTTTGGTTTTTCTGTGAGATATTATCGTTTATGCTTACAGCAAAAGAAGCACTCATAATAATTTTCTACCTTGTTTTAGGTTTTGATGCCTCCAAAGCAAAAATCGTTTTAGCTCTCAATTTTCAGTCAGCTGAAGATGCTTTACCTTTTTATAAATTACCAGTTAAAACTTTGATTCATATATATAAAACTACAAAAGATGATGAAAGTAAAGGATTCTGCCAAAATAGATTGTACTACATTGCATCCCGCCTGAAGGTATGGTTCCATTTTTTCAGTTGTGATAATAAAAATAATAAATAATAATAAAAATCTTTATTTATCCAAAAATATACAGAGTTCGACGTTCAGGTTGTCATTAACACACACACATTTATTAGGTTGATAATATATGAATAAGCCCTTGTGATTCAGTGATATTATGTTTTTTACAGGTGCCACCATCAGTGCTAAGTGAAAAGCTTGCCAAGAGAACTTTTATTTATAGCTTATCATTTAATTGGATTCAGAAAGCATTAGATGTGTTAATAGGTAAGAGTTTAACCTTTTAACTGCCCAAGTTCATATCAGTTGTCGTACCCCCAGTGCCGCATGCACACAGTGAATTGAAAAATCTTTTTGATAGAATACATCGTAATTAAATATAAAAAGCAGATTGAACAAGCTGTGGTATTTGGTCGTAAATATACGACCCTGGCAAAATAGACATGAAAATATTTGTTGGATTAATCCGACATAAATGGTTAAAGGTTTAAGATGCATTGTTTGAGTGGTGTGGAAAAAAATATTTTAGCTAGCCCATTACCCAGTACCTGTGATATAGTATAAACTAAAATATCCATTTTAATAGATAAACATAAAAATATGGCAGGTGCTTGTGGCTAAGTAATAACAGCGACCCGGGTCGATCGATGAGGTAAAGCTACGCTTGCCGCGCTCAGTCTGTGGATGGGTGACTATCTTAATATACCGAGACCCTTCAGTGCCTCAGAAAGCATGTTAAGCCGTTCGTCCTGGCTGTCATTCTTGGATCTTTGACAGATGTGTTATCAGAAGCCCGAAAGTCTGACAACCAGTCTTACTAAGGTCTTATTATGTTACCCAATAACTGGGTTGTGGAAGTCAGATAGGCAGTCGCTCCTTGTAAAATACTGGTATTCAGCTGCATCCGGTTTGACTGCAAGTCTTCCAGGGCCAGAGGCCGACTTCTAGTCAAACCAGATGCAGCTGAAAAGACTAGTTAGGCAGATTGATTTGAAACATAAAAATATGAATATTATTTCAGATATGGATGTGTCTGCAGATAGAATACTGAGGGACTTATGGGTGCTGAAGTACCATCACGAAACAATCTACGAGAGGCTTCTAAGAGTTAAAAATATGGGTATTGACAATTTATATCCATGGATGGTTAGATGTTCTGAAGATATTTTGAATAGGTAAGCGAGCAAAACAAAAAGTATTAATTATTGTTAGTTAAATTCCACTCAAATTTTAAATGGCTCCACTGTACTTTAACACCCGCGCGTCCGAAAGTTCACAAATTTATAGCGTGTTGATGTCTTTGAGTAAAACACTTTCGCAAAATAAATAGGTCTTTACCTATGAAATTGCCGTTTTGTATGAAAAAATTTAAACGAATTTTTTTCATGCATTTTTTATTTGTATTAATCGAAGTAATCACCCATGCAATCAATGCATCTTTGCCAACGCAGTGGCAGTTTATTGATGCCCTTCTTAAAGAAATCAGCTGGACGGGAGGCAACAAATTCTTCAAAGGCATTTTGTACTGCCTCTCGGGTATTGAATTTTTTTCCCGCCAAGAAGTTATCCAAATTCTGGAAAAAGTAGTAGTCTGTAGGCGCAAGGTCTGGTGAGTAGGGCGGATGACGGAGAGCTTCCAACCCCAGTTCTTGCAACTTGGAGACCGTCTGCTGTGCGGTATGAGGTCGCGCGTTGTCGTGCAGGAGCAGCGGAGACGAGCGATTGACCAATACTGGTTGGAGATGTGCCAGCTTCTCCATCATTGTGTTCAGTTCTTCACAGTACACATCTGAAGTAATGCTCACCCCTTTTGGTAAGAAACTGTGATGAATCACACCGGCGCTAGACCACCAAACAGTGACCATCACTTTTCTAGGGGTAAGTTGGGGGGTGGGGCTTGCGGAAGACGAGTAATGGGCAGCTCGCCGTCCGGTAAGGACCAGGCCCGGGTCGACGGCGCGTTGTGTTCCACGCGCGCCTCAGATGTCAGCAGTGACGGGGTCAATTGGGCCGATGCCGCCGGGGTCGCGGGTAGTTCGAATGAGATACCGTGGCCCTGGCACGGGCAGCTGAAGGAACATGGGTGGGTTTTAGTCAGCAAAAGTCTGACACGCCCTCCCGACTCTGCCCAGAGCGGGAGAAGTCATTTGATGATTTCCCATCCACAAAAAAAAAAAAAGGGGGTAAGTTTTCGTTTAGGGCATTGTTTAGGTGCTGAACCAGGATCCAACCAACTTGCTGAGCGCTTGCGGTTATCAAACAGAATCCATTTTTCATCGCAGGTAACAATGCGGTTCAAAATTCCTTCATTTGTGTGTCTGTTGAGCAGTGCAAGGCACGTCTCGACGCGTACTTCGCGCTGGCGATCATTGAGTTCGTGGGGCACCCATTTGTCAAACTTTTTTACCTTGCCAATTTGACGCAAATGGACCAATATTGTTTTGACGCTAACGTCGAAAGATGCTGCTAATTCAGCCGTAGATTGTGTATCATCAGCTTCCACAATCGCCTTTAATTCGTCATTGTCGACCAAAGTCTTCGGACGACCGCGAGGTTCAGTTTTCAGGTCGAAATATCCAGAACGGAAGCGAGCAAACCAATAACAAGTGGTGCGTTGGTTTGTAGTGTTAGCTCCGTAAACGACGTTGATGTTGCGTGCCGCTTGTGCCGCGTTGCTGCCACGACGGTACTCATATTCCATAATTACTCGAATTTTTAACGTATCCATGATGACGAAAAGGATTGAAATGCGATGAAAATGTAACACTAATCAATAAACAAATGACTACTTTTGGAAAAAAAAATCCATGTTTTTAAAATAAAATTAATTTGAAATTAGAATTACACAATAAAATTGACATTTTACCACCACGACCACACTAAACCACCACGACCACGACCACGACTAAATTACTATAAAGTGCTTTGTGCTATTACTCAGAGTTTATCTCAGATAATGTACGAATTTCAATCCGAGGTAGTTCCGTTTTAAGTTTAGACAAAGTGACAGCGGATTTTAATGGTTTAAATGGGATGCGCTGTGGTAGCCCACGAATTTCATTATTTTTTGGGTTTTTTTGCAATTCGCAGGTTCGTTTCTGGCTGTATCTTGATCAAAATATGATACGCGGCAATAAAACATATGTATTTATATAATTTTAACCATGAAAATCATCAATACATCTCTCTAAGTTAGATTTCGTGCAGATTCGTCGAACGAACGAAATCAAACGACTCTGCACGAAATCTAAGTTAGGGAGATATATTGATGATTTTTATGATTAAAATTAAGTAAATACATATGTTTTATTGCTGCGTATCATATTTTGATCAAGGTGCAACCTGACACGGACCTGCTAATTGCATAAAACGCAAGAAAATTTGAATTTCGCGGGCTACCACAGCGCATCCTCCTTAATTTTGTGAATTTTATTATTTTCGTGTTCTTTTTTTATTGCAACCTATTTCGCAGTACACACACACACACTGACTTAGGATGCAAGAGTGAGCGAAGCGAGCTCGGGACTTGGGGCAACCCGACTCGGACAGGTTAGGTTGACCCCGCCATCCCCTTCTTGGTTATTTTTTTAAACCATCCAGAAATAGCAGCCCCGTTCGCGGGGCTGGAAAAATGGATTAGTACTCTATAAAAGCACTTAGGAGTTTTCAAAAATACACTAAAAAGTGTTTACCTACCCAAAAAAAAAATGCTACTATATAAAAGCGACGGGTGTTAAAGTATAGTGGATCCTTTTAAATGAATAAGTCAACCATACTGACTGTATGAAAACAGATAGACTTACTTTATAAAAATATTGTTTGATGGGTTTACTCATGATTCATTATTGTTTTCAGATTTATAACAATTTCACAAGAAACAAAGACCATCTTGGGTGAGAGCAATTCAAAACAGACATATCTTGCTAGTCGGTTAAATGTGACTGTTGACAATATTCAAGAAATGTGCTTAAAAATACCCGCACTGAAAACCATTCGTGTAACAAAGGTTGCTATAACTGAGATCACATTTTGATACAATCATATTTTATTAAGTTCCTCATAATTTATATAATTGCAGTGTATTTTTAGGTAAAACATTTCCTAGACTTTCTCGTAACTGAAGGTTTTGATGTGGAAGACATTGCCAGTAAACCTAGAGTTTTGTCAGCATCTCAGAAGACTGTAAAGCAGAGACTTGATAAACTACGTGAATTGGGATTAAGTCAAATCAATTTAAATGTACTTTGTAGAAGTAAGAAAGATTTCAAAAAGTACTGTGAATCAGTTGAGTCAATATCTAAAGAAAGTAAGTATATTTAATTTAAGGACGTAAATAGTGCTTTGTTTGCGCATAATAGTGCATTCATTCGTTTTGAGCAACATTTCTATTCATTAGACGATTACAACACTCACACACCGGGACACCGGCCGTACAGTTGTATCACAGAGTACTTTTTTATATATAAGTTGTATAGTTCGATTATAACTTCACGGCGGCTCGGAAGTTAGCTGCGAGTGCAAGACTTGTAGGTACAGTCAAGTCAACCTAATTTTGGCTCCATTTAGTTAAGCTCGATTAAGTTTTTTTTTATTTAAGATTTTTTAAAGATTAAGTTTGAATCGAACTATACCACGGCCATGCACGTCTGTCAAGACTGGACAGATTGCCTACAGAACTCCTCTGTGGTTCTGTCGAGTCTTAAATAAGATAATGATCCGCTGAAGCGCTTGCCGTGCCTGTCCGTGTTATGCCCCTCGCAAACCTGGCAAAGCACAGCGCAGTGTGAACTTCACTGGCAAACAAAATGGGCGTCAAACTTGATACCTAACAGTTGAAAATAAAATACAGTTCCGTTAGTCCGAGAGAGCATTAACGGGCGGCATTGTTTTCGACTTATGATTTGAAAAAACTTGCGTTGCTGACTGCACGACAGAGCCCTATAGTGCGTGAATCCAACTCACTTGGCCGCGATTAGTACAGCATGCCAAGTACCAAGTAGTTCTCTAAAAAAATACACACTGCAACACACACTTGCAAGGCCTGCAACCTGTTACGTCGCGTTTGGTGTTCGGTAAACAGTAAATGATATAAAAATCACATGAAAAATTTACCTTTTCTCTAGGTGCCTAATTCCTGCGACAGTTGCATGACAAGTCGGTGCATGGGATTTCCCCGTTCTTTTTTCCATGGAATGGTCACAGAATATATAATATTTATCATAATCATTATCATTTTATTATCAGGCACGTAGGCCCATAGATAAAATACACAAAATTATCTTAAAAACAATAATAATACATAATAATAAATCTTATTCTATCTATAATTATACACGTAACGTCGGCGTCGTGTTTCGCTGTGTGGTCCTTGTGAAGTGATACAGACGCGAAATGTACAGCTGCGTCGTAGGCACAGCAGGGCGTAGCAACATGTTGGGTCCACTTGGTGCGGTACCACACTGGTTACGAGAACAGGGCTTCTTCTTTACTACTTTAGTGAAACCGTCTTCATCAACTTGGCCCGTTCTTGGTAAGGAGCTACGAACCGCAGTCAGGCCAGGTTGAGCACCCTTTTTATCCCCTATTTTGACTTGTCGCTTAGGCTGCGACGCATCCGATTTGCCGGTGGTGACAATAGCAGCGTAGGCACGTTTAGGGGTCGACGTACCTACGTGTGACGTTTCCGCAGCCGGTGTTGAGGTGCGGGCAACGGCGGCGCTTGGTCAGCATTATCAGCAGCTGGTGACGCACTTGTGTTCGCCGATTGATGCATTTTGCGCCCCTCGACGTGTGTTCACCTTTGAGGCCTCAGGTGACCCAATTACCGAACCGACGTGGCGCAATAATGCTATTTCTGCACATAGTTCAGTGTTGTTTTTTTCTGGGCTGCATCTTGGTCATCTCCGCTTTCAAGGTAGTGATGTCCTTCAGCAGCCGTGTCGTACGTCGACGTGATCGAACGTGACGGGGGGCAGTTTACTCAGCTCCTTCGCAACGAAATCTGGCACGTCGACCGGGTCAGTCCTCTTCAACATATCAATGATATCTTGAAGACTCTTTTGGGTTCCATCTCTGCGGCGAGACGGCATCTGGTCCAGTTTTCCAAGTGACCGGAACAGTAACAGTTTCCCACTGCTAATCTCGTCCTCCTTGAAATTGGACGGGCATATCTGCAAGATGCTCACCTCGTCCATGTAGTCGATAGCATGGACTAGGAATGCAAGCAATTCATTGACTATGAGTTGTTTGGAACTCCGGGCAGCGGCTATGGCCGCTCCACACGCGAATAAAATTCGTGCCGTGCACAGTGGAAACACGTCCATGTTCGAGCGCGCATCACACTGCACTGACTTTATATGTACTCTGGAATGGTGTCCGGTGTCCCCCTCTACTCGTTTGTCATTTGTAATCAAAATATATCGGTGGGTAGGTGTATATATAGCTACTTCCCCATCTCGGCTTCCGTGAATTGACCGAAAATGAACTCGTTTAGACCCTAAAAAGTGAGCTCTTGCATAGTAGGTGGGTACTTTACTTCCTGATGGATACTCTATGTATGAGTATTTTACTACGGAAAAGAGGATAGGCAATAAAATTGATCTAAAGATCCTAAGACTGATGATAGTGTAACGCCGAGTGAAGTAGGACGTGTATCAAGCCAGCCACATTATTACCAATAATTGCAGCTCCTGAAAGCCAGAAGAACACTCAGTGGTGGTCTCAACCAGAAAAGCGCAGAGGCAATGAAGCTCGATGAGTGTCGTAGAAATTATTTAACTGTCGTAGAATCCGCAATGAAATTAATCAGAAAGAAAGAACTAAGAACAGCTTAGGTGTAAGAAAGACCATTGTTTCCTCCATCGGTCGCGATATGCTCACGATGTATATGGGAACGCGGGTGGCGGCCGCTTATCGTCCCGTGAATGCCCGTGATACCTACACACGTTCATTTATCGTAGTAAGCTCATTGCCTTATTATTTTGTACGCGCGGTGGCCGACATCTGTAATCTGCGTAAAGGGCCCTACATTTACAGTCTGCCGGCAGTCAGCCGACAGGCTGTTCATTCATTAAAAAAAAACCGCCCAAGTGCGTGTCGGACCACGCACAATGAAGGGTTCCGTAGTTGGGATGAATTTATTTTATCCCAAGAACAACCATAACATTGTAGTTGAAAAACATGTTCTGCCTTACATTCCAACTGCAAATGTAAGTTTGTACCTACGCAAATTATTGAGAGACTAGCTAGATAGCCCGCGGCTTCGCCCTCGTGGATATCCGATTTCATGGGTTTTAATTTTCTTGTCCGGAACCCTAATATTTTTTCTAAAATAAAAGTAGCCTAAAGTACTCCTTATAACATCAGCTATCTGCCAGTGAATATGCCGTCAAAATCGGTCTAGCTGTTTGGAGATTAGCCGGAACAAACAAAACAAACAGACAGACAGACAAACAAAGTAGTGTGTGTCAGCTCTGACGCACAACTGGATGGTTTACTCCTTTTTTTTATGCCGTTCCGACTTTCTAATTTTCGGTCATTTCTGTCGGGCAAGATTTCTTCAATGATTCAGTGCTATACAAAAAGCAACTTTAAGGTTTAAAGGCACTCGTCCCGGGGCCCTCTAACCCCCCGTTCTCCGCCCCCTCTCCTCTCCTCACCATCCATAGCCCCATCTCTCCTCTTTTTCCGTACTAACTTTGACACCCCCTAAATCCTCTGTGAGGGGTCGTTTTAAAAAACTTAAATGTGTGTCAATCTTTATCATTTACTAAGGCAAATATAGCCCAATTTCAAGTTAACCAAAGGAATACTCGTAAGACTTCACAATTATTATTACAAGCTGTATCCCCTCTTTTCCCACAGGGATGGAATTTTGAAAATTCGTTTGGGAAGTTTCCAAAACTTGACTCAAAGATTATTTATACCATGTTGAGCTTTTAAGCATATTGCCTTATAATTTTGTACGCGTGGTGGCCGACATCTGAGGGGCAATTCCCGTATTTTTATAACAACGTTCGCAATCTCATCTCAGTCTCAATCTGTCAAAATTGTATAGAGTTTGCCTACATTTTTGACATTTGAGTGTCGCTGGCTGACATTGCGACTTGAATTTGAACGTTTTTAATTACGAGAATTGGCCCTCTGATCTGCGTAAAGGGCCCTACACATTTAGTCCACCGGCAGTCAGCCGACAGACGGTCCACTCCTTCGATCAATAATAGGTCCACTCATAAAAAAAAAATCGGCCAAGTGCGTGTTGGACCACGCACAATGAAGGGTTCAGTAGTTGGTATGAATTTATCCCAAGAACTAACTTAACATTGTAGTTGATAAACATGTTCTCCCATACATTCCAAATGTAAATGTAAGTTTAAACGCAAAATATTGACATTTTATTTTAAAACAATAGTGTTCATAGAGGTTTTCCAGTAATCTATAGGTAAAGAACTATGATCTGTATTTTTTTCATAATTGGGGTATGATAAATGTTCGTCTATTTTCTTAAATATCGGCGTTTTACCTGAAATAAAACGCTTATTAAACTACTTACCTTATTCGAAGCATAATTAAACTATTGAGATAGGCTGAACCATGTTTCCTGTGCCTTTTTTCCTTACGTTTCTAGCGCTATAGCTCTGTCTCGCTCTCATGACGTCACCCAGGGCAGAGAGGGGAGCGCATTTTTGAGCGCGCGCGCTCGGTCTTGTTCATTGGATGATTGACTATGTCACCTGGCAGAAATTAATATTATGCTTCGAATAAGGTAAGTAGTTTAATAAGCGTTTTATTTCAGGTAAAACGCCGATATTAAACACTTGACCGTTATTCGAAGCATAATTAAACTATTGAGAAATTGTCTGTTATCGCCTGGTGACGCTCATGACGAACGCCAATGTGTAGGGAAAGATCAAGAAAAAAGAAAAGATGTGTTTGAAAATATTCAACAAAATATCAATAAATCAACATAAATCACTATGAGACAGGTTTAAAAAGAGCAGTAATGCTGTCACTCCTAGAAGAGCCCGAAACCTGTCCTTTATAAAATCGATTAAAAGTGTTTGAGGACCTCCAATTTCCCCGAGCCATAATATCTTCCATGGGGAAGTTGTCCAACCAATTCTTGGAAGCAACAGCGGAAGGGACACTTTCAGGAGTAGCAACAATACCTGCCTGACGCATCAGAGCTTTAATCCAGCCTGCAATAACAGTTCGTGAGGCCGCACGAGCTGTACCTCTCGTAGTGACAAACAAGTTAAGACATTTAGCTTCCTGAAGTCTAGTGGAAAGCAGTGATACAGTTTGTTCTACCCAGTATACGGGGTGCAAATTATCGTTATCGGTCATAAGGAGTGTCAAGTCATGAATACGCCTACCAGAACAGAGTACTAAGAGGGCAGCGGCTTGACTCGAAACATCAAAAATGTAGTCATGATTTATTGTTCTAACGCCAAGAAAACATACAAAATCATCAATATTCCCCACGGCTAACATAGAAACAATTGGGTTTTGATTGAAATCGATTTCAAAATATGTTACACCAAAACATGATTACTTAGAACACCTGAATCATTTACATTATTACAAAGGGTGGAGACCACAGACTTGTGTAACAATATTGTATTATAAGACAGTTTCTGTTTTATGTGCAGAACAGCCAGAAAACGAGCTAGGTCAGATTCTGAGGGATTCTAGAGCTAATATGACTCTACACCACGAAACCCAGCGGTTCCATGCAGGTTTGCAAGTTCTTAGGGTAGAATCGCGCCAAGAACTTTTCAAAAGATCTATCTGAGAATTATTCCACTTACCTAAATGATGTGTCCACCCCCACATTTCCAAACTTCCAACACTAGATCCTGGACGCGAGGAGGTGGCAGTCCCGTTGTCACATCGATCAATACTTTGTTCAGATTCTGTATTGTGAACGGCGGGGCCAGAGCCCGGGCTGTGAGACCTCCGCGCCAAAAGACTTTCTCCCATCGCGGTGTTACTATCAAGTAAATTCCCGATGCCCTATTGAGGAAGCTCAAAAACCCTGGGTATCAGGAACGGGGGTGCGAACACCCATGCCAGATCGAATTTCCCAGCAATCGAGAATGCATCGTGGGCCACAGCTTGTTTGTCGTTCTGATCTTTCGACACGTAATGAGGGACTACGTGAGCGTTGCTGGAGGCAAACAGGTCCACTTGGGGAATTCCCCATTTTAAGAATATTATCTTGGTAATCTCGGGTATCAGATGCCATTCAGGGACCTGGCGAAACCGCGATAGGTGATCGGCATGGTTGTTGTACCTCCCCGGAATGTAGTACACAATGATATGAATTTGGTACTGATCTATCAAACAAAACAGGTCGTATGTTATGTCTATCAATCGCGAGGATTTGGTTACCCCTGCGTGACGGAGATACGCTACTACCGTGCGATTGTCGCATTGTATGGTGACCGTAGATTGACTCAGATACACGGGATGACTTTGAAAAACCTTAAATATTGCCAACATTTCTTTTACGTTGCAGTGACAATTCTTCTCGTTCTGGGACCACGTTCCCCATAGAGACTGGTTGTCCATCTGGGCCCCCCAGCCTAAGTCGGAGGCGTCCGTTTTAGTCGTTGGTGCGTGGTGTAGAATTGACGGATGTTGCAAATTGTGGCTCCACCATTGTAGGTCGCCTATTGCATCTGCAGATACAGTGTATACCTTGACAGAATTGTCCAATTGTAGTGTGTTTAGGAATTTCAATAGAGTTCGATAGTGCAATCTCCCTCTTTGGTCAACAAAACTCGCAAAGTTTAGTGTTCCTATTACGCTTTGCAACTTCTTTAGGTTTGTCTTCCGCAAATCTACGATTTCGCGAATCTTCGCTAGTAATGAGGGTACTTTTTCCCTTGGCAGACGTTTGAGGTTTAGCCAAGGATCCCACAGTACTCCTAGGTAAACCAGGGATTTCTTTGGTGTTAAGATAGATTTTTCGAAATTTATTTGCCAACCTAGATATTTTAATGTTTTTACGAGAAGACTTACATGGCCTGCGAGAACTACTGGGTCTTGGTGAGCCAAAAGAAAATCGTTGAGAAATACTAATATTCCCACACCTTGGCTTCTCATAATTTGGGCAATCCAATTTGTCAAACTGGCAAAAGTTTTTGGTGAAATCTGGTGCTTGCATTTCCTTCCAATGATCGACGAAATTCGATAACTGACCGGCTTGAAATATTTTCATGTCAATATTTACTTCTCTTGGCATTCAAGCCTGAAGGTGATGACCTTCGCTTATTTCCGCCACGTTTATGTGCGTGGTATCTTTGGGTTTGTTTTGCCCCGCGGGAGCGAAAGGAACCTCTATCCATTACGCCACTACCCTGTTGAGGATAGTTGCAATACGCATGTGTTGGTCCTTGCGAAGGACACTGTATATTATGCTGCAAAAAGCCACCCTGCAAGGGGACGTTACAGTTCTGACAGCCTTGTGAAGGCATGCTTGAGTTATAGTTCTTACCCTGCGAGGGTGGAACTGAATATTGCCCCTGCAAGGGACGTATATACGCATGTGCTGGTCCTTGCGAAGGACACTGTATATTATGCTGCAAAAAGCCACCCTGCGAGGGGACGTTACAGTTCTGACAACCTTGTGAAGGCATGCTTGAGTTATAGTTCTTACCCTGCGAGGGTGGAACTAAATATTGCCCCTGCGAGGGACGTATATACGCATGTGCTGGTCCTTGCGAAGGACACTGTATATTATGCTGCAAAAAGCCACCCTGCGAGGGGACGTTACAGTTCTGACAGCCTTGTGAAGGCATGCTTGAGTTATAGTTCTTACCCTGCGAGGGTGGAACTGAATATTGCCCCTGCGAGGGACGTATATACGCATGTGCTGGTCCTTGCGAAGGACACTGTATATTATGCTGCAAAAAGCCACCCTGCGAGGGGACGTTACAGTTCTTACAGCCTTGTGAAGGCATGCTTGAGTTATAGTTCTTACCCTGCGAGGGTGGAACTGAATATTGCCCGTGCGAGGGACGTATGAGCCATTTTCCAACTTGCGAAGTTGAGGTATTACCATAAGCCGATTTTGTAGATGTACCAGCCGATCTAGAAGCAGGCCAGAAGGCTTTTTTGATACCGCTAGTTTTTTCTAAAGCAACAACTAACTGCTCAGAATTGAATAAGCTAACCTCAGATGGAGGTATTTTCTTTATTGCCGCTTTTATTAAGGGATCGCGAACTGCATTAGTTATGCTGTCTCTGCGCATCTGTATAGATTCAGCACTATGGCCGCAAATCATTTGCAATAGGCCTGCCGAAACCTTGTTGAACTCACCAGAAGTGAAGATGTCATTCAGCTTTTTTATAGCCTCGAAGTTAATTCTCTCTGGTCTCGAACCCATGTCAAAAATGCACAAAGTTCCTTCTCCTTTTGTTTTAAAATACCGTAAGTTAACGAAGCATAGGCCCTTTCCGAGTAATTTAAGTGTTTTAGTGTGTCATAGGGTCTGATCTCCTCGTTTGCCTCGAGTTCGACGAAACCCGGGCTATGGTTATACGATTTAAAACTGAATTTCTCTTAAAATGTTCAAGTAACGCTCGTCTGTCTTTGGAACAGCCGGTTCCTTAAGCTTAGTTTCAACATCTAAATTATTTATAAGACTACTACCCTCCAGTTCTAAATCATCCTCCGTGAAAAGGGAAAGGGCGTCGTCGGGCAGCGGTATACTATTATTTATATTATGTTTCACTTTACGCTCCGAGCGGCGATGCTTGTGCTTGCCCCCCCTTACGGTGACGGCGACGCGCATGTTTAGACTTATGGTCAGAAGAACTAGATGAACTGGAACTAGAATCGCTACTATCAGAGCGACTACTACTGCTGCTGCTCGGATGTGAACGCATCCGTTTGGCACTAGATTCTCTATTATTAGCGGTATTCGAAGGACCTGCGACCGGTTCATCTTGCGAAATCAACGTTATTTCTTTATCCATTACGTATTCAGTATTATACTGAAAACAATTGAATTACACACACTGGAAAGAAAAAGAATAAACAACACGCGAACGGAAAACCGTTAAATTCTGAAAATATCAACGTTAATTCACTGTATTATCAATAATTATCATTCACTAAAAACAGTTTTAATAAAAATTGTAAATTGGTAAGTATGCCAACTTTCGTCGAAAGGAAAAATATAGACGGTTGTGAAAAAGAAATATAGATAACTCACCTGCTAAGCAGCAACCGTCTCCGGCAAGGAAAAGAACGCCAATGAACAAGACCGAGCGCGCGCGCTCAAAAATGCGCTCCCCTCTCTGACCTGGGTGACGTCATGAGAGCGAGACAGAGCTATAGCGCTAGAAACGTAAGGAAAAAAGGCACAGGAAACATGGTTCAGCCTATCTCAATAGTTTAATTATGCTTCGAATAACGGTCAAGTGTTTAATAACTTTAAATATTTTAAAATATAAAAAAAAATATATTTGAAATTCTCACAGTAAGGCCTCGTTTACGGACACGCGGGGCATCGCACGGCGCGTTGAGCGGCACGGCCCGCACTAAACTCATAGGGCGTTCTATGTGAGCGTTTACGGAGACGCGATTTTACACGCGTTTGTTTGACTTGTAGCGTCGCCGTCGCATGTGGCGGGTGAAGCGATGGGCGACGCCGCGGCGGGTTTCTTCGGTTTAACTTCTTTATAACATACCGCGTGCGCCACCGCTTGCGCCGCCGCGTGCGTGCCATAAACGGAGAAAACGCTTGACGCCCCGCAGCCCGCTCCGCGCACCGCGCCGCCTGACGCCCCGCGTTTCGTAAACGAGGCCTAAGCCACAGCTCACAGTCATTTGATATGTCACACGGTACAGTTTGTCAAACTTGTTTTTTTTTTTTTTTTTTCTTATTTGCCCCCCCAAAAGTGGCCCCCATATTCAAAATTCATCTAATTACGGTACATGTTCTTGTTTGCATCACAGAAATCCAAATGTGTACCAAATTTCAACTTAATCGGTCCATTAGATACGGAGCAAATTGGCTGCGACACACGGACAGACAAACACATGAGTGATCCTTTATGAATTCCGTTTCTTCCTTTTGAGGTACGGAACCCTAAAAAAAGACCGCCAGTTTTTATGAGTGGACCGCTTGCCGGCGGACTGTATAATCTGTGGAGCCCTTAACACTATTTCAAGCCATAAAGTGGAACATAGGATTTCGTTCGACGTGATCATGTGAAGTAACCAAAGCATTTTAATAGGTTGGGGAAAAAGTTTCTACGCATTTTTTAAGAAAATTCAAAACATTTTTTAATATACATTATTTACATTTATCTAAAGTATGTAGGTACCATTTTGTTCGATAACTTTTTGCCATCTTGTAGGTAGGGACATGATCCCATTGCTATAGAAATTTTGGGCCTTCTGATCAAAATACCGCGACAAGTGGATTTGGCAGTCCTCTCGTGATGTTAACCTGACACTGTCTAAAGAATTCTTAAGAGACCGAAACAGGTGGAAATCTGAAGGTGCAAGTTCAGGACTATACGGCGGATGCATTAACACCTCCCAGCTAAACTCTTAATTTTTGCTGAGAGGCTAAAGATGTGTGAGGTCTAGCGTTATCGTGATGAAAAACCACACCCCTTCTGTTGATTAATTCCGGCCGCTTTCTCTCAACTTCTTGCTTTAATCTCATCAGTTGTTCGCAGTAGCGTTCAGAATCGATGGTCCTGCCTGGTGGTAACAGCTCGTAATGAATAATGCCCTTCCAATCCGGCACACACACATCATCACCTTGTTGCGAGTTAACCCGGGTTCGGCCTTTGACCACGACCTTTTTCGCACGTTCTTGTCGTACGTGATCCACTTTTCATCACCAGTTATCAGATTCTTCAAAAATGGTTCGGTTTCATTACGTCGTAATAAAGAATCACAAATGAGTACACGGTTCATTAGGTTTCTTTCAGTGAGCTCGTGAGGTACCCAAATATCGAGCTTTTTTGTGTACCCAGTTTTTTTCAAATGCGCCAAAACTGTTTTGTGCAGTTCTTCAGCTACGTCGTAACTACTGATATACCGATCTTGCTCCACTTTTTCAAAAATGGTATCCATTTTATCCGTAATAGGGCGACCAGAGCGACGTCAAACTCAAACTCAAAGCATTTATTTCAAATAAACCAATTACAGGCACTTTTGAATTGTCAATGGGTCGGTCAGTCAGAAAGATGAAGCTAGTTGCCCATTCCAAAGCGTAGTAGATCCCTATGGAGAAGAACGGGCAAGAAACTCCACGGACACTCTTTTAAATCATAATATTTTTACAAAATATTGGTTACATCGTTCATGTTGAAAATATACATGTGAGAACAATGTAGAAAGACGTGCACGTTAAAAAGCGTCCGTAATAAAAAGATATAAACTAAAACAACTAAATTAAATATTAAAATTAAAAATAAGCCATGACAGCTAAGATACGTCCAGTCCCAACTGACGGCGCCCGTTCACGAACATGACGCACGACGACGCATGACGACGTGCATCTTTGACTTCAAAATTTCCGGATTGAAAACACTTAAACCAAATGTGTGCATCTCTCACAGACACTGCACTGGGTCTGTAAACATCGCAAATTTTTTTCGCGGCTTGCGTTGCATTTTTACCTTTTTTGTAGTAAAATTTTAAAATGTATCGAATTTCTTCATTAGATTCACTCATCTTGACAGTACGAAAAACAATGAAAATCACACATTTTCCTAATTTGAATTTGGAATTATTTCTTTAAAATTTTAACTTTCAATGATACCAAAACCAGCCAGATACAAATAGTATAGCCAAAGAGATTTTATTTTAAGTTCATACATAGTATAATGCGAAAAGACTTTTACCCCAACCTAATATACAAGGTCAAATTAAATTAGCCAGCGAAACTCCGCAACGTGATGGGTATCGATATCTAAACACGATACGCTGGTAGTGGCTAGTGTAGTTACTTGAAGTAGGTAGGTACCATCGCGGACATTGCAAAGGTAATAAGTTTGAAAAGTGGTTCACCGCAAATGTCCGCGATGGTACGGAATGGTACCTAATAGGAGTTGAGTTTTTCGTTTTGTCATGTTTAGATATTGATACCCGTACGATAGGTTTCCGGAGTTTCGCTAAAGGTGCTTCTAAACGGGCAATATTTTACTGCAATATGTGGCAGGCAACATTGATATTTTGCAATACATGGCCCCAGCCATCTGTAATTAATGTTTTCGAGATGGCCGAGCAATAGTTGCCAATAGTACCTACCTACAGCCACACATTGCCGGGAAAGTATAGCCCGTTTAGGAGCGCCTTAACTAATTTAATTTCACCGTGTATACAGGATGTACCTACCAGAAAGGTGCGATACAGACCATCAAACTGAACAAATTTCTTCATGAGACCAACATCGTAGAGAAAAAATAGACAGCCGTCCCTTACAATGTGTGGCTGACACTGGCATGGTCACCATCACGGATCTTAATTTTGATAACACAAAAAAATTGTCGCTAGTTAGCGAGAAATTTTTTCAATTCTGATATTTGATGACAAACGACTAATTAGTTGAAATTTGTCACCAAATAACAGAATTTGCCGGTCACAGGTTCAAAAGATATAATGGTTTATAGGTGGCCCCGCTGGAGAGAGTCTCCCCAGCGTGACCCATTTTGAATCTCAAAAGCTAGGACACCTAGCGAAGATTTGTTGTCTCACAAATTTAGTCGGAATCAGTCGCCAAATATCAGAATTTGTCGGTCACAGGTTCAAAAGATATAAGGGTTTATAGGGGGCCCCCCCTATAAACCCTTTTTAAAAGCTGGAGTGAATTTCCCAACGTGACCCATTTTATATCTCAAAAACTAGGGCACCTAGCTATATTTATAGATCTATTATCTTTCAAATGTAGTCGCAAGTTTTCGCCCTAGGGCACCTAGCTATATTTATAGATCTATTATCTTTCAAATGTAGTCGCAAGTTTTCGCCAAATAATTATCTATCTACAATAATTTACAAAAAAAAAATACGTAGGTACCTAATAATCTTAAATCAAAGATGTATACAATGTGCCGCTGCAATGACGACATTAATTTGACAAGCGTATACGGTTCCGCGTTTTCGTTTTATAAAGATATTTTAATTTCATTGAACGTTATTAATTATGATTTATTTAAAATAGCATCTTGAAACAAGCTGTAGTGCAAAGATAAAATTAAAACGAACGAGAAAAAAAAAGGTCAAGCCACTCGAGTTTATTTCTGGGATTTATTTAGGTAAATAGCTGTTTTTGGAATAAAAATATCTCATAAATTATTTTACTTACTATATTTGCGTTCAGAGTTTAGCACACTTAGCATATCATTCCAAACTTACCCAAAGACTTCTGTTTATGTTGTCTTTACACAGATATATCTATAGGGGAAAATATACATATATATGTGCAGAATAAAGAAGTTTATAGATATAAGGGTGTATAGGTGATGTATAGAAGAAGTAAAACGCACACTAATTTATTACAAAACCGTTATTACTCGAGTTCCTAACTATTCATAATGAGTTCCACTGTAAACTGGCTCACTTTAACTTACGTCACGGGCAACTCGCTCTAAGTAGCTCATATGTAGGTCACGCGCATCTATCTCCTTTTTAATTACCGTAAATGAAACGGAACGCAGCAATCTCTATCTGCCAGCGACTAAGTGCACATTTTGTTCGATAAATAATTACATATATTTATTGTAAATCTGTTTATAGGTAATGAATATGGCTTTCCTTTGGTGGGTTCAAATTATAGAATAACTTTGTTTCTATATTTCGAAACAAACATTCATCACGGATACCTACTGTCTAGAAACTATTTAAAGTATTTTGTACTTGCTTGTACCAATGTATGAAGAAATTTAATTCTTTAATATCTTTGTAATTACACACCAACAAAATCTGTAACTTGGCGAAAACTTGCGACTAAATTTGAGAGAACAGATCTTGGCTAGGTGCCCTAGTTTTTGTTATATAAAATCGGTCACGCTGGGGAAATTCACTCCAGCTGGGCCACCTATAAACCCTTATATCTTTTGAACCTGTGACCGGCAAGTTCTGATATTTGGCGACTAATTCAGACTGATTAGCGACTAAATTTGTGAGACAACAGATCTTCGCTAGGTATCCTAGCTTTTGAGATTCAAAATGGGTCACGCTGGGGAGACTCCAGCGGGGCCACCTCACCCTTATATCTTTTGAACCTGTGACCGGCAAATTCTGATATTTGACGACAAATTTCGACTAATTAGCGACACATTTTTTTTTTTTGTTATCAAAATTAAGATCCGTGATGGTGGCCATGCCAGTGTCAGCCACACCCTTACAATTGGGTCGACGTTAAGTATGGGACAGTTGATAATAATTTTTTCGCGATAACGATGTTGGTCCTATGGACAAAGTTTGATGGACTGTACCACGCCTTCTGATACACTGTAGAGTAGGTACTCTATATTATTGTTTAGTTTGACCTTGTCTACTGAAGTCTTGTACAGTACTGCTAAAAAAGAAACTAATTTTACAGGTAATGCATAGTGGACTGGAGTTTGTTCTAATGCTATAAAGGCCAGTGCACACCGGCGACGGCAACGAGAAGAATTTGCCGCTGGCCAGCTCGTACTGCACTGCCTCTCCCCGCGATCGTGTGCTTGCGGACAACGACGCATCCCACGGCGCTGTCCTCTAGCGCCCTCTTCATACCGCAGAGAACTTTGATGCTCCGTGGTCGGTCTCGGAGCTTTGGAATTACATCTTGTTACCATTAGATTCCTACGAATTTACGTTGGTAAATTTAAAATACCCTGCCCCGCCGTCCACCTTAAATACTACAAATACTGTTTTTGGTACTTAGTTACAGGTATTAACAAAAACGAAAAATTGTTTAAGATGTTTTCTATGTAGAACCAAATAAAACAAAAATATATTTATAAATAAAAACCTTTACAAAACCTTCACAAACGTTGAACTTTTATTTTGCTATAAGCAACATTTCCATGATACAGTTGTCATCCTTTACCAATTCATTTTGAAAAAAATAAGCTATTTAAGTCTGCTAGTAGTATAGACTTGCTATCTAATTATGTATTCAGCATTTGAAAAAATTCATTTTTTCAGCCTTGTCATGTTTAGTGGACAATAGGTGAAGATAAATATTTAACTAGACATTTCATTGAAGCATTTTAATCAAAAATGTTTAATTGATTTGTAGTTTAAAATTAAAATATATTCATAAGGTATCACTAAATTTTATTTTTCATTTCGTTTATTACATATTATTATGGAATCCAATAACCCATTAGTGGATTAATACTATTCTAGTGCCGAGTTTGAGCCAACTAGTGCAGTTGAAAGACAGCTCCAACTCAAACTGCTCTGAAACGCAAAATTACCTAGCTCATTTTGTCAATACCAAACAATACAATTTTAACACCACCTAGAAATGATAGCAATTAGACCTATGAGGTATCACAGGCAGTTTATTACTTGAAACTGATTCAATGTTTTTTGGATATCATAAGCCTACAGCCAATTTTAACAGTAAATTAACTGCACCATCTTTACAGTACATTAGACAGGACCCACAACATACACTGTGACTCAAGCTTACAACCCTTGAATTCTGCAACAAATTTAACTAGAGGCAAAGGAATACAGTTACTCCTTATATCAATACACTACATGCAGTATCAAATAATTCTAGCATTCTGTGAACTAAGTATAACACTATAGTGTATACCTACTTAGTTTAATTTACATAATAACCTATAATAAAATTATATAGTGTGAGGTTTGAGTAAAAATCCAGAAATGTGGACAATTGAACTACTGGTGTGCACACTGCACACCAGGCCCAGTGTGCATGTGTTCTTCATCATCACTGGCATAGGCTTCCTCTCGGCCCCTGCCGCGTTCACTGGCTGTGTACTCCATCAGATTAACTTCCTCAACATCTTCTCCAGCAGGCATCACAAAAGCTGGGCGTGGTGGCAGTACAGTTTCTATCTGTTTCAACTGTTCTTCAGTAGCAAAGTTATTTTCAGGGAAAACCACATCAAACTTTATGTAAAGGTTACCTTTCTCAAATGGATTTTTAAATTGAGGCATTCCTTCACCCTGTATGCCCTTGATGTCTCCAGGCTTGATCACTTCTCCTGGAGTGTGTCTAACAAGTAAATCCCTTCCATCTAAATGCTTTACAACAAATTCAAAACCACACAATGCCTCAGTTAGTGTAATTTCATGTTTAATCAGGAGGTCATCGCCAGTTCTCTGGAATATATCATGAGGTTTTTGTTGCAGCACAATAATCACATCTCCAGGTTGAGTGTCAGGCTGCTGATCACCCTCTCCTCTGAAGAAAATCTTTTGGTTTTCACGCATTCCTTTCTCAATATGCACCTCCAAGATTTTTGTTTCATTCAAAACTTTCTTACCTTTGCATTTTGGGCATTTATCTTTTTCATTAATGGTTTCACCTTGACCATGGCAGGTTGGGCAGCGAGACTGGAATTGACGAGTCATATGCGGTGCAATCTGCTGATAAGACACTTTGATACCCTGCCCATGACAGTCCTTACAAGTCACAACAGATCCTGGCTTTCCACCAATACCTTTACAAGGCCCGCATATTACATTTTTACTTAGTTGTAACTTAGTAGTTTTACCCACGTACATGTCTTCTAAAGAAACTTTAAGTGGATGCATGGTATCTTCACCACGAGCGGGTCCTCGACCCCTACTGCCGCCGCCACCTCCCATGCCAAATATGTCACCGAAAAAGTGTCCAAACAAATCATCAGGAGGGAATCCTCCACCCTGGCCACCCTCTTGTAAACCTTTCAACCCATACTTGTCATAAATTTGCCTTTTCTTCGTGTCCGACAAGACTTCATAGGCATAGCTAATTTCTTTAAATTTATCCCCTGCAGCAGGATTTTTGTCTGGATGGAATTCTTTTGCCAATTTATGATAGCTCTGAAACCAAAAAAAAGGGAATAAACACCAATAAGACGACGAAGAGAACAATGGACAGAAATCATACAACGAATAGATGACATTACATGTGCGATCTGTTCATTGTAGAACTTACAAAAGTACACTTACTCGTTTTATTTCAGATTCACTTGCACTTCTAGAAACCCCCAAAATCTCATATAATTTATTATCAGCCATTTTCCCCAAGATAAAAAGGAAAGAAAGAATGAGGAGTAAGCTGTGATTAATGTGCACTAGAAAAGGTTTTTAATTTTTCAAGCACAAAGGTCGTATCTACATTCAGCCTACGACAGACGACTATAGCGGACAGAGGTTATATATCGATTTAGTCTATGATACTACTAAAAACTATTTTAAAAAAACCTTATCAACATATTATTTTAGAATATTCAACATTTTTACCCAAAAAGCAATCAAATAATATAACAACAAATTGAAAAATAGTGTTAAAGTGGTTCGCTTCTATGCGGAAATCGAGCACGTAAACCTGAGAACACATTATATCCACGCTACATAGGGGATAATATTTTAATATCGAAGTAAACGAAAGTTGACCAATAGCTTAACTTTCGTAAAGGTCCTAATAAAATAAAACTCTTCGTATTAAAATAAACTGAACTTACATTTGACATTGTTCACCTGAAAATCCCTTGTCTTGCGTGCCGTATGTGGGCGCCCGGCCTAAACATAGAGCTTGACGCAAAAGCGGTATCTCCTTTGACTTGGTGAGAGGATGCCTGTGGAGGATTCTCTCTCTGGACTGAAACTGGAAACCTGCTTACTGACCCTGCTCCCGATACCGGTGAACTATCGTTTTATGTATTTTTTATTGGCAATAATTTGAAAGCATAATATTATTCATCATTACAAAGCAGCCAATGGGTTGGTGCAAATATGTTCTGTGGGTAAGTGATTCCGGTGTAGTCTGTGTTCCGATGGGTGTTTCTTTCACATCAAACGACGCGCGAAATTTAAATTTTTCGTCTTTCAAGAACGAAAGCTAGCCGTGCATTTTTCTATAATTTAAATACCCGGTAATCATATTATCACATTATATCACATCATATTATAGTGTACTAGTTGGTATTTTTTTGAATAGGTAGGTAATTTATTGATGACAAAACTGCGGTTTCTGGTGAAAAAGCGTAGTTAAAGAAACGTGAAAAAGTCAACGATGAGTCAAAATAAAACACAGTTCAAGTGATCCGATTGGCTGTTTCATTCATTCAATCACAGCTGTTGTCTTGTCATTGTTGCTATCCAATTTTTACCCGACTGACTGACTCAGAAGGAGGGTAATGTTATTCGCGCGCATCTATGTAATAACAGCCGCACGGGTCGATCCATTAGGTTAAGCTACGCTTGCCAGGGTTGTCTGTCGATGGGTGACCATCTTTACATACCAAGACTCCTCCTTGCCTCGGAAAGCACGTTAAGCCGTTGGTCCCGGCTGTCATTCGTGGATCTTTGACAGTCGTTGGGTCGTCAGAAGCCCGAAAGTCTGACAACCAATCTTACCAAGGGGCATCGTATTACCCAGTTACTGGGTTGTGGAGGTCAGATAGGCAGTCGCTCCATGTAAAATACTGGTATTCAGCTGCATCCGGTTAGACTGGAAGCCGACCCTAACATAGTTGGGAAAAGGCTAGTATGTATGCATGTGCGTTCCATTGCAGCCTAAACGGCTTTATGGATTATAATGTAGGAGGTGTCGTTATATTCACCTTAATTGTGGGAGTGACATTATATTAGCGTATATAATATTTACATATTGCATCTGGAAATACAAAAAAAGGGAGGGGAGGGTTTTTTAAATAAATTTTAACAATATTTGTATCAAATAAAAGCTTGTAATGAGTCTATAGTCAATACCAAATATATATCAATAAAACTAAAAAGCTTGCAGTAAAACAAAAAAACCCGACTGCAAAAACACCTACAGTTCTACCAACTTAACTGTGAACTGAAAGAGGACGCCACCGTCGATGCGTCGACACAATCGAATGACATGCGTCGGGACCACAGAACAGATAAAGAGGGGACAATCGAAGACATTTCAACATGACGGCCGTAGTTCCAATTTTCGCCATTTCACAGATAAGTTGGTAGGAGTGTATGTATCTACCTAACTGAAAAGAGAAAACCGGCAAAGTGCGTGTCGGACCACGCACAATGAAGGTTGCCGTAGTTGGGATGAATTTATCCCAAGAACAAACTTAACACTGTAGTTGACAAACATGGTCTCCCATACATTCCAACTGCAAATATAAGTTGGTTGACTATTACTCGTAAACTTGAAAAGTCTACTTAGCTGTGATAGTTTTCCTTTTTAACTTCGTTATACTACCAATGATAATAAATTAAAACATTTTCAATACACTTCCTCGAAAACGGGTTCATATCGCACTATGATTAGGTTCACAATTATGTTCACACGTGTGCGATTTTCCATTTTCCAACACGTGTGCGGGAATAAAAATTGCCACAGACAACTTATACCTATTTACTCCAATTGGGTTCAATGCCTCTATTCACACCGTCTCGCGCCAGTTTCATTTTGGCACTTGGCACCTGCAAGTGCCAAGTGCCAGTTCTCGGCTCAAAATTTAATTAATTCCGCCTCGAATGCAATAACAAACATCCTCCACTTGTATCAAAATGTACTATTTTAATATGATATTTAATATAATATCTTTGAGATTTCAATACTAAGGTACGGTCTTCCAGGTGCCTACCCATCTCCACAGCCTTGGTAGGAATAGCGAAGAGAATAATTGAGATTTCAATACTTAGGTACGGTCTTCCAGGCGCCTTAGGTAGGATTTCAAAATCTCAATTATTCGCTTCGCTATTCCTACCAAGGCTCTGGAGATGGGTAGGCGCCTGGAAGACCGTACCTAAGTATTGAAATCTCAATTATTCGCTTCGCTATACCTACCAAGGCTCTGGAGATGGGTAGGCGCCTGGAAGTCCGTACCTAAGTATTGAAATCTCAATTATTCGCTTCGCTATTCCTACCAAGGCTCTGGAGATGGGTAGGCACCTGGAATACCGTACCTAAGTATTGAAATCTCAATGATTCGCTTCGCTATACCTACGAAGGCTCTGGACATGGGTAGGCGCCTGGAAGACCGTACCTAAGTATTGAAATCTCAATTATTCGCTTCGCTATACCTACCAAGGCTCTGGAGATAGGTAGGCGCCTGGAAGACCGTACCTAAGTATTGAAATCTCAATTATTCGCTTCGCTATTCCTACCAAGGCTCTGGAGATGGGTAGGCACTTTTATTTTTTTTTTTTTTTTTTTGTGGATGGGAAATCATCAAATGACTTCTCCCGCTCTGGGCAGAGCGGGAGGGCGTGTCAGACTTTTACTGACTAAAACCCACCCATGTTCCTTCAGTTGCCCGTGCCAGGGCCACGGTATCTCTTTTGAACTACCCGCGACCCCGGCGGCATCGGCTCAATTGACCCCGTCACTGCTGACATCTCTTTGAGGCGCGCGTGGAACACAACGCGCCGTCGACCCGGGCCTGGTCCTTACCGGACGGCGAGCTGCCCATTACTCGTCGTCCGCAAGCCCGCGCCTACGGTGGCCGGGAATCGGCAATCGATTCCCGCCGCCCAGGGCGTCTCCTACGGTGGCTAGGGGCGCGAGGGCGCGGCTGTTGCCTTTCCCTCACGCGTTCCGCTTCCTCCTTCGCGAGCATTACTGCTTCGCAGAAGGAGGTGACGGCTTCCCATGCACTCTCGCTCCGCACCATGGCCTGGACAAGGTTTGGACGCGAGAGATCGCCGCCGCCGATCGCCTCCGTGAGAACACGGCGGTGCTCCGCCCAAGCCGGGCAGACCTCCACTGTATGCTCCACCGTGTCCTCCGGGCGATCCACACAATGGTGACACCCGGGCGTTTCCTCCCGCCTTATCCGAAACAGGAACCTCCCGAAACAACCGTGTCCGGTGAGGACCTGCGTCAGGCGGAAGGTGAGGACGCCGTGGCGCCTCTCCAACCACTCCTCAAAGAGGGGACTTATCGCCGCAATTGTGGCGTGCCCAGCGCTGGGTTGCGACAATCGCACTCTCCATGTCGCCATGAGATCCCGCCGGAGCTCTGTCCGCTGTACCGTGATTTCTCGCGGCAGCGGAGTTACGCCCCGGCGTTTCACCTCCTCGCGCCACTCCCACACGTGCGCAAGAACTTTTGCCTCCAGATCCCATGGCGGTAATCCGGCAAGGAGGCACGCCGCCTCACAGGAGACCGTGCGGTATCCCCGGACTAGCCGGATGGCCATGACCTTCTGGGACGCGTTCAACCGGCGGGCTGGTCGCAGCCTCAGGGAACGCGCCCACACCGGTGCCCCGTAAAGGGCCATGGACCGCACGACCCCCGCGTAAAGCCTCCGGCAGGAGGCGTTTGGACCCCCCAGATTGGGCAGGAGCCGCTTCAAGGCAGCCCCGGCCCGCTCCAGTCTGGGAGCCAAACGTCGGAAATGCTCCACGAAGTTCCACCGGCTGTCGAGGACGAGTCCCAGGTACTTCATCGTCGACTCGACTCCGATGTGAACCCCTCCTACCGTTATTTGGGAACCCGACGGTGGCGCGTTCCGAGGACCATGAAAACACATGACCTCGGACTTGTGCAGGGCCACCTCGAGTCCCAACTGCCGGATCCTCTCTACGATTGTCGCAACCCCGCGTGTCGCTAGTTCAGCCGCCGCCTGGTGCGACCTCCCCTGCGCCAGGACCAGCGTGTCGTCAGCGTAACATACAACGCTGACGCCGCTAGGGAGGTCGGCGCGCAGCACCCAGTCGTACCCGATGTCCCACAGATGTGGCCCCAGGACCGATCCCTGTGGGACACCGCACGACATCTCTCGCCGGTTCCACTCTCCCTGATGACCGGGGTAGATGACGGCCCTGTCCGTCAAATAGGCCTCGACCACTCGACAGAGGTAGGTTGGCACCCGGTGATACCGGAGTGCCTCCCTGATGCAACTCCAGGGCAGGGTATTGAAGGCGTTGGCGATGTCTAGAGACACCGCCAAGACGACTCCAATGGGTAGGCACCTGGAATACCGTACCTAAGTATTGAAATCTCAATGATTCACTTCGCTATACCTACCAAGGCTCTGCACATGGGTGGGCGCCTGGAAGACCGTACCTAAGTATTGAAATCTCAATTATTCACTTCTGTGAAGATTCCATATATTAGGCGCTAGATGGCGCAACAGAACGCGTAGAAACACGATGACCTGTCGTAGTATGTTCGTCGTCAAGGCAAAAAGCGCTGCTATCGGTGGAAGTTTGGGGTACTAACGTCGGGCGTCGACCAATAAGGAGACGATATCATCATGCCACCACCGCGAACCAATCAGGATGGAGAATGGATTCTGAAGAAAGAATAACGAGGTATCGAGTTTTGCCGGGAGAATTGAGTAGGCAGTCAATTTTTGTAATCTCGCAGGAGCGGTAATACTCGCAGTACCAAAGTGTAGTATATTGTGATTTTAACCAGAAGCTAAGTATTTCCCTTAATTGGTCCTTGTTCTCACTTTACTCATTTAAATGTAATATTCGCTATTATGGGCAATTTGTGTTTTGTTTCTTGGGAATAGCTTTGCTGTAGCTTACTGGAGTTTTATTTCCTTTGTATGTGATTAACTGTTAAATTCTATTGTTTTATGAGGGTCCAATAACTTGTATCTTCTTACTGGAGTTTTATTTGCTTTGTATGTAATTAACTGTTAAATTCTATTGTTTTATGAGGGTCCAATACGAGTAACTTGTATCTTCTTACTGGAGTTTTATTTGAATAGTATATTGTGATTAAATGGTTAAATTCTATTGTTTTAAAAGGTTCCAATAACTTTCTTAATTATACCTATGTACATGCTAGAAGGAAGTAATTAAATACACACTTTAAACTGTTATTGTTGTTTATTTGATATAATTGTTTTAATAGGTGTAACATTTTTCAGAAGTGGGATCGTGATCTAGAGCAGTTCTCAGGCAAGGCATGAGTTCCGAGGGCCGCAGCCGATCTCGCAGCCGGTCCCGCAGCCCTGTCAGAGGGAGTCGCTGGCGGGTGGAACGACCGCAGCAGGAGCGACGCAGCTGCTCCCGCGACACCTGGCGACCGGGGCGTTCACCAGTCCGGGACCGTCGAGGCCGTTCTCCGCCTGGCTTTTCAAATGAACCCGGTAGGTCATTTCCATATTATTCGGGTGTGATGGTTAAGCCAGATATAATACCGGAATTCGATCCTGAAAAACCGGAGCTACCTGCATCTCAGTGGCTTAACAAAGTAGAGCAACTAGGTGCCATACATGGATGGAACGACAACGTTAAAAGTTATTATATGCAGGCACGTCTTGTTGGGTTAGCGAAGTTGTGGCATGGTGCACTACGAAGCTATGAATTTACGTGGCCGGAATGGAAACAAAAGATTTTGGAAGCGTTCCCTCAAAGCATAGATTACGCAGAAGCATTGAGGGAAATGTTGAATAGGAAAAAGTTATTTAATGAAACTATGACTCATTATTTTTATTCGAAATGTACCATGCTAAATAAATGTGACATCATTGGAGAGAAAGCGGTGTCGTGTATTATAGAAGGTCTGCCGTTCCACATGAAGACTTCTGCTAGAGCTGGTAACTATAAAACCCCAGGCGAGCTTTATTCTCACTTTCTGTGCATGAACGACGACAAGAGAGTGAATCAAAGTCAGAAAAACGTTCCTCGTGGTCGGGATTCCGCATCAGGGTCTTCAAAAGAAACGATCAGAGATTCAAAAGAACGAAAGCCAGGTGTAACTTGTTTTCTTTGTAACGAGTCGGGGCATGTTGTCCGATCATGCCCTAACAATCCTAACACCATAAAATGCGAAATCTGTGGGAAAACTAACCACAAAAAGGAGCAGTGCTATAAAAAGTCAGTCAGCATTGTACAAATACAGGTAAATGAATGTTATTTTAAACATGTCTTGATTAATGGTTTAAAAGGTACCGCTTATTTAGACACAGGGGCTCAAGTCAACCTTATCACTCACGATTTTGTTCTTAAGCTCGGTGTTGCGATGCAACCTTGTGTGGTTTTTGTTAACGGGTTTGGTGGACCACCAATTAAAGCTCACGGACAGGTATCACTAGAGTTCTTTATAGATGAAGTCAGGGTTTGTTCAGACGCAGTTGTTGTCGACGCTGCCGTGAACCGCGCCGACGTTTTTATTGGACAGCCTATTTTGAACAATGAAAAATTCAAGCTTACAATTAGTGGTACTACCGTCTTGTTAGGATATTCGTATAAAGATGAAAAGAAAATTGAAGCGGTTGAAATAAATTCTTTGCAAGTAGGTACATGTGCAGATAAGGTTAACATTTTGTGTTCTGCAGACACTGTGGTTCCAGCTTATTCATCCTTGTTTCTTGACACCCACAATGATGTTGAAATTGACAAGTCAACTCTAGTGTTTGTAGATACTCGTACAATTGTTTATAATGGTTACAACTATAGCATTCCTGCTTCTATGCATTGTTTTCCGGTACAGGCCATTTTTATAGTTAATTCCGGTAAAAAGCCGATTTATTTCCAGAAAGACCAGGTTATAGCCCGTGGATTGGTTACTCGGGAAATGGATTGTTCTCCTGGTAATTCTGTAGATAATGTTGTTCCGATCATGAGCATTGATACAACAAAAATCAAATGTGGATCCGGAAATCCACAAGTGGTTAAAGAGTTGATAGAGATTTTAAAGGAATATTCGGATTGTTTTTCGATAGATACAGGAGAACTAGGCAGGACTGACAAAATAGAGTTAAATATTGAAGTTAACTCGGATAAACCGGTTTGTTATCGTCCTTACAGGCTTTCTTTTTCAGAAAAGACAATAGTACGAGAAAAAATTGAAGATATGATATCCAACGGTATTATTAGGGAATCATCGTCTAATTATGCCAGTCCGATAGTATTAGTTAGGAAAAAGAATGGAGATTATCGGTTTTGTGTGGATTTTAGAAAATTAAATAGTATCACAGTGAAAGATAAATATCCTCTGCCCATCATAGAAGAACAAATCGAGAAACTAGGTGGGAAGAAACTTTTTACGAGTCTTGATTTGTCGCAAAGTTTTTTTCAGATTCCTGTAGCGGAGACGTCAATCCACCGAACTGGTTTTGTTACGCCTGAGGGCCACTATGAATTTTTGCGTATGCCCTTCGGTTTGGCAAATTCCCCAGCAATTTTCCAGCGACTTATGGACAAGATATTTTCTTCGTTACGTCACGAGAAGGTGCTTCCTTTTATAGATGATCTGTTGCTACCAACGAAAACGGAACAGGAAGGCCTCGATCTACTTCGGATAGTTTTGGAAATAATAAGGGACGCTAAATTGACGTTAAATCTTGATAAGTGTTTTTTCTTGCAGGACAAAATAGATTACCTCGGTTACGAGATCAGCGAAAAAGGTATTAGGCCTGGTAGTAAGAAAATTGAGGCTGTGACCAACTATAAGGAACCTAAGAATGTACACGAGCTTAGGATGTTTCTAGGTCTGACTAGTTATTTCAGGAAATTTGTTAAAGACTATGCGTCTATCACGTATGATCTGTACGGGTTGCTAAAAAAGAATGCAGCGTGGATTTGGGGTCCAGCACAGCAAAGGGCTTTTGATCAACTGAAGAAGATTTTGACGACTCGACCCATACTTTCATTATTTTGTAGGAAAGGTGACATAGAAGTTCATACTGACGCAAGCAGTAAAGGTGTAGCTGGAATTCTCTTTCAGGATCAGGATGGTGGTATGAAACCTATTGCGTATTTCAGCCGAAAAACAAGCAAAGAAGAAGCTATGTATCATTCCTACGAATTGGAAACATTGGCTGTAGTGGAATCGTTGAGGAGATTTAGAATTTATTTAGCAGGTAATCATTTTAAGGTGGTGACAGACTGTGCAGCCGTTCGAGACACTTTCTTGAAAAAGGATCTACTACCTCGGATAGCAAGATGGTGGTTATCTATCCAGGAGTACGATATGGAAGTCGTTCATAGATCGGGTAAGTCTCATGGGCACGTTGATGCGCTGAGCCGATTTCCGGTAGACCCTCCCATAGCAGTAGACATCAACATGATTGACGTATTTGATTGGTTGGTATGTCTTCAAGATCAAGATGAGAAGATTCGCATCATTCGTACAAAATTAGAATCTGGGGATAACGATCCGGATATAAGGAGAAATTACAAGCTGAAAGATGGTCGGGTATACAAGCTAGTTAAGGATGGAGAACAGAGGTTGGTAGTTCCTAAATATGGAAGGTGGAACGTCATGAGGAAGTATCACGATTGCATCGGACATCCAGGCCTGAAGCGTTGTGAGGAAATAATCAAAGGTAACTTCTGGTTTCCAGGAATGACACGTTTCATACGAAAATATGTCAACTCATGTTTAGACTGTCTTTACAAGAGGGGACAGTACGGAAGACCTGAAGGTGAGTTACATCCCATTGAAAAGGTTCCGGAGCCAATGCATACGCTGCACATTGACCATCTCGGGCCTTTCTGCAAAAGTCGAACGGGTAACAGTTTTGTGCTGATGGTGGTCGATTCCTTCACGAAGTTCACATGGGCAGTACCAGTTAAAACTACAAAGACCCGAGAGGTAATAAAATCCTTAAATGATATATTTTGTTTATTTGGTTATCCAAAAAGAATGATATCCGACAGCGGCACGAGTTTCAAAAGTAAACATTTCAAACAGTTTTGTTTGGATAATCAAATAAAACACATAATCAATGCCGTAGCATGTCCACGCGCTAATGGACAAGTAGAGAGGTATAATCGTACATTACTAGATTCACTCAACACAAGCGTGGAAGATGAAAAGGATTGGGATACTCGGATCGCAAATATCACCTGGGGAATGAATAATTTACAAAACGGTTCGACTGGATTTACACCATACAGGCTCATGTTTTCCGCGACTCGAAGCAGGTATCAAGGTATGGGAGATAACATCGTAGATAATGAGGAGACAGCTGCACGAACTAGGACCGAAGCTTCAGCGAATCTTAACCGGACGGCGGAGAAAATGCGCAAATATTTTAATGCAAAGCGTAAACCTCCAACAAAATACAAGGTAAACGATTTAGTATTATGGAAAGGAGCTGCTGACCGAAATGTGAACGTTCGACGAAAACTAAAGGAAAAGTACAGTGGACCTTATAAGGTAACGAAGGTAGTGGGAAATGATAGGTACATGATTACTTCGCTAAAAGGTGTGAAAGGGTATAAGCGATTTAGAGCTCTTGTGTCGTCAGACTCGTTAAAACCTTTTCAGGGAGAGGACTCTGACGCTAGCTCAAATGATACAGAAGTGGACAGCACGGAGGAATTGATTGACTTGCTTGAAGGCTGAACTTTTTTTTTTTCTTTTGATGGGTGAAATGTGATGGTTTAGACTGTGATTGGACCTATTATGTATTTATTTTTGGAATCTTGTTTTGGTAACAAGTATTTATTTTTGGAAACTTGTTTTGGTAACAAGTATTTATTTTTGGAAACTTGTTTTGGTAACAAGTACTTATTTTAGGAAACTTGTTTTGGATAAACAAGTTATTATTTTTGGAAACTTGTTTTGGTAACAAGTATTTATTTTTGGAAACTTGTTTTGGTAACAAGTACTTATTTTTGGAAACTTGTTTTGGTAACAAGTACTTATTTTTGGAAACTTGTTTTGGATAAACAAGTCATTAATTTTGGAAACTGGTTTTGGTAACAAGTCTTTATTTTTGGAAACTTGTTTTGGTACCAAGTACTTATTTTGTTTTGGATAAACAAGTTATTATTTTTGGAAACTTGTTTTAGTAATAAGTATTTATTTTTGGAGACTTGTTTTGATACCAAATACTTATTTTTGGAAACTTGTTTTGGATAAACAAGTTATTATTTTTGGAAACTTGTTTTGGTAACAAGTATTTATTTTTGGAATCTTGTTTTGGATAACCAAGTTATTATTTTTGGAAACTTGTTTTGGATAAACAAGTTATTATTTTTGGAAACTTGTTTTGGTAACAAGTATTTATTTTTGGAATCTTGTTTTGGATAACCAAGTTATTATTTTTGGAAACTTGTTTTGGGTAAACATACTTTGAAAACTTGGTTGGTAAACGAGTACTTACTTTTGGAATGACTTTACTTGATGATTGATAATGATTGTATAGGAAACTTATGTTATTTTTGTATTATGTATGGGCCAAATATTATTTTACAGTTTATAGAATTGAGATTTTTTTTCTCTTATTTTTAGGACTGGGTACGCTATTTTTGAACAATTACATACCGTTTTTGTTTCTTCCTTTGCAGAGTCGCAAAGGCGTCAGGATGGACGAGTGTGAAGATTCCATATATTAGGCGCTAGATGGCGCAACAGAACGCGTAGAAACACGATGACCTGTCGTAGTATGTTCGTCGTCAAGGCAAAAAGCGCTGCTATCGGTGGAAGTTTGGGGTACTAACGTCGGGCGTCGACCAATAAGGAGACGATATCATCATGCCACCACCGCGAACCAATCAGGATGGAGAATGGATTCTGAAGAAAGAATAACGAGGTATCGAGTTTTGCCGGGAGAATTGAGTAGGCAGTCAATTTTTGTAATCTCGCAGGAGCGGTAATACTCGCAGTACCAAAGTGTAGTATATTGTGATTTTAACCAGAAGCTAAGTATTTCCCTTAATTGGTCCTTGTTCTCACTTTACTCATTTAAATGTAATATTCGCTATTATGGGCAATTTGTGTTTTGTTTCTTGGGAATAGCTTTGCTGTAGCTTACTGGAGTTTTATTTCCTTTGTATGTGATTAACTGTTAAATTCTATTGTTTTATGAGGGTCCAATAACTTGTATCTTCTTACTGGAGTTTTATTTGCTTTGTATGTAATTAACTGTTAAATTCTATTGTTTTATGAGGGTCCAATACGAGTAACTTGTATCTTCTTACTGGAGTTTTATTTGAATAGTATATTGTGATTAAATGGTTAAATTCTATTGTTTTAAAAGGTTCCAATAACTTTCTTAATTATACCTATGTACATGCTAGAAGGAAGTAATTAAATACACACTTTAAACTGTTATTGTTGTTTATTTGATATAATTGTTTTAATAGGTGTAACACTTCGCTATACCTACCAAGGCTCTGGAGATGGGTAGGCGCCTGGAAGTCCATACCTAAGTATTGAAATCTCAATTATTAGCTTCGCTATTCCTACCAAGGCTCTGGAGATGGGTAGGCGCCTGGAAGACCGTACCTAAGTATTGAAATCTCAATTATTCGCTTCGCTATACCTACCAAGGCTCTGGAGATGGGTAGGCGCCTGGAAGTCCGTACCTAAGTATTGAAATCTCAATTATTCGCTTCGCTATTCCTACCAAGGCTCTGGAGATAGGTAGGCACCTGGAATACCGTACCTAAGTATTGAAGTCTCAATTATTCGCTTCGCTATACCTACCAAGGCTCTGGAGATAGGTAGGCGCCTGGAAGACCGTACCTAAGTATTGAAATCTCAATTATTCGCTTCGCTATTCCTACCAAGGCTCTGGAGATGGGTAGGCACCTGGAATACCGTACCTAAGTATTGAAGTCTCAATTATTCGCTTCGCTATACCTACCAAGGCTCTGGAGATAGGTAGGCGCCTGGAAGACCGTACCTAAGTATTGAAATCTCAATTATTCGCTTCGCTATACCTACCAAGGCTCTGGAGATGGGTAGGCGCCTAGAAGTCCGTACCTATGTATTGAAATCTCAATTATTAGTTTCGCTATTCCTACCAAGGCTCTGGAGATGGGTAGGCGCCTGGAAGACCGTACCTAAGTATTGAAATCTCAATTATTCGCTTCGCTATACCTACCAAGGCTCTGGAGATGGGTAGGCGCCTGGAAGACCGTACCTAAGTATTGAAATCTCAATTATTCGCTTCGCTATTCCTACCAAGGCTCTGGAGATAGGTAGGCGCCTGGAATACCGTACCTAAGTATTGAAGTCTCAATTATTCGCTTCGCTATACCTACCAAGGCTCTGGAGATAGGTAGGCGACTGGAAGACCGTACCTAAGTATTGAAATCTCAATTATTCGCTTCGCTATACCTACCAAGGCTCTGGACATGGGTAGGCGCCTGGAAGACCGTACCTAAGTATTGAAATCTCAATTATTCGCTTCGCTATTCCTACCAAGGCTCTGGAGATGGGTAGGCACCTGGAATACCGTACCTAAGTATTGAAATCTCAATGATTCGCTTCGCTATACCTACCAAGGCTCTGGACATGGGTAGGCGCCTGGAAGACCGTACCTAAGTATTGAAATCTCAATTATTCGCTTCGCTATACCTAACAAGGCTCTGGAGATGGGTAGGCGCCTGGAAGACCGTACCTAAGTATTGAAATCTCAATTATTCGCTTCGCTATACCTACCAAGGCTCTGGAGATGGGTAGGCGCCTGGAAGACCGTACCTAAGTATTGAAATCTCAATTATTCGCTTCGCTATTCCTACCAAGGCTCTGGAGATAGGTAGGCGCCTGGAATACCGTACCTTAGTATTAAAGTCTCAATTATTCGCTTCGCTATACCTACCAAGGCTCTGGAGATGGGTAGGCGCCTGGAAGACCGTACCTAAGTATTGAAATCTCAATTATTCGCTTCGCTATACCTACCAAGGCTCTGGAGATGGGTAGGCGCCTGGAAGTCTGTACCTAAGTGTTAAAGTCTCAATTATTCGCTTCGCTATACCTACCAAGGCTCTGGAGATAGATAGGCACCTGGAAGACCGTACCTAAGTATTGAAGTCTCAATTATTCGCTTCGCTATACCTACCAAGGCTCTGGAGATAGGTAGACGCCTGGAAGACCGTACCTAAGTATTGAAATCTCAATTATTCGCTTCGCTATACCTACCAAGGCTCTGGAGATGGGTAGGCGCCTGGAAGACCGTACCTAAGTATTGAAATCTCAATTATTCGCTTCGCTATACCTATCAAGGCTCTGAAGATAGGTAGGCGCCTGGTAGACCGTACCTAAGTGTTAAAGTCTCAATTATTCGCTTCGCTATACCTACCAAGGCTCTGGAGATGGGTAGGCGCCTGGAAGTCCGTACCTAAGTATTGAAATCTCAATTATTCGCTTCGCTATTCCTACCAAGGCTCTGGAGATAGATAGGCACCTGGAATACCGTACCTAAGTATTGAAATCTCAATTATTCGCTTCGCTATACCTACCAAGGCTCTGGACATGGGTAGGCGCCTGGAAGACCGTACCTAAGTATTGAAATCTCAATGATTCACTTCGCTATACCTACCAAGGCTCTGGACATGGGTAGGCGCCTGGAAGACCGTACCTAAGTATTGAAATCTCAATTATTCGCTTCGCTATACCTATCAAGGCTCTGAAGATAGGTAGGCGCCTGGAAGACCGTACCTAAGTGTTAAAGTCTCAATTATTCGCTTCGCTATACCTACCAAGGCTCTGGAGATGGGTAGGCGCCTGGAAGTCTGTACCTAAGTGTTAAAGTCTCAATTATTCGCTTCGCTATACCTACCAAGGCTCTGGAGATAGATAGGCACCTGGACGACCGTACCTAAGTATTGAAGTCTCAATTATTCGCTTCGCTATACAAGGCTACTACCAAGGCTCTGGAGATAGGTAGGCGCCTGAAAGACCGTACCTAAGTATTGAAGTCTCAATTATTCGTCTTCCAGGCGCCTACCCATGTCCAGAGCTTTGGTAGGTATAGCGAAGCGAATCATAGAGATTTCAATACTTAGGTACGGTATTTCAGGTGCCTACCCATCTCCAGAGCCTTGGTAGGAATAGCGAAGTGAATAATTGAGATTTCAATACTTAGGTACGGTCTTCCAGGTGCCTACCTATCTCCAGAGCCTTGGTAGGTATAGCGAAGCGAATAATTGAGACTTCAATACTTAGGTACGGTATTCCAGGCGCCTACCTATCTCCAGAGCCTTGGTAGGAATAGCGAAGCGAATAATTGAGATTTCAATACTTAGGTACGGTCTTCCAGGCGCCTACCTATCTCCAGAGCCTTGGTAGGTATAGCGAAGCGAATAATTGAGATTTCAATACTTAGGTACGGTCTTCCAGGCGCCTATCTATCTCCAGAGCCTTGGTAGGTATAGCGAAGCGAATCATTGAGATGTCAATACTTAGGTACGGTCTTCCAGGCGCCTACCCATGTCCAGAGCCTTGGTAGGTATAGCGAAGCGAATCATTGAGATTTCAATACTTAGGTACGGTCTTCCAGGTGCCTACCCATCTCCAGAGCCTTGGTAGGAATAGCAAAGCGAATAATTGAGATTTCAATACCTAAGTACGGTCTTCCAGGCGCCTACCTATCTCCAGAGCCTTGGTAGGTATAGCGAAGCGAATAATTGAGACTTCAATACTTAGGTACAGTCTTCCAGGCGCCTACCTATCTCCAGAGCCTTGGTAGGTATAGCGAAGCGAATAATTGAGACTTCAATACTTAGGTACGGTCTTCCAGGTGCCTACCCATCTCCAGAGCCTTGGTAGGAATAGCGAAGCGAATAATTGAGATTTCATTATTTAGGTACGGTCTTCCAGGCGCCTACCTATCTCCAGAGCCTTGGTAGGTATAGCGAAGCGAATAATTGAGACTTCAATACTTAGGTACGGTCTTCCAGGCGCCTACCCATCTCCAGAGCCTTGGTAGGTATAGCGAAGCGAATAATTGAGACTTCAATACTTAGGTACGGTCTTCCAGGCGCCTACCTATCTCCAGAGCCTTGGTAGGTATAGCGAAGCGAATAATTGAGATTTTAATGCTTAGGTACGGTCTTCCAGGCGCCTACCTATCTCCAGAGCCTTGGTAGGTATAGCGAAGCGAATAATTGAGATTTGAATACGGTCTTCCAGGCGCCTACCCATGTCCAGAGCCTTGGTAGGTATAGCGAAGCGAATAATTGAGATTTCAATACTTAGGTACGGTATTCCAGGTGCCTACCCATCTCCAGAGCCTTGGTAGGAATAGCGAAGCGAATAATTAAGATTTCAATACTTAGGTACGGTCTTCCAGGCGCCTACCTATCTCCAGAGCCTTGGTAGGAATAGCGAAGCGAATAATTGAGATTTCAATACTTAGGTACGGTCTTCCAGGCGCCTACCTATCTCCAGAGCCTTGGTAGGAATAGCGAAGCGAATAATTGAGATTTCAATACTTAGGTACGGTCTTCCAGGCGCCTACCTATCTCCAGAGCCTTGGTAGGTATAGCGAAGCGAATAATTGAGATTTCAATACGGTCTTCCAGGCGCGGTCGCAGCTCAAGATTTTGGGGGTGTCACCATGGGTGCCAAGGAATATTATTAGGGAAATATTTAGCTAATCCCCTAAAAACTTTTTGACTTTCTAATGATGCACAATTTTTTTAAAATAAATGAACATCTTCTGATCTTTTCTCACAGTTGGTCGCAGTAACGAAGCTAGTGGAAAAAAAGCGCGGGAAACTTCGTACTTGGCGGACGCGTCTTTTTTGAGATAATATTTATAAATTTAAAAACCATAAATATAAGATCAGTAGTCGTAGTTTTAGTGTTCTATTCTCTTTTACTTGTAGTTTAATTTTAGTGTTATATATTTTCATCGGTAGTGGTAAGTTTTTTTTAGCTATTTGAACTAATAATGAAAGACCCGCCTGATCCGGGGGATGTGCCCCCGGCAGGCAATTTTGTTACTATTTCCAATGAATCGGGCATGGATACCGATGGGTCGTCTTCAGCTCGACATTTGAAAAGAAGCCGTGTTCATGTGTGCAAGCACTGTAATAAGCGTCGCCGTATCCGGAAAAACCACGGTTCAGCGTCTTCGGGTTGTGGTTGCATGGACTCTACTCTAGAACCTACTGCATCAGAGCCTAGCTGCTCTGAAATAATCGTCCCTAAGGAAACAACTAATACTTCTAACAAAATGCCCGATATCTCTACTCTGCCCTCAGTTGTTCAATCTCAGATAGGTCGGAAAACATACGACAAAACGGACAGCGCGCCTTTTGTCATTCATGTACAAAAAAATATTATTTCACCAGATGATGGATCGACACTGCACCCAATCACTTTTGGCAAGTTCCTAAAACACAAAACTTTAACAAGCTGAAACTAGTACCTAAGTTTTTTTTTCCCGATCGTTTGTTTTACCCGACCTCACCTACCCTAAACCCTAATCTTACACTGACTTACCGCACGGCGCCATTGGCTTCGCATGATGTTTTTTTGCGACCACAACGAATATCTAAAATATTTTAACCGTTAAAGGTCCAAACATTATTTTTATCTTGATTTGTAAACAAAAAGCAAGGGATAAAATACAATGTGTTTGTGTTATACACAACATGTTTGCCAGTAGGTAATAATTAGGTATCACAAATCTTTTCTATGAAAATAACGAGAGGCATTACCTTTTTTTTGAGTTAAATAAAACCCGGGTTCACACCTTCTGTTTACAATGAATTTAACTTTTTCCTCAAAATATAACGTCGAAAAGCGGCAGATTTTAATTTATTTAACACACTTCGGCAGCACAGGTCTCACAGGTATAATTTTCAATTTTTTACAAATGATTAAAATAATTACATAATAATATACAGTCAATCACTTGCGCCAAGAAAAACAATCAAATCAAAACAATATGGCGAAAAAATAAACAAACATTGCAAGTTGAATAAAAGCGTGTAAAAACTTTACAATTACAAAATAATACGAACTAATCTTGGTCAATCCGACTAAAAAAGTCAACCCTCTGTAATCAACAACTAAGCGGTGCTTTTACGGCTTCTCAATTTGGACGGGTTGCAAAATAAGCTGTGCTTCCAGAACTTAAACACACGCATACATTTTCACGCACACAGTCACACTATTGCTGTGTACTACACGGGTTGCGTTGAATGAAGAATAAGCACGGCGTTGTTCTGCTTAATTGCTCACCGGGAGCGCTGCCTGCGCGGTTGTCGCCGCTCGCTTCAAGAAATTAGTTTCAAATAAAAATAATAGATGGCGCGTAAATCGCGTTATAAACAGTGAGATAGCGAATAAGTTAGATTAATATAGTTATTACCATGATTTTTCTTGCCGTGGCTAAGTAATAACAGCCGCACGGGTCGATCCATCAGGTTAAGCTACGCTTGCCGGGGTTGGTCCGTGGATGGGTGACCATCTTTACATACCGAGACTCCTCCGTGCCTCGGAAAGCAAGTTAAGCCGTTGGGCCCGGCTGTCATTCGTGGATCTTTGACAGTCGTTACGGGTCGTCAGAAGCCCGAAAGTCTGACAATCAGTCTTACCAAGGGATATCGTATTACCCAGTTAATGGGTTGTGGAGGTCAAATAGGCAGTCGCTCCATGTAAAATAATGGTATTCAGCTGCATCCGGTTAGACTGGAAGCCGACCCCAACATAGTTGGGAAAAGGCTACGCAGATTGATTGACCATGATTTTTCTTGCGTTAAAGTTATTTATCATTTCGAGGGGCATGTATGTATGGGACTACAGGGTATGCAGAGCTTATTTGCATGTATGGAGTGCACGCCACTGCCTACAAGGAATAAATTTGCAAAAATACTGAAGCATGTCTTCTGAAATAAAAGTTGTCTAAGATTGAAAAATTTGCCCCTAAGCACCTACAATAAAATAAAATAGATGTAGGTAAGTACCTATAGCTACCATAGCAAATGAATGTTGTAGGCCTTGTATTCCATGTAGGTACCTACGCTGTACCTACATTGCGCATCAATTTTATATTTAGCGGTTCAGGCTTTATAGTATACTTACCTATCAACAATCTGACATTAAGGAGGATGCGCTAAGGTAACCCGCGAAATTCAAATTTTCTTACGTTTTTTGCAATTTGCAGGTCAGTGTCGGGTTGTGTGTTGATTAAAATACGATTCGCGGCCGTAAATGGCTTTACAGACTTATAATCATTAGAATCATCAATACAACTCTATAAGTTAGAATTGACCTCAAACCTCGTGTTTTCATGAAATCGCTAGATTTCAGAGTAGAGCACCCCTTAATAATAATAATAAAATAATAATATTATAATAATATTGAGACTCGCTTCGCTCGCTCTTGCATTCTATATTCTCTTGATTCTTGAGTTTTTCTTCAAGTTCTGTTAGAAAATGTAAATCAAATCTTAACCTATCCGAGACGGGGTGAGCTTCGCTCGCTCTTCTCACCCTACATAATAATAGCTGCGTCCCTGAATAGCAAAGTAGCAAAGTAATGTAGAGCTGAAAATGTAAGTCATGTAAGTATGTATTTATTTATTTATTTCATCGAAGCTCAAATAATTTTCATTTTGGTTTCCTAAAACTATATTACCTATTGAAAACTTTAATATAATGATAGCTATCGCCTCTTTTATGATTTTAGTATGAAACAAGAAAATAATTCTCATCCGATAGAAAAAGACAGACAAATTAAAAATCCGGAGTCCCACGTCATGTTGGCATAAATCGAACAGATTACTTGTGACCCCGGATTTTTAATTTGTCTGTCTTTTTGTAATTTCAGATGGGAATATTTTCTTTTGTTTCATAATTTTTAGAGCGCAATTTTTCAGTAGTCGGGTTTTAGTTTTTAAACTAGGTACCTACCTACTTTTTATCTGTTCTGTGCTTGGAGGTATTGCAATTCCGTTACTTACTTAGTTTTGTGTTTTGTAGTTAAAACTTATATTTATACTTATTAAGTGAGAAGTAGAAATTCACCTGTTGGAAACAATATGAGTATGATACCTATGAGTATATTGTGATAAACAGCCTGTGCAAAAGTGCACCTGAAGTGAATCGAAAAGTTGAGTCGAAAGTATGGAATTCCTTGGACTTTCGAGGGGGGGGGGGGGGCATGACCTCCATGCCCCCCCCTGTATCCGCCAATGTGCTATGTAAATTACAGTGACAGAAAGTTATTATAACATCATCCGCATAGACCAAGTGGGAAAAATACGTTATCGAAGCTAACTCAAAATAAAAAGTTATGCGTGGTTATATCTACATTATAAAAAAAAATAGGTACGCGTCGACTTGAGAACCTTGGAACCACAGAACAGATTCTGTACTTGAAACCTCCTCCTTTTTTTGTCGGTTAAAAAAAAGAACCCTACGGTAGCATGCGTAGGGGCCCTCCGACTACAAACTGCCTTTCACTTACTGTCTTCCTGAGCATTTTGGTCTTGTTTGGGATTTGACTAAAAAGTATTTCTCGAGTTTTGGGGGGGGGGGGGGGGACAGGACAGGACCGGAGGGCGCAGGGCGGACCGCACTTGCCGATGCCGCCCCCATCCTTAGTCCTAAATTCCAAACCATAATAATTATGTTGTTATGTTTCATAAAGGACCTAAAGCGCGGTCACTTTAAATTCACTATTTACAAAAAATATATTGGACGGACTAAAAAATTAAAATGTTGCTTGTAGAATAATCTGAAAAAAATAAGAATTATTGCAATATTAGTGTGCGAGTACCTATCTTTGTGTTATTTTTTCAGTCGTATCAAATTAGTTGTAAATAGGTACCACCTACCTGTTATGTTTTCAACACACTATCTAGGTAACCAGCATAAATCTTGAAGAATCCTACCTACTTATTTTTTTCTGATTTTGTTTAAGTACCTGATGATATACTTTTATAAATAATAGTAAGTAGGTATTAGCGGTTTAGTAAGGTCCTGTAGTCCCCGTCCCCATAGGTAATTCAATCCAGTATACATTAATGAAACTGAGGACCTAGTGAATGTTTACCAACTATGTCACTAAACGAGTCACTGCTCCTGCAAAGAATAACATGGTTGATTAGGTAATGCCGTTATCACCTATCGGTTTCTGTTTACGCATGAACAGTAGGTATATTCGCATCAACATGTGTACGTAATACCTACCATTCAAATATTGTCATAAGGTAACACACATACCTGTCTTGTCTGACGTCATGCAGTGAATATTTATGACACTATACTTACCTGTGAAAGTTCGCCCCGAGCACCGACAGCCGAGCGACTAGCAATTGCAACCCGCGGCCGCGGTTGACTCAAGACGCTCCGGACCGGAAGGCATGATCTGGCATTCCTTATAACAACCTCGTAATAACATAATAATGTTTTGCACACAGCAGCACACCACACGTTGGTGGTGGACTACCCGAAACCTTATGCTGTCGTGTTTTCTCAATAGATTCTTCGAAAGTGTTAGGATTAAGATTAAATCAAACATGCTGTTTCCACACTTGCCTAACGTAGGTATTGCATAACTTTTTAAAATTAATTGTGGGCCCTGTGGGCCCGCAGGATATTGCGGCTGATCATACCTCCTTCATGGTTATTGCATTTCAGGTCCTAAAATGGTCACTATAGTCACTCACTACCGATAGTTAGGTACCTATACCATATACCAACCATATTTCCGGGTCGTAATACATAATAATGTTTATTATGCGCTATTCTATTTTGAAATCATTATGTCGCAGACTACCTACCAATAACAAGCGAGTCATTTAAATAACTAGATATCTAAGAAGCAGCTAGATGTTTTGACAGTAGACTTACTTCAATCTGCCTAGCCTTTTCCCAACTATGTTGGGGTCGGCTTCGAGTCTAACCGGATGCAGCTGAATACCAGTATATATGGAGCGACTGCCTATCTGACCTCCACAACCCAGTAACTGGGTAATACGATACCCCTCGGTAAGACTGGTTGTCAGACTTTCGGGCTTCTGACGACCCGTAACGACTGTCAAAGATCCACGAATGACAGCCGGGACCAACGGCTTAACGTGCTTTCCGAGGCATGGAGGAGTCTCGGTATGTAAAGATGGCCACCCATCCACTTACCAACCCCGGCAAGCGTAGACTTACTTAAAACGTTTAAATGACATGGTGGAAATGCATGGCAGTCAAAAAAAAAATAACCTGACTGCATAAAAGCGAACTAAAAAAACCGGCCAAGTGCATGTCGGACCACGCATAATGAAGGGTTCCGTAGTTGGGATGAATTTATCTTAAGAACAAACTTAACATTGTAGTTCAAAAACATGTCCTCCCATACATTCCAACTGTAAATGTAAGTTTGTACTCACAATATTGATAGATTTACCATGTTATTTTAAGACCACAGACTTCTTATAGGTTTTCCTGTAATCTACAAGTAAAGATCTATTTTCTGTATTTTTTTCAAAATTGTAGGCTTAGTACTTTCGGAGATAAGGGGGCGGGGGGAATGGTCAATTTTCGTCTATTTTCTTAAATAACTTTAAAACAATTTATTTTAAAATTATAAAAAAAAATATATTTGAGACGCTCATAGTAAGCTTTTTCATTTGAAATGCCACATGGTGTAGTTTGCAAAACTTTTTTTTTTAATTTTCTTATTTGCCCCCCAAAAGTGACCTCTTTAATCAAAATTCATTTATTTACTTTACCCGTCCGTGTTTGGATCATAGAAATTCATATGTGTATCAAATTTCAACTTAATCGGTCCTTTAGATTCGGAGCAAATTGGCTGTGACAGACGGACAGACAGACAGACAGACAGACAGACGGACAGACATACAGACAGACAGACACACGAGTGATCCTATAAGGGTTCCGTTTTTTCCTTTTGATACCTCAAAAGGAAAAAACGGAACCCTAAAAATTGGAAACAAGATTATGTAGCAAATAAAAAGAAATTAAAAGATATAAACCAGACGTAGCTGCGCTGCGTAAGTAATACGAGAGGGGGGCGTTTTTAAGTACGCGGAATGGGGTTAAGAAGTGGAAATAATAATTTATTTTCCTTTTCAAAAATTCACCTGCTACTACCCTAATAACTATTACCTAACACACCTTCGAAAAAAATGTTTTAAGTATCTGAAAAATACGCTGAAACTGCATCCTTCACTTTTTTATCAGTTGTAAGTTTCTTCCCACGAAGTTCCTTTTTCAAGTTTGGGCATAGGTACCTAATAATCGCTGGGAGCCAGGTGGAGGTGGATGAGCCAACATTTCGAAGCTCACTTTCTGCAGTGTGGCCATCGCATCGCAACACGGTTCTTGTGGACAAGCGCGTTGTCGTGCAGAAGGAGTACACCTTTGGTCAATTTTCCCCTTCTTTTTTTTCTGACGGTTTCCTTTAACCGGTCTAGGATTGAACCGTAGTATTCTCCGGTTATGGAGACACCTACTGTATCTATTTGTAATGGATCAGCAAGATCCCTTCCGACTCTTCCCGAGTCCTTCGATCAGCCGTCCTGGCCTTGGGTCGTCTTCAAGTGATTCTCTGCCTTCCTTTAGAGGGTATGCCACTTGTAAACCATAGTTTTACCCGGGCAAGAGTTCTCCGTATGAAAAATCAGTATGGTTTGAACTGATTTTCCATAGCTTAGTAAGGAGGAGCTCGTGGCTAAGTAATAACAGCCGCACGGGTCGATTCATCAGGTTAAGCTACGCTTGCCGGGGTTGGTCCGTGGATGAGTGACCATCTTTAGGTACATAACGAGACTCCTCCGTGCCTCGGAAAGCACGTTAAGCCGTTGGTCCCGGCTGTCATTCGTGGATCTTTGACAGTCGTTACGGGTCGTCAGAAGCCCGAAAGTCCGACAACCGCAGTCTTACCAAGGGGTATCGTGTTACCCAGTTACTGGGTTGTGGAGGTCAGATAGGCAGTCGCTCCATGTAAAATACTGGTATTCAGCTGCATCCGGTTAGACTGGAAGCCGACCCCAACATAGTTGGGAAAAGGCTAGGCAGATTGATTGAGTAAGGAATTTTATAACAGCGCGGTACCTACTGGATTTGCTCCATTGCATACCTATTACATCTCATACCTACTTTATTTGCCTAGGCCTATATGTACAGCTAGCAGCTATACCTACCCATGACGTCAGTGCATCTTATTATCTCATATCTATTTTATTTACCCAGACCTATAGGTACAGCTAGCAGCTATACCCACGACATCAGCTGCATCTTATTATCTCATACCTATTTTATTTGCCTACGCCTTTATGCACAGCTAGCAGCTATAGGTATCTACCTACGACTTCAGCTGCATCTTATTATCTCATATCTATTTTATTTGCCTAGGCCAATAGGTACAGCTAGCTGCTATACCTACGACGTCAGCTGCATCTTATTATCTCATACCTATTTTATTTGCCTAGGCCTAGATACAGCTAGCAGCTATATCTACTTGTGCAATGTGTCTCTCTCTCTCTCTCTCTCTACATTCTAATACCGTGTCAATACCTACAAGATTTTCTGTAGATTTTCGTGACTCGTGACTTCATGAGCGATCTCTTTGGTGATAAACACAGGATAGCAATGCGAAAAAATAATATATAATTAATGAAATCATGATTTCCACATTATTGATTGTAGGTAAGTCTTTAATGAGACACAATGCCCTGAAAAAGAAAAAAGAATTAGGTATGTTTAACGGTAACTAAGTAGGTGCTATGGGCCAAAGTTCCGCATGATTACCTCAAAGGCGATAATCGCATGCTCGGCTCACGACTCGATCGCACAATGTTCGTTTGTCACTAGCTGCGCTCTCACAGGAATATTTTCTTAAGTGAGCATGATTAAGTTTTGTCCATAGTACAGTAGGCCACACGTCAGTGTAACACTTTGATCTGTAGCTGGCCTAGCATAGTAAGGAGTTTGAATAGAATAAGAGGCCCTTAACCCTGGTTTGCTGCCACTGCCTACCGTAGGATATATTTTATCTAGCCAAATTCGCCACCAGAAAAACACACAAATCAACTCCTGATCGATTTTTTTCAAAATTATTACTACTTATTAATAACGAATGGACGAAATACCTATTTAATAATATCGATGACATAAGTAACCGATGATTTATTTACTTATTAAAATTCTGTCACGACTAGGAAATAGGTATGTGCACATTTTAAAATCTAAAATTCTAGATTCACAGAAATAGTAAAAGGTGGAATGCAATTTCAACAAGGGGCAGGGGGCACCAATAACCTCTCGGTTTGGTCATGCGCCCGAATGCGGCGCGGGCGCCGGTCGCTTGTCGTTACGCAACATACGGCACTCGACGTTCATCTTCTCCAAGCCTTTCGATAATAACCTCGTGGGTAATTATCTAAGCCGAGGATATCGCTGGGGACGTTTCGAGAATTTTGCAAGACTGCAAACTGTGCAGTTAGCCTCTAAATACAAGATGTGATGTTGCGAATGATAGGTAACTAGGTAAGTACTCGTTTAAATAAGAGTTAAAACAACCCTGGACAAATTCCGAGAATATGTTGCTTGCTTGCTTGTTTTTCGCAGGATATACCTAAGCTTGAATGCTTGTGCCTATTCATTTGCATGTCTGCTGATAAGTATTTACGTTCTTACTTGTATTAGTATTGGTACTTCGGCAGGTAGGGAAGGTTCGAGTTCAGCCAGGTTTCTTTTGTCCAACACTGCGATTTCTCCTATTTAATTTCCTTTGTTTTTCTTCAAGTAAGTACTTACGTTTTACAAACATTGATCGCATAAAATAATTATCCTATCTACATCCCAATTGTATTATTTGTATGATAATTTATAAAATATTAGTTCCGTACTGTAATCGAACCCGCACCCAATACTACAGCCACTTGTATGACAAAGCTACTATAGTAGCCTCGCTGACATTATAAAACCAACATTAAAAAAATATATTATTACTTACCTATTACGAAAAAATAAAAAAACTTTCTGACAGCGAACATTTAAGTGGATAGCGGCAAAGGCAATGGCTCGGCCGCTCGGCCACCACAACGTCAAAGGCGAATAGTTAAGTAAGTATGTAAGTTAGTCAAAAAGTCAAAACTTACACAACAATATTAGTGCTTTATTAATTTAAATTAAATTTCAGGAAACGATACTTTTGTATTATACTTATCTTACCCATAAGTACCTACATTAAACTTTCTGGTAAATGACGCTCTCATTGTCCCTCGCTGGTCATGAACTTCATGCACTTACGTAACCACCCTACTACCTAAACGTAACAAATCATTTCTTATTTATAGTAGGTACCTTTTTACTTAGTATATTATTATACTATCTGCTTTATTTGACTTTCACTCGATATACCACATAGTTAGTTATATGAAAACATTCAGTAACACGACCTCGCATCCGATGCTATTGCATTTGTTTATTGCACAAATGCATTGGATGTTGCATACATGTAAATCACATGTTAGTAGTACCTAAGTAGATGGTTGCAAAATATAAATTGTGACTTATATAGGGAGGACAAAAATATTTATAAACAAAAATCTTTTTTGTTTTTAATCTCGCGTGTAGTATAAAAAGGTCATCAATCTCATGCAACGATTATAAAAGTAATTTTACAACTCGTTTCTTTTTTGGCAGGCATTCACAAGAACTTACGCAACACATACATATAGATATATATACTATCTATTCTATACACATAGACGTAAGAGAGGAAGTGCAATAAAATACTACGTAAATTTCGACATTTAGGTAAGTATTTGATATTCACAAATCTACTTCGTCATAATCGCAATCTACACATTCTTCTCGTGACCCGTCCGATAGTGTATGTAAATTCGTGGGAGTGTCCCGTTGAATCTTAAATTAATTCTTGATTGTACTACCTATACATGCTTTTGCCCGCGACTTCGCCAGCGTAAAGATCGGAAATTATCACAGAACGTAAATCTTTTATAGTTCCGTACCTCAAAATTAAAAATTTGAACTCATATAGGATGACTTCGTTGTCGGTCAAGATCCTTTTTCTCAGAACCGCGTGGAGGTATAAAGTTGAAATAAATATCAAAAACTTAGATCTACAGTCCCTTGGAGCAGTAAAGAAAATCAAACTTCCACGTCAATGCAATAAAAAATACCTACGGCCATTTATGCCTCACATTTGACACTCGCAAATAAACTACAGCCTATACCTAAGTACTTATGGTACTTCCCGTTGACAGCAGCATGAAATTTGAATTTCAACATGAAGTAAGGTCTTAGAGTTCAAGAAAAGAGACGAATCCGAAAATTGGTAATTTATTTATACTGCAAAGTTAAGTTTGTTCTTCAATCTGGGATCGGAAATTCATAGGTCGTGTCTTGAAGTAATATATTATACTCTGTTTTTCATTGAAATCGGTCCTATCCACTCTGTTTATAGTTCTTCTTCAACTGAAAAGTTAAGTTTATCCTTAAATTCGGAATTGGAAATTCGGACAGCCGAGCGAGCACAGCTTTGAGACGGAGCCCTCAGGGCGCGAGTCCTACACACTATTGTCCGGTTTTTTTACCCACCTGCGGCGAAGCCAAAAAAAAAGGGTTATGTTTTAACTTATGTATGTTTGTATGTCCGTTCCATTGTGACCTCCTGTAGCCTAAACGGCTTGAGCGATTTTGATGAATGATTATGTCGTTAGATTCGTATTTATTGAGCGAGTGTCTTTTTGGCGCCAAAATGTATGTTTTCAAAAACAAAATCTTCCAAACCTATCGAGTGCGGTATCACAAAGAAGGGTTTAAGTACAAAAATATACATTAACTTGGAATGAGAAATGATAAAAAAAGCGAGTGCGGTCGGGGGACCCCGTTAGGAACGTAGTTCCTTCTCAGGTAGGTATGATTTAAAAAATAATCGAGTGACAAACCTAAAATTGTATTGCTTTGAAAGATAATTTTGACGACCGTTACCTAAAGCGTTACTTAAGTAATACAATGAGAGAAAAATAATCCTTCCTAACTAAAAAGTGTAAAATAAAAAAATAATTTAAAAAATCAAAAGCCCATCTTCTTCATCTTCTCAATCTTTTTTTTAAGTTAATTTTTTACGCAGTCGGGTTTTTGATTTTTAAATTAACTTTTTTTTTTAATAAATAAACCAGGTTTTTATGATTCTAAATGTCTTAAGTACTTACTTAAAATAGTAATTATTCATTTTAATAATTAATTTTCACCATTTATTTGTAATATCTAGGTACTCTTGTTGACCACGTAATACCTACGTTATTTTATGACTTTAATTGTAATAACTTTTGACCGAAAAGGCCGATTTTTAATGAATAAAGCTCTTGTTTTTGTGGAGTAATGCTACAATGCTTATGTTTTTAAGAAGCTACTATACTAAAAAAAACTCTTGTTATTACGAAGTTACGCTATAAACAAAGCTCTCGTTTTTACAAAGTTTATGCTGTAAAACAAAGCTCTTGTTTTTGTGAAGTCATAATGTAAACAAAGCTCTTGGTTTTATGAATTTATGCTGTAAAAAAAAGATTCCATTTTTACGAAGTTATGCTTTACACCTAGAAAGCTTTTGTTTTTACGAAGTTATACTATAAAAAATGCTCTTGTTTTTACGAAGTTCTATGTTCTATCTATGTTAAGGACTTGGTTCCTTCATGTGGACTATTGTGTGTGGGCCATGGCGGCCGTCGGGGGTTTATTCCAACCAGCCCACCTCCCTCCAGAAGTTAATCAAATCTCCGGGTTTGTTAAGAACATCTGTGAAAGATCGGGATATTCCGAGAGTTTCTGTTCTAATCTGGGTGACGCCTGTGCATTCAAAAAGCACATGCGCAATGGTTTCCTCAGCCTCCATGCAGGCCCTGCACAGAGGACTGTCCGTTATTCCTATTGTGTGGAAGTGTTTGTTTAATGAGCAGTGTCCTGTGATGGTCCCCGTCACCAGGCGCAGCCCGTTCCTGTCCAGACGTAATAATCGCCTGGTAAGCGTTCCATCCAGGGATGGCCTCCCTGGACTGCCTGCAACCTAGTGTCGAGGACCACCAACTGTCCGCTTGTGTATGGGTGAACTCCTGTAGCCACCTGCGTAACTGGTTGAAGGGAATACGATTGGCTCAGATCCACAGACAGACGTGCTGGATGCTCTCCTAGCAAGTTCGTCCGCTGCGTCGTTACCAAGCGATCCGCTGTGTCCTTTTATCCATTGCAGTGTCACTGTGTTGCGGTTAGCTACCGCTACTCGTTCGAGTGCATCGTGATATTCTAGTATTAATCTCGAGGTAAAGTATTTTTTCTGTAGGGATTGGAACACTGAGGCACTGTCTGAGAGTATTCGTATATTGGTATCCGTAACTCTCCTGGCTTCTATGGCATAACACGCTTGTATGATGCCCACACACTCCGCCTGGTAGACAGTGTTGAATACTCCAAGCGGACTGGATATGTTATGTTAAGGTCGTATGAGAAGACTCCGACCCCGGTTCCGGAGTCGGTCTTTGATCCATCGGTGTATACTCTCAACTCTTGCGGGTCTGAGTAATCACACCGTTCTTCCGTGAGTATTATGTTATAATGCTTCTGAAAGCAGTGTTGTTTTGGGGCTCTATCGCATGGTGATGCCATCATTGGCTGTCGTCTTATCGCATCCTCTTTTATGCGTATGTGCTTAACTCTAGATTCCTTGCTCAGTGTTCCTGCTAAACTGAGCCTAAAGGCGGCTAGGGCCACCTCTTCACGCACGATGAGGTGTAGTGGCGGCAGTCCAAGCATTGCCAGTAGGCAGCAGTGGGTGTATGTCTCATGCAGCCAGTTATTGCTACACAAGCGAACCGTTGCAGTTTCTCAAGATCTTTTCGGGCTGTACTCAGGTCTGTCCTGGGCCACCAGACCAGTGAGCCGTATGTGATAATTGGTCGGATTACTGTGGTGTATAGCCAGTAGGTAAACTTGGGGCTAATCCCCCAATTCCTGCCGAGCAGTCGCTTGCACTGCCACAGGGATATACTGGCTTTTGTGATGATGTAGTTGGTATGTTTCGCCCAATTCAGCTGTTTGTCCAAAAAGATGCCCAGGTATTTGGTTTCAGTTGATAGGCTTAGGGTAGTTCCAAAGAAACGCGGTAGTTGTAATGTAGTCAGCTTCCTCTTTATTGTAAAGAGAATCGGCTCGGTTTTTGTAGGGTTCACTGATAGTTGGTGTTTGTTGCACCAATCTTCTACTATTTTCAAAGCTTGGCGCATGAGGTTACATAGGGTATTTTCATGGGTGCCATTTATTATTATGGTTATGTCGTCAGCATAGCCTACAATGAAGTATCCATTGTCATTGAGGGTTTTGATGAGGCTGTCTACGACCAGGTTCCATAGTAGCGGAGAGAGGACGCCACCTTCCGGGCAGCCCTTTGCCACGATGGCCCTTGTACTGTCGTTCACAGTCACTTGCACAGCTCTCATTTTCAGCATGTTGGTGATCCAGCCTCTCAGTGTTGAATCTATGCCATGCCTGTCGAGGGCCATGTTGATGCTGTTGAACATGGTTTTGTCAAAGGCGCCTTCTATATCAGTGAAGGCGGCCAGTGATGAGCACTTGTGGTCCACCGCGCATTCAATTTTGGAAACTACACTGTGTAGTGCAGATTCCGTTGATCTGCCAGTGGAGTATGCATGCTGTTGTTTATGGAGAGGTTTTACCCGAAGAGTTACGTCACGGATGTTTTTACGAAGTTATATGCGCTATTAAAAAAAGCTCTTCACGAAGGTTTTTGGTTCTTTAAAAGACTACTTTTTGCTTATTATATTATATATTATTATTATATATATTATATATTATTATATATATTATATATTATTATTATTATATATATTTATAGGTAAACAGTACTCTATTTGCGGTCACCTATCCGCTTGCTTAATGCTTAGCGTGCTGATTTTGCGTTGTGCAGTGAATGTCGTGCGTGCGACATAGTCATGCATGAAATCGCGGAGAGTTCTTCGTTTATAGGTAACATATCAATGATCCTTAATTATCATCCGGCCCTCTGCCAACTAGCGCCACCATTGACAGAAAAACAATAAGTCTGGAGATATGAAACATTTTGAAATTTCCTATGCTCACATTTTTAGTCAGATGAGGTAGAATTTCTTGTATCAAAAAAATCAACACTAAACCTCCTAGGTTCTATAGATAGCAGTTAACCATCAGATTAAAAATGTGAGCATAGTTAGGAAAATTCAAAATGTTCCTTAGCTCCAGATTTATTTTTTAGGGTTCCGTACCTCAAAAGGAAAAAACGGAACCCTTATAGGATCACTCGTGTGTCTGTCCGTCTGTCCGTCTGTCTGTCTGTCTGTCTGTCTGTCCGTCTGTCACAGCCGATTTGCTCCGAATCTAATGGACCGATTAAGTTGAAATTTGGTACACATATGAATTTCTGTGACCCAAACACGGACGGGTAAAGTAAATAAATGAATTTTGATTATAGACATCACTTTTGGCGGGCAAATAAGAAAATTAAAAAAAAAAGTTTTGCTAACTACACCATGTGGCATGTCAAATGAAAGGGCTTACTATGAGGGTCTCAAATATATTTTTTTTATAATTTTACAATAATTTTTTTTAAAGTTATTTAAGAAAAAAGAAGAAAATTTACCATCCCCCCCGCCCCTTATCTCTGAAACTACTGAGCCTAAAATTTTGAAAAAAATACAGAAAATAGACTGATCTTTACCTGTAGATTACAGGAAAACCTATAAGAAGTCTGTGGTCTTAAAATAATATGGTAAACTATCAATATTGTGAGTACAAACTTACATTTACAGTTGGAATATATGGGAGAACATGTTTTTCAACTACAATGTTAAGTTTGTTCTTAAGATAAATTCATCCCAACTACGGAACCCTTCATTGTGCGTGGTCCGACATGCACTTGGCCGGTTTTTTTTCTCTCAATGGTGGCGCTAGTTAGCAGCTCTACTCGATTTGAGTTAATTAGGTAAGCTTTAATATAATTGCACAGACTCGAATAAGGTTTTCTACTGATAAAAAACTTTTTTACAAAAAAAAAAGAAAACAACCCGACTTCCAAAAAAAATCCTACAAAGTGAAAAATAACTTTAATTTCGGAAGTCGGTGTCTTTGGATCTGTATTTTAGTTTTTTGCCACCAACTTCCGAAATTAAAGTTATTTTTCACTTTGTAGGATTTTTTTTTGTTTTTTTTTTTTTTTTTTGTAAAAAAGTTTTTTATTTTTCACTTTTTAGTGGGACAGTTTGTAATTTATCTAAGTTACAATAGCCTAATGTCAACTGCTCATCACCTTTTACAAAATATTGCTTTTTCCGATTCAAGGACGTTAATTGTCGAGGAGTTCTCCCAGTAAGGATGGTGAAGTCACCATCAGCTCCACATCACCATATGCATTGTGACGAGCATATATTGCTTAGCAACCATATTAAAGTAATCGAATCGCAACCCGCGAAATACATATTATTGAGTAGTTCCAATGTCCATCTGTGGTCTTCCTCATCAGTTCGACTTCACCAAATTGTGCTTTCCTGGAGCAAATACACGAGTTTCTATAAAAAAATAACCGAATCGCTATAGGTGTGCCTATAAAATTTGAGGGTTTCCCTCGATTTCCATGGGATCCCCTCATCATATTCTCACTTGGTGACGATGGGACCACCTCGAGAGCATAACCTTGCAAAAAAAAAAAATTTCAAAATCGGTCCACAATTGACGGAGAAATCGGTGTACATAAATAAAAAATATATAAATATAAGTATATATGATACGCGACGAATTGAGAACTTCCTCCTTATTGTTTTTTGAAAAGTCGGTTAAAAATACAAAATTTCAGTATCTACTCGCTTTATGCAGGTACTTTCATGAAATTATTATAATACAAATAGCTATTTATTTATATAATCAATAAGTAGATACCCCATCAGCATCATTAGCATAAGACAGTATTTAGGTATTACATAGAGGAGTTCGATCCTAAATGCATTTTAAAATGTTAAAGATGGTATAAAGTCAAACGAAAACGTTACAACACGTTTAATTTTGGGAAACAAGGTCGTTTTTGAAGTGAATCTTGGCTAAATTAAATCTAGCATTGCATTCACTATTCACATAAAAATATTGATGTCGTTCTTTCCATTTATCTATTTTCGGTATAGGTACAGTAGTTTAAAGAAAAACATGTCAGGTTTATCCACTATAGTAAAAAGAGTTAAAATATTTGGGATAGGTGTCATAACTTAAAAGTTTAAAACGCTTAACATTTTTACCACCGCCACCGTCAGGTCACTATCGTCAATAGTCCTATCATAAGACTATTGAGTGTTGCGATGTACGATGGTTCGACTAAGCTGTTTGTGCCTGAAGGTTTTGTTGTCTCTACAATGCCAAACAAAGCTTTGTTGAAATGAGGTCACGAACTCACGAGTTTACTCAAAGCTGAGCAATTTATTTAATTTGAGTTGTAATTGTGTACGGTACTAGTATTTGTTATGTAAACTCACTCTCGTATCCGGCTACGACCTCCAGAAGGTCTTTAGGTTCTGTATGGTGAAGAGGTGCGGCGCAGCGGGTGGGTCTTCTCTGGTATTGGAAGTGAAAGTGAATGAATGTCGGAGGCTTAATTAGAGAGGAGAGCTGCGGCTGCGTCAGTCCCTCCGACACCGTCGCACTATACACCTGTGCCCCGCGTACCGACACAGCCGCACGCGCACCCGCTCAGCCGCACGCAAGCGCATCATCAACTTACTCCGTTCGACATAATTTCAGAGGTACGCGCTGCCTTTATCGACGCTATCATTATATTTGAAGTGAAATTAACTTATTTTTTATTGTTGTGAGTGGTTTTATTATTGAAACAGCCCCGGTAACATTTACATATTCAACAATAGATTCTTCCAAAAGAAAGTTCTAGCTTTTCGTAGTGAAATCATGCTTTTCGCGCTTCTTGAAAACCACATTTTTAAAGATGACCTGTATAAATACACTTGCACTAACTAAGTAATTGAAACATATTATTAAAAACGAAGTCTTCATGCAAACCGAATTATTCAAAACTGATATGTTTATGTATAATAGACTCTAAACAGAACTTACAATGCTTACCTAATTAAAAATGAGATAAGCTTCAGTGAAAAAGTTGGAAGTTATATACAAAGATTGTTATTGTAGGAGTACTAAACTTGGAGTCTGTTACTACAAAGTGATAAACAAAAAGATGAATGAAATCGATTCCCAAAACAGACACGACTTTTTACATAATAATTTTCTCCTTGGCAGGTGTCTAACCAAAAGTGATTCATATTTGCCAAACAAAAACTTGTGAAGTTACATAACAAGACGTTTTCATTTTTATGTTTAAACAAGCTTCGTGACATGAAGTGAACGATGCGGCTTTCCGTTACCATAAAATGCGTCCCAAATCGACGATTTCTCGCACTGAGTAACTTTTCACGCAAACATTTAAACTCGTAGCAAGGAGGTCAGCGAGGCGGGTTTTGCTTTCACAAATACAACAAAATAAATTCATCTCACGTATCGATTGTCCTCGAGCATTCGTGCTCTGCATAACTAAAAGAAAGCGAACTTGCAATACGGGCTCACCCGTGACCACTTTCGTCAAAACGAGCGCCCAACACCGGTGTCAGTAGCACCAGCTGAGTGTCGCCGACTCTGCGTCGACTCGTCGAGGGGCGGCCGCACAGCGACCACACCTACTCGGGGCGATCGTCTCGCATCAGCAGTCTTGCCCACAATCAACGACACCTTTATTATAACATAAAATCTGTAATACAGAATATGACTTCTGATCGTTTTTCTCTACACAGATGAGCCGGCACGTGTGCCTGGCGGCCGTCGCCTTGATGGCCGTACTCTGCGTTGCTGATGCCCAGAGGCGTCTAGCACTACCAGACCCCAGGAGCTGTGCAAACAGTAAGTATACCACAAACTAGAGTAAAACGAAGTTATTACGTAATCAAATTAAGGGGTTATGACTTATGACACGGACACGATTACGACACGGTGCCGATTTGCCAAATCATCGGCAAGTTACCGAATATTTTTCTCTCGTTCTAGTGTAGTGTAGTGTAGCCACTAAAGGTTCGTTATTCTCTTTAACTGTTATAATGAAGTTGCATTCATGGACGTGCCGCGTGGGTATAGGACACCATGGATTTAAAATAGCATGTGCCATTGTCCATTATGCATCAAAGCACGTCCGCACGTAGCAGACAGCAGATTTAGAACATGCTATTTGAACTCCTACGCGAAACAGAATGCGGCAGGTGCAAGACATTAGACAGGTCCAAAAAAATACGACGCAATGAAACTGATCCATAGGATAATGGCTAGTATGATTTGTCATCACTATTTTGACCTCACAATAAACTTACAAGGTTTCATTGAAATAACTGAAAACCTGAAAAGAGGTCAATGTACTCAGCACTATAAACAACTTTTTACTATGGGACCAACTCAGAAATCGCAAAAAAAACGGCTGCTTTTTAAAATTTCCGTTCGTATAACTCGACAAAATGTATGGAACTGTTTATTTTTTTTTCGTGATTTTAGGCTTGGTGCCATAGTAAAAGTTGATCAAGTTTTTCTTTATTTATTTATTGACAATCTTCTTCCCGCAACTTCGTCCCCGTGAAATTTCTTGTTCCACCGACCCACCCCGTCGCATCGCATCGCCTGCCCGCGCTATTATACTTCATTTTCGCTTAGAGCGTTCTTTCTGACTTTTTTTTATTTTTGCTCGGCTCCTAAAAGTTCTAGCGTGATGTTAAATAGCCCATAGCCTTCTTCAAGAATTGTGCTATCAAATGCAAAAATATTTTTTCAAATCCGACTGGTAGGTAGGTACCTAATTCCAGGGAATAGCGCGTTCAAACATACAAACAAACAAATAACAAACTCTATATATTTATTATTAGTATAGATATAGATAGATGCCCTCCAAGTTGTTTGTAATGATGAGTACAATGATCCCTTCGGTATTTCAATTACACCTTGTATAGGATTGTTTCTTTCGTAGGAGTTTTCGCTAAGAACTTCTCGAAAAGATGACTTCGCACCTGCGTACTAACTTACCTATAAATCACGAATAAAGTAGGCCACTACACATTATATCTCACGCACCTCTGTAACGCATTCTTGCTCAGTGCTAGGTACTCGTAATTGCAATGTTTGAAAAGCAAGGTGAGCTGAAGAACAAAACCGTGAATTTTAAAATTGTAGCTAGAACATTGAGAATTTTGACTTAGGCTCAGACTCAGTAATTAGTAATTTTAATAAGAGTATTAAGATGGATGGATGGTAGATGACCTATTTGGTATTTACGATCAAAGACAATCCCTGAAAGAAGCCCTTCGAAATTAGCATTCTTGATTGCTTAGCTAGAATAGGTACACCTGCTCTGCCCACAACTATCAATATCAATAATAGGTAGGTACTTAAGTTAGTAAACGTGAGTTTAATGTTATGTTTATCATAGTCTTCTTTTTCGTTTTTTTTAAATTGTTTTTTATTGGGTAGATAATGTAGGCTCTGACGCATGACCCCAGTCTTATGATTTATCGTAGTTGAATAAATTATTTTTTATTATGAATAATAATATTGTAGGTAAGTATTGCTTGTAACCTTAAAAAAACTAAGTAAAATTCTTGATCGTGACTGAAAGATAGAAACCAATCCTGAAGAGATTGATGTTGATAACTGGAGGAGTATCTGACCGCATGATTATTATATGTATTACGGAGCTTAGAGACAAAGTAGGGAGTAGATATAAGTATGGTAATCTGTGTAATAGTCCAAGATCCCAGAGCCGCCAGACCTTACCTACTTATTTTCTGATTAAAACGAAATGTATGGGATATAGTAGTGTTAGTATGTACTTTGAACGTAGGTACGCATACCTGCTAGCTTGGGCCGACGACCAATTTTTAGGTATCAGGTACCAAAGTTACGTAAAATTATTACTCACTTTTCTTAAAGTCTGACTGCTGATTTTTAAGTATGTTTTACAGAATATTGTTAATAATTAATAATCAATACTGTCAGACACTTCCCGTCTGCGGTTTTTTCCGCCAGACGCTTTACTCTTTTCCGTTCGATGTCCACCGCGCACAGGATGGATGGAAAGCAGCACATGAAGTATTTTTTGCTCCGTTGGTGTAATTGCTGTATGGCGTTCCAGTTGGAAGATAAATAAATAAATAGATAAATAAATTAAAGCTCGCAAAAAATGAGGTCATCTTACTTATATGTAGTTTGAGTCCTAATTTTTATTAATGATACTCGGGGAACTTTTTCAATACTATTTGTAAACAGCCAGATCAATCGTAGCGGTCAAACATCCCCCAGACATGTCAAACATATCCTATAAGCTTTCTGACTGCTGATTTTTATGCATATTTTTCAGAATAGCCTGGGGTATGTTTGATAGACACACTTAATGTGTCTGGGGGATGTTTTACCGCTACGATTGATCTGGCTGCTTACAAATAGTATTGAAATAATTCACTGTATAAAAATTAGGACTCAAACTACATATAAGTAAGATGACCTCATTTTTTGCCAGCTTTAAAGCGTCTGGCGGAAAAAACCGCCGACGGGAAGTGTCTAACAGTATTGATTATTAATTATTAACAATATTGTGTAAAACATACATGAAAAGTGAGTAATCATTTTACGTAACTGGTTCCTGTACCTGATACCTAAAAATTGGCCGTCGGCCCAAGCTAGCAGGTATGCGTACCTACGTTCAAAGTACATACTAACACTACTATATCCCATACATTTCGTTAATCAGAAAATAATTAAGGTTTGGCGGCCCTGGAATCTTACTCTTTAAGGTAGGCACCTACTCTATGTTACGAAACCATTGCTGTTGGTGAAGTTGGGTATTTTGAGCCTAGAAATAATTTTATTTATGTATTTGATGGAAAAGTGTCAGATAAACTGTTATACTTAATTCGGTACGAACTTTATTAGTTTTATTGGTTCATCGAATCCTGCACTCGTTTATAAGTTGAGTAAGTAGAGTTAGTGATCGTACTCTAGGAAGGAATTTCGGGACAATGACCTCTTTTTCCTCTTTTACCTTTATATGAATCACTTCCAACTGAACAATATTATTCGCAAGAACCAAAAATAGCTCCCTCACTGCTAAAAGTATCGCAAAAAAAGTTTATAAGTAAATAGTCACAGAATTAATTCAGCAAAAAAAAAATGCGATTCTTGCATAGACTAGCACTAGCAGCCTACAATAGTTCGATCCCACCTATGACTTGTAAGTATTTCTTAAAACTTTTAAAACTTGTTACATCAGGCTAATTCCTGTTATCAGATATACCTAATCTAAATAGCGCGAGATAATTAAGGTAACAACCTGAGCTACAGGCGAAGAGCTTTCAAACAGGTTACTCAGCAAATGAACTAGTACCCTGTAGAAATAAGTAAGTAACAGATTACCTCCAATATCGAACTAAGTTAATCTTAGGTCTGTGCACAGAATGTTTTAATACTATAGGGGTACAGAATGATGCTACGAACGTAGTAACTAGTTGCTTGCCTTCAAAGTAATGATTATCCTAATATGTAAAGAGGATTCTTAGGTCAGTAGGTGTTACAAAGTTGATTCTAGTATTATAGTTGATTATAGTATTCTAGTAGATTCTCTCTGTAAGTATCTACCATCCTGAGATATCTATAAAAGGAGATTCAGGAGATGACGGCTAGGATAGTTACGCTCTACGCTGTCTGGTGATACAAGCCAAGCGTCATGTTATTTTGTAGTTGTCAAGAGTCTATCACGAACAGTTTGTCCTTATGGGAAATCAGTGGATATTTCACAATTCAGAGCCCGCATGGAAGGCGTGGCGCGTCCCATGCGATGTCATTTGGGAGCGCACTGGCAATCACAATCGAACGATGCATTCATGGCAAACTCCCTCACAAAGCGAACAAAGATTCTTTGTTAGTTTTATGTGGCCACATATTACGTTATAGGTACGTACAAACCCACACAGAAGTTTGCTCGTAAACTCGGTCTCAAAAATACCAGGATTAAATATTGCATCAGCCGAACGTATTTTTTTTCAAAATACCTAACCCAAAATCATCATAATTTGAATTCATAAGTAGCTATATAATAATTTGTTTTTGAATAATTTTGCAATCATATCTACTTATATAAAATGAGAAGCTAGACACGTTGGTTTCTTTCACAACTTTCTCTCCTCAGAAATGCGAAATAACAATGCCGTTTTACATGTTCGGTACACACGTAGGTTGGTAGGTGCAAAGATAAACAGTAACCATATTTAAGCACATTCTTATCTTAGTTAGCTTTGGGAAGTTCATATAAGAGCTCATATAGGTACTTACCTTTTTATAGACAATTACATAAGTGCACTTCCACGGGAAGTACCTAACAACTGGAAACATTTACCAATGATCTATGACTTTTAATTTATCTATTCACGCTCAGACATTCACTGTTACGTAAGGTGACATTCCTAAAATTACGTTCTTCACGGAAGATACGCAAAATGGTTCCGGTACAAAATACCCGTTTGTTGAAGAGTTTATGTCAATATTACTAACGCGAATTTTATCTGGTAGGTAATGAACCATGTGAAAATACATAAATGAACTTTCTAGTTACGAAAGAATCGCTTCATTTAACGACATGACGATGGGTTCATTTTGATTGCACACTTTATGAACGATAATGTCTCGCATTAAAGCGAGAGTTTTAATACCCACGAACAACATAATGTAGGTATTTATTAACCTTTTATGGGCAAAATATTTCTTCTAATCATTAGAGCAATTTGGCAATCTTTTAATTAAATTAACTGCGCTGTACCTAATTTTGCACCCCAGATCCTATCAGTTAATTTGTTGGCATTAGGTATATGAATGAGAGTAGAATAAATTGATCGGTTCGTGAATCGGTTTATTGATCTGTATGCCTAAGTAGCTTGCTCAATAAGGTCTTAGATAATAACAGACATGTCTAAATGCCTACTCACATAGATCCACCGCAATGGTTGTGTGAATCAGGACAACGTGCGGTGTTGTGCAAACGGCAAACTTGTGAACGACAAGACGTTTTAGATAAACACCATTTCGAAATTCAAAGTAACTACCTACATCTGTCGTCATCGACTGTTCAATAGGTGACATGCTTTGTACAAAGTTCTTAGTAGTTCGACTTACATGCGGAATGTTGCACAATGATCTGCACTCTTCCTCACGCGTTTTTTCTCTCATGTAGGTATGGACCCAACATACAGGCTCTCAGAAGGAATTACTCTATTTACCGAATGTAATTTGTATCTTCACAGGAGTCCGTCACTCAACGTACCGCGACGCCCGAGGAGTCCTCCACTCGTACTTCTTCAGCTGGGAGCACGCCCCCACCCGCAACCTGGAGGTGGACTGGCTCGACGCGAGGAACATCTGCCGTCGCCACTGCATGGACGCCGTGTCGCTGGAAACTCCACAGGTATGCGAATAAAAACCATAATATTAAGCAAAAAAATAAAAAAAATCTCAAGCTACACTACTTGGGCTAAGCAACCTGAGATGAAGGTGAAGTTAGAAGGTCAAAACAGAAGATATTATATCCTATTAGTTACATGTTCAAGGTTTTCTACCCATTGCAAAATAAAATACGGTCTTTTAAGTACGTACACATGACTGGGCCAACGTTTAGAACAATCGTACATATCCCAGCGAATGTAGATGAACCTTGAGATAATCATCTTCATTAGCTACCCATGCGGTCATTTAACGCGAACAACTAGGTCGATCGTGATGATATGTCTTCTCCCCCGCCATCATCCTCCTGCAGTGTACCTATGGCCGAAACGTTAGGCATCTAGGACTAATTTAATTTTGAATAGCAATTTGTATTTCATCATGATGAAGTAGTATGGTACCTGCTACAAAAACGTATTTCACAATGATGAATCTTGGGAACAAAGCAGCTGAACTCTCAGATTAAAGCGATGTAGGTAGGTGTTGCATGAAACTTAATGGTCATATCGTGGAATTGCCTCATTTCATCATTTTGAATTGCACTTAAACATAACCCAGATTATTAAGAAATACCTAGGTAGGTAAGTATGTGTAATGATACCTATCCTAATGAATTCTTCTACGAGTATGTAAGCGCCTACGCACATGAGAAGTAGAGAACAAAGGAAACTATGTCTTCAATTATGTCATCTATATAAATAATAAAAAGAGAAGTCCTGACTGACTGACTCATCAACGCCCAGCCCAAACCCTTGAACCTAGAAAGCTGAAAATTTTGCAGAGAGGTTTCTTTTGTAATGTAGACAAGGAGTAAGGATTTCCCGGTAGGACGTTCCCGTGGGATATTTTCCGCCATCCACGCGGGCGAAGCCGCTGGCAAAAGCTAGTACCTAACTAAAGTATAAAAACTAATAGGCTTTAATGAAAACATTTAACATCTATTGTTAAAGCTCATCCGGGTGAGTCACCAATGGAAAATCAAGTTTTCTCTAAACACTTCCTGTTAGTTGTAAGATGCCAACGAACGCGCACGTCTATTGTTATGAAAGCACAGCAAATTACAACCTTTTGAGTATTTCCTTTGGGTTGTTTTTCTTCTATCCATACAATTATACAGAACTCGATGCATCCGCAATTCTTGCAGATCAGAGTAAGTTCCTATATCCATTGAGTCACTAGTGCGCATCAATATTCATTAGGATAGATTGATTCGATTTGTAGAGCGTTGAAGACGTCGCGTGAAAGGGGTGCAACGGCCGAGTGCGTCAGTCGAGTGCGCGAAGGCGATCGCTCCGCAAGTAGCACGTGGCACAAATTCCTCCCGCAGCCGCTAGCCGTGTTGCCCACTTCTTGTGCCGGACGTACGCGGCGGACGTGCACTTCCCGCGCTGACATTAACACACATGACACCATGCCTTACTATCGAAACCATTAGTACCTACTAACCGGGCTACCTAGGGGAGATACACCTAACACCATTGTTTTATGCAAACAGGTGAAAATGCAGCAACGTAATTTATTGTTGGCAAAAACCAGCTAGGATGTGTTAATCGGTCATCGATCGCGTCCGTGACACTTGCTAGTTCCAAGGTTCCATGTAAATATGCAGTCCGTGCACCTAATACCAAATAGCAGATTTGCATGGTATAAAATAGGTAGCTTTTTGCAAGTTTTAGCCTAAGTCATCACTATAGTCAGCAGTCATCGGAGAAATCAACAATTAAAGTTTAACATTGTAAATTAGGTATCTACTTGTATAGAACTAAATTAGGGATATTTTTGACTAAATACTGATAATACCTAAGCTTAACTTTAGGCACAGATAATATAATAATACGTACCTTAGGGCAGCATTGCGATGCATATCTATCATTTTTAATAGTCTTATCACGGTTTAATAATTTCATCTCGCCATCAAATAAAGAAAGCCCATCATCGGTAACAAATCCATATTTATGCGTGAAATATGGATTAGACTGCCGAACATGGACACTCACGCATGTAAAAAAAATACCATTGCTTTTTCGTGATAATTGAACTCGTAATACGTCATAATTATATGGACGTCTCACGCATGATAGCCATAAAGAAAACGTAGTGTCTAAAAACTTCGTAATAATTCGGCCAATATTAAATAATATGGTGATTCTCAGATATGAACATAACGTAGGAGGTAGGTACTACAAAAAGAAATATGTTCCTTTAAAACTAATTTCGTCTTCATTGAATATTATTTTATCTAGGTCCAAATAATTACTGATTGCGATATACCTACCTACTTTACAGATAATCATGATTGTTTTATTTTCATAGGAAAATGAATTCGTCAAACAAAGGATCGCACGCGGAAACGTCCGATACATTTGGACTTCTGGACGTAAATGCAACTTCGCTGGCTGCGACCGCACTGACTTGCAGCCTCCCAATGTGAACGGCTGGTTCTGGTCCGGCTCCGGCGGTAAGATCGGACCCACCACCCAGCGCAACACCGGTGACTGGTCCTACACGGGCGGGTACGGACAGCCTCAGCCTGACAATCGTGAAGCCGCTCAGGTCAGTTAAAGTTGGCTTTAGATTAAATATCTGTCTTCAAACTTGTAAAAGCGTTTTCATCGCAGAAACACGCAGCGTTCTTTTTCCTTATTCTAAATAATCATTGATATTTGTCGTGCAGGGTAACGACGAGTCGTGCCTGGCGATCCTGAACAACTTCTACAACGACGGCATCAAGTGGCACGACGTGGCCTGCCACCACGTGAAGCCGTTCGTGTGCGAGGATAGCGACGAGCTGCTGAACTTCGTGCGCTCGCGCAACCCCGCCCTCCGCCTATGAGATAACAATCATATCGCACTCTCGCCCTCTAGTACTTTAGATGGCTGACATTGTACAAAACCAAGTGTCTATCTATTATTAATTTATTTATTAAATCAACAAATTGTTAACAATTTGGATATTTTACTCAATGATAGCCATAACTACGTCCTCAATACGACAGAGTGAAATAATATATATGAACAGACAATGTATGAAAGCCACAAATAAGTAGGTTTGTAGCTTTTTGACCCAACTGCATAATTTAAGAAAAAAAGAAGAAAATGAAAGCAACAGGCTCAAAATTTATTATTTCGTATAAAAAATAGTTTACTTTCTGACAGAATTTCAACAATTTAGAAAACAGTTGTTACAGATTCTTTTAACTTGAGCTCAATCATTGAAAACAATTTACAAGTGATACAGAGAAAACGTTTCTCTTTCTTGGTATTATCAGTATTAATTTACTTTCGTCAGTCATCCCCACCAAGCTACACACTTACTTTAACACTATGATTATTTCACTCAAAGTAGGTATTTAAAATTTGTAAAAAGTATTATTTTGCACGAATAGGATAAACTTTTAAGTGTTAGTTTTAATAAAAAGAATTGAAATATGGTGTTAAAATGATTTTTATTGAATTATACCACTGCATCAAAGTTAGACATCAAGATCAATTTAACTATGCATGCTCCATACACAAACTTAAATACTAAAATAGTATACGTCGTAACTAATAATAAATACAAAAATCTTAAGCAACTACAGAAAACTGGAACAGTTAATTGAACTTTAAAAAATGCTTGAATACTCTCGTTTATAAAATGAGAGTACAAAAACTAATGAAACATGATTGATATAGTAGATAAAAAGTTTTATGAAAATACTATTTGGCACAATACAAAACATAATAACATTACATAATTGGAAACTTGCGTCACGTAATGAAACTGTACCTACAACCGGATTTGACGGCTAAACAGTAAACATGCTGTTCTGATTGAGTTGCTAATTCCATCACTGCATCAAGCAAGTTTTGGTTAACTTTGAGAAGTAAAAGTTTTTCATGAACTAATTACCAAACTCTAATATTTACACACAAATTCGAAAGTAACTGTAGGGACTACAGGTAGCAGGAATGCTAGCCGGTGCAAAATGCAATGTTCCTCGCGCATTAAGTTTAGCGGCCAGTCGTTTTCCCAGCGCCGCGGTAATAACTTGTGTACCGTGTAACTAAACTAATGTAAGAAGCGCTTAAGATTCATGGTCATCTGAATAGACTTTTTGTACACCGGAATTTCAATTATCTCCTTCTCCAACCACGATACTAAGATCACGTCGCGGTCACCAATGTTGGGACCTTATGAGTATCGTGGTTAGAGAAAGAGATAATTGAAATTCCGGTGTACAAAAAGTCTATTCAGATGACCATGAATCTTAAGCACTATGACGCTTCTTACATTAGTTACACGGTACACAAGTTATTACCGCGGCGCTGGGAAAACGACTGGCCGCTAAACCCAATGCGCGGGGAATATTGCATTTTGCACCGGCTAGCATTCCTGCTACCTGTAGTCCCTACAGTAAGTGAAGGATACACACTTAAATACGTCTGTCATCCTACAATATATATTCCAACTAATATTATAAATGCGAAAGTGAGTTTGTTTGTTTGTTACGCTTTCCCGCTAAAACGGCCGATTTGGATGAAATTTGGGACACGGGTAGACCATGATCTGGTATAGGACATAGGATACTTTTTATCCCGGCAGTATGTTCCCGTGGGATAATTTCCGAAATATACACGAACGAAGCCCCTGGCGAAAGCTAGTTCAATATAACGCTATTGTAACGAAGTTGGGTGCGTAATGTGCGTATCATAGAAGTTAAATTCAGGAATACGTAGGCACATGGAGCAAAAACTACATCAGCACTTATAATTTTAATTATATCTACTTATCTAGCCACTAACCCACAGTCATCCACGTCTGAGTATTGGCCTCCTCTGCTTCATGGCAACTTATCTGTCCTTTTAAATACCTATAAAGTCTAAATGTTAAAGCTAAATATTAATTTTATAGCTGAAATTTATTTAAGGCATCCGACGCGTTTTAGGTTAATGTGTGGCAGTTAAAGAGCGCGCCTCGATCATTGCAAATTAAACCTTATATCGATAAAAAAAACAGTCTCATATTGCGAGTTTGTGTTTTGCCACGACTGTTGCAACCTAATTTGTGGTGCCTTTTACTAAGCGTTCTAACTGCAAGTCCTTTTACTAACTAAACATGGATTATATTCAGGAGGTCAAACCAGTTCGTACCACCATTGCTAGCTAGATAAAGCATTATTTGGTTAAAATTCATCAGCATACTGATGGCTACTTTTATTGAATAGTAGTATTCAACCAAAACATAACCATCGCGCAGTCGGGTAAAAAGAGATGAAACAATAAGCTAACTACTACGCCTATTTGTTTTAAGCACGCAAAATGAAAATTGCCTGTGCAGGTAGTTCAAAAATATACAGGGTTATTTAAAATTGGCTAGCCAAACTCCGCAGACGCGATGCATATCGATATCTAAACACGATAAAATAAAAATAAATAAATTTGATGTTTTTTTTTGGGAGGTCAACGACCGCTGTTAGTGTACTTGAAGTATGAGTTGAGAACTTAGAATATATAACACTGCAGTGTTATATACACTCCAGTGCACTGGAGAAGCCTTACGAACACTTTCCCCTCTGTCAAAAAAGTACAAGAACAAAATTAAAATGTTTTAGTACGTTCATAAAAACTACTTTCAAATCGATTCTGACGCACATCGTTAATCGTTTCATTCGCTCTGTTCTCATTCAGTGCGCCGTGAAAATGCCTGGTTGTGCTGTTAAAACTTGTAAAAAGCGTTCAAATACGTCAAACTTAAATAAAGACTGAATAACCATATGTACCTATGCAAGTATTGTTTTTAATGTTTTTATTGAAATTCAAAATCCTAACCTCATACTTAAAACATTTTGATTTTTCATTCCATTCAACCACGATTCAATATGGCGGACGGCATGAATCGAGTATTTTTCCACACTTTGCTTTTGTGAGGTCACCATGTCTCTCTACACCTCGTTTTAATGATCATAAGGTTCAAAGTATTTTTCTTTTGCATTACGAAAATATACGCCAAATCAGCAAAATTGACATGCACTTGACTTGCGACTAAGAGGATCGCCGATGCGAGGGATTGTGCCCCTCTGAGCTGCGCATCTTCACGGATGGATCTAAAACAGGTAGTGGCACAGGTGCTGGAATCTTCTCAGAGGACTACAACATACACATAGCTACACCATTGGGGGTTCATAACACGGTGTTCCAGGCCGAGTGCATGGGCGTTTCTCTGGCCGCTTCGGCCATCATGGCCTGGGAAGTTAAGGACCACTCGATCCGCATACTCTCAGACAACATGGCTGTTCTGCAAGCGCTAAGTAGTCACACAGTGGACTCTGGGCTAATTACGAGTGCCACCAGCGTCTCAACCAGGTGGGTAGACTCAATAATATAACCATTCAATGGATCAAAGGACACAGCGGTTCGCTAGGCAACGACGCAGCCGACGAACTTGCCAGAAGGGGGTCGAGCATGGCACCAGTGGGACCAGAACCCATAGTGCCGCTCCCCATCGGGTACTTGCGCACTCTGGTAAGGAGGCGTACCAGGGACCAGCATCACAATCTATGGTCGGACCAAGGTGAGTGTAGGCAGGCTAAGGAAGCACTCCCTACAATTGATGGCCGCCTCACGAAACAGGTTCTCCGACTAACTAAACAACAGCTGCGTACAGTTACAGCTGCTATAACTGGCCATGGGTCATTTAATAAACACCTCTTTGTCATAGGAGTCACAGACAGTCCGCTGTGCAGGGCCTGCATGGAGGACGACAAGACAGCAGCTCATGTGCCTCGTGGTCACCGCATACAGGACAAAGTACTTCGGTAACCCAGGTACCCTCCGTGAGATTGTCAGTAATATCAAGGCGCTGCTGGCCTTCTTTGAGGAGCTGGGGTGGATCGAATAATCGATTTTCCCACCCATACGCAAAATACGCGCATTGACGTGGAGTTGCGGATACCAGCCCGTATTACCTATTACCCTTGCGACTAAGTCTTTTAGTAAAAATGCTAGCGAGACTAACGAAGGGTTGAGGTCTTATTTGAAATCAAAATTGACATGTCGATACCTAAAATGTAATACGAATTAAGTACTTAGTAAGTTTTGTTGCTTAAAAAAAAAAATATATTTTTATTATTAAATGTTTTATAGTTCCATTCTAATTCTAGGTTTTATTGCTATTAAATATATGGTTATATAATTTAAAAAATCCGAATGAATACTTATCGATATCGATAAAAAAAATCGATGATACGGACTTCTCTTTCCGGACGAGCCGTTTTTTTTTTTTTTTTTTGTAGTAGCTACCGCGTCCCCCACCAAAAGTGACAGACTTTTTTGTACAGAATATTTCACGTATAGGCATGTAGACTACTTCGGACTTGTCAATGTCGAAGCTGGCTGTCAGTGTCAACGTTGTATCTATCAGTAGTGCGTTCAGTCTATTTTCGAGCTCTCTTGCTCCTGAGACAGCGCTTGCGCCGATCGTGCGCCTTGATTGATAAAGAAGCAACATGGCGGACATCAACATAGAGCACTTGGACGCTAATCCGTTTGATTCTGCGACATACATATCGACGATGAAGTGACATGAACTCCTAACTGACATTTTGGCGATTTTAGTTTTTTTACGTAGATAGACTTTAAATAATCGTTTACGTGAGCTGGCAATAACAGATAACTGATTATCTTATTTTTTAACGAACTATTGATAATTGACAATAACTATTAAGCAAATGTGCGTTACATTTGCTGGCAGTATCACCTAATGAACTAATAACAATAACACCTAAATAACGTTAGCGTAATTATTTCTGTCAAGACCTCCTATCTTCACTCCTGCTAGATTACGTCTTTACTCTCGCGCTGCTCCCGGCCGACTGGCTGGTCTTGCTGACATCTAGGAAGGATAATTTCATAGGCTAATAATGCGTGAGCTAGACGGTGATTTGTGGGAGTACGAGACGGAGATAGAATCACCATGCGATATTCGTTTTACCTATTTTCTTCTGTCATTTCGTTTAAATTTGGTGCAAGTTGCAACGTGAAAGTTTGCGGAAGGAGTGTTTTTGTTGTTTTTAGTGTAAAAAGTGGGATTTTTATTATACCAGGTAATTATTTTATGTCTAACAGTACGCTAATACAGTTAAAACCTATACAGAAGTATTGTTTTTTTTGAATTTATTATTTACGACGATTATTGAAATCGTTAATAATGTTCAAATAACAGTGTTTTTTATCACTGATGTTTTATTGTTTTTTTTTCGTCCTGTATTAATAAAATAGTTGCTTTTGTTGTTTATTTACTTATATAAAGTTGTATACTTAAATAATATCATAATATTTTTGTGTAATCTTAATTTTTATTTGATGTTTCAAGAAGATAGAAGTTATTGTTTGAGCGTACAATTTTTATTTGTATATTTTAAGTAGATAAGCAATTGTTCTCGTTTAATCAGTATGGAACCATAACTTCTATTTCGCACTGACAAAAAATTACTGATGTTTAATCATCAATAATAATAATAATAATTATAATTTTTATAGAGAAACAAAATTACCGCTATGGCTCGATTTCTTCAAGGAGTGAGAGGTAAAAGGATTCTTAACGAACTTCAAAAAGATAGTTTGGTAACAAACCTAAGACATTCTACTGCTGAGGAATATGAAGAGATATTTGGAAATCAACACGAAATGGTAAGATATTAAAAGTCAGGCGAAAATATTGCTTGTAAAGTTCTCCCGCTTTGCAGGACGTTTGTAAGAACTCCTTTACTGTACATTTTATAAAGATTACAATTTTTCTTTTTAGCCTGAAGAAGATTTCAACACGCCTTTTTCTGGCAATTGCTGTAGTCCTAATCAAAGCGATCTCACCCCTAATGCTAATCCAAAGGAAGCTATCATCACCAACGTTGATGTTTTAAGTCCACCAAATGTCTGTAACTTTGAGCCCACAGAAATCCTTGACAATACTTACTATGAATCTACTTCCTTACGTTCATGCGGCCGTCGTCGTCTCGAAGTAAGGTCTTGGTCATTATCTGATTTAACACAGGATACCAACAATACGATTAATTCCTTAAAAAAATCGCCGTCGGTCCCGGCGATGTTGGACATGACCATTAGTCTTGATTTCATTGCGTTTGCCAGACCGGATCGGATCGAATTTATATCGGATGATGTTTGTCAAATTCCTGATGACAGGAGTTCTGCTGAAGAATTGGTGACTGAGAACCTACAAGATTATGGAGATATGGAAGAAGGTCGAAAACGTCGTCACATTGCTGATCCTAAATCTTGGATAAAGAATAAAGCCCTATTGAAGCGAATGCGAGGTGAAGAGTATCTAGGCTACTCTAAACCAAAAGATAGGAAGTTCCAGCAAGATACTATAAGACAGGCAAGACAAATGGGACCAACATGCGTTTCCGATTTTTGTAAGAAGAGTAAGGTAAGAGGCTGTGATAGGTTTACCGAGGATTGTCGAAAGGACTTACATAGCAGTTTTTGGAAGAAAATGACCTGGGACCAAAGAAGAGTTTATGTTACGGGATTGGTGACACGATCCATTACATCTCGGAAGACAAAATCAGCTAGTGAAAGATCTAGGCGGGAAGGAACTCTATCATATTTTTTGCCAATTGAGAAAGACTGTTCGAATAAAGTACAGGTATGTAAACAAATGTTTTTAAACACTTTTTCACTGGGATCGTTCACTGTTCAAGCATGGGTCAAAAAGAGTGAGTTTGGTATGACTTCAAACCATGAGGCAATTTATGATTCAAAAACCAAGACTCCAAGAGCAGAAGTAGAAAGAAAACTTTCAATTTTAGATATTTTTTTTACAAGTTTGCCGAAATTGCCATCTCATTACGCTAGAAAAGACACATCTAAACTCTTCATAGAACCAAACTATCGTTCACTTACCGATTTATACAAAGCTTATCAGAAATATTGCACTGAAACTAGTCAACCACATGTTAGTAGATTTACATTTGAAAAGAATTTTCGTGAAAAAAACTTGTCACTATTCACGCTTAAAAAGGACATGTGTGACACCTGTTCTAGTTACAATTCAGGTAATTTAAATGAACCAGATTACCAAATACATATAATTAAGAAAGAAAGGTCTAGAAAAGAAAAAGAAGAGGACAAGAAAAAAGCAGCTGCCGAAGAATTTATTCTTTTGACTATGGATTTAGAAGCTGTGAAGGTTTGCCCTTACCTTACTGCTAGTGCTTTGTATTTCAAGACAAAGTTAACGTGCCATAATTTTACCGTTTTTAATTTGGTAACCAAGCACTGCAGTTGCTATTGGTTCGACGAAACTGCTGCTGATTTAACATCTAGCACTTTTGCAACATTTCTAATTGATTATTTAGAAAGACATTGCATTCCACATCAGTTACCAATTGTTATTTACTCTGATGGGTGCACGTACCAGAATCGTAATTCTGTGCTTGCAAATGCGCTGCTCCTTTTGAGCAAAAAATATAACGTAATCATTACGCAAAAATTTTTAGAACCAGGTCACACTCAGATGGAGTGTGACTCTGTTCACAGTAATATTGAGCGAAAGCTCAAAAATCGGGAAATACATTTGCCCAGTGATTATGTCACTATTACTAAAGAGGCACGAAGCCCTAACCCCTATGAAGCAGTTCATGTTGATCATGACTTTGTTAAGGATTATGCCCGACTTCAAAATTTGCTTTATAAAAGCATTCGACCAGGCCGCAAAGCTGGCGATCCACAAGTTGTAGATATCAGAGTAATAAAGTACAATACGATGACAATCGAAGTTAAACTGGATTTTGACGGAGAGTGGATTCCTCTACCGAACAGACCTAGGTTACTAGCTTCGGAAGCGACCTATCCTCAACTGCATCCCAACAAAATTCCAATTAAAGCAACGAAGTACAACCACCTGCAACAACTTAAAGCAGTATTACCTAAAGACTGCCATAATTTTTATGACACTTTGCCATTTGTTTGAAATATTTCTTCTTTTTCATTATAAAACTTAATTTGTTATAAACTGATTATTCTCTTGTCTTTTAATTACGTGTCGAAAGCAATGTAGCCATTTTTATGTTCTATCACCTATTGTAATAGTACGACAATACGCCACTATTATTTTGTAAACATTTGAAATAATGTTAAAGTTCATTAAATGTTAAAAAACTCAAAATTTCTATAAAAATCACGCCTTTTATTTAAAATATCTTAGCATTTCCTTACTAGAAAGATCTTCTATCTTGGCTATTAATATGTATATTTTTAAAGCCTAGGTTGCCAATATCACCTATCTACGCCTAAATCAAAAAGTTGATTGGATATCTACAAGTCCAATCAACTTTATATAAGAAGCGTGTATCGAGATACACGCTTCTTATATAATATACAACCAATATTAGTTTTATTCATACCTTGTGTTTAAAAAAAATGAAACGTTTTTTTCGTTTCCTGTAAAATTATGTTTTGGTAGATAGAGGTTCATGTCACTTCATCGTCGATATGTATATAACATTTATGCTCTAAGGTTGTGTTTTCTTATCGTGTTTAGATAATCGGTATTGTCTATGCAGTTTACATAAAAAAAAAAAAACATATTTTTTTAAACTGATATTTCAAGTAACTACAATAACTGCGGTCGACGACCACACAAAAAAATCATCAATTTTTTTGTTTTTATTAAGTTTAGATATCGATATACTTCGCGTCTGCGGAGTTTAGCTAGACAATTAAAAATAACCCTGTATATTTTTTGCCTGTATCCTTTGACTTCATACTAAACAAATAAGACGCCTTAAGTAATAAAAACTTGAACATACGCTGTGACCTACATGTGTAAAGTGTAAACTAGCACTGGCAAGCAGAGTTGAAGCATAGAACATGCGCTAAAGCGTAATTACCGTGAGAAACACGCTGATTTATTGAAGTGTAATATTTTAGCTTTTATTACGCACGCTCTTCAAATCAGTGTGCCAATAACATCCCATTGTATTTGTATTATTCTTCACATCTGCAGCGCGGCCATAAAATACTATCAAACACTGGCATTAATAAATAATAGCAAGATATTAAAGTAAGTTAAGTCTTAAAAATTATAGTACAGAGTGGCATGTTTGCCTGTTATTTTAATTTAATATTGTTTCCTACCTACTGGCTAAAATAAATAGCTATCGAATACAGTACATTACATACGTACACTCAGTACATCTCAGTACTCGGTACATTGATTTTGAAGCGCACTGATAACAGTGCGCTTCAAAATCAATGTACCGAGTAGTTCACTGACTAGTTCATAAGAACTAGTCTATTAGGAAAACTTGTGCATTTTAAAGCCATCAACACTCTTATTAAACATCTAATATAGTATGTCAGTTTCCCTGACCGCAATTATTATAAACACAGCCTCGTATTTTATAGAGGTTCATTCAATTTACTTATCCTGATTTCATGCAGTCAATAGGGCCAACGACTAACAGACAAGTATGAGTCCATAACAATAACACTTAACCATAAACAAACATTTGAAGTCCATAATCAAACAAAGATTTAACTTTAAATCTTAACTTGCATTAACACTAAGAATACGCAAGTCAGTCAATTAAAATAAAAACACAAACTCAAATCAATAAAACCGAATTACAAAACTAACCCACACAACTGGGCGTGTCGAAAGGCTACAACAATGCATAGTGTTAACTGACCTAAAATAGGTTTTCTTCAATGATGAGAGTTAGAACTGGGTGCTAGGAAGGCAAGCAGCTGACGTCATCAAGTATGGCGGATAGTAAGGGCTTGTCTCTGAGCGCGGCGGCTAGCTCGGCGCGGTCCCATTGCAGGCGCACGCGCCGCGCCCGCGCCGCGCCGCCGCCCAGGCGCAGCGCGCCGCGCGCCTCCAGCAGCGAGCACGCCGCGCACATGTCGCACGTGTCCAGCGGCACGATGTTGCGCGCCATCGCCACCCTGATAACAATACCGAACATTTAATCACATGCACTCCTAAGCATGATTCATTTCAGTACTAGACTAGCATGTTTATTTATTTTATTTTATTTGGGAAAACAAACAATCGTACATTGTATATTATATCTAGATACACAGTATGCTATAAGTAAATGTACAATCCACTACGCTGCTATGTTGCTAGAAATATCGTCCACATTTCCTATCCCGTAGGAATTTCAGAAAAACCCGGAGTCTAAAAAACATAATCACTTGAGAGAGAGGACCAGATGAAAGAAAAGATGGACTGATTGTAGGACGAATGATATGAAAGAAAACCGAACAAGGCCGGTTATAACATACCATGTTTTGAACCAAAAATTTATCCAAAGAACAAACATAACATTGTAGTTGAAAAACGTTCTGCCATACATTAACTGCAATTGTAAGTTTTTACGCAAAATATATTGATAATGTTATTTTAAGACCATAGACTTCTTATAGGTTTTCCTGTAACAAAGAACTATATTTTTTTTACAGTAGTTTCGGAGATATGAGTGGGAGGGAATGTTCTTTTTTCATCTATTATCTTTATCACACTTCACACCAATATTATAAAGGCAAAAGTTTTTGAGTGAGTGTTTGTTACCTTTTCACGCTCAAACGGCTGCACCGATTTGGATGAAATTTGGTATTTAGATAGCTTATACCCTGGATTAACACAGTACTTTTATCCCGGTCCACGCGGGTGAAACCAAGAGGCGCAGCTAGTCTTAATAACTTTGAAAAATTTGTAATAAAATTATAAAAAAAAATATTTGAGACCCACACAACAAGCCCTTTCATTTGCTATGTCACACTGCATGGTTTTCATTTTTTTTTTTTATTTTCATATTTGCCCCCCAAAAGTGACCCCTTTCACCATCATCATCATCATTTGAACCCAAAGACGTCCACTGCTGGACATAGGCCTCCCCCAAGCACCGCCACTTCAACCGGTTCTGTGCTTCCCGCATCCAGCGGATTCCTGCGGCCTTTACAAGGTCATCGGTCCACCTTGTTTGCGAGGCCTTCCAACGTTACGTCTTCCGGTACGCGGCCGCCACTCCAGAACCTTTCGGCCCCATCGGCCATCTGTTCTGCGAACAATGTGCCCTACCCACTGCCACTTAAGTTTGACAATTCTTTGGGCTATATCGGTTACCTTGGTTGGTTGGCTTGCGAATCTCTTCATTTCTGATTCAATCACGTAGGGAAACTCCAAGCATAGTTCTCTCCATTGTCCTTTAGGTGACTTTTAGCCTTCTAATAAGGCCCATTGTGAGCGACCAGGTTTCAGTGCCGTAGGTCATCACTAGCAACACGCACTGGTTAAAGACTTTCGTCTTGAAACACATACCGCAATGTGAGACGAGAAGTTATTGCGAAGCTTCCCGAACGCAGCCCAGCCGAGTCAGATTCGACGATTGACCTCTTTCTCGAAGTTGGATCTACCTAACTGGACAATTCCTAGGTAAACAGACTCGTCCACACTCGAGTGTAGGGTCTCCGATCTTCATGAGAGTGGGTGCTACATGGGATTTGACTTGACCTTTGTCTTATCCATGTTCGGAACTCTTTCGGAAGCTCTACTGAGGTCATCGAGCATTGTACTAAGCTCCTCCATAGTCTCAGCCATGACTACTATATCGTCAGCAAACAGAAGGTGAGTGGTGTACTCGCCATTGATGTTGATGCCTAGCCCTTTCCAGTCCAGAACCTTGAAGACATCCTCCAGTGCAACGGTGAACAGTTTCGGAGAGATAACGTCTCCCTGTCTACCCTTCGCTGCAGAAGGATATTTCGAGGTCCAGTCCTGGAATCGGACTGATATAGTGGCGTTTTCGTATAGACACTTCAGCACCTCAATATCAACTATCGTTACGATAGTCGTTCTGGCACCGTTAAAGAGACTGCAGTACAGCCCATGTCTCGATCGAATCGAAGGCTTTCTCGAAGTCCACAAACGCTAAGCAGAGGCAGGTCTCTTCAGTCTTACATATAACCTGCCGCAGCGTATGTATGTGGTCTACGGTGTAAAAGCCTTTACGGAATCCGGCTTGTTCGGGAGGCTGGACGTCGTCAAACCTGGGCGCGAGACGGTTCGCGATGACTCTTGAAAACAACTTGTAGACATGGCTCAGAAGTGAGATGGGCCTGTAATTCTTAAGAAGGGCATTATCACCATTCTTAAAGAAAAGTACCACCACACTCTGTTTCATGCCTGCGGCGTTTTGCCCTCGAATATGACGAAACAAACGGCTTCTGGAGGACCTTAGGAACGGGTTTTCCTCCGGCCTTCAAGAGTTCGGCCGTACCTCCGTTATCACCCGGCGCCTTGTTGTTGTTGCCCAAGTGACCCCCTTACTTATTCAAAATTCGTTTATTTACGTTACACGGACGTGCGTGTGAGTCACAAAAATTCATATGTGTACCAAATTTCAACTTAATCGGCCCGGTAGATTTGCTGTGACAGACGGACAGACAGACACACGAGTGATCCTGTAAGGGCTCCGTTTTTCATTCGGACGTAAGGAACCCTAAAAGGGAGTAAACAATAGCGTTAAGGTTGACAGGGGAGAATGGAAGAAAAATACGTGTTGCGCCGACCCCGAGTACCATGAGACAAGGGCAGGAAGATGATGATGACTTGAGAGAAACTTACTTTTTATAAACATCATGCAGCTTCCCCATTACTATTTCTTTCACCTTCCCCTTCGTCAGCATTAACATTATACTACAAAGTATCAATTTCTGTTGCAGCGGGAACCCGTCCTCAGCGTCCGACTCGATCTTCCTCGACCCGCCGTAGACGTCATTCAATACTTCTAGTACTTGCTTCAGTTCCACGGTAACTGTAGAATCTTTCATCATGCTGTCAATGGACTGATTATCCGAAAACTTTGTCCTTCTCGCGAGCTCTATAACTCTTCTTCCTATGTCTAAAGCTCTCCTCATGTCCCCAGATATCGCTGAGATTTTTGCTGGAATAATTTACATGGGATTTAAATATACTGCAATCTAAATAATTTAGATTTCTAATTTATTATGCCATTTACTTTTACCATACATACCTACCTACTTTTTTTCTACCATGTACATACTTTTCCCCTTGCCATCTGCTGTATACAGCAGATAGCCAAAAAAAAGAGAAGAGAAAAGAAGAGAGAAAAATACACGGGAGAACTTGAGGGAGAACTTTTCCTAGCAGTGGGACAGAACAAGCTAGGGAAAACTTATGTGATTTTTTTTAAATTACCTGCAAGCATTTGTAAAGCGACAGGAGAAAACACATTGCTCTTGTCTTCACTGGCCAGTACATTGGTGAATATATTGATGATCTGCTGCTTGGTGTAGGGCGCGAAGTGCAGCGTGTGAGGGCGCAGCGAGCAGCGCGCTTGCAAGCGCGGCAGCACGCGCTCCGTGAGGTCCAGCGCGTTGGCCACGCCCACCAGCACCACGCGCGACCCTGCCATGGCCGGCCATTCGAATATCGTGTACAGGACTGATTGGCGCTTGCTGTCTAACTGGTCTATCTCGTCTAATACTAAAAGTCTGCAATCAATTATCAATATTTAGGCATGCTTGCATCACAAATCCATGTAGCGCTAAATAAATTTAAAACTTCGTTCTATTTCTGTCAATCATTTAAAGTTGACTGAGACTTAATTATAAATGTGTTTAGTGCTAAATGTATTTTATGATTTGTGGTGCAAGAGGGCCTTAAACTCATGTTTTTTTAAGTTTCTACTGAATAGGTGGTGGGGATACCAATGTGTTACTTACATCATTTTATGTTTCTTTTTTATATATTTCTCAATGGCATTGAAACAAGCTTTTTCGGATGATCCAGATGTTGGCACTTGAAGTTCCTTACAAATTCTGCTATAAATACTAGCAGCTGATTTCATCATCGTGCAATTTACGTATACTTGTTTGTATCCTTCTCTAAACTGTAACATAGCAATAATTTATTCTTGATAATATTTGCTGCGCCAATCGATCCCAGCTGGGGTTAAAAATGTCTTATGAATTTAATGACGTTTGTAAGCGAAAATTTTGCTTTAATTATCCCCTTCAATTTCAATGAGATAAAAACTATTATGATTGGTAGAAAATTGTGGCAAAAGGTTGATGTGGGAAAATTGAAATGAATGTGGAAGAAAAATAACATACCTTAGGTAGGTTCAAAATGTACGATAAACTTGCAGTTTTCCCGGTGCCTGGCTGTCCTGAGACATACAGAGATCCAGACTGTTCCTTCTCAAGATGTTCAGTCAAAAAGTTATCTAACCATTCAATCTCTTTCTCTCGACTTGTGAGAGGCTTTAGGTTCTCCTCTTCACTGCAACCACAATATTACTTTAAAAACGGTATTTAAATATTGGCTATCTAACAAGAATAGTGTCATTAAGTCCCCTAGCAGTCAGTAGCAGAGGACCTTAGGAATTCAAACAACGTATAATAGCTTAACATCATCATTCGTCGTATAGTTACGCGCAATGGGAAGTTGTCAACGTCTCAGAACACATTTTACTTATTTTTAGGTTGGATGTTTTAGAATTGGACCAAAGTTAGCGTTAGTGTGTTGGGTAAACTACCACTATGACTAGATACGCTATAAAAATGGTAATATGGCTATAATCAGAAATGGCCGTGGATTCTTAGGCTCAATTTACATTGCGGCGAAATGGAATGGAAGCGAATTTTTGTAACGAAATTATACATACCGTAATGAACTTTTTTTCAATTGTGTGACATACAAACTACATAGATAGATACGAGCCAAAAAAACAGGTCGCGCGCCTTCCGGAGAATTTTCGCGCATTCTCGTGCAACGAGGCGAAATAGACGCGTCCGTTCCATTCCTTTCCGCCGCGATGTAAATTGAGCCTTATGGACCAACGTCGGGTCATGGGTCATAGGACGTACAACGGAATAAAAAGTGGTAAATATTTAAGTTAGTATGTACCTGTTATTCCTTGCAATGAGGTTGTTCACCTTTGTATCTTTTCGGGAAATCTTTACAGGCGTGCACTCTGAAAAACAAATTAAACAATATGATTAAATGGTACTGAATATGTAACTATTATCAGAAGTTGGTTGTATTATTACTTGGGAGTTATCGGTACATGAACTAAAACTCTCAACCAGGTAGTAAAAAAGCTACAAATCAATGAAGTAGGCACTGACCAAAGTCGATCGCGAGTTAGCTAACCAAGACAGAACGTTTGCTAATAAAGAAACTGATAATTAAAAACAACCGACTGTTGTGGTTTGCAAGTTGGTTTTTAGGGTTCCGTAGTCAACAAGGAACCCTTATAGTTTCGCTATGTCCGTCCGCAGCTTAGCTCAGAGACTTATTACTAGAAAGCTATAATTTGGCATGGATATACCCCACGGTGTAGGGTGTTGTTGGATAGGTCTTTCAAAAATATTGCGGGTTTGTTCAAACAATTTTTCGATTTAGGGTTCAGTTTCTGAAATATTAAGCTTTAAAATGCTAATTTTTGTTACAAGTCGCCCCCAAAGTTATGGCTGATAGGCTTTTCAAGTTTACGAGTAATAGTCAACCAACTTGTTAAATGTACTTGGAACAGTAAAAATTTCGTACAAATTCCATTAAAAATTACTTATATGACGTTGTTAGTTGTGTAAAACAGGTATATAGTAAATATAAGTTTATGAACCATGTAAAAATATACAAAAATAATATCATAACATTCTTATTATTAATGATTTCTAAATTAATAATATTTACGCTAAATTAACGACGGGCGGCGGCGTGCACTACGGAACCCTATTACTGCGCGTGGACCGACACACACTTGGCCGGTTTTTTGTTAATTATTTTGACCTTTAATTTTTTTTTATTTGAATTATGATTTTTTTTTTTATTGCAGAATGATCCTGCTCTTGACCTTGATCTCGCCTGATGGAAAGCGATGGATGAGGTCTACGGAGGAACGAGCGTGACCAGAAGATGCCCGTTCACTCTTGCTTTGAAGGCAGACGAGTTATATGTGGAAGAGAGATAGACGTTGGTTTTTCCACTATTATTTATTTTTCTATCGCTATTAATACATGCGAACCTATTTGAATATAGTGTGACGCAAAAGAAGCATAATTTGGACTTGAAAAAGATCTTACCGTCATCAATATTTTTCCTTAAATCATGTTCTATATAATGTCTTTTCAATTTTCTTTCGCTAGATTTCCTAATATTCAATATGTCTTTGTTTTCGTTTGAGGCGACATCATCATCATCCACATATACCCTCTTACGAGACCTGAATGGAATAGTCGCCTGGACACCAGCCATCTGCAATAAATTGTTTTTTTTTTTTTAAATAAAGTTTGTACTCACATAATTAGAGTAAGAAATCAATGTTAAATGTATGTAGGTACCTTTTCTCCACGCTCTATGTTCATTAAACATATCGTGAATTGGAAATTCGATTTCGATTCGATTAATGGGTGTAATTTCCAGGAATTAAGAAAACGATCACTCTGGGATCTTATATTTATTATACAAATTAAAATACATTTCCAACACACCTTTTGCATAAAACTTAAAGCTTAAGAATATGATTAATTACATAATTAATTGAATACTTAAAAAAAATTACAGACAGGCAATTTATAATTAAAATAAATTAATTTTCACTAGCTTGTTTTTTTCAAATAGTTTTGCAGAATTTGGCCAGAAACTTAACAGACCCAACATTACATAGTACAGGTGCGTATAATATAATGCAGCAGTTGGAATAATAATTAAGTGACTTGAGTATGTCCAAGCCAGACGCACTCCGCATTTTAGGTATGAAGCTATAAGTACGCGGCAGGCTCGACTTGTCGGGCTAATTCAGTGAGGGCTGCCGCGCACCGGCCGGCTCGCACGTTAGTTCGATACTCACTCACGCGCCACGTCGTAAAAGAAGACAACCCTAACGAGTCAGAAGGTATAAGTTACGCAATAGAAAAAGTGGCAATTAACGCTGTGTGGCCTGAATTGCACTGTATTGTGTCGTAGCAAGTCGCTATTTATTTAAATGATTTTGCGGGAGTGAATCTTCTGTAGGTACTTTTATGTATTCTGTGGTATGTCAGAAAAACCTGCAAAACCTCAAACAACATTACTATGCGAGGTTACTGTACTCACATACTAATTACTACTATTAGGTACATACATGAGTATGTTTGTTGTAGACTGTAGTACGGTCAGCAACAAATGTCAATTCACACTGCTACTTTTAAAAATATAAGTAATTTAAATTGTTTGTTATACGGTTTTCAGTAGCTAATTGCTAAGAGTTTGTATTATTAGAATTTTACTTCTGTTCCAAAGGGGTTTCAACTTTTTTCTATAGCAACAGGCATTTCCAATTCCCCACCGCCCCATTTAGATTTTTCTGCAAAGTTGCAGCACGTTCGACATTAAGATCTGATTTAGCGATCTTTAATTCCCGCCAGGAGGAGGCCAATTCCCGTAATTTAAAACGTTCAAAATCTAGTCGCAATCTCCAGCGACAATTAATAATTATGTCAAAAACAATTAAAAAATGAATGGAAGTTTGAGGTATTTTTGCCAGATTGGGACTGAGATTAGAATGCTAACATTCATACAAAAAAAAACACGAATTGGTCCTAAGATATTTTTGGGGGTAAAGTTCTCACTTGCGATCTTTGCCTCCAAATATCTCGGCAACGTTACACTTTAGGGACACTATATCCCTGGTTAGTTCTCACTAGCAATCTTTGCCTCCAAATATCTCGGCAACGTTACACTTTAGGGACAATTTCATAGCGCGCCGCTGATATTATTTTTTAAATATGTTTTTCAAAACTGACGAGTTAATTGACTTGTTGCTGTCGGTATCTTATTGAACACTTTTATTGCTATTCATGTAGTCCCAAGAGTGCTTAAAACATAAGCAACTATTGAAAAACTTTTTGTTAATATTAACAGGGCACAAAGCTCATTAACCACAAGAATTTATTTGTATTAAAATAACAATAAAGACCCAAAATTATAAATAAAACATTAACATACAATTTATCAGATCACATGTTATATGTATAAAAATATCAATTGGTCTGGTATTTACATAATAATAATTGATGTTATGTACAAAAATAATAAGTTAAAAACTTGTTATAAAAGCCGGTAAGCTTTCTTTTCTCATTCTTCCTCAATAAACACATTATACAATAAGTACATAATTCATTGTAAGATAGGACATAATAATAAGTATATAACAAAAAGATTGATTTAAAAACTGTTGGTGCATTTGTTTCCCACAATCCAAAACACCAAGTTCTGTGCATTTGTAGTAAATAGTAGATCTAATTGTATAATTAGATTCCTATTTCAAGACTAAAAACCAAATCTTGACTGCACTGTATGAACAAAATCTTCAAAAATCTCAATATAATCATTTGTTTTAACTAATTTAAGCATGTATTAATAAACTTCGTTATTTTAAAAGTAGACGTGATAGGGGCGAGATTAGGTTAGTGTTTCATTAGAATATGAACATTATCTGCATAAAAAAACTTTTTTACAAAAAAAAAACAACCAACTTCCAAAAAAATAGTACAAAGTGAAAAATAACTTTAATTTCGGAAGTCGGTGTCTTTGGATCTGTACTTTAGCTTTTTGCCACCGACTTCCGAAATTAAAGTTATTTCTCACTTTGCAGTATTTTTTTGGAAGTCGGTTGTTTTTTTTTTTTTTGTCTTTTATTTTTCACTTTTTAGTGGGTCTAGCAGTCTGTAATTTATCTAAGTTACAATAGCCCTATGTCAACTGCTCATCACCTTTTACAAAATATTGCTTTTCCCGATACAAGGACGTTAATTGTTGAGGAGTTCTCCCACTAAGGAACCAGGAGAACAAGGAACTGATGGTGAAGTCACCATCAGCTCCACTTCAATATATGTATTGTATGAGCATAAATTGCTTAGCAATAATCAAATCGCAACCCGTGAAATACGTATTATTGAGTAGTTCCGATGGCCATCTGTGGTCTTCCTCATCAGTTCCACTTCACTAAATGGTGCTTTCCGAGAGCAAATGCACGAGTTACTATAAAAAATACTCAAATCGCAATAGGTGTGCCTATAAAAATTGAAGGTTCCCCTCGATTTCTCTGGGATGCCATCATCAGATCCTGGTTTCCTTATCATGGTACCACCCTTGGGATATCTCCTTTCCAACAAAAAAAGAATCATCAAAATCGGTTCATAAACGACGAAGTTATCCGCGAATTGAGAAACCTCCTTTTTTTAAAGTCGGTTAAAAATAACGTTCATATTCGTATGTTTGTACACATTTGCATAGAATATGATTATTTTATATAAATTTGAATTGCATTTAATAATAAGAATAAGTCTCATATTCATATGAAATGCTAGCATTACTTAGCATAATAAAGTCAACATTCATAACTGCTCAGAACCCCTTAATTAAATTATATTACACTACAATAAAATTGAACCTGCATTTTGGATCACCCTATCGATAAATTGAGAGATTCCCAATCAGCGATTGGACAGTATCAATAAAACTATGGTCCAGTCATAAATAAGTGCATAATACTGCCTATATCTTCACTTGAAACAGATAATAATAAAATTATGTTAAATTGACATGAACACAGTTAAAACTGTTTTTCTTCTTATAATTAACCACTTTGCCAGACACTAAATGAGACACAATAAAAGTTTTATTGCTATCATGTGTTAATTTAGGTACTGTCAAACAATGTGTGTTATACTTAATTATGTTTGATTAAATTAGTATAATAAGTAATGTATCACTCACAATAAAACTTCACTAGGGATACCTGCCCCTTACAAAAATGTTTCACCAGTTTATATAAACACTTCACTGTTTGTCTTTATTGTTGAAGTCATTTTGAGACTGGTGGGCCATGTTTGTTGATATACTCTTAAATAAGTCTATCTGCCGTTTCGCTTCCAGCCACGCATTCACTTCCATTTGATGCCTTAGTAGCACATGGTGATGGGGCATCAGTTGCGGTTGCGTTTGAGACATTCGATAATCCGCTGAGGCATTCATAGTGGGATTTGTTTTTTGATTTGGTGTTATAGGGTGTCTTATTCCTGGTAATTTTCCTGTTGAAGGCATAGGTTTCAATCCAGGCTTAGAAGTCCCTGGTGATGCTTTTGATAGATCATTATTTGCAGAATTCATACTGGGTATCTGAGTACTAGTAATCTGGTTTGACTGGTTTATGTTCGGTTCTGGAGCAGAACCTCCTGCTTGTTTTTCTTCTGCTATTACTAACTTTGGAGAAGAACTAGGTGAACGAGTTTGCGACCTAGGGGAAGGTTGTGCTGCACTGGGAGGTGTATGAGAAGCAATATGAGAACTTGGAGAAGCAACATTGGAACTTCCACCGGAAGGCTTCATTGGATTTGGTTTGGCACTAGACATGTCCAGTCTGTTGTTCATCTGCAATCCACCTGGACCACTTTTGTCCAATTTTAATTGATTTATGTTAGATGTTGAAGGAATTCTTAACGGGCTGACACCAGAAGTCAGAGGTCTGTTTGTAATACCACTAGGAAAAACATTACTTTGCGGCATAGTCAGAGACATACTCTTAGTTGGAAGATTTTGTTTCTTAGCCAAATTGTCAATAGATTGCATAGTTTCAAATGCTTTATGGAAGGTTTGTTGTTGTGCTAGTTGATTTTGGATGTTGTGAGGAGTAGATAAATCCAGAGCAGTGCTTGGCTTGGTCTCTAATACAGGCATGTTACTGGTACTTGACTTGTTTACAGGATTGTTGGGCTTGTTTGCTGCATTAAATGATTTTGGAGTGGCAGGCACAAGTTTAGGAACCTGTGCTTTGTTTTTCGGCAACTTGGATTTTTTATCACTTTGCAAGCTTTGTAACTGCTGTTCAAATGTTTGCTGAAAAGTAATAGGAGCTGAAAAATTTCCACTTTGTTTCCCTAATTTAGTATCAGAAATAGGCTTCAAGTTAGGAACTGGGCCTTTAGCAGAACTTTCTGATGATTTAGTTGGAGGTTTAGTTGGTGCTGTGATGTTATCTGTTTTACTTGGTTGACTTGACTTGGTTTCATTATTACTTTCAAGTTTTTGTTTTTTTGTTTCAGTGTCTGGCAATTTTAGTATTTCTATATAGTTATGTACTGGCGGACTTGGAACTTTATGGGTAGTGTTACTAGCACCAGCCAAGTTTTTATTTACCATACTTTTCTTGGGATCAGGATTTATTGTTTCACCAGAATTCCGAGAATCTAACTTTTGATCAGTAAGCGTAATAGATAATGATGATGGTATATTAATTTTACATGAATCAAATAAAGACTTTAAGGGATCACCAGATGGTTGTGTTCCTGTGATTGAAGAACCAAGGGAGGATTTAACCTGAGATAATATTTTAGTTCTATCAATTGTAGGGTCACTGTTATTTGCTAATAGATCCATTCTTACTTTATTAACAGGTTGTCCTTTGTTTGACATTGGAACACTAGGCTTTAAATCAGGCATCTTTTTAACTGGAGGCTTTTGTGCTTCATGCGGCTTTAAATTTGCTGTTAGTTCAGGCTTTGGTAATTGAAGTTTAAGTGGAGAAATAGTTTTCTGCATTCCAGGGTGTGGCTGCATAGTGGAAGGAATCTCATTTGGGGGTTTGCGTTTAGGTGATGATATATTTTGAGGCACTGAAACTGTCCTTTTGACTCCAGGACTTTCTTGCTGCTTTGTACCTGTGATTTGTTGCTTTATGTCTTTTGATGGAACAGGCATGGGTAAAGTACCTACCACTTTAGGCGTCACTGGAGGTACTTGGGAATTTTTAGAGGATCCTTCCAACTCTTTGCCTTTTATTGCAGTGTCCATTGCTTTATTACTTTGGCTGGTAATAGTCACATTTGCAACACAAGGAGGACTGATTAAATGACTTATCTTTGCTTTTTCAAGCTCAATTTTTAGTTTTTTTAACTCTGGTGTATGCGGAGTTGCCTGATATTTTCTTTTGGATGGTTCCCCAATCTTCTCGTCTAATTTTGGAGTATTAGATTGATTTTTAGAAGGTGCATCATTAGAATTGATTTGTTCATCAGAAGATTTTTCTGGTGATGATTTAAGTGGCAGCATACTTTTTGCAGTAAGCTCAAAAGAATTTAGAAATTGAGATTTTTCAACTTCATCATCATTTTTCTTAGATGTGTCAGAATGTTTGACAGAATTTATAGTCTCAACCAAATTTTTACTTTGTTGACCTGTTTTTTCATTATTCTTAGAGATGTCAGTTGCATGGCTTACACCATCATCAGGCATTGGACTATCGGTTCCGGAAGAAACTTCAGAGCCTTGATCATTCAAATGGGGAGCTGGACTGCTTGCATTTGTATCTTCAGTTGAAGCAGGGCTTGACTTTCTGTCGCTTAAATGACAAGAAGTTGAGCCTTTCCTATTGATTTCAAAAAGTCTATTTCGAATAGCTACATAATCTGTTATTTGGTAAAAAAAGCGCATTGGCTCATTCCTCTTCCAATTGTATATGTAAGCTATGTCCATCAAAGTATAGTAATCTGGTAAAGGAACTCTCTTGTACAAGATATCAATAGCAAATTGGGTGCTGTCAATATCAAATTTCATACTTAAAAATTTTTTGAGATGGTTTATGTTGACAACAGCAGGGCATTGTAAAAACCTTCTTGGTGTTGCTGATACAGGTTGCGGTTCATTGCTGTCAGATGATTTACTAGATATACTATCAGTGTCAGTAGCATCAGCATATTCTAAAGAGAAGGATATCACATCTTCAGGACTGAAAATTATTCTTTCAGTGTCTTCACCTCTCTGTTCAGGGGTAGCTGATGCAGCAGGGCCAGGTCTTGAGGAATAAAATTGCTGTCGTCTCTCCATTTCTTTTTGGAATAGTCCTGGTACAAGTTTATAAACTATGTCTTGAAGTGCTTTATCTAATTTAATGTTTGGCTTGGCAGAATTGATCATCATTTCACATACAGGGCAGTAACTCTTTGCTCGCAAATGTTTGATGATACAACTTCGACAAAAGGAGTGTAAACATTCCACAATCGTTGTTGCATCGATGTAATAACCCCTACATAGAGGACATGTTATGTGTTCGTTGACTTCCCCAAGTAAGGTTCTCTGAGGCACAACTGCAGCAACATTCTGCTCAGCCATTTTCACTACTTTTTTCTCGGGTTGTTTATTGGACGTAACCATTTTCAGGATCCACGGTAACTACAACAAGAATGTATGGGCACACGTAGCTGCTACTATTACAGCTAATGCACAGAGCATAATTTGACGTGTGTGGAATTTTATCACTACCGCACTATAGATTCAACGCTTCATTTATTTGGAAATCCATTATTACGGAAATCAATCAATATTATTACAGACAAAGCCTTACAATAAAAAGCATAAGTCTCAACTCCGTCGCATCGCTTATCGCCATGAAAACAGATTATGTTGGTAACACTGTTTTATTTATGTTCATAAAACACGACAAGATCTTATTTCGTTGATTCTTACAAGAGTATTTATCAACGCTAACATTTATCTGCAAACACTTACCGTATCAATATCTTGAGAGAACCAATTTAAACTCTGAAACAGTAACTAATTATCTACTTGTTAAAACTTTTGGCGCGAATAGTTGAGTGTACCATGCAATAGATAGTATAATGTCAATTGTCAATTTCTTTCTATCATATTTTATTCCTGTTGTTGGTACACAGCAACTTTGTCTTAGGGCGGCTGTACACGCTCGTCTCATGCCTCTCGTAGCGTACCTCTCGACACGCTTCCAAAAGCGACGAGGGCCGCGAGACGCGACGCGATTCGACGAGGGCATCATGTACACATTCGTACTTGTCCTGTACAGCCGCCATTATAATGGCCTAAATCGAGGTATCAACCAATGCAGCATGGGACGTTCTCAACAGGTAAAGTTTTATGAGGATTTTAACATGTTGTTTACTTTCACAAACACCCAACAGGTTTCGGACTCCAAAAGATCTCATAATTCGCATTAACACAAAATAAATTAAAAAAAAGTAAGTTCAAAAATTAGAACCCGACTACTAAGAAATCACGCTCTAAAAAGTAAGAAACAAAAAATATTCAAAATACAGAGTCACACGTCATGATAATGGCATAAATCGAATAGATTACACTCCTACCAACTTATCTGTGAAATGGCGAAAATTGGAACTACGGCTGCCATCTTGAAATGTCATTCGATTGTGCCGATGCATGTCATTCGATTGTGTCGACGCATCGACAGTGCCGTCCTCTTTCAGTTCACAGATAGCAGATAGGTTGGTAGGACTGTATCTGGCTCACTTCGCTCGCACTTGTTAGAAAGCTTTTCTGCATATTATCGACAATGTAACTCCTATTTTTAACCGACTTCAAAGAAGGTGGCTTTGCTTATTGGCGAAACGGATAAAAAAGTTTGAACTCAAGTGAGAATTTCTACACAAATTTTGAAAAATGCGAAAGTGTGAAGAAACTATAATTAATCGCTAATATAATACATAGGGGGTGTTTCGGAAAGACCTTAGAGAGGCTTCTAAAATTTTCCTTTGGAGTTTGTTTCACAGGGCACCGTATACATTCAATTTACTTCAAGCCATGACTTTATTGCACCTAATAACTTTTATTCGCCCTGAATATTCTGTTAAAAATTGTCTAAATCTGAGTTATCAAAGTCGCCAGATTTAGGGAAAGCCCAAAATTTCTTCGTCAGGCAGCCCCTAGACGATCGCCAATATTACGAATTGTACATATTATTGACTAAAGATTGCTTAATGATTGAACGAGTTTGAGCGAGTTTAATTTTTATTGCACCATAGTTTTCCATTGCACCGTGTATGGTCAGTATTGTACAATATTTTTTAGTCTGTGTTTCATCTCGACGAGGAGTACACGTGGGCGCGCGCAAAATGGCGGAAAAAGAGAATCCAAAAGTTAAAGAAACAGAGTTTATCGTCGAATGTATCCAATGAGGAGAAAAACTCAAAGGTCGACATAGATGTCGCTAGCATCGACTCTGCCTTGTAGAGTTTGTGTTGGACGTTTAGGTGAATTTGTAATTGCTGTTTTCAAATAATTTTATATCTTTATTGTATTCTTTTTGGACTGTTTCAGAATTAAAAAAGGAGTTAGTTGTTAAACTGGTGAATTTTCATTTTTATTTCGCTACAATATGCAGGAGAGCAATAGGATAACAGGCCTCCTGGAGTAGCACCAACAAGTATCTGTAGTGTGTTTCCAAGCTTGTAGCTACTCCATGATGCCTGCTGAGCAGTAGGATGTTTTGGTTATATTTGCTACAGTTAAAAAATCTACTCAATTCAAATATACGCTTGTTTTTCCTTAAGGTTTCAATTAGAAAAACTAAAACTTAAAAATTGACTGATCATTTTAAAATGGTAATCAGATTTTTTATTATCAAATTATTGATGTTACAATAATTAGAAAGGTGATTATTTATCTTTCACAGGAATCCCTGTTCACTAATCCATAGGCTACAAACTTTTTTAGGAATACCTTTTTGTTTGTAAAATAATTCTTGTAACTACAGACAGACAACGATGATGATACTAGTGATAATGGTACCTAAATAAATATTTAAGTTTAAAAGATATGTTCTTTTAATCTTTTTTCCATTTAGCCATATAAAATTAATATTTTAGTTAGTGTGCATTGAATGCACAGAACAAACACTATTTACATTGTCATTATAGTTTACTTGATCTCATTACTTATATGTTTTGTTATTTTATATCCAAAAATTGTCGTCATACAGGGTGTCCAAGAACCTGGCGTCCAACTGGATTCCCACGATGCCCCAAGTTCTAACAGTACTCAGAAAAATATTTTAAAAAATCCACCCCATGTACTTACAGAATTATACTGATTTCAAAAAAAAAGGGGAAATGAGCACCCTGTGACATACTTTTGAATGCTGTGACTGCTAATGCTGATAATTTCGATATTTCTTGGAGGTTTTGTAATCTAGGGTATTGCTGTGTCTAAATAGAATGTAAAAATAAAGTACTTATTGTACCATTTTAAAATAAAATATTATTTTAACTAAAGGTGATATGGAAAACTATTGAATTTCGCAACTTTGACCGACTGTAGTGTAAAAAAAATGTACCAAAATAGTATGGCAAGTGACGTCAAATTTTGACGCGTTTATTCCTCTTTTTAAAAAGGTATAATACTTACACATTAATTTGAAAAAAAAAAATTTGATAATATTTTTACTCAACAACCCAATTTTTACGAAGTGCCTACCTACTAACGGTAACTGTCGGACCCTTTCTTATCTTAGAAACTGTTATGTTACTACTATTATTTACTTCGGTTCCAAGAGTGAGCAAGAAGGAAATACACACAGGTAGATGGGTTCCCAGTAGAATAAAAGCAAAGAATGTTAGTTTAAAGATATTTTATTACAATAAATGTTCAAAATGTTGACCACCCGCGGCAATACAAGCTCTCACTCTCCTTAAAAAGGACCGCTTTATGTTTCGCGAGTAACTTTTTTGACGTATCACCTGCACTGCTTGTGTTATCTTCTCACGAAGGTCAGCGATGTCATTAATGGGCTTCGCATAAACGAGCTCCTTCATAGTTCCCCAGAAAAAAAAATCCAGCGGATTTAAGTCAGGTGAGCGGGCTGGCCACGGGATTGTTCCTGATCGCCCAATCCACCTGTTCGGGTATTGCTCGTCCAAAAACTCTCTAACGGATACGCGAAAATGTGCTGGACAGCCGTCGTGTTGGAACCACATATCTGGTGGGGTCTCTTCTAGTAAGTTTGGCAAATCATTTTGAAGAAAATTTAAATATGATTCGCCAGTCAAATTCTCGGGCATCTCAAATGGACCAATAATATTCCCACAGAGAATACCGGTCCACATGTTCACTTTGAACCGGTACTGGGATCTATCTTCTCGCATCAAGTGCGGATTTTCCACATGCCACTCGTGCAAGTTGTGTAGGTTCATGTAGCCATCCTTCTTAAATGTTGATTCATCTGACCACAAAATTTTGTCGATAAAGTTTTCGTCTTCTCGATGTTTTTGCAGGATTGTTTCACAAAACGCGACTCGGCTCGGATAGTCTCGAGGTAAAAGACTTTGCACTCGCTGTACGTGGTACGGATGATATTCTTCTTTTTGGAGAATACTGTGTGCTGTGCTCTTCGGTATCCCCGTATCAGCTTCTATTCCTCGCACAGAGATGCTTGGATTTGCCGACACCGCCTCTAAAACTTCATCGCGTATGAAGTCATTTACGGGTCGTCCTTCACCAGCTACTTGATTGGGGAACCGCCCGTCACATAGTGATCTGTGCACATTAATGAAAACTCGATGGTCGGGATATCGCGTAGCCCTCGGATACCTTTCTCTGTAAAGTCTCGCTGCAGCTCGTCCATTACCTCTACATTCTCCATAAATGTAGTGCATATTTGCGTATTCTTGCGGAGTGTAGGTCGCCATGGTAGCACACACAAAACACAAACTGTCCAAACACAGGCAAAGGTCGTCGTAAAGAGTTCGTTTCAAAGTCCAGAGCACAAAGAGTAATCGAGTCCAATAAACAAAGCTTTAAATCGTAGTACGTGATCAATGGTAACAATGAGAGGTGCGTAGTAACGGCAGGAGGCAGTGACGCGTACTGACCGTACTGTTATCCTAAATAGCACGATCCCAGATAGCGTCACTATCTATCTCACTCGCACCTCTAACCTTTTTCTCCCTCACTCTTACCTGAATAATGGGGTACCATAAAGAAGAACCAGCAAATCGCAAAGATAGTTTCTGTCTTGCTCCCTCCTGTTGTAATAACGAATCACTATGGTGAGATGCATGCACATACCGTCCCTTACGGTCTAACCTGTTTTTTGAGAGGCCTGTTGTTATTTTTATGAGCATACAATAGTAATTCTTTAGAGGCTAACCTCTAAAGAATTACTATTGTATGCTCAAAAAATTTACGACGAATTGAATCTAAATTCAATTCGTCGTAAATTTTTCTTTCTAAGAATTCTGTTAGACATCGTAAAAATTGGGTTGTTGAGTAAAAATATTATCAAAAATTTTTTTTTTCAAATTAATGTGTAAGTATTATACCTTTTTAAAAAGAGGAATAAACGCGTCAAAATTTGACGTCACTTGCCATACTATTTTGGTACATTTTTTTTACACTACAGTCGGTCAAAGTTGCGAAATTCAATAGTTTTCCATATCACCTTTAGTTAAAATAATATTTTATTTTAAAATGGTACAATAAGTACATTATTTTTACATTCTATTTAGACACAGCAATACCCTAGATTACAAAACCTCCAAGAAATATCGAAATTATCAGCATTAGTAGTCACAGCATTCAAAAGTATGTCACAGGGTGCTCATTTCCCCTTTTTTTTTGAAATCAGTATAATTCTGTAAGTACATGGGGTGGATTTTTTAAAATATTTTTCTGAGTACTGTTAGAACTTGGGGCATCGTGGGAATCCAGTTGGACGCCAGGTTCTTGGACACCCTGTATAAATAACATATAAAAAGGACAAGACAAAAGGTATTATGGTATCTTAAGTGTCAATAAAATTACAGCTGTCAGAATTCCGTCGAATTAAAAATCAGATTGTACAGACTCCATAAGTTAGAAATGACCTCTAATCTAGCGATTTCGTGAAATCATGAGGTTTGAGGTCAATTCTAACTTATGGAGTTGTATTACTTATTCTAATGATTGTAATTCTGTAAAGCCATTTTAGTTACGCCCGCGAATCACATTTTAATCAACATACAACCTACCACTGACCTGCAAATTGCAAAAAACGTAAGAAAATTTACATTTCGCGGGCTACCTTAGCGCATACTGAAATAAATAACATAATATACCATTATTTTCTATGCATCTTTTACTATCCACGAGTTATTATGAATCTATCACACTTATACAAACATCATTCTCTTACATTTACTTTGACCAAAATAATCATCAGTTATAATAAAATGAGCAGAGCACAATACAGAGTGCTCGGTTGCATTCAAGTTTTTGATTCTCAACGCTTTTTCGCAGGATGTTCGGTGTTTTGGATCCTTTGATAATATATGTCTCCCTTGATTTTTGCAGTCTGGAGCACAACACTGCGTCATATATATTGTCTTTAATTGTTTTCGATATTTGTTTATGTAGAAACCGTAAAATAATATTGATGTAAGGTGACAGGACAAAATTAGGCAAAATCGATGCGATATCTAGTGGGATAAAAAGGCAGTTTTTCACCCTATTGTACAGACTTACAGAGAATTTCTGACTCTGTGGAATGTCAAGACCAAAGAATATCATGACCTATCATGATCGTGATAAAAAAAATGGCGAAACATTGTTGTCTAAATACGAAGACATGTTTCCACAGGCAACCAAAGATGATGTGAAGAAAAAATTCAATTCTTTGAGAACTGAACCTAACTGAACACGAAAGCATTGCGCAGTTCTTATTATTGTGCAATATAAATTGATAGTTTGGATTCAAAGCGCCTTTCAATCTTATTGTACACACGGCTTCACATCAAGCTATAGTTCAAGAATTTCTAGTTTACACTGACCTCTCATTGTAAGGAAATCCTATACAATGCGAGATCAGCTTATACTGCAAATGTATAGCTTGATCTGTAGCCGTGCGTACGCGATTCGATTATTGCTATGTAATTTATGCTCGTCACAATACGTATGTTGAAATGGAGCTGATGGTGACTTCACCATCAGTTGCAGTTCTCCTGGTTCCTTACTGGGAGAACTCCTCAACAATTAACGTCCTTGTATCGGGAAAAACAATATTTTGTAAAAAGGTGATGAGCAGTTGACATAGGGCTATTGTAACTTAGATGAATTACAGACTGACCCACTAAAAAGTGAAAAATAAAAAACTTTTTTACAAAAAAAAAACCGACTTCCAAAAAAATACTACAAAGTGAAAAATAACTTTAATTTCGGAAGTCGGTGGCAAAAAGCCAAAGACACCGACTTCCGAAATTAAAATTATTTTTCACTTTGTAGTATTTTTTTGGAAGTCGATTTTATTTTTTTGTAAAAAAGTTTTTTTATGTACATACATACAATGTTATTATAGGTCCAGGGCCGCCTCAGATTTGACTGCATAAAGTCTTTATCCGTCAGGTCATACACGCCACACCATCATACGAAAACCACGCGCGCGCGCGCGGCGCTGAAGCCCACGTTATTTTTGGTCCTACTTGAAAGTATGAAAGTGGACTCTGACCAAGGGACTCTTATCTGAAACTTTTCAAATATATTTTCGGTGTTTTCTCTTCATGTCGAACCTACTTAGCTATCAACTTTTCACTCTGTATAATTTGCTTGCTTAAAACCCTCTGGACTACCAAAACCACCAACACCGTGTTTGATCTGAAACACACCGTTTGAACGTCTCGGGGTACCCTTTATTTAAAATACTATTCTATGATGGCAACATCATAACACTTTGTCAAACTGTCTAGCAACTTCGTTGTAGACCTTCTTTTCATTCAACGGAGTCTCGAGCACAGACCGATATCTGCATCGTGAATTTTATTACCAATCACGAACTCCTTTTCAAGGAGGAAAGTTAAACCTTTTCCTTCTTAAACATGAGAGCGAAGGTATATATCTATTTGTGTAGTAATATAACGTTCTAGCGACTAGCTAGTTGTTTTCATCAACATGTTATGTTCGGCTGAACCGCGTTTTGATTTGTGGTGTGTTTTAATTGTTTCAGTGGCGTAAGAAGCGCATGCGAAGGCTAAAGCGTAAAAGGAGGAAGATGCGTGCGAGGTCCAAATAAAATGGTATGTATAAATAATTATTATTTTAGCACAGCCCTTTTGGCTTGTCTCATCAAGACTAGAGCCGACAACCGGTATCCTCTCATCGTTCATAGTATGATTGCTTAATCTAAAGAGATCTCATTATTAGTCTTATCATGCATATAATTATTTTACCTCGTGTCATAGAAAAGCGTTTCCAAACTGCCCAACCCAAGGACCTATTTTGAATTGTTTCTAGTGCCGCCCCTAAGACGACGCACTGACCTGTTACATTAGATAATACTATTTAATTGATTAATTCATCAAACATGTGCTCCAAGTTGAACTAACCTAGTTTTTAGAGTTTTCTAACCTCTTAAGTAAATAAAATAATTCTGGTAAGTAATAATTATGTACGATCTATAAGTATCCTGCATCTAAGTACATACTTAGCTTTGGCATTGTTGCCCCATTTAAAGCATTTAGATTAGACCCCTCGAACCTCGATTCATGTCTTGAAATGTTGCAATCTTTGATAAAGAAAAAAAAAAACGGCACATGGAGTGCAGATGTCAAATCATAAACATTGGTAAACATGAATGAGGCATTGGAGATTATCATCGCTTAAAGTGTAATGTTGGAAATTTAGGCATTGGAGGTTATGTTATTGATTAAAACCATGTGCCGTAATTACAGACACAAATAAAAAGCCATTGTCTCGCGTGGATCCACGTTACGAAGGGTCAAGCTTGTCTCTTTTGGTATGTTTGCTACTCTACTTGGGTACTTTTACATTCAGCAATTGTGTATGTAATAACAAAAGGATTTGTTTTGGTCCAAGAAAGCCATGATGAAATTGTAGGTTATGCTCATTTTAATTCAGAGGAGCTCGTGGCTAAGTAATAACAGTCGCACGGGTCGATCCATCAGGATAAGCTACGCTTGCCGGGGTTTTCCGTGGATGGGTGACCATCTTTACATATCGAGACTCCTCCGTGCCTCTGAAAGCACGTTAAGCCGTTGGTCCCGGCTGTCATTTGTGGATCTTTGACAGTCGTTAGGTCGTCAGAAGCCGGAAAGTCTGACAACCAGCCTTACCAAGGGGCATCGTATTACCCAGTTACTGGGTTGTGGAGGTCAGATAGGCAGTCGCTCCATGTAAAATACTGGTATTCAGCTGCATCCGGTTCGACTGGAAGCCGACCTTAACATAGTTGGGAATAGGCTAGGCAGAATGCTCATTTTAATTCAGAACGAGCATACTCCAGTGCCAGTCTCTTCCAGCCCTTAGATACCACTAGGTCACCGTCTTATTCCACCTGTCATCCCTGTGCCTTGCCAGGTGTTCTCTTCAAGTCTATTTGACATCCATAATTACCTATGAAAGCATGTTTCTCATTTTTGTTAATTTATCTTATGCATATGAGAAATTAACAGACAACAGTATTGCTGCCACTATAGCTGTAACTTATTCATAATCAGAAAGGCATTGGACTAACTTTCTAAAAGGTTATAAGTATTTGTCTGAAGAGTTTCCACCTTGAGTGAACTTTTCAGTTTATCCCTGTTAAGCAGCAATAATCTGGGCCATTGTATAGTTGAATGTTATATTGCTTTCTGAATCCATACATAATATTATAAATTGAAGTCACTTTTTGTATGTCTGTGTGACTGCATCATGTGGTTTTCTATATTGTTTAGAGAATTTATTCTGGAAGGTTTATGTATAATATTTATATTTAACTTGACGTATAAACACCTTGCGAAGCAGGGGCAGGTCGCAATAGCTTTTGCCCGCGTGGAGGTTGGAAATTATCCTATGGAAACAGTACATTCCCATAGAAAAACATAATTCTCTATAATAACATATTCAACATAATACAGGTATAAAAAGTATCACATGTCCTAATCCAGGTCATGGTCTACCCATGTGCCTTATTGAAAAGGTAATTGACCAAATGTTCATGTTTTAATGTTACCCCTCTGAGGCAGTTGTTATCTCATCATGAGACTTACGCAAAGAATTGGAGGGCATATTAGTATGCTTGCTCCACCCTTGTCTTATGAAATTATATCACAAGGACTATTGAATAGCATACAAGCAAATAATATTACAGTAGTACAGCCAATTGCATGCCAGTGGTAATGATTGAACTTTACTTGACTTTGTCCCGGAGTCCAAGCAAGGACATAAGACACTTATCAATTTGAAATGGTGTTGCCACAGGCTTACAGTTGACTATACTTAAGGGATGTACCTGGTAGGAAACTTGTGAATGCTGTGCATGTTGAAGCTCAATTTTAATATTTATTTTATTGTTTCAGGTACACAGGTAGAAGTTAGATTCATCTAATATTACTAGTGTATCAAATAAAAACTAAAAAAATCACGATTTTGTTTATTTTAATATATCAATAAGTTCCTAACTCCACTACAAGCCAATACCCATGCCAACTAAATAAGTATGTACAGAGGCCAGCACATTAAGCTACCCCAATCTGTCAAATTTCTTTGATAGATTTACAACTTTATAACAAAGGAATAAGGTTCATATTCAATTGGGAAAATTTGACAGATTGAGGTAGCTTGATGTGCTGGCCTCTGTACAACAAATCACTGGGTCTAGGAGTAAACAAATTCTGAGGGGCAATTCCCGTATTTTTATAACAACGTTCGCAATCTCATCTCAGTCTCAATCTGTCAAAATTGTATAGAGTTTGCCTACATTTTTGACATTTGATTGTCGCTGGCTGACATTGCGACTTGGAATTTGAACGTTTTTAATTACGAGAATTGGCCCTCTGTTGTTTGAAGATGACATATTTTTACCCGACTTCGTCGAAGCAAAAAGGAGGGTTAGGTATCCGGTATGAATGTATGTTCACCTGAACTACTCATCATAATTTGACAATTTAGGTGTGCCTCACCACAATCCTCAAGGTATCATCGGAAGCGCCTTGATCGTCCGCTGGTTATAGGATATTATGACGTCACATTAAATTCAACATGGCGCCCTCTAAAGAAGTTTGTGATGAAGAAAAAAATTTTGTTTGACAGAGCGAGAGTAAATTCAAGCTGGCTGGACACAGATTTTTGCATTTTTCTACTAAACCACTGTACGTATCACAAAACTTTTAGCTCGATGCCTGTCACAAATTTATGTGACGCCCGTTGATATGCAAAAAGTCGTCAAAATCACTTCCGTTACAGAGATTGAGAAACCAGCGAAAAGTGGTTTTTCAAGCTGGCTGGACACGTTTTCGATCGATTATCTAAGATTCTGTAGCGTCACAAATTCTGAAATAAGGGTGTTTAGCCGTCACATAAACTGCCCTATTGACCTAGTTATATGCGTGCTATTTTGAAGATTTGTCCAGCCAACCTGAGCTACATCCATACTGTACCTACCCTAAAAAATTTATTTTTTTCACGATTTTATTTTATACGACTGTCGGCGCGTGGTATAAAAATGTAATCCATTGCCACTATAAGCTTTAGTACTAAAGTCTGAGCTAAGCTGCGGACGGACAAAACGAAACTATGGGTTCCTTGTTGACTACGGAACCCTAAAAAGTAAGTTCGTTCACGCTATAAAAAGTATGAAACGAGAAAATATTTTTATCTAAAATTTGAAAAAGAGGTTGAAAATACGGAGAAGTTTAAGCTAAGAATATTTTCTCGTTTCATACTTTTTAAAGCGTTTTTTCAGTACCCCTGGTTTTAGTTTTTGAACTTGTGAGGAGCTCGTGGCTAAGTAATAACAGCCGCACTGGTCAATCCATCAGGTTAAGCTACGCTTGCCGGGGTTAGTCCGTGGATGGGTGACCATCTTTACATACTGCGACTCCTCCGTGCCTCTCGGAAAGCACGTTATGTCGTTGGTCCCGGCTGTCATTCGTGGATTTATGACAGTCGTTACGAGACGTCAGAAGCCCGAGTCGTGACAACCAGTCTTACCAAGGGGTATCATATTTGGAGGTCAGAGAGGCAGTCGCTCCATATAAAATACTGGTATTCAGAGCTGCATCCGGTTGGTTTAGACTGGAAGCCGACTCCAACACACGCTATACAATTAGAAAGTTTCGGACGCGCGTGTGTTGAATTTTATTGTGTAAGTAACCGAGTTTGATTTTCTGAAACTAGATTTTTTTTTTCTCAAAAACTAGTTTGCGCAGTGTAATATTTTGCGAAAGTGTTTTACTCGACGTCATCAAGGAACACGCTATAAAATTGTGAAGTTTCGGACGCGCGGGTGCTAAAGTACAGTGTAGTCGGCGATCGCTCGAGGTCGCAAATGCAGAATATTAGGACACCAAATTGTAACACTGCCAAATTAGAACTCTCTTTGACCTTTGTAGCGAAAGCCCCCAGTTACACTCCTACCAACTTATCTGTGAAATGGCGAAAATTGGAACTACGGCCGTCATGTTGAAATGTCTTCGATTGTGCAGACGCATGTCATTCGACTGTGTCGACGCATCGACGGTGGCGTCCTCTTTCAGTTCACAGATAAGTTGGTAGGACTGTACGTCTTCAATGACTGGACTCAATCTGCCTAGCCTTTTCCCAACTATGTTGGGGTCGGCTTCCAGTCTAACCGGATGCAGCTGAATACCAGTATTCAATGACTGGACTATTAATATTTAAATCATGGAATTAGTAAGTACTAGCTGTACCCCGCGGTTTCACCTGCGTAGACCGAGATAAAAAGTAGCCTATGTTTTAATCCAAGATATAAACTATTTACATACCAAATTTCATCCAAATCGGCCCAGCCGTATGAGCGTGAAGAAGTAACAAACATACACACGCACACACAAACTCACAAACTTTCGCCTTTATAATATTAGTGTGATGTGATATATATATGTGTATATATTTGAAATGTATTGAGAAAACAAGACTACCTTGGGGCGCTGTACTTTGGATTTTTATACACAGTTCCGTAAAGGCTGATTTACACAGGGTCAGTAGCTGACTCCAAATTCAGTTAGGGGCCGTACTATGATGTTAAAAAAATGCGTGTGTGTGTATAACTGCTAAGGTCGTACACCGTCTGTCTTTCTCACACTGGAACCATGATGGATCCATGAACTTTTTTGACTTCATAGTACGGCCCCAGAGCTGGCGCCGAGAACTGACTCTCGCTGTTTATATGTAGTTGTAGTAGCTGACTTCAAACTACTGTCTAAGTTTGTATTCAGCTACTGTTTGGAATCGGCCATTAAGGCTGATTCACACAGGGTCAGCTACTGGCCCGTCACTGTCTTCATGTAAATTGATTTGAAGTCAGTAGTACGACTACATATAAACAGTGAGAGTCAGTTCTCGGCGCCAGCTCTGACTTCATTTGGAGTCAGCTATACGGGCCGTACTATGTCGTGATAATGCCATCATGATTCTATAGCTCCATCTCTCTCTCACACTGGCACGTTATAGTACAAGTCCTACCAACTTATCTGTGAACTGAAACGGCACCGTGTCGATGCGTCGACACAATCGAAATACGTAGTATCCCCTAAGTAGTCTGTGCAATCGAATGACATGCGTCGGCACAATCGAAGACATTTCAACATGACGGCCGTAGTTCCAGTTTTCGCCATTTCACAGATAAGTTGGTAGGAGTGTAAGCCCGCTGAACCCTGTCAGCCATTACAAGGGATTCTTTTTTCAAAACTTATGTCCAGACATTCTATAATCTCCAGACAATTTTCAACGACAGCCATTGAGAACGATAACGACATGTTTCTATAATTGTCATATTTTGAAGTTAATTTATTTAAATAATTTTTAATTAATTTAGTGCACACATGGACATACAAAACGGTCATGGGTCGAATGGGCGGTATTAAATGGGAAAAATCCACACTATGTCGACCTGTGCATAACATAATTTCTTCGGATTTCCCCAAATACAATCCCCAGCCATGGAAGTTTATGGTAAGCCGCACCCATGAAAATAATGCGGGATGTCGACCAAAAGCTCGGCTAAATTAGCTAGCTCTCAGCTGCGGACATTTAACATTGTAATAGCAGTGTCGAGCAAGCCCTAACTGGCTAACATATACCTGCATGACCCTAAGGTCCCACATATCTGTTCCCAACGCCCACCAAACTGTTTTGGCCAGTCTGTTCTCTTTCTGCATTATTCTTCAAAGTAACTCCTGTTTCTGTAAAAATGTTACATAATAATATCATTCGTAATAAGTACCGTTATTCGTAATAATGCCTTTGTTCGTAATAATGAGCAGCAGGTCAAGTTACTACAAACTCAAATTTTCTCATTCGATTTTGAACTTAACCGTCAACGTTTTAAGGTTTAAAATAATTTGGAGAAATTTGTCAGTTTGGTGTAACCTGATGTGCTGTTCTCTATACGTAACTACTTAATGTTTTATAACAATATAATTTACAAGAGCGTCCCACGGACTAGAAAAAAAAAGGACTCCGCGCCACGCGTATCGAAAGTGAAGCACAGTAAGTATGCCGGGACCGTTTGTACGCACGGGTACAGATCAAGCTATACCTTTCCAGTATAAGCTGATCTCGCATTGTTCCAGTATAAGCTGATCTCGGATTTCCTTACAATGAGACAGTGTAAACTGGAAATGTATAGCTTGATATGTAGCCATATGTACAAACACGCCTACGCACACATTTACATCATAGTATCCCGACCGGCCGCCATTACGTGACACGACGGCGTCTTTGTCAAATCACGCACACAGATCGGTACGGTGCTTCACTTTCGATACGCGTGGCGCGGAGTCCCTTTTTTTTCTAGTCCGTGGAGCGTCCATGGAGTTTCTTGCCCGCTACTCGCTAGTTCTTCTCAAACCATGTATCTCCCCAACCTTCGACAGATTATCAACAACTACCTACACGTATTGACATTAATTTTAAAATAAAATAGGTTTACCTACCTACCTTTTTTTTTCTACCATGGTTGTCCCGCCAATTTTTTTTAATAACGCGTTGCACTGCGTATGTGAGACTATTTGCCTAAACCTAGATATATGCCTGCTGTGCACCACGTAGCGCAACTAGCGGGTTCTGGAACAAATATTTGACCTAGGTACAGACAGGAAGGTGTTCGGATAGGAGATTTTGTTTGAAAGCACATCGATAAAGGATAATTTTTTTTTATCGACGCCGACGGTTCCTACAAGATTCAACTTGACATATAGACCCAACTTGTACACGCTATTGCCGGGGCCACATAATACGGGATATGCCGTTGATTAATCGCGTTGAAGTGCGTTAACCGTAGTAGGTGTAGCCACCACTTACCGCGATAATTTGACCGAATTTAACTACCGCGATGTTTATGGGCGTTGACGTTAATGTGGCCCCGGCATAAGAAAAGTCACCGGGCCTACGCAATCGCAAGAATTCGCGTGGTTTCTACACACGAACTGTGTACGTACCATGGACCTAATATACAAACTGGACTGAGCTCTCGTACCAAAAACACGAGCAGAGAGAGATGTCATACAGAGGCTGTTCATCTCTTTCTAATAGGGTGACCAAATATTTTTATAACAATCAGGAAAATTCGTTTTGAAAGAGAATTTGGGTCCAGTTGACATTAAGGGGGATGCGCTAAAGGTAGCCCGCGAAATTCAAATTTTCTTACGTTTTTTACAATTTGCAGGTCAGTGTCAGGTTGTATGTTGATTAGAATATGAGACGCGGCCGTAGCTACGTGCCTCGAAAAGCACGTTAAGCCGTTGGTCCCGGCTGTCATTCGTGGATCTTTGACAGTCGTTACGGGTCGTCAGAAGCCCGAAAGTTGACAACCAGTCTTACCAAGGGGTATCGTATTACCTAGTAACTGGGTTGTGGAGGTCAGATAGGCAGTCGCTCCATGGGGGATCCCCCACAGCGCATACTTCCTCGCAGTATCCCCTGGGCAACGCCGTGTCTGACCACCGTAACGGAGTGGCAGACCGGCGGCTAAAGTGCGCTGTGTTGCCGTAGCTATTTTATCTATTTTAATCCATTTTATTGTTAATGTCGGAACCTACGGCACCCGCGGAGGCTATGCCGAAACCCTTGCGGGACGCCTCCGGGCGTTTTCGAAAAGGCCTTTCTCAGGGCCAACCAAAAGGCCCTTCTCAGGGCCAACCAAAAGGCCCTTCTCAGGGCCAATCCAACGGCCCTTCTCAGGGCCACGCCGGCGACGCTTCGGCATCAGAGGCTGACCGCGCACCATCTGCGGCCAGCCTTTTCCTCAGGCCAAGCGACTGTTCGGACTCCGACGAGTCCATTATGGAGACGTCGGCGGCCGACCAGTCGTGTCGCGTCAAGAGGAAGAGGGCCGACATGAGGCGTGGGTCCGAGGGCTCCTCGGAGTCGGTCGAGGAGGGGCTGGGGAGGAAACCAAAGCCAAAAAGGGCTTTGACTCCTGCCTCGGCTTCTGCTCACGATGTGGGCTTGGTGGACGCTGAGCGCCAGCTAAACTTGGCAAAGAGGGCGCAGCTCCAGGCGGACCTGGAGGAGAGGGTCGCCGCCAAGGAGCAGCAGGCACAAGCCGCCCGGTCGAGGTCTGGTTATGGGGCATCGACTGTTCTATATGCTGACCACTCCCTGGCGGAGTTGGAGCGCATGGCGCAGGAGGACAGGGAGGAGGTTCTGGAGGTCGCCTCAAAGTCCTCCAATTTGAAGGGGACCTTCCAGAAGGCCCTCAAATGCCGGGCCGTCAGCATGCACGGCATCGTTATGGAGCTGGTGAAGCGGACGGCCACGGACGAGACGCGGCAGCTCCAGGCGAAGGTGGATCGCCTGCAGGCGGAGGTCAGCCAGCTACACCAGAAGCTGGCTGAGGCCACGGCCCGGCCTGCCCAATCTGGACCAGGTCCGATAGTGGGAGGCTCCTCCTCCACTGCCAGCCTCGAGGCAATAATCCGCGGGGTGGTCATGGAGGAGAGGGCCTTCATCAGAAGCTGCCTCGCAGGCATCGAGGACCGGCTCTTGCCGGAAAGGCGGCTCCGCCCGCCGCTAGCGGCGGATAAGAGTACGCCGCCGACGGAGCCGGGACTTGTGCCTCTGGGAGGCCCGGCATCGGGTGCGCAGCCCCAGGCCTCGAAGCCCTCCAAGGGCAAAGGTAAGGGCAAGAGGACCAGGGTGGCCTCTCAAACGCCAACCACGAGCGCAGAGGGAGTGCCTGGGCCGTCTGCCACCCCAGCGGCCCCCCGGAACTCGCAGGAGGAAGACGCCCTTCTTCCCTCCACCACCCCGTCCAACCGGGCGTGGACGGAAGTGGTGAAGAAGGGAAAGGGGAGGAAGGCGACCCCCAAGCCCGCTGCCGCAGAGAGTGTTCCCGCAGCCAAGAAGCCCCAAGCCGGTAGGAGGAAGCTGGTTCCTCCCAAAACCGCGGCCGTCGTGGTGACCATCACCGCGGAGGCCATGGAGCGGGGGGAGACGTACGAGTCCGTCCTGAGACGGGCTCGTGCCACCGTCGACCCCACCCAGCTGGGGCTGGGCAAAATTACTTGCCGACGAACGCTGGCCGGGGCTCGAATCTTCGAGTTCTCGGGGGAGCAGCGCAACACCAGCGCGGACCTCTTCGCAACAAAGTTGCAAGAGGTCATCGCGGATGCGGCAGCGGTCGTCAGGCCCGTTAAGACCGCAGCCTTGGAGGTGGCCGATTTGGAGGACTCGGTCACCAAAGAGGATGTGGTGGCGGCCGTTGCGGCGGCTGGAGGCTGCGTCGCTGGCGCGGTGAGGGGCGGAGCCATCAGGCTCGGTCGCCGCGGCATGGGCACCATCCGCGTCGAGTGCCCAGTGGCCGTGGCTGGGGCCGTCCTTGCCGCGACCAAAGGGAGACTGCTTGTGGGGCTCAGCTCGGCTGTGGTCCGGCCGCTTGAAGAACAGCCGCAGCGCTGCTTCAAGTGCTTCGCGCCCGGCCACACCCGGGCCACGTGTCCCTCCAAGTCCGACTTGGGTAACTGTTGTTACCGATGCGGGCAGGAGGGACACAGGAGCGCCGCCTGCGGCGCCACCACGCTGCGCTGCGCGGCGTGTGCCGCCAGTGGTCGCCCCGCAGACCACAGGATGGCGGGCAAGGGCTGCAAGGCTCCCGCGAGGAAGGGCGTGGTGCCGGCGCAGGTGCGACCTGTCGCTGCCACCGCCGGCGCCGACGTCGCCGCTGTAGCTCCAGCGGCGGTATCAGAGGTGGGGGATGCGATGCTGGAATAATGGTCTCCGACTACCGCATCCTCCAGGCGAACACCAACCACTGCAGAGCGGCCCAGGACCTGATGGTGCAGGTCATGGCCGAGTGGTTGGTGAACGTTGCGGTGGTCGCCGAGCCCTACTCGATCCCCGGCAGCTGGCTGGGTGACGAGGACGGCTTGGTGGCCCTAGCGGCGCGGTCTTCCACAGACTCCCCTCCTCTCTCGCTATTAGAGAGGGGACCGGGATACGTGGCGGCCGCGTGGGGAGAATTAGCCCTTGTGGGCGTCTATTTCTCCCCAAACCGCCCTCTTCAGGACTTTGAGAATTTACTCGGAGTCCTGGCCGCCGTGGTCGGCAGGGTGGCGCCGCGTCAGGTCTCCGTATTGGGAGACCTGAACGCCAAGTCGGTAACCTGGGGCAACCCGGCCACCGACGCTCGCGGGCGGGCGTTGGAGTTGTGGGCAGCCTACTCTGGACTCTCTCTCCTAAACAGAGGAAGCGTCCAGACATGCGTGCGGCGGCGGGGTGGCTCAATAGTGGACGTCACATTCGCCACCCCCGCGTTGGCCGCGCGCGTGCTGAACTGGCGGGTGGACCTGGTGGAGACATGTCGGACCACCGCTACGTGCGGTTCGACATCTCCACCGGTGCTCCCGGAGAGACGCGGACCACCTCGGGGCGATCATCGTTCCCGCGGTGGGCTCTCACCCGCCTGGACAGGGAGGCTGCGGTGGAGGCGGCATTCGCCCAGGACTGGCTTTCGCCACCGTTTGTCGGCCTGGACGTGGACGCCGCGGCGGAGCGCCTGAGGGGGTCTCTGACCGAGGTATGCAACTCTAGCATGCCTCGGTCTGGCCGACCGTCACCCGGGCGCGCCGTGTACTGGTGGTCGGTGGAGCTGGCGGGGCTGCGGGCGACGTGTGTGGAGGCAAGGAGGGCCTACACACGGAGCCGGCGGCGGCGTCGACGAGACCGCGCCAACGAGGACCGCCTCTATGAGGTCTACACGGAGGCGAAGGCGGTCCTCGGCAGTGCCATCGCCGCCGCCAAGGACTCGGCGAGAGCCGAGATGCTGGAGGGTCTCGACAACGACCCTTACGGGAGGCCATATAAGGCGGCGCGCAACAAGCTGCGCCCCTTTGGCCCCCCGGTTGCCGAGACCCTGGAGCCCTCGTTTCTGGATGGGGTGGTTCGGTCCCTGTTTCCGTGCAGGGACAGCTTCACCCCACCAGTGATGGACCCGCCGCGGGGCAGTGCGGCTCTGCCGGCTGAGGAGGAGGAGGAGCAGGCCCCCCCTCCTGTCACGGAGCCGGAGCTTGGTGCGGCGATTCTCCGCATCCGCGCCAAGAAGACGGCTCCGGGCCCCGACGGGGTTCCAGCCAGAGTGGTGGCGATTGCCGCCACTGAAATGGAGGAGCGGTTTCGGGACCTCTTCAGCGCGTGTCTTGCGTGCGGGAGGTTCCCGAAACCGTGGAAGGAGGGGCAGTTGTGCCTCCTCCGCAAGGAGGGCCGCCCAGCGGACTCCCCCTCGGCATACCGGCCCATCGTTCTGCTCGATGAGGTCGGGAAAATGTTCGAGGGGATAATCGCTGCCCGCCTCAAGAGCCATCTGCGGACCATCGGGCCGGACTTGTCGGACGCTCAGTTCGGTTTTCGGGCTGAGCGCTCGACGGTGGACGCGCTGACCCGCCTGAAGGACCAGGCGAAGGAGGCGATGGAGGCGGGGGACGGGTTGTTGGCCGTGTCATTCGACATAGCCAACGCCTTCAACTCTGTTCCCCACTCCACGATCCTGGAGGCGCTCCGATTCCACGAAGTGCCTCGGTACATGCGGCGTCTGCTGGCCAGCTACCTGGACGACCGGGCGATCGTCCTGGTGGACAGGACTGGCCAAGTCCGGCGATACGCCGTCGGGGCCGGCGTTCCGCAGGGCTCGGTCGTGGGACCTCTCCTGTGGAACGTCGGCTACGACTGGCTCTTGAGGGGAACTCTCCTCCGAGGCACGAGTGTCGTCTGCTACGCGGACGACACTCTCCTCACCGCCCGGGGAAGGAGTTTCCGGGAGGCGGCCAACTTGGCCTCGGCGGGCGGATCCTTGGTGGCAGGGAGGATCCGCCGCCTGGGTTTGACGGCGGCGCTGCACAAGACCGAGGCCGTGTTTTTCCACGGACCTCGGCAGCGCCCCCCATCTGACGCCCACATCTTCGTGGAGGGCGTCAGAATCGAGGTAAAGGCCCAGATGAAATATCTGGGCCTCGTACTCGACAGCAGGTGGCGCTTCGGCCCGCATTTTAGCGGGCTGTCGTCGCGCCTGCTGAAGACTGCAGGGGCGCTCTCGTGGCTGCTGCCCAACTCGGGCGGGCCCAGCGCGCGATGCCGGCAGCTCTACGCCGGCATCTTGAGGAGCATGGCCCTCTACGGTGCCCCCATCTGGGAAGACTCCCTCCGAAGGAGGGAGAACGCCGCCGCATTGCGGGCGCCTCAGAGGGCCATAGCCCAGCGGGTCGCGCGGGCCTACCGGACGGTGGGTTTTGCGGCGGCCTGTGCTCTGGCCGGCACCCCCCCTTGGGAACTCGAGGCGTGGGTGCTCGCCAGAGTATACGAGTGGACGGCGGGGCGGAGGGCGAGAGGAGAACGCCCGGCCCCGGAAGAGCGCGAGGCCCTCCGACGGGAGTCGCGAGACGCCATCGTCGTCCACTGGACGGGAGAACTCGCCACTGCAGTCTTTGGCCGCCGGACCCTCGATGCGCTCGGGCCAGTGCTGCGAGACTGGCTCGAGCGGTCGCACGGGTTCCTCTCCTTCCGTCTGACGCAGGTGCTGTCCGGACACGGCTGTTTCGGGTCGTACCTGCACCGAATCGGACGGGAGGAGACGCCGTCGTGCCACGGTTGCGGCGCGGCGGAGGACACGGCGCAGCACACCCTCGGGTCGTGCCCGTCGTGGTCCGAGACGCGCCGCGATCTGGTCGCGGTGATAGGACCGGACCTCTCGCTCCCCGGCGTGGTTAACGCCATGCTGGCGGATGAGAGGTCCTGGGCGGCGGTCGCCTCCTTCTGCGAACACGTCATGTCCCAGAAGGAGGCGGCGGAGCGGGCGCGGGAGGATGATCCTCACGCGGCGCCGCTCCGAAGGCGGAGGAGGGGTCGAAGAAGACGTGAGTTTGATACTCATCTCCGACTCCTCCCAGGTGGAGGCCAGCAGGCAACGGGTGCGGGGGCACCCTTGCCTGTATCGCACGGACCTCCACCAGTGCCGGACGGGAATGGTCAGGTGCTCCCGGCCATTCCCGTAGCCCCTCAACCTGCTGGGGGGCAAGCGGGGCCCGCCAGCTAGGCGGGCATGCGCCGGGAGGGTTGTGGATGTAAAGGCTGAGCCAGTTTCCCATGACCCTCCCGTCACGGCGATGCGGGAGCGCCGCTGGGTCGTTTAGTGGGTATACCGGATTTACCGGGGAGTCCCACATACCCCACCCGTCCCCCGACGGGTGGGCATGCGTAATGCATTTTTCCCAGCGTCAACAAAAAAAAAAAAAAAAGGCAGTCGCTCCATGTAAAATACTGGTATTCAGCTGCATCCGGTTAGACTGGAAGCCGAACCCAACATAGTTGGGAAAAGGCTAAGCAGATGATGACGCGGCCGTAGCTAACATGGCTTTACAGAATTTCAGAATTTCTTTACAGAATTTGATTTCTCGCGGCAGCGGAGTTACGCCCCGGCGGTTCGCCTCCTCTTGTTGTTTACCTACATGAGGAATTATTGGTCCTGTCTGACTGCTGCAGACACGGTGAATTTTCTTAGCGTGTAGAAGCGGCCTAACTCTACAAAACATACCTTCAAAAAGTAGGCACATCCTGGCGGTCGTAGGTACATATAGACACTCCTATAAGTCCTATGGGCTTATGGTAAGAAATTGACTGGTCTTTAATGTTGTGTCATGCAATAGTTCAATGGAATGGCGTCCTAATAGTTGTCTTCCTCGACAAAAACGACAATATTTTACAATCGTGACGGCTTTGGGACTTAAGGGGGATGCTGCGCTGTGGTAGCCCGCGAAATTTTTTTTTTGGGTTTTTTGCAATTAGCAGGTCCGTGTCAGGTTGTATCTTGATCAAAATATGATACGCGGGAATAAAACATATGTATTTATATAATTTTAACCATGAAAATCATCAATAAAAAAAAAAAAAAATAAAAATATTTATTTGACACTAGGAAATACATGTTGCAATCAAGTTAAAATAATAGCACACTAATGTATTGTAACAATCAGATCCTAACCCCCAAACTAGGCCTGGACCTGTATTTTGGGGGTCAGTGTTCAGCCATGGCCATAGTTCTATTTCCAATCTAACAGCATTTAAGAGGAGTGTCAGTAGAAGTTAACAGCCAAAGTTATTGCTATTTGGTAACACATATCGGTCAAAATAGCTTTCATTGGGTACAGAAGAAGGTAAAACACATAAAATATGTAGGGATTAAAATTACAAAAAGAAAGTAAAAATGCAAAAAATTATTTGTGTTTGATGTCTGTGAGTGTAATTATGAGAGTTGATGAGTTTATGTGTGTATGCGGTGGAAGTTTGTTGTGTGTGTGCAAGGGAGTGAGTGAGTGTCTGGTTTGGTTCGCACCTTTGAATGTGTGTAAGGACAGGAACAAGTAAGAATGGATGACAGTGTGTATGGGTTTTAGATATCATAATATTATGTTAGGAATGTGAATAAACTTTCAGTTTCGTGATAGTCCATCTTTTGGAGCCAGTCTGCTACTTTCCTTTTCATTTCCCGCCGGCACATTCCAGCTATGTTTAGCTTTTTATTTGCGATATTGTAAAGTTTGCTGCTTAAGCTATTAAACTGGTGTTTGGCAAATGAGGTGCGGCAGGGTATAGTAGGGCATATGGAGGATTTACTACGCTTTTTTGGGTCGGGTAAGGGAACAATTCCTTGTTTTCTATGGATGGATTTGAGCACATAGAGCTGGCGGACACTGAGGACTTTAAGTTCAGACAATAATTGTGAGGTGGGGAACCTGTACGGTTTCTTGGTCATAACCTTGAGCACAGCTCTCTGTGCTCGCTCCAATCCCAGCAGATAGGTCTTTGCTACACCTCCCCACACGGTTATGCAGTATTGGATAATGGACTGACATAGGGCTAGGTAGACTAGTTTTAGATTTTCCAGAGTTGCAGAATCCCTTAGGGTCCTGAATACATCTCTCTCAAGTTAGATTTCGTGCAGATTCGTCGAACGAACGAAATGTAACGACTCTGCACGAAATCTAACTTATTGAGATGTATTGATGATTTTTATTATTAAAATTATGTAAATAAAATGTTTTATTCTCGCGTATCATATTTTGATCAAGATACAAGCTGACACTGACCTGTAAATTGCATAAAACGCAAGAAATTTTGAATTTCGCGGGCTACCACAGCGCATCCTCCTTAAGGTAAATAGGGTAGCTACCGAAGTTTAGGTACCCTATTAGACAAGCTAGCGATGGGCCGAGTCGACTTTTTGGTAACTCGGGTAACTCGAGTTGACTCGCTTACCAACTCGGGTTGCAACTCGAGTTGACTCGAGTCAGTCTGCCTTAAAGTCCGTCGCGTCGCCGCGTCGTCCGTCCGAGTCAGTTAATTTTGCCGTTTTCATTCTTAGCTTGTCTGACAAGCTAAGAATGAAAACGGCGTTTCATTCCGAAATATTGACAAGTGCATTCGGGTAGGTACAGTCAATAAAAGAGATATCTAGGCAGGAAATACTAACATACTTATCTATTTGTATGTGAATTCCTTCATGTTCAATTTCGTGGCAATATACAATTTTGTGTTGGTGTGTTACAATATAGGAGTATTACAAACACAAAGTAATATAGGTACATACTTATACGAAATTGAACATGAAGCAATTCACATACAAATATGTTACTCTACCCTGCCTAGATATCTCTTTTGTTGACTGTACCTATTATGTAGGCAAATCACCATCTCTAATTTTAAAGCGTAATTTCTGTCCTGGAAAATGAGAAAATTTTGTCTGCAAGTTCACTTGATTATTTATTATCAAAGTTATCAAGTTAGTTTGCCCGTCTGTTTGGTTTTGGTTAATCAATGATGTTTGGTTATTGTACCTAAACACGTATTATATTAACAGGAAGGTAAATCACGTGTCGGATGGTTACTCTCATACGAGTACCAGAGAATGTGGATGGACGAACTCGATGCTTGGAAAAAGAGGATGTATCCAGAAAACACGACGGTCAACGTAGATATTGTGAAGCGTTACGTCTTGACTTTCAAAACTGATCACCAACCTCCGAAGCTAGATAAAAAGAAACCGTTCAAAATGAAAAAGTAAGCACTGGATGCATGGTCCGCCGAAATGGAAAGTTTAAAACCACCAAGGTTTTACACTTTTACATTTCGGCAGGCCATCCATGATATATCGAGCCGTAATGCGAGAGTAGGTAATAAATATTTGTGCACTCAATGTCGCTTGAAATTAATTGATACCTAACTTCACTTGTCTTTACAGGTGTAAGCCTAAAGACTAATTAAAAATAACGTTATTAATTTCAGATTTCAAGGTATAAAAAGCAAAACCGAAACCAAACGTGCCCCGAATGATAAAGCAATACGAGAATAAGAGAAAACCAAATAAAATAAAGTACTTGCATATATATGCAGACAATAGTTTTCCAAATTGACTGCAATCGGTAAAAAAATATTTACAAACTATCAATTTGTTTTATTCATTAAGAGTTTAAGTGTTCCGTATAAAGGTGCATCCACATCGAAGTTTATTTTTGTTGTATTAGAGCAACTTGATAACATTGTATACGGCTTGCTAAAACTTAAGGTTCTTATGGGCAAGGTCCGACGACTCATTCTCCTTTGTTTAGGTACGTACACTACGGTAAATGCGGTAGTGGGGCGTGATATTTCAGAGTGGACAAGCTCTACCAGCGCTGGTAGCCAATTCGGATACCGGCACCGGCAGTTGTAAGGATAGCCAGCACCGGCAACCAAATCAGCTGCCGCCGTCGTCGGCAGCAGAGGCACTCCCTATAATATTCTAAGACTTTCGAAATCAAGGGCTCTCGGGTACCTACGTTCTCTGATTCCATCCATTTGATTACATGATGTTTTTGGTTCAGACCATGCCTAGCCTGCTTGTCTAATAAAGATTCTCTCTCTTCTAGTATTCAAAGGAAATTTTATTACCATTGGTAGGTATACCTACTTAGATTTTTACACACGGCGTCGTTTATTACCCGTGATCCCTCCGAGAAATACAATGCTGCCGAATGTAGTCTCGAAAGTATGATTCGCACCAATAACAATAGATATTACCTACATAATTATAGCCATAAGAAGAATCATCAATACACCAAGTTAGATTTGCCGTGTTTTTGTCTGATTTCCGAAACCAGAGCAATCCATAGGAAATCGTAACTTGGTGTATGATTCTTATGGTTATAATTATGAAAATATAGGTACTGTTATTGGCGCGAATCATACTTTTCCAGGGACTAAGGCAGGGAACCACTGGTAATAAACGGGCGTTTCTTATACGCGCCGTCGATGCGCGTATAACGCGCTGCAGATGCAACTAATGCTGTAAAAGTTTGGCAAGGCAGATAGCGCGCCGTCGACGCCCGTTAGGGGTGCTACACACTTGTTCGGTTCGTACTAGTTTTCGAACAATTCGGCCCGTGCCGATCGCTCTCTACTCTCGCTGAATAATGTTCGGGTCGGCTCGGCACGACTCGAACTAAGCCGAGCGGTTTTTTTTTCCAGATACATAAATATCACAATATTTAGGCCAAAATAACTGTGGCTGCGACCGATCTTTATTTATTCCTCATTTTAGTCATGTTATGTTAGTATAGTATACATAAATTATATTTGATGTTGCCGGCTCTGTCTGTGCCGACCCGAAAGTACCACCCCCTTAGGCCTCTACCTCGAATTTTGCGGGCAGCGGGGCGGCAGCGGCCGGATTTTATGCGTAAAAACAAATGGACCGGACCTCTAAAACAGCGGCGCGTGACAATGCGAGACGCGCCGCCGCCACCGCCGCCCGCAAAATTCGAGGCAGAGGCCTTAGGCCTCGTTTACGGAGACGCGGGGCGTCAGGCGGCGCGGGCTGCTGGGCGCCATCACGCGGCAGCGCAAGCGGTGGCGCTCGCGGTGTCTCGCACGCGGTATCATTAAGTATGTTTAGAAGTTAAACCGAAGAAACCCGCCGCATCTCCCGCTGCGTCCGCCGCGGCGTCGCGCCACCCACCACATGCGACGCTACAATTCAAACAAACGAATGCCCCATGTTTGAATTTAGTGCGGGCCACGCCGCGCGACACCCCGCGTCTCCATAAACGAGGCCTTACACGGAACGCGCGTCTATTAAAAACGTGTACATAGGCCCTAATGGACCTAGAATGAGGATAAGATCGGCGCCGTGGAAGTACCTTTCATGGACGCGTCCCACTACTTAAATTTGTATACGTACACTACAGTAAATGCGGTAGTGGGGCGCGTCATTTCAGAGTGGACAAGCTATACCTATAAAATGAAGCTGCTTAACTACTTGTTTACGCACTCAGTGAATAACATTTGATTTCCCTAGTAGGTACACTAAGGGTGAACTTGACCAAACTTTTATACCCAGTCAAGTCTTAGGGTCTGTTTCACCACCTACCGATTAAGTTCCTACTAACTTACTTGGCAGATAATTTCATACAAATTCTGTTCCATTTTCTATTAGGTGAGTAGTGGCTATTCAAAGACATCATGAAATAGGCCCTTAGACACTTTACTTACACACTTGACACTTTTTTCGCCACTACTACCCGAATAAATTCAAAAATGGAACAGATTTTTTATGAAATCATCTGCCAAGTAGGAAGTTGATCGTAGATGGTGAAACAGGCCCTCTTAACCTTCGAATAAATTTTGAATTTTTGAGTTTCTCCATACAAAAATTGTCAGTCGATAGCCGACTTTGGTCAAATTAGCCCTACGAATGCGTACTCGGGGAGTCAGGACCAGCAAAATAAAAATTGTCATCCAGTAGGATTTCTTTATTTCCATGCAATATGTAATCAAGTTTCATGTATTAGATTAAAACTACTGTGAAAGTCCTTGATTATATTTTTATAATCTATTTTATTCTACTTGATGATTGAACACAATACCCAATCTTAAACAAGCGATTAAACAAAATAACTCCTAAGTTTAAAGTTTTCTTTCATATTTTCTTTGTTATATACAAAAACGAATCAATATTTTTTTTTTTTCGATTTGCAACTATTAATATTGTATCTACTTACACGTACATAAATATTACAAACATTTTATTTGCGATTCAAATTAATAAATGAGACGAAAGAGACTGGACCACTCTACTAATCCAGGTTACACAAAGAAATATTAAAAAAGTTTGGCAGAGTTCTTCAGCTTTAACAAAGTAAAAAGAGATTACATTTATCATAAATTGTACATTTTTTTTTGTGGTCTTTTTGTTCTTTATTTACCTTCGGACAGACACGGGCAATTCATTAAAAAATCCCGAGGTAGTTATTGTTATTTTCTAGTTTTATTAATTATTAAATTACATAAAGCATGTTCACACATCTCCGCATGTGGGGGCTAACAATCAAAAAATTACTTAACCAAATCAGTCATTATTATAATAATTAGGTACTAAAGTTCTGAACGCAACACCATTAATGCACAGTAATTAGTTCTATGTGCCCAACAACATACTTGGTCATAGTTCGTTGTGATATTGTATGGCAAACATGTAAATATATTTTAAACAGAACACTTGTAACTGTTCGAATATAGGAAGAAATAAAACCAAAATTTTGCCAAATATCAATCACTCTTTCAGAAACATTTACATATTTTAATGTGGAATGATGTATATGTGTTCAGCTAGAACTATTCCTTTTAATTCTATAAAGTACACATACGAATTTATTAATTTATGCATAATATTTTGTTGATTGTCGAAATTATGTTTTTATGAAACGGAAATAAGTAAATTAACCAAACTGAAAACTGAATGCGTTTCCAGGGAACCCGCCGCCAGAGTGGAAATCGAAATGTTGCCCCCCACGGTTGAAAAAGGTCTGGAATACTACGTTGGGGTCGATGTCTGAAAAACAATAAAAACACAATCAGAATAATTACAATCTTGAACGTTTTACGACGAACGATTTTTTTGACGCGGCGAGTCGAATAATTCATACGAGAGCGTTCTACGTAATAACAATCTTCACTCGGCTCACTTTTATTCTTATTACATAGTCAAGTTTGTTTGGTGGCAAATAGTTTGCGTTGATAAATGTGACAACACTGCATTCTTCATTAATTTCTCAGTAACTGTTCGATCGCGATCGTGTAATGTCAGGAATGTGGCTTGATGAATAAAGCCAAGGCAGTTATTTTAGTTCAATCTGTTTGATGTCACCAACTGCATCAGACTACTTGTTTTGAATTTTTTTTTAGTTGCGGTACTGATTAATACAGATGGGACACTCCGTAGTTTAGGTATGAAGCTACAAGTACGCGGCGGGCTTATCTCAGTGGGTCAATTCAGTGTGGGCTACCGCGCATCGACCGGCTCGCACGTTAGTTCGATACTCACTCACGCGCCGTGTCGTAAAAGAAGACAACCCTAACGAGTCAGAAGGTATAAGAGTTACGCGATAGAAAGAGAGGCAACTTATAGGTGAATATCACTGTAGGTAATGAAGCGTCGTGCGACCTGAATTGCACTTTAGGGTGTCGTAGCAAGAGTCGCTTTTTATTTAAATGATTTTGCGGAGTGTCCCATCTGTATTAATCTGTGGTTGCGGTTTTTTTTTTCCTGCTTTTTGTGTGATATATTTTGGAATCGTCTCCTCAAGCCCTTTATTTTGATACCCCGCATGGTCATGGAACTATATTTTTTTTTACCAAGACATTACTTTTGGCGTCTAAAACCAGTCATTTTGATTTTTATAAAAACAAAACCTAGCCCCGAGCCATCGCGCAACCTAGACGAGTCGATATCAACATCATGTCGCCGTTAGATGCTTCTAGGGTATAAATTATCCCAAGTACAAAGCTTCAGCTACGCGAAGGCGGGCTAACTATTTATGTTGAATATTTTTGTGTGCGTGGTGTGTGTATACATATGTTCCGGTCTCGCGTACATAGATAGAAACAATGTGTGCATGCATCAGACACATACAATATTAAGGTCAACCTGCTTTCGTGAGTAACAAAGACTGTTATAAATTGGAGTATGTACACACCTGCCATGCCGGAGCCGTCGTCGTCGAGGTCTTGTCCGTGGTCGTAGCGTGCGCGCTTCTTGGGGTCGCTGAGCACTCCGTAGGCCTCCCCCACCTCCTTGAAGCGGCGCTCCTGCTCGCGCCGCTCCGTGTCCGGCGCACCCGCGTGCCGGTCCGGGTGGTGCACCAGGGCACGCTTCCTGTTAAGAATACAAGTTAAATATTTATGGCGTAACTAATTATCGTTCAGGGGCAAAATGTCCAGCGGTGTCAAAATGTCCAAATCGCAAAATGTCCAACTCTCAAAATGTCCAATCTTTGAGAATCTGTTCAATAACTCATTAAAGCGCTTTTTTAAGACTTATGAATGTTATGAATGACAAACAATAAATACAAAATACTGAAAGAACTTCGTAAAGGTAAATATATGTTATAGATATATGACAACATAGCTTATTTACCTTTACGAAGTTCTTTCAGTAGTTTTAATTTATTGTTTGTCATGCATAAGCCTTTGATAAGTTATTGAACACATTTACCACATTCTCAAAGATAGGACATTTTGGGAATTGGACATTTTGAGAATTGGACATTTTCCCTGAACGCTAATTATTTAACAAGACAACATCGTCCAACAAATGGAAGCTTGCATAGTCTAAGAATCAAATTAAACTTATGTTAGAATAGAAACCGCAGGAAATACCTGTAAGCTTTTTTGATTTCGTCTTCAGAAGCACTTTTGTCAATGCCAAGAATTTTGTAGTAGTCTTTGCGTTTCGATTTCTTAAGAGCTATTTTCGCTTCATGCAACAATTGCTTATTTTCCTTGCTCTTATCGATCTTATAGAGTCTTTCGTAATCTTTGACAGCCTCTTCATAGTCACCAAGTTCAGTGTAACACTTGGCACGTCGAAGCAGCGCCTTGACGTAGTTGTCGTCTAATTCAAGGGCAGCAGTGCAAGCTTCAGCGGCTTCTTTTATTTGGTTCAATTTAGCGCATACAGTGGCCTTGTTGAAGTAAAGCTTGGCATTCACAATCTTATTGTTCTTGTCAATAGTCAAAGCTTCATTGTACAGGCTCAGTGCTTGCTGCCACCTGCCCATTTTGAATGCTTCATTGCCTGTGACCATGAAGCAAAACATTTAAATCCAGCTGATTAAAATCAGATTATTATGTATTAATGCTAAGTAACACAAACTGGAATTGTGTGATGTTTTGATGAATAATTATGCTTCTAATTATCAAACACTGAAAATAAAAACAAGGTTTACCTTCTTCTTTCTTTTGCTTCAGCAGTTTAGCCTTTTTGTAAGTTTCCATGGCTTTCTTATGATCTGGAGCAAGACGTAAAACCTGTTGAAAGTGCTTGAATGCTTGTTCGTCTTTATCCTTTAACATGAAATATTTGATTAGTTAAAGTTATAAATACAAAACATTTTTTTTTTTTGTGTTGTTATGTTTTTCTTCAAGTTTATTACAAAGATTATTCTAAATTAACTAACAAACCCTTAAAATAAAAATATAATATTCTAACCTAACTAAAACTAGAAAAAAACTAAAATATGGCTTCGAAAAATTCATCCGTATGGCTATTGACTGGTAATGTACCCAAGAGACTAGCGGCATTGTCACGTTGTATGGTAATGCTTAGCCTCTGGCCAAAGTAAAAGCTAGCCCTTGGGTCACGGGAAGTGTCAACCAGCCGTTTGCAGATTTTGTTGAATAAACCATGAGCACTCGTCATTTCAGCACACATAATTTAGGTGAAATAATGTGTGATTAATTACCTCGAAATACAGGCAGAGACCACGCACGTATATAGCCTCGGTATCGAAACTATCGAATCTTAATGAGTCATTTGCAATTTCTTGAGCTTCCTGACAGCGTCCGATCATGGCCAAACATTCTGCTTTTGTGAGCTTCGCCCTGGAATACATGAACACGAAAATCATTATAATGTGTTATTTGTGAAGCCTGGATAGTCCTCTAGGCTACACAAATATGTAGTGTATTTTATGTGATACAGGTTGCCTAAAATGGCAAGGCACATTAAGTATTTGAAACTTTTGCCAAGAGCTTCAGGCTGGAGGAAATTAGGATTTTCTTGTGATGTTGGCATCACTGAAAATCCACAACTTTATATACCACAAAACCTTGTTTATCAGTTGTTTAGCCTAAACAACTATACTTGTTCAAGTGTGCACAAAATGCTCTTGAATATTTTTATATAATATATTTTCACCTGCGGGGCAAGCACAGGCGTACCCAATATGTTTGTGACAAGACATGATTAATTATGTCTTGTCCTACAATTTGTCTTAAATTCTAGCACGGTTCAACCATGTGACATAATCTAGAGGCGCGACGTACCTTTCTTGTTGCTAAATTCATAGTGTGACATAATAATTTGAAAAAAATTAAATATCTATGATTTCTGAATATGCAACCAAATAAAATAAGTAATACCTACTAAAATAATGCAGTTCATAAAGCTGCACCACTTTTTAATTCTGTTGGGAACTAATTCCTTTTTGACATGCATGACTTTCATTTTGTTTGTTTGTTTTTGTAGTTTTATTAATACATTTATATTATTATTATTTACTTCATTTCTAAATATTTTTATAAAAACATTTAAATTACTTATTTATTCTTTTTTGTTTTTGTTGGATTCCATGCGCATATTATATTTACATTTCTAAATATGTACCCATTTTTATAAAAATCACAAATAAACCACATAGAGTTCCAACGCAACATCAAGAACTTATGTCACATGTCAAGAAATTATACCACGCCGCACTGTGTATCGAAACTGCTATCAGTTTTAGAGAAAAACGTTTCATAACAATTATTCATCAGAATGACAGATCTTTCGATAGGTATTTTTTTAAATGGAATTTGTAAAAAAAATCCCTATATAAAATGTCCCTCATATAGCAGTTTCCATCCACCGTGCGCTGCCTTGCTAGTATTTAAGACAGAACGGTTTTATCGCCGAAACTGTGATGAAATGTAGTAGGCAGTGCTCGCCGGGCTGGTTATGCCTGAAAGTTCTTGAGAAATCTAATGAATCATGTGAGCTGAATGCAGGTGCAAAAATCCTAACATAACATAATTAATAGCAATACAATTTTTACTAAAATTTGATGACTGACTTAGTGCAAGAGGGGCTATAGTCAAGGCAGCGGTCCATGCAGAAGACCACGCGGCGGTAGTCGCTGGCTTCCATGGCGCGCTGTGCGTCCTCGTGCAGCTTGCGCAACGTCTCGAGAGCGCGGCGCTCGCTGCTCGCACACTCCGCGCCACCCAGCTCGCTCGCGCGCCGCACTGCCTGCTCGCCTCCCGTCAGGTCGCCTGGTAGTTAACATAATACTTAATTATGAATCATGAGGAAGATGGGATGGATGAAGGGTATAAAAGCAAGACAAACAGTAGATCCTATAAGAGCCAAACAGTTATTGCATTCCTTGACTCCTGAGACTGTTGGGGAAGTACCTCCAGAACTAAGAGACAGGGGTGACTGCACTTTGAGTAAGGAGATAACAATGAATGAACTGGAAAACTCTATGAAATGCAAAGACACCTCACCGGGCACCGATAATGTAGCATACTCAATGATTTTTAATCTTTCTAAGTCTGGTAAAATATTTCTGTTGCACATTTTTAACGTAATCTTGCAAACAGGACTAGTGCCCCAGCAGTGGCGAAATATTAGAATTGTTCCTATCCCAAAACCGGGAAAGGATCCTACTTTATTGTCGTCTATTCGTCCAATCTCGCTCATGTCATGTATGTGTAAAACATTCCACCATATTCTAGGGAAACGATTGGAATGGTATGTAGAGAAGAAGAAATTACTCTCTACATCTACAGTAGGTTTTAGGAAAGCTCATTCTACTTTAGATAATTTGACGCGCTTGATAACAACAATACAAGTAGGTTTTGCTAGAAACACGCCCACCTTAGCCTGTTTTGTTGACATAGATAGCGCCTATAATAATGTAAACATAAGATCGTTAGTTCAAGTTTTGGAAAACATAGGGGTTAGTCATAAAATTAATCAATATTTGTGGAATTTTTTGTCAGATAGAAAATGTCAAGTTATATTGGGTGATAACAATAGTATGGTAACAAGACATACAAATAGAGGCTTAGCACAGGGAGATCCAATGTCTCCTTTACTATTCAATATTGTCACTATGAACTTATGTAAAAGTATCGAAAATGTCAGTATTTCACAATATGCAGATGATTTTGTCTTGTATAGGTCTATAGATAATAAGAATGTGGAGGAGGCGGTAATATGCATGAAAGATTCCTTACATATTATGATAAAATTACTTGGAGATATTGGTTTATTTATATCAGAACCTAAGACTAGTTTATGTATTTTTAATAAAACAAGAAAAAATTACAATATCTCGATAGAAATAAACTCAATAGAAATTAAGGTGCATAGTAAAATTAAATATTTGGGTCTATGGTTGGACAGTAAGTTGCGTTGGGGTGCTCATATTAATGAAATATGTGAAAAAGCATACAAATTTTTAAATATCCTCAAGACCCTCACGGGTAAGTCATGGGGAGTACACCCAAAACATCTTCGCAGGCTTTATATTTCATTAATTAGAGCCCGAATTGATTACGGTGGATTTTTGTACAGTAGCAGTGCTAAAACTCATTTAAGAAAACTAAGTATTTTACAGAATAGAGCTCTCAGGATATGTGGAAATTTTATAAGAACTACACCAATCCATGTAATGGAGAGTGAAATGTGTTTGCAACCTCTCGATGTTAGAAGATTTTGGCTTGGGTGCAGATATTGGTTGCGAACAGCTTCACTCTCTAATAGTACAAAAGACTTAATAGGTGTACTTGCTAGCTTAAAGGGACACTGGAGAGGGAAAAATGAGCCAGTCTTGATAGAGGTACATAAACAATTAGTTGATAAGGTTATTTATAAGAGTGACCAATTGGAGATGTTTATGTTAGACACATGGATTTCAAATATCAATGTCAGATCCTACATCCATAGTACATGTGACAGTATGGATAGACCTAAACGAAGGTATAATGTTGTGGAGCTACGTCACAGGGTATTGGCTGAAACTCGAGACAAATACAGTGAATATTATAAATTATTCACAGATGGATCAAGGGGCACAAGGGGGGTAGGTGCAGCATTCCTAGACCCACAAAGGAATATACATATGCAACTTAGGTTGCATGAGGATGTCTCGGTTATGAGAGCCGAGCTTACGGCGATCACAGAGGCATTATCTTATGCTATTAGTGTAGGGGAACAAAAGATGGTTATATTATCAGATTCCAGAAGCGCTCTACAGCATTTGGCTCGGTGTGTCTCGGGTATCCGAGGTATTCCGATAGCCTATGAAGCCTTGGGTCTAGTGCACAGATTGCAGCAAGAAAATATTTGAGTCGAGTTACAGTGGATACCCACCCTCCCATGTTGGATTGCTAGAGAATGAGATTGTGGATCAGTTGGCTGGGAATGCAGTGGATGATGGTGTGGATGTACTGAATCAGCCCTACGGTTGGGAGATTATCCCAGAGGCTAAAAGAGTGTGTAGAGAGAAATGGAAGAAGTCGTTTAGAGAGTGCTCACAAACAAAGGGTGCTTGGTACTATACCATACAAAACACACCAGGGTCAGTGCCTTGGTTCGAATGTGCCAGCCTCTCCAGGGAGACATTAGTTGCGGCTCTCAGGTTGCGGGCTGGTCATGTTCCACTAAACAAATTTTATAATCATCGCCACTGTGCGATACATGTCAGGTGGCCGAAGATATAATTCATGTGATGGTGGAATGTGACCAGTATCGCGAACTGAGGAGGAACCTGTTGCCAAATATTGATCTCCACAATGGTGGAATCAATTTGATTCTGAACCAGCCAATGACTGAAGAAGCCCAGAGTATTTACAAGTACTTAAAACGGTGTATGAAAGAGAGAAAGGATAGAGAGGGGCAGAGAATATAGGTCAGGAACTATATTTGAAGATGTGAGTGAGGGATAGAGTAGGGTAATGGGTAGCTTGCAGTCTGCTATCGCAGCATGCAGGATGCCCATTATGCTACTATAGGAATGATCCCATGAGGCTGGCATAGTCACCTAGAGTGCACTGAAGCCTCTAAATATTAGATATAAAAAAAAAAAAAAAAAATATGAATCATGATAATTGAGTATTAATAGTGTTAGGTAATCACCTGATGCAATTTGTTGTTATACTGGTAATGATAACATGTCACAAATACCCCCTTATTCAAAAAAAACTAAAACACTACAAACCTATTATAGATAAAGAAGTGTTTTGTCAATTTCCTTCAAATTTTGATTTGAGTTTGAAAGAAGACAACAAAACACTTCTTTTACTAAAATATAATTATAGCTCATTTTAGTTTTTTATGAATGAGGGGGTAAGAGTTTTGAAAATAAATAAAGGTATTTAAAAATCAGTCTTTGGTGGGATGTCAAATGACTACACAGTTTTATATCAGCACTCCAAATATGAAACTGGAAGAATAAGTTGCCATTTTGAAATTCTACATGACTTCAACTGTAAGGATGTAGTAACAGCTGTTTAAGATATAAATTAATGTAATGTAGTAATAATATCATCTACTAAAGTTTAGTAAACACTGATCATAAGGGTAGACCACAGAGATAACAAATAAATATGATAAGTAACTTCATTCCATACTAGACCAATTTGTATGTAAGTTCTTCTAGGCTGATAAGGACAACCTAATGAATCAACAGTCCATTATGAAGTCACTTAATAAACACCATTCAATACTTATTAAACAATGATGTAATTTTAACAACAAATGGTGCAACTCTATCAATAAGTGATTGATACTCTGTTTAATACTTTCAACCCAGCATGATAATTCATCAACTTGTTTAGCATCTAATAAATGAAAAGCAATAGCATTCCACACCTCTCTTTAATGTGTTCCCTTTTTTTTCACTGTGGAGAAATGCACTACCACGGGGAGATACCAGTTACGTGGGACTCTAACCCACTAAAACTCCACGTTATCCTCATCTAGTTAGCACTCATTCGCGAACCCGCCGCGGCTGTCCATCACCGGACCCTCTGGGGAGTACTCCCCATCACCGGCGCACCCGAACACATTGCACGCCGTGACCACCCCAGAGACCAAACCAGCACATGGGCGCCAGTCGACCCCGTGTCTGGGCACCCTTGGTCCCCATGCAGCGGGTCAGGTCATTGGCCCCGCCGCCTGTCACTTTTCGGCCGCAGAGGATAGGGAGGGCCAACGTCATACCGACACTCCTCCTCCCCTGCGGCCCCACCGCATCCGCCATCCAACGGTGGCAACCCCGTCAAAGCCGCGGAAGGTAAGGAGAGCGGCGCACCATTGCTTTCCCGCTGCCGCCGCGGCCATCAACCCTGAGCCGCGATGCCTCCCATACGACATTGCGGCCCGACTCAGTTGCGATGTCGCCCAAGTGCCACCGCAACCTACTTACTCGCCGCTACGTCGTCGGCTTATCAGAACAAGCCCTGACAAGCAGCCCTGTCCTCGGGTTCCTCTGTGCTTCACCGTGGGTGATCAAGGCACAGCTACTGAGCCAGGGCCCCCTCCCCGCCTCTACAATGCGGGAACCCACCAGGGGGGCTGTTATGTGTTCCCTGATCCAGCATATGAATACATTTTAAAATTAAGTTACTGAAAACAAAATGTAATAGTTACCTAGTGCAATACAACATTTGGCCATGCGGATGTATCCTTTAGTAAATGTTGAATCCAGAGAGACAGTTTTCTGAGCATCATCCAGGGCTTTCTTGTACATGCCCAGCATCATGTAGCATGCAGATCTATTGCCATAGTATGCTGCATTCTCCGGGCAAAGCTGTATAGCTTCATCATACATAGTCAAGGCACCCTTGTAATTTTTGAATTTGTACAAATGATTCCCACTTTCTTTCTTTTCTTCAGCCACTCTAGGGAAATTGTTGAGAATAAAGAAAAAAGTTAAAATATATTATGTATAACATTAACCTTGTACTATTGATTATTTGTTATGTATCATTACATGTAAATATGGGAATCAAGCCTTAGTAATGTTTGGATGAAGATCAAAGTTGCAACAGTAATTTAATAGTGTTTATATGCGTCATAAATGCAAAATATGGCTTTGCTATAATATGCATATCCATGCACTCCCACACACACACAATAAGGCTATTGTACTTTATGTAGGTCATAAGTCAAGGCACCCCTATTGTAATAATTCTAGACTTATTGATAACATAAAGAGCTACCCACCTTGGTAAAAATTTGAGAATTTTTAACTATTTTTTATGTTCAAAAAACATTGAAGGACTTTGGCATATTTTCACATGCAATTATACAAACATTCATAAATATTTACCTTTCGGGACTCTTTGGAACTAAATTATCAATTGTTAAATCCAAGTCCACTACATCTGAGTCTGCCATTTTATATTTTGTAATTTTTCGAGTAAATTCCAATTTTTCAAGAATTTTAGCCCTCTTTATTTTGACGACGAATTCACAAAAGAACTGTGCAGGGTTGCCAGACTATGTCTCACAGCAAAAACCATAGACAACTTTTGACCACAGATAACTATATTTTGACTTTTCTGCTGTCTTGGCGAAATTGGCAACTTTCAACATTCCACAACACAAGCCATGGAATTAGTACTTACTATTTGAATGTATAATGAAAGCGGATAGTGGTCATAGACGATCAATCTTCAATTGGTGTTCAATCCTTGACAATACATAATCGTTGTGAGTTGTAACACACGCACGGGTCAATAGTCAAAGTCCATTTGACTAGACTCAAACTAGATATACCGGATGACTATTTTTACCGCCTTGAAAAAAATAGGGTATATTAGGTGAACGGAGTAGAAGCGTATGGCATACCTAGTTTTTTTTTTTTTTTTTAATAGCTTAGTCAGAAAAAAAATTCTAAGTATCAATAAATACTACAAATTCGTTGTAATCTTTTAATTTTAGAACAGTAAAAACATAAATTTTGAAGAAAAATAAAAATCCTTTAAAAATATCGAAATTCAAATCTTATGCAACCTGCATTATGATTTGAATTTTGATTTTGTTTAATTAAAAAAAAAAAAACTATATATGCCATATGCTTCTTCTCCGTTCACCGAATATACCCTATTTTTTTCGAGACGGTAAAAAAGTCATCCAGTATAGGTCGACTTTTTGGTTGGTAACATGTAACATTACACTCCCATGGTCTTAGCGGGTGAAGGGGGACACGGGTAAAAACAAATAACTCGTACCCAACTGCACAAGGATTGCGTTGTCAAAGTCTGCAGATTTTGCCATGAAATACTTCGTGATGTATGTACTTCCACTGAACGAAATTCCAGGCTTGGATCGATTTTAAATATATAGGTATATACTAGTTTTTGCCCGCGGGTTCGCCAGCGTGAATTTCGGAAAATATCCCACGGTAATAAAACTCCTTCCCTGATCCTTGTCTACATTATAAAGGGAACCTCTGTGCAAAATTTCAGCTTTCTTGGTCCAAGGGTTTGGGCTGGGCGTTGATGAGTCAGTCAGTCAGTCAGACTTTTCTTTTTATTTATTGAGATAGCTTCTGCCCGCCACTTCGTCTGCGTGAAATTTCTCGTTCCTCCGACCCACCCCGGTCGCATCGCATTGCCTGCTCGCGCTATTAATTCGTTTTCGCTTAGCTTTCTTTCTGTTACTTATTTTACATTGGCAACACATGTTAATGTCATCCGTTTGATTGATTGTTCGCAGATTGTCAAAAATCTTGTTTCGTGTCGAATACTACCTGTCGACGGTGTTGTGGATGTGAGTTTGTCTTGGTTATCGTTAGAGATTTATGCAGGATTTGTACTAACCTGATAATTGTTTCAGTTTCCTAGCAAATGAAGCAAAAATGGAGGATGAGGCTGTGTCTGTGAATGATGTTTTGCATAATAACGGTGATATCGAATGGCAACCACTGGCACTCACTTTAGTTGAATATCCAAAAGGTAAGTTTAACATAAATTAACTCGGTCTCCTACTACGCTATTCATGCACCATTTGTGATCCGTTACATCTATGTTTTCAGGAGACTGGCTTGGAAAGTTCTTCGCCCTTATAAGCCTGTCCCCGTTTGGTATTGGCGCTGGATTTGTTGCGCTTATTTTGTTTCGTCGAGATCTTCACACTGTAAGTCAAGAATTATTTGTTTTAAAACTTGGCAGAATACAGAATATCAATTTGAAGCCATGAGTCCCACTGCCTCTGATATTATCGGAGCTCTCACTTGATTTTCTACTTCAAAGTAACTATAAAGCATTATTTATTTATGATACTTAATATTCACATGCAAATTTGATTTGAACAATGAATTAAGATGTCACTTATCCATTCACACTTTCTTTGATTGAGTTGAGTATTCATACTTAGGCAGGGTTGCAGTAATTTATTATTTATCTCAATAAATGACATATAATTATAATTTAAATATTCCTTATAATATGATTTGTGTATGAATGTAAATGAGGCAAAATAAGTATGTAAGGATTGTAGCAGGTGGCATTCTGTAGTGAGTTAGTGAGTCATTGTTCATTTCCTTGATTTCATTAATATACATATAAATTATATTTTTAAATATTAGAATATAAAAAATATAAAAACATTTATTATTCCCTTTTTTACAGATAACTTTTTTCACTGGCACATTGGTGAATGAAGTATTGAATATAATACTAAAACACATAGTATGTGAAGCCAGACCACTCTCAAGGGGGAACTTGTACAATGAATATGGGATGCCATCATCACATGCTCAATTTATTTGGTTCTTTAGTACTTATGTTCTATATTTTGTATTAATCAGGTGAGTTGACACACTTTTCATCTTGAAAGAAAACTTATGAACATCAAAAGTGCCTTTTATGTGCCTGGTTGAAATAAGTGATTTGTGTTTGGGCCATTTTGTATATGCTACTATCTTTTGCTTACGGCTCTGCCCATGTTGAGGTCGGAAATTATCTCACGAATCGTACTACCGAGATAAAAAGTATCTTATGTCCTAATAAACATCTAGATTATAAACTACCCGTTTGTCAACTTCATCTAAATTCATTCATCCGTTTTTGCATGACTGAGTAATAAACATCGAAACTTTCACATTTATAATATAAGTAGGATAATTATTTTCTAAATTGACTTTGATTCATTTAAAAGTATTATAATTTATTTTCAGATTACACCACATAAATAATAACAGTATAATATCAGCATTATGGAGAGTGATAATTGTGGGCGGCTGTATGTTGTTATCATTGCTAGTGAGCATTGCAAGGGTGTATCTACACTACCACACAACCTCGCAAGTTGTAGTAGGAGGCATAGTTGGATGCATTTTTGCTACCCTATGGTTTGCAATAGTTCACAGAGTGTTCACCCCACTATTCCCGCAGCTTGTGTCACTGTAAGTGTAATTTATCATCATAATTTTAATTTTTACCTATTATCGTACTGAAGTCATCACATGTGATTTTCATTCTTGATATATTTGAAAAATATGTCTGTAATTTTACAGGAAACTATGTGAAATATTGATGATAAGAGATACTACACTGATACCCAATGTGTTGTGGTTTGAATACACGACATCGCGGCAGGAAGCACGAGCACGCGGACGCAAGATGGCAGCTCTGAAGCCGACACAATGACGGTGCGCCATGGCGCGCGCACCCAGCTGCGCGTCGCGGCCGCGTGCGTGACGCCTGGCGGCCGCCGCGGCGCTCGCGCTACTCGGCGGCGTATTACTCACTAAATCTGACCCTGCGCGGTCCCTCCTCCCATAAAGATCCATCTAAACTTCTCACGTGACAGGTAGGAGTTGTTTTCCAGTGTTAATCATGGTGAATTCTAGCTTACATAATACATTTACTAAATAATGATGTTGTAATCTTAATGATGCAATAATAATTGATTTTAATGTTACTTATAGCTAATGTGTAGTGTAAATGTTCCTTTGAAGTTGATTTGATGTGTTAATTGTACAGTTAAGAATTTTATAATAATTGAGGTAGAATTAGTGAATGTTATTTAATACATACATGTTACTGTTAATGTTTTGAAACCAGAAATGTGTAATTCGTAGACAGCCTTCAATTATGTTTGGAAAGTGTAGGCTATCTGCACACATCAGTGGCTAATAATTACTTGAGGAGGAAGCGTCAGGATGTCCCTCGAAATTTAAAGTTTTCTTATGTTTTTTTGCAATTTGCAATTCAGTATTAGGTTATATGTTGATTAAAGTATGGTTCGCGACGTAACAATATGTATTTACAGAATTAAAATCATTAGAATCAGTAATACAACTCCTTATGTTAGTATAATCGTAACTGTCAAGATTTCATGAAATAGTAATTCACTAGGATTACCTGCACCAGAGTTGTAATGATGTCTTTAATGATTATAATTATTTAAATACATACATGTTACGGTCGCGAATCGCGAATCATATTTTGATTAACATAAAACCAAATACTGACTTGCAAATTGCAAAAAATGTAAGAAAATTTGAATTTCGCGAGCTACCCACGCGCTTTCGGGGGATGCGCTAAGGTAGCCCGCGAAATACAAGTTTTCTTTCGTTTTTTGCAATTTGCAGGTCAGTGTCAGTTTGTATGTTGATTAAAATATGATTCGCGGCCGTAGCTAATATGGCTTTACAGAATTATTATCATTAGGATCAGCAATACAACTCCATAACTTAGAATTGCCTTCAAATCTCGTGATTTCATGAAATAGTCATCTCAATAGGGTAATATGAACTTAGAGAATTGTATTAATGATTTATATGATTAAAATTCTATAAATAAATATTTGATACGGCCGCGAACATAGAAATATAAAAAACAGGAGAAGTGGCATGGGGGCGTGCCTGTGTCCACGCGTTATGCGCACGCTGTGCCTTTATTCGCCAAATGGCCGTCTCCGCGAATTAGTACGCTTTTGACCGTGGTCACGATAAATTATAAAAATGCCGTGTTGTTCAGTGGTTTCCTGCAAAAACCGAAGTGATATTAAAAACTTCGTATCTCACGGGATCACTTACCATATGTAAGTAAAAGTATTTTACTGTATTTATCTTTAAAATCATAAAAAACAACAAATCTTAAAATATTTCTTGCTTTTACTACGTTATTTTTGTTTTCAAATATCGCAGCGGCTGTACTATTTTTGCAGCAAATACATTTCTCCTTAACCACTACCTTAAGTACGTCGCTAAGCGACTGGACAAGCAATGTAAAAATAACAAAACGATACTTTATTTACGCGGAGCGTCGCATAGTACAGCCGCTGTGTCTTGCGGCGAGATAGTGATGAGGTTAAGATCCACTAAAGTAGGCTATCGATAATAATGTCGATTGCCCAACGAATATTATATTGCTATTATAGTTTATTTTTCAATTTGTCAACCGTTTTAGCCCGGTTGGAACACTTGAAAAGATGACGTTTAAGTACGGTTGGGAAACCTTTGAGAATGTAAAATAATCTTTTTTATTGTTTTTGATTATTTTACAGCGTACCTAGTAGAGAAATGCATAACCAACGGTCGTAAAGTAAGTTTATTAATGTTTAGGTAGAGTGTTTTTGGGTTTAAATTATCGCATCTTCGTGCTATTTCCTTACGTTTTTTTGGTTTTGGTATTTTACTTCCGCTAAAGTCTTTAACTATGCACCACAAGATTCAAATGCGTTGTAGTAATCGGTATGATTCAGATAAAATATTAGTGATTTTAGCTTAAAATAAGTCAACATATTCATGCTATTTATTTGTTATGCATGAGTATGGTATGTGTTTGTTTTCATATATTTAACTATTTCTTAACTAAGGGTTTTTTTTTAACAACAAAAGCCTATTCGCCTGTTGCCTGCTACCTGCTTACTCATCGTGAGGTTAAGAAGTATAAACCACGCCTTAGGTATGTGAGCGGTGGGATGGAGGAGCAGGGGCGCATTACTCAGTACGTGCGTTGCGAACCGCCGCCTCACCCCTGTCTCAGCGGCCAACTAGTTCCTAGACTACAGACTATAGCTTAAGATACTTATTATGTAAATGATAAATAAGTTCTTATAGTACCTTTTTAGCTTCCCAAAAGATACAAATACAAAATAAGAATGGATTGATGCCACAGTAAGGCCACCTAACTGGTTCCCAACAAAATATAGCACCATATGCTCAATTCACTTTAAGGCAGAAATGTTCCAGCCTCTAAAGAAAACTCGCAGGCTTTTTGAATGGGCAATCCCAAAATTAAGAGTACGTCAAGTACTGAACAAATACCTCCACTTTACAGGTCAGTGAGTAAACACATCATAACAGGGTTCAACAATTCCTATGGTTTCACAGCCTAAACCAACTTAACCGGATTGTTTTAATTTATTGATTCGTGTTTTTTTTTTTAATATACATTTTTTTTTAATTTAAAATGTATAATACTTTTTGGACATATCATTTTTTATTTTATTTTCAGGACCCCAAATTTTTCTTGTACAGTAATAAATGGAAGTATCGATAACTTTCCGTTTTAGTCAATCACTAGCGTATATGTAAAATAAATTGCTTTTTGCACAACACAATAATAGCGACAGATGTTTTTGTGTGAGTAAGTTGTACGGTGCATGGTAAATGCACGCTGTGTGTGACGAGTTAAGGTTTATAATTGATTGTGTAGTATGTTCTGATTTATGAATTGCAAGTGTGTGCGCGACTTTGTATCTATTGCTTTTATTGAACTACATGTGTAGTAGTGGCGCGGTGGTGGGGCCAACCTAGCGACATCGGGTTCTGATACATTTTCAACTACCGGGCATATCTCCTTCTTTCATATATCTATGGCCGCGAATCATATGTAGATAGATCAACACAAACAACCTGATACTGATTTGCAAATTGCGTAAGAAATTTTGAATTTCGCTGGCTACCCTGGCGCTTACGCCTTAAGGCGAAATAATGTTACGCTAAAATATAAATAGTGTGGACTACATCAATGGTGTGGTCACATTAACAGTAACATAAAATTATTTACATTTAAATTCTAGACCCACGCCTCGTTAAATTAAAGCAGCATTTTTAACATGATATTTATAAAATATATAATTATTAATACACTAGGAAGATTATAAAATTATGATACAAAAACCTTCTCACGGTTTCCACGGTTGTGTTATAATGTAGGTATACTTGTATAAACACTAACCAACTAGTAAAGTTAATCATTCAAAAACTTTGAAATTGTATTTTTGAACGTTGTAAAGAATCAAGCTTAAACAAGATACATATATGATATACTTACAATGCTTCTGTATAAAGGTCTATGCAGACGGGATACTTTTGAGATCGAGGATCGAGCCTTCGGCGCGAGCGCACACAAATCTTGAGCTCTGTATACTAATTGTGGCAGACTAATCATTTGTCCTGCCAAGAAAGTGCGTTGTTTATCGTCTTCATAAACCCTTAATATAACAATGTTTCATGCTGAAAAATATGCGAATACGTTTCTAAACTAATAGGGATGCAAAAATACATTCGGTATTTGGAACTTCGATTGGCACCTAAATGCGAGTAGCAAGTTCAATATAATGGTAGATTCGTTTTTACTATTTCGATCTTAAATAAATAGGAACCATTGAACAATTATAATCCAAAATTAACAGCTGCCAACTGCTTGATCCATAGAACTTTGTAGGATTAGCAATGATGAAGGGCACTCCTTTATCGATTTTGATATCTAAATGTATGTGGAATTGTTAAATATAATTTTTGTAAGATATTTCCAACAAAATATTTCTATATAAAATACTTAAGTACTCATAAACATACTGCAAATTAATGCACAGGCATCGTATTTAATTATTCGTACCTATATGTAGCAACTACATAATATATTATGGTTTTTAAGGACGCTGTTACAAATGGGTAGTCAAATCATTAATTTTTTACAAAAAAGTTTGTTTATTAAATAAAATGCTTTACATTCTTAAAATGTTTTTTGGCCAAACTGTTGATAGATGTGCATGGTACGATTTTGAACTAAAATATAATTTTAGGTAGGTACAGTTTCTCAATAAATGTACCGGAGTTAATTTTATTTAATAAACATACTTTTGTCTAAAAAAGTATTGATTTGTCTACCCATTTGTAACAGCGTCCTTAAGCATTCTTATAATCTTAATTATAAGAGTATTAATAGTCTGTTAAAACCAGATCATCCAAAGAATGTGCAAACTGGAATGCTGGTGCAGTCTTGTTACTCCTGATTCTGACGAAGCCAGGAATTATTCAAGTACATGTAGACATAATTTAAATAATCATACCTTACGTTGATTCTGCGTTCGCGTTATCAATAGTATCGTGGAAACAAAAACATATTTGAACATAGTCCAACATAGATTCCATTTGTTCCATGTCTGTGTGATTTAAATGAATATCTAGTTTATTAATAATACGCTTAAACTGACATAGGTACCCACTTATTTACAAATACTCGTAAATATGAATATTTGTACTAGATACTAGCCAACCATCCAGAAACCACTAATGGAATGAATGAATATTGCCTTAACAGAATATGCTGGCTTAGCATGAAACGTAACAGTGTTTGCTTGCATGCAAATACATAAATACTAAATAATGCTCAATATAAAACTGGCAAATATCTCATTATAGCCTCTAAGATTTTAATGTAAATGCGCAAATTCGGAAGTGGTTTATGGGTGGCACTTCAAGTGTGATTTTTTTTCTCATAAAAAAATATTTTTTGGCTCCAAATACAAGCTGGCTTGGCAGAACTGGCCATTGGTCTAAAGATGAACCCACAGGTAGTAAGATAAAATTGACGCAAGCCTCGCTTAGGTGATGAGTACGTCACGCCCCTGGGTGGAGCCGCCCCTTTAGGATCTGCGGAACGGAAAAAGCTTTTATAATAGAGCGTGTAGATGGACAACTTTATAATAAATTCTAACATCATATAATGACAATAGATTGTTATACAATACACACTATTTGAAACTGGTCACCTGACACCTCATTCATAGACTCCTTTTTGTTACTTCTGGAAAAGACAGGCGGTGGGGTTGTCAGTCAAGTGAAGATATTATTGTAATTCTACTTATCTTTTTAATATTCTTAAAAATATGTAATGTAAAGTTTATGTAATTATGTATATATATTTAAACGAGGGCCTGATTATAACAATTGGCCGTTACTACGCTTTGGTGTGCTTCGCGCGGAAAATTTTAGGACAGCTAAAATATACCGACCACTTCGCGCGTACCGGGTCATTTTTATAATTAGTCCCAACGGGCGTATGCTCATGCAATAGAAAAATATGTAAATAGGACATTTTATTATAAAAGGTTCAATCAGTATAATGTATTCTTAATAAATAATGTTTTTGCTCATGTGTTCGTAGTGATTAAGAATTATTTTCTGTAAATATTTTTAAACGATAGTGATATTTTTTAATTATCTATTTATAATCTGATTATGCAGCTACAAGTTTGCGTTATGAAAATACTTGTCATAACTTTAGTTTTGCAGATACATAATGCATTTTTTAATTAACTTGAGCTGATAACGATTTGAAGCTTTTGAAGGAAGATCCATTTATCTCAACCAGCAATCCAAAATACACTAGAGTTACTCTGCTGAGTCTAAAAAAACTGAGCCGACTATTTCAGCGCAACTTGAGTTTACTGGTTAAGACAAAGTGAATGTCCATTCGTGTAATTTAAGCTGGAAACAAACGGCAGGGACACGAAAGATGTCGGTAATATTTAACATTTATTAATTATTAGCTGAGTAATCTGAAAATTAAGCAATTACTGTGGTGAAATGAGCCAAACCACCAAAGCTATCAACACGGATTGTTACTGTTCGTAGTCTGTTCCAGCATAGGTACCTACAAATATTCATCATTGTTTCCTAGTTCAAATACATTTTAATAATCTAACTAATATACTTAGTGTTCTTACAAAATATTTGTTTGTAACATACAATATTAAAAAGTGGTGTCTTGTATTTACGTACTTAGTAAACCAATTGAATGTGTTGTGTTTTATACTTCGGGGTTTCATATGGATGGGAACACACTGAGCAGGATAAACCCATATTTTGTTCTTATATTCTCTGTTCTCAGTACCTACTCATGCACTCTGAGGGCGATGCCGATGCGTACGCGGGTCTACAAGATACATCTACCTATTTTACATATATCTTCTCAGCTAACTAATTTAAGTTCACGAAGTGTGCTGTCACCGATAGTCAATTATCAATATGATCCCTGCTGTGTTTTAAATTGGTTTCCACAATATAATCTGAGAGGAGCTAATTAGATGTATACATAGAGCACCGTACAGCACAGTACCTATAGCTTGACATGGATTAGTCACCCTTAAGCTGAAGTGTGTTTTCATCAAAAAAAAAAATAGGAATAATCGATTCGCTTTTAAATTAAACAATATGCAATTTATAGATCTATATATTGATAGTAACTTCAAATTGTTATTTTGTATATAAATCGTTTGATATTAACTAGGTAATTGGTTCTTGGTTCAGTTTCTTCGAGTCTTCTCTTTTATCTGCAAAAATGGTGGTATAGTTTAATGTTTTTGGTCTAGTAACTACTGAAAGCTTTTGAATATATTTCGCCTTACTTAACGAGGTACTCCTTGCATTCAATATATCATGTGAACTCAATTCTTCTGCATTTGATTGACTAGAGCTTCCAATGTGCTTTCTTTTCTTCTTTGTTTTAATTTCGCTCAATTCTCTGTCAGTAATTTCACTGTCTGCTTCATAATCACCTTATCAAATAATTATGTTAAGTATAACATAAAATTCATAGAAACAGTATTCATAAATTAATTATGAATAATTTTTACAAATAGTATTATTAATAAAGAGAAAGACGAAGAAATTGAGTAAATATTTATTACCTATTGTTTGTTGATTACAAGAAAATTGTTAAAATTACTTACAGTTACTAAGTAGTCCAGAGTCTACAGAACCATATGAATTGCTGTTTTCAGTCAAACTTTCCATCCATTGCTGTAAACAACAATATAATATTACAAATAGAATAAAGCTGTTTGTTTTTTTTATTTCAAATTATAAAGCTACACGTCCGCATAAGCAACGACGGAACATAAGGAGCATAGAATTGCTTGGACACTCACATAAAATGGGAATCAATACAAATCGATTCCCATTTATGTGAGTGACGCCACATGATTGGCTAATTCGCGCCGAACTCCGACGTACGCTCGCACTCCAGATTTAGTTAGGTCTTAGTTTAGAAGAAATCATTGTTTTTAAGTAGGTATAGTCCAAGAGCTAGATCAGAGTTTTAAAATTTTCGACCTAGCTCTTGGACTATACCTTAAAAATTGAACTCGTTAATTATAATCTAAACTAAGACCCGACTATATCTGTGACGACGAAAAATTTCGACTGATTAGCGACTAAATTTAGGAGAAAACAGATCTTCGCTAAGTGCCCTAGTTTTTGAGATATAAATGTGGCCAAGCTGGGGAGATGCTCTTCAGATCGGCCACCTAAGTATAAACCCTTATATCTTTTGCACCAGTGACCGACAAATTCTGATATTTGGCGACAAATTTCGGCTAATTAGTGACAATTTTTTTTGTTATCAAAATTAAAATCCCTGATGGTGGCCATGTGAGTCACACCATGACCACGAGTTTCATACTGTTCTGCTGTTTGATGAATGTGGAAAGCCTAAATCCCTAGCAGCAGTGCTATTCTGTACAAATCTCACCGTGAAAACTTGTATGAAGTGAGCGTGGAGTGAGCATATAGTGTCAATCCCTAGCATCAGGCAGAATGACAACTCACTTCACCTAGGTTTTCACGGTGAGATTTGTACAGAATAGCACTGCTGGTCTGCTTACACCATCGACAGGTCACTGCACAGGGTGTAACAGAAAGGTGTGGTACAGAACATCAAACTGAATTGCTTTCTCCGTGGGGCATCGTAATCGAGAAAAAATTACAGCTGTCCCGTACAATGTTTCATTACCTCTCGACCTAAATGAATGGGACGGGATAATTTCTCGATTACGATGTTGATCCCATGGAGAAAGTTGTTCAGTTTGATGGTCTGTACCAGACCTTTCTGATACACCCTGTGTTGAAGACCACAGAGCCATCTACTGGCAACAAGTAACAGCAACCGACACGGGACGAAGGCAGCGCGACGCTAGCGACGCCCTGCGGATTTTCACTGTCCTAGTGACACGCCATCATCGACCGCACGCAAATTGTTACCTGTACCTAGTTTATTGTAAAAATACTGCAAACTGTAAAAAAAACGATATTACATGTTATCACGAGGAGCCTGGTGTCTAATTTCATCCAACGACGCTGACACGACGACGACCTGACGCAGAAACCCCCAACATATTTGGACCTTCGAGCCGAACGTTCATCCGAAGCAGCAAGCACCATCTTCAGCAACGGTCAGGTCAATCCACCCAATTTCCTTCCAAAGTCCTGTGCTCAGTTTGTGCTAATATCGTTATTTTTCGCAAAATTCCAGTGTTAAACTACGGTGCAAAATTGTGCGTCTACCTACATCGCTCGGGCGCGCGCCGGTCTACTGTAAGTACTTGATCTTTCTTTCTTGCAAGCCACCAAAATGCTTCGCCATAAGAGGCATTCGATTGTAGAAATAGAAAATAGTGCAGATATCATTCGCGATTTAGTTAAGAAAAGAGGTAACGTTAAACGAAAATTAACTTTGTTTTCTAAATATGCGCAGTCATTAGATGTTTCGCAAATAACGGACGCTCAGAAAGCTGAGTTAGAGGAGCGTTTTCAAGCCTTTAAAATATTAATTGATCAATTTTCTACTATACAAGATGAATTAGATTCCATTGTGTCAGATAGTCAGTTGGACGGGGAACTACTAGAGAGAGAAACGTTTCAAAATCAGTATTATGCTATTGTGGGCAAGGCTAAATGTATTTTGAAAGATACTTCCACTCAAAATGTCGGCGGTCAAAGTCGCACTTTTAATTGCATGAAATTGCCTACAATATCATTGCCAAAATTCGACGGTTCATACGATCAATGGCTCGAGTTTCGCGATACTTACTTATCAATGATACACAATAGTGATAATCTAGATAATGTTCAGAAGTTCCACTACTTACGATCGGTTCTTACAGGTGATGCACTACAAGTAGTTAAGGCATTGGAGTTTTCTTCCGACAACTATTTGGTTGCTTGGAGTCTCTTAGAGAATAGATATAACAATGATAATTTGCTAGTTAGTAATCATGTCAAAGCGTTATTCTATGCTCAATCGATGAATAAAGAATCAGCTTCTCAAATTCGTAAATTAATAGATACAGTTTTAAGAAACATTCGGGCGCTGAAAACGTTAGACGAGCCTACAGATACGTGGGATACTTTAATTATCCACATAATAACTTCCAAGCTGGATTCTACGACCGATCGCGAGTGGGAAAGTTACAAAAGTACCCTCCCGAAAGTAGGAAAATTAAAGCTGTCTGAATTAATGAAATTCCTCAAGGATCGTGCTGATTTTTTAGAATCGATTGGGCCTCAAAGCAAACAATCAGTAGACGCTCACACAAAGAAACAGTCGGTCACTAAATCACACAGTCATGTTATTACACGCAAAGATAACAATAACAAAAAACCATCTAATTCACCACGTTACAAATGCGCTAAGTGCGGTTCCAATCACCCGGTTTACTCGTGTGAAGATTTCCTTAATTTATCTCTTAAAGATAAATTAAATTTCATTGAGGAGAAAAAGTTATGTCGTAATTGTTTACGATCAGATCACGCAGTAAACGAGTGTTGGTATGGGCCGTGCAGACATTGTAACAAAAAACACAACACGTTAATTCACACAGATGCCGTGGTAGACACTCGCACATCATCAGCTGTTGCTCAAATCACGCAAATAGTGCCGCAGTCTGAATCAAATGATACGAGTACTTCACACATACAGATGCCGCTCACTACTTCTCACAAATCTCACACAATTTACAAGGAAGATAATAATACCAAAGCGCAATGTTTTCTTAATCCGGTATTATTATCGACCGCATTAGTGGAAATAGCGGACAAACATCATAACTATCACACAACGCGAGCTCTCCTCGATAACGGGAGCCAACATTGCTTCATATCTGAATCGCTTTGTAAAAAACTTAATCTTCCATTGATACAGTCCACTGTTCAAGTTATAGGTATAGGTAATACTATATCCCAATCCACGCAATCATGTCGTATTCAGTTGCGATCCAAAACGAACACGTATAGCACGCATTTTAGTTGTTTAGTTTTGCCTCGTATTACGGCACAGTTACCATCACTAGGAGGTAATTACCACTTAGAAATACCAGGCAATGTTCAACTTGCCGATCCCGAATTCTATCTGTCTGGTGAAATTAATTTATTGTTAGGGGCAGATAAGTTCTGGGACCTACTTAGTGAAGGTCTGATACGGTTGCCGAATGGTCCATATTTACAAAACACACAACTTGGTTGGGTCATATCGGGAACTGTTTATAATAAAAAGGATTCACGCGTTAACCTAACTCAATGTAATTTCACGCAAACATTAGAATCAGAACTCAAAAGATTTTGGGAACTGGAAGAAATATCTTCAACGCATAACAATCTCACTAAAGATGAAAGTGCATGCGAAGATTTATTCAAAGATACAACCTTACGCGACGTTAAAGGTCGTTTTTCTGTGCGCATTCCACTCAGTCAATCAGCTGATGTTTTACATGACACATTTTCTATGGCAAAAAATAGGTTTCTTGCACTCGAACGCAAACTAATTAGAAGCGCACCTAGCTATAGAAAAATGTATACCGATTTTATGAAGGAATATTTAGATCTGGGTCACATGAGTCGCATATCAGAATACTCTTCACCTTGTTATTTTTTACCACATCATGGTGTTTACAGGGAACATAGTTCAACAACCAAACTTAGAGTTGTCTTTGATGCAAGTGCGAAGTCCACTTCGGGCAAATCATTAAACGACATACAACACATTGGGCCTACGTTACAAAATGATTTATTTTCAATTTTGCTCCGTTTTAGACAATTTAAATATGTAGCATGCGCTGACGTTGAGAAAATGTATCGGCAAATATTAATACAGCCTGATCAGAGAAGTCTGCAACTAATACTTTGGAGGGAAGATCCATCTGAGCCGCTCGGTGTATTTCAACTTAACACCGTCACATACGGGACGGCGTCCGCGCCGTATCTCAGTATTAGATGTTTGAAACAACTCGCGTTAGAATGCAAAGATGACGTCATCGCACAAGTAATTAATGACGACATTTACGTTGATGATTTAATAACGGGACATCAAGATCAACAAAGGTTATTAGAAATATGCAAAGATGTATCTGAAGTATTAGAATCAGGTTGTTTCCCCCTTAGAAAATGGATATTTAACTCATCAATTTCACAAACCGAGTTACCGTCTATTTCTAAGGAATTCTCACTAGGAGAAAATTGTCATACCAAAACGCTAGGTATGGGATGGTTTTATTCATCAGATGAATTGTATTTTAGCACAAAATGTGATCATGACGTAACTCACGCTACTAAACGCAATATTCTTTCAGTCATCGCGCAGATATATGATCCTTTAGGTTTACTTACACCAAACATCATTATAGCTAAAATTCTATTACAAAGGATGTGGCTATGTAAGATAGGGTGGGATGACGCAGTTCCTAACCATATACTAGTAGAATGGCAAAAATTCATTCATAAATTGCCTAATTTACAAGACATACGCATTCCACGTTATGTCATTGGAGAAAATACAAACATTATTGATTTACATATATTTTGTGACGCTTCGCAAGACGCATACGGCGCCTGCGCATATATACGCAGCTATACAGATGCACAGCTATCAGTTACGTTGTTATGTGCGAAAAGTAAGGTCGCTCCCGTTAAACCAGTAAGCGTGCCGCGCTTAGAACTGTGTGGCGCGCTAGTGGCTGCAAAGTTGTTTACGAAAATTAGTAACTCATTAAGACTAACTTTTAATAACGTATACTTTTGGTCAGACTCAACAATAGTTTTAGGATGGCTCAAAATGTCACCTAATTTATTAAAAACATTTGTGCAGAACCGCGTTGTACAAATTAATGAACTCACGGGCGATAAACCGTGGCTTCATGTAGCTGGTAAACAAAATCCAGCTGATTTGTTATCACGCGGTGTGCAGCTAGATATACTTAAAACTTGTGAATTGTGGTGGCGTGGACCGTCATTTCTACAAGTTCCTAACACACAATGGGAACATGATATTAATTCATGTAGTAATGTTAATCACGATGAATTACCCGAACTAAAATCACTTAAAACTTCATTGCTCGTTCAAGTAAATTCAGATTCTTTTCTATTCGATAGGTATTCATGTTTTAATCGTTTGCGACGCGTAGTGGCGTACATTATGCGTTTCATAAACAATAGCCGCACAAAATTAAAAACAGAACGGCTCACAGGTTGTCTGACGGTGGAAGAATTAGATATTTCTGTTAGAACTTTAACTCGAATAGCACAACAACAATCTTTCTTAGATGTTTATAAAACATTAAAACAAAATCGTCAATTAAAACTACCTCGCAGTATTTCTAGTTTAAATGTTTTCTTAGATGAACACGATCTAATTAGAGTAGGAGGCAGACTATCATATTCAGACTCGTTCTCATATGACAAAAAACATCCTTTGTTGTTGTGTGGTAAACACACGTTGACTCGCCTTATATTTGAACATCAACATAAGTCACTATTACACGCAGGGGCTCAGTTATTACTGGCCACAGTTCGTGATACGTGGTGGCCTATTAGAGGGCGTAACTTAGCTAAACAAGTGGTGCACACCTGTATGAGATGCAAGCGTATGCGACCTAAACCGTTAAACATACAAATGGGGAACTTACCTACCGAACGATTGGAGCCGGGGTATCCATTCATACGTTGTGGCGTGGATTACGCTGGGCCATTGTTCATGCTGAACCGTACCGGAAGGGGGGCAAAGTTAACGAAATGTTATATCTGTCTCTTTGTATGTTTTACTACGCGCGCAATACATTTAGAACTGGTCACAAACCTTACTACTAAGGCATATCTGCTGGCGTTGAAGCGTTTCATCTCTCGACGTGGCAAACCATTGCAGATTTATTCTGACAATGGCACGACTTTTGTAGGAGCTTTAAAGGAATTTTCAAAATTTTTAGATTCTTCAAAATCAGATATTATAAATTTCACATCTAATAACTCCATTGAATTCACATTTATTCCGCCGTACTCGCCTCATTTTGGTGGTTTGTGGGAGGCAGGGGTCAAGTCCTGTAAATTTCATTTATGCCGCATTATTGGCAATGCACATTTCACATACGAGGAGTTGACTACAGTATTGGCACAAATTGAAGCTGTCCTCAACTCCCGTCCTATGCACCCAATGTCCACAGACCCGAACGACCTGATTCCCTTATGTCCTGCTCACTTCCTGATTGGCCGACCGCTCACCGCACCCGCCAGTCGGGACCTCACAGCGACGGCTACGCAGCGTCTGCCACGATACGATCGCGTGGAACAAATGAGGCAGAGCTTCTGGCAACGTTGGTCAACTGAGTACATATCCGAGCTCCAGAAGAGAACGAAGTGGCAACTCAACCAGGACACGCTTGCCCCTGACACCCTCGTTCTAATCAAAGAAGACCACTTACCACCTTTGAGTTGGCGCCTCGGACGAGTGCTGCAGACGTTCACCGGCAAAGATGGCATCTCACGCGTGGCAACCATTAAAACTGCGACGGGCGTCATCCGGCGATCGTACCCGAAAATTTGCCCGCTCCTGCATCCGGATGACGATCGAACCATCTCAGCTTCATTGGAACCTGGTGCTTCCAAGGCCGGGGGCATGTTGAAGACCACAGAGCCATCTACTGGCAACAAGTAACAGCAACCGACACGGGACGAAGGCAGCGCGACGCTAGCGACGCCCTGCGGATTTTCACTGTCCTAGTGACACGCCATCATCGACCGCACGCAAATTGTTACCTGTACCTAGTTTATTGTAAAAATACTGCAAACTGTAAAAAAAACGATATTACATGTTATCACGAGGAGCCTGGTGTCTAATTTCATCCAACGACGCTGACACGACGACGACCTGACGCAGAAACCCCCAACACCCTGTTTAAGCTTGTAGGCCACTCCTACACAGTATTACTTAACTTTTGACAGCAAATACCCTAAAGCAATGTTGCAAATTCAATTCTCACTAGTAGGTATAGGTACAAATAGAACATGTGGAGGATCCACTTTACTTTATAACCCGTTGATTTATTATACTAGTTATTTTTTTTTTTTTATAATATATCCTTTTTAGTGTAATTTAGGGATCCCTGAAATACGGAAATGAAAAAAAAATACACCAAAAACCATCGCCTAATCAAGCCTTCGGGACCCGGTGGGATGTGGGAGTAATAGGTTGGGGAACACTATGGGACACCTCAAGGACATTAACCTTGACCTCAAGGTCATTGACCTTCGGGACAAGGTCAAAATTCCAAAAGTCAAGATCCGCGATTCACAGGAGCAGTACTTAACAGGTAAGATCCGTGGTTCTCCTAAGGTTGGTGAATTATTTGAGTTAGGTTAGGTTAGAACAGTGACCATTAACGCGAGACGGCGAGCGAGCGAAGCGAGCGTGCCGCGGTAGCGGCCGCCGAGCGCCAGATCCCCTCTATTGTTGGTGAATCATTCGGGTTAGATGAGGCGGTGAATGACTCGTATAATATTAGACGATGAAAAATTTACCTTGAGCTCGAAAAAAAAAAAAGAAAAATTTCGCTTTTTTACAGTAACTTTTTTTGGGTGTTTCATACCTCTGAGGTCAAGGACATTTTGAAAGTCAATGACCCTGAGGTCAAAATCAGCGATTTTTGAAGTCAAGGTCAATGACCCTGAGGTCAAGGTCAATGTCCTTCAGGTATCCCATGGTGTTCCCCACCCTATTACTCCCACATCCCACTGGGTCCCGAAGGCTTGATTAGGCGATGGTTTCTGTTGAATTTTTTTTTTGTTTTTTCTCGATTTCCGTATTTCAGGGATACCAAAATTACACTAAAAAGGCTAAATTATACAAAAAAAAAAAAAAAAATAACTACTATAATAAATCGACGGGTTATAAAGTACAGTGCTTCCCATGTGGATACCTTTTCAGGCGGAATCAAGCGATCTGCTTTTTTCATGAACGTAAAATTAGCTTTTTGTCCAAGGTCCACTAAATGTCTTGTTACTTCTGTTGTTGACATGGCCTTGGTCAGCATGCCTTGCAGTGTTTTGGGATCTTTGTCAAGTAACCCCGGAAACATAATAGCCAGTGGTTTCATTTGAGGACCATCTTCGCATTCTACCTAAAAATAGTAGGCCGTTTACACACTAGTTTGGTAGGTACATTTGTAAATAAAATGAATCGTTATTTACAAGCTGTAATACTTCCTCTTCGTCAGACACATTGGCAGAAGATCTTTGGTTTTCTATTTGGGATGTCTGCAATATGTCTACCCATTCTGAGTCTTTCGCTAACAGAGCACATAATGGTTGAGTTGGTTTTTTCACAGCTTCATTTCGTCTATTTCTATGCCTCTGTAATACAACTGATATGTAGGAATGGAAAAATAGATTCCACTTTTCAAAATATTTCTCTAATAAAGAACGACCCTCGCCCGGTAAGTAGATGCTCAAAATTTTATGGTTCCGTACTTACTACCTCAAAAAGAAAAATGGAACCCATAAATAAAGGATCACTTCGGTGTGACTGACACTGGCATGGCCACCATCACGGATTTTAATTCAAGAATTTGTCACTAATTAGTCGAAATTTGTCGCCAAATATCAGAATCTGTCGGTCACTGGTTCAAAAGTTATAAGGGTTTACCTATAGGTGGCCGATCTGGGGAGAATCCCCTGCTTGGCCATATTTATATCTCAAAAACTGGGGCACTTAGCAAAGATCTGTTTTCTCCCAAATTTTGTCGCTAGTAAGTCGCAATTTTTCGCCAAGTCACAGATTTAGTCGGGTCTTAGTTTAGAAGATATAATGAGTTAAATTTTTAAGGTATAGTCCAAAACTAGATCGAAGAGTTTACGAAAAATTAGGCGCCATTTTTCCAATATGGCGGCGCGAGCGGCAAAGTGAAAATTCGAAGAAAGCACGTCGAACTCAATAAAATCGCCCCATTCTCCCCAGGTTCAGGATTCTCTCCCCTGCCACCTAGAAATGACACCGATAACGACGACAACGATAATTTCTGATATTTGGCGACTTTCGACTAATTAGCGACAAATTTTTTGTGTTATCAAAATTAAAATCCCTGATGGTGGCCAAGCCAGTATCAGTCCATATCATTTCGTTGTCCGTCCTTCTGGAGCCATATTATGAAGTATTATTGCCATCATGATTCCAGTCCGAAAAAGGGATGGTGCTATCCGTCATGTATAGCTCTGTCCCTCTCTCGCACTGAAATCATGCGAATATTCCCAGTCGCCCCCACATGGATTGCCACGGTGGCAATCGGCAATAAAATTCCCAGTTGTCACCGGGAAGCGACTGGGAAATTATTGCCCCCACTTCAAATCGCTGTACACTGCGGCGTGGATCGCCAACCCCGTCTGTCTTACGGCCGCGATGAGGGGGTTCGCGGTCAGTCTTTTCTAATGTGGTTTTATTAGATTTATGGAGGTATGAGGAACAGTGTGTAAAGTTCACTCATCCTCCATAGAAAAGGGAGGATCCTCCGACCAGACGGGTGTTGTGTCTGGTGGGCAACTGCCCAACGGTTGATGTCGGGATGTTGTATATATGCTAATCGCGCGGTAAATTCTGATTGCGCGATGCAGGATTTTGCGTGACGTCAGTGTGATGCGGAGTTCGCATGTGGCAATGTAGATGCCGCCACATCACTCCTCTCCGAGGATTGGAGGTCAATAGTGGGGCGAGTCGTGTATCTTGCGATGCTTGCCAGTGCCACTTATGCTCCAGTGAGTCGGATGTACAGCGCCGAGTTAAGGCTGACTGCTGGCGTCGACCAGGAGAGGGTTAAATGACTCTGCTTGTTGACCGGCCGAAAGTGCAGTGTGCTGTGTCAAGGTTGCTGATGAGGCTGAGGGTGATGACCAGGTACGCGCGTCCGCTGCATGCAGGCGGTCAGGATACCCGTTGAAGCTGTTGGGGCTGGCTGGTTGTGTGGCTCGCCGCTCGAAACCTTGAGGAAGTGATGCTGATGACGCCAAGTTGAACGAGTTGCACGAAGGCTGTGCTGACGTTCATACTCGGGGTCACCAGTATAGAGGTACGAGGAACAGGGTGTAAAGTTCACTCATCCTCCATAGAAAAGGGAGAATCCTCCGACCAGGCGGCTGTCGTGTCTGGTGCGCAACTGCCCGACTGTTGATATCGGGACGTTGTATTATATGCTAGTCGCGCGGTAATCTCTGATTGTGCGATGCAGGATTAGCCGTGACGTCAGTGTGATAAGTAGTTCACATGTGGCGATGTAGACGCCGCCACAAATAGTTAATTGATATTATTAGGGACATACAATTTCTTCATCATAGTTGCTTTTAATCACTTATTATTATTAATCATAAAAACCTGGTGTAAATTCGTATCACACATGGTCATCACTTCATCAGTCACAGAACTCACAGATAATTAAATTACATATTTACAATAATTATGTTTTAACAATAAAATTACCTATACCAACATGTTTCACAACAGTTTTCTACATCGCAGTTGCTTTTTTTATTTATAAAAAAAAAGAAAAAAAAAAAGCAAATACCATGTAGAAAACTTTGTATACGTTTCAGAACAACCACTACCTATACGAAATTGGCTCTCACTGCTGGGTACAGTGGCATGGGTCTTCTTTCACAAGGACAGAGTTTTTTTATTTAGCTTATTATATCAACTTAGTTATTGTAAATAGGAAAATACTTGATTATTTGTGATATGAATTTACAGCAGGTTCTTATGATTTAATAAGTGATTAAAAGCAACTACGATGAAGAGAACTTTGTTTGTATGTCCCTAATAATATCACTTAAGTATCTACTAATAAAACCACATTGGAAAAGTCTAACCGCCACCCCGTCATCGCGGCCGTAAGACAAACAGTGATGAGGAGGTTTGACGATCCACGCCGCAGTGTACAGTGATTTGAAGTAGGAGCAATATCTTCCAGACCCGCTGGCAACTGGGAAGTTTATTCCCGTTTGCCACCTGGTGGAAATCCACGTGGGGGCCTTTGGGAATATTCGGAATGCGCGAGCGAGTCGGACTCGCGCATTTCTGAAAAAGTGTACTATTTAGAAACATCGTTTTATTTTTCCTGTAATCTTTACATAAACTTCTATCTCATGGAATAATTTCAGATGTTTCTCTATGCAAACTTCGGATATAAGGGGGGAGGAACGCTATTTTTTTTACATTTTTCATCAAAAGTCGAAAACTATGCGGCCTAACAAAAAGTAAAAAAAAAGATTGCGAATGTCAAACAGCGCTCTTTCATATGATACCCTACATGGCCTAGTAACCCACCCCACTTTTAATTTTTAAGACACCCTTTCAGTCCCTGTTGCAAAAAAGAAAAAAAATATTAAGTTGATAGCAGTAGTAGCTCTTGAGATATCCATCTGTGACAGACAGACAGACTGAGTCGCACCATAAGGGTTCCTTTTTACCATTTTGGTACGGAACCCTAAAATACGGCCATTATGCGACATACTTTGAAAGTCGCGAATAAATCAAAACCCCTATAGGTTTTGATTTCAGAGGACTTCCCCTAGAACCTAGAATCATTAAATTAATTGACCGTGACGTATATCGATGTATTCGATGTATGGGAGAACATTTTTTTTCAACTAGTTTGTTTTTGGAATAAATTCATCTCTACTACGGAACCCTTCATTGGGCGTAGTCCGACATGCACTTGGCGGGATTTTTTATATCCGCGATCTAGTTTATAAACAACCGGTAGCCAGTGGGAGCTGGGGGTCAGAGAACCCTTACGCCAGGCCCCGTGATACCTTTCCTTAATTTGCTCTTTAGGAATATCAGTTACGACTGTTGCTCCTACCTAACAGCCTTATCTGTGATCGCTAACTAATGAACTTGAGATTTTTGAATTTGAATATGTTTACGTTATATTTTTCAACATCTGATTTGGACACGATCTAACCTAGGCGGTTAGATCGTGTGTCCAAATGTTTGTCCGCTACAATTATTTAGGTTGCTTTTGGGACTTCTGTTGCACCCACTTGTGCCAAATAGGGGCTTACTTTTATAGCTCAATCCAGAGGTTTTTTTGTCATTGGAGAATGATTTCACATCGATTTGGATGTAATAATATAAAATCAATCGTATTCCGTATTGGTTACGCAAAAAACAACAGATACAACACAGCAACAACAACAGACAACGGATTTCTCTAATAATAAAGCCATCAAGATACCGTTATAACGACTGTTACCTACTGAGGTTCCTGGATTTGTGGTTGCTGAAGTATTTTGTTTTGGCCTTTTGTATTTGTTATTAGAATCACTGCTCATTTTGTAGATACCATATTGTGAAAATAATGACTGCTGTTTCAAGCCAAAACAAGCTGTGTTGTTGTTGACATGACAACATATTGACAATCAAGAGAAATTCTGAAACTGGTGGACAATTTTTAACAAGTAGGTAAACAAAAAGTTTTGTTGGTGTTATTTAATATCTGTATCAAATACAACAAGAAATAAATTTTTAGTCATCAATTAAAAATTCAATGTTATCCTTAATTTACCATTTACAGGAAAATGAAAAATGTACAATCTTTTGTTAGTAGATCTATGAGTAATCATCATCCTCTTCATCATCAATTCTAGGTCCAGGTGGAGGCGGCACATATGGCTGCGGAGCACCCTCAGCTCCGACTAATCCTTGTTGCTGTAACAACAACCATTGTTGTTGCTCTTGCTTTGCTTGTTCTTCTCGTGCCTGAAATTAAGTATGAATCTAAACAAGATGTAGCTTAAATAACGCACAACCTCTTAAGGGGTCATTGTACTCATCATTATGAATAACTTTTACCATGGGACCAAACCTGAAATCGCGTAAATAAAATCAGCTGTTCCCATTGATATTAAAGGATTGATTGATATAATATATTCTAAGTTAGATTTGCTCCGGATTTGAGGATCCGGAGCATATCTTACTTACGAGAGATGTAGTGATAATTTTTATATAGAAGACTAGTACCTACATATTAATAATTGATAACGAAGAGCTTGCGTAAGTCTACGAATGTCCCCACTGTGTCGTAAAATCGTGATGTCGGGGCCACATCAACGGGATATGATTATCACGATAAAGGACGTAGGCCGTAGGTGTAGCCACAATTTGATCATGATAAAATGACCGAATCTTGACCGAATTTAACTACCGCGATGTTTACGCCGATGATGGGCACTGACGTTGAAGTTGGTAAAACGGGTATATTGTCCTGTTCAAATGCTCTTGGCATGCACTGTTCACTTATGTCGGGGTTACATCAACGGGATATGCCGTTGATTATCGCGATGAAGGACATAGGCCGTTGGTGTAGCCACAACTCATCGCGATAATTTGACCGTATCTTGACCTTCATTATGTTTATGACGATGATGGGCATTGACGTTGACGTTGGTGTGGCCCGGGCAAAACAAAAACCGCGGCAGGAAAGGTAGGCGTCGGGGATAAGTTACAACAGTGCAATTTTTTAATTTTCATACTGTTTGTTTACGTCACGAACTACTCTAAGCCTAATAAGCTATGAGAAAACATTGTTTATGTACAGTTTGTGATACTAGAGTACATATAAAATTGTCATTTATTTTAGCATTTAATGAATCTGTTATACCACTGCCACACTAGGTTCCTCGCGCTGCACATCGCTCTGCTCCTCGCGCTGCCACTATGTTGCTCTCTCTGCACACACAGAGCTCTACTTGCGCTATTAATCGCCATAACACAATGGACGTTGAAACTGTGGCAGCGTGTGCGCCATGCATTTATAGTAGGTATAGCTAACTATACGAGTATCAATATCATAAAAAGAAAAATACGTCGTCGTTGTCGTCCTCGCCATCGGAGATGGTGGCTGACATCTATTCATAGCAATATTCGCAATAGAACGAGGTGTAAGTAAAAGTATTCAAATTATAGATAAAATGCGCTCGATGCGGACTGCGTCCGCGCGAGGCACGCAATTATGTGGCCAGTCACTCGCGCAAAAAAACCGACAAAACAGGAAGCAGTGGGCTTGACGAGGAGCATGACGTGCGGAAAGACGAGGAGCATGACGAGTAATGTTAGTAACGTCTCTTCCTCCTTCCCTCGCTACTTCCCATGCCACTCGACGAGTGTGTGGCAAGCGCATTATGTTAAAAATCAAGACGCGCGAAAATTACCAAAAAAATATTGTTTTAATGTTTTTTTTTTTTATTAAGTCTTTGTACGATAAATTCGACGAGGAAATTCAATACTTAATTTAAACTTTTGGAGTTGGCAACACCCATGATTCACTCTTAGGGAGAGATGGGTACAGTGGATCACTTTTTTTATAAGCGGTTTAAATTAGTAAATAAACAATAAATTAAAAATAAAATACGGCTTTATTCGATAGAACGGGATGTTGGCTACCTAAATCTATTTCAACTTAATGATCCACTGTACCCCACATCTGGGTTACACTGGATCTTCATGTGGATCATAGTGGGGTACAGTCAATCAACACATGGAATTACCATGCTTTTTTTAATGGGTTACAGTGAACTGTTTCAATATTAATATGAAATAAAAGATTAATTTGTTTAATCAATACTTTTAATCAAAATTATCTTATTCTTAATCACAAAATTCTTAAAACTTAAAAAAAAATAAAAACCTTATATCTTTACAAAGTTGTGTGCGGAATGTTTTTAGTGCAGCAACTTTCCTAATTTTATTTCTTTCCAAAATGAGATCGATCGCATCCTTCCTCTGTTCCCGACTCACGAGACCAATATTAGTTTTTCTTGTGCGGTTCCGGACCATGTTTTTAGTCTGAAACAATTACCAAATTAAGTTAGGTAGGTATGTAATATCAGTTTGGGGCACAGTGCGCCGCGGTCCACTGTACCCCAGAGTGAAACAGTGCACTGTTCCCCGACACGCCATATTTGAAAATAAATCACATTTTTACGATTGACTTAACCTAAACGACAAGCGCACCGCTTAAGTTTGAGAGCTTAATAAATCATTATTTAGGAAATCTAATCATATTAACACAATATCAAATAGTTTTTAGTGTAGAACATTCAATGAATACAGGTGAAAAAATAGATTTAGTACTTACGGGTGGCGAAATGGCGGCTACACGTGTTTCCTCAGCGAGAGCGTCATGATCACTGGATGATCACTGATCACTGGCATGGCGGTAGGGTAGGGAGGGGAACTATCAGAATGTCCGTTTCATAGGTGTGCGGTGTGTGTGCAACAATTTTTTTTTTTATTGACATCTCGTAGTGTGACCATGAGAGGTCTCGACTACTTAACCGGACTTTCCTGTGGGTGCCTTTAAGCGAGCTCAAAAGCCTCCAGCCAGGGGGCATAATATACTAACTAAACTTATAAACTAAACGACTGCGCACTAAGGGCACCCCCTGTGGGGTACGGACCTCGGCTTAGGGAGTCGTTGTCATTATCAATAGAACAGCAAGGCAAAGCAATAGGCTGGATCAAGTTGGGAGAATTATTATTAACAGGGGAGTTTAAAGCTACAGGCTCAGCTACGCCACCAGCTGGCTCGATTAAACCGATCAAGGGACATGAATTTACATTTACGTTAGATGGTCTTAAACGCGGTGGGCCTCGGCGGCGAGGCCGGAATGTAGATCTGTGTTTGTGTTTGTAGACAGTGCTAGTTTCCGTACTACTTTCCTGGAAGAGCGTGATGGGGTCATCGGGTTCAGTTAGGGCATGTCGCGGACGGCGGATCCTACTGATTCTACTGGGGACATAGCTAGCGGACTCGACAACCAAGGGGTTGCGATGTTTCACGGCGGAATCAAAGAAACGCTTGGAAAGGCGTTTCAAGTACTGACGGTCGGGACTTTAAGATCTAAGTGAAGGTTTCCGTTCCGAACGAACCAAGGGGCCCCCGTTACCTTTCGGTGGAAACGGTTCTGAAGGGTCTGCATCCTATGGATGATGCGGGGCTTTGCGTGCGCAAAGACTGGGCCCGCATAGGTCATGATAGGTCGAATGCACGCTGTGTAAATACGCAACTTGCACTTAAGGGACAATTTGCTGCGTGCATTCAGAACGGAGTGTGTGTGTAACAAATAGACTAGGAGTTATATAAGTAGATCCACTGTGCCCCACGGTCCACTGTACCCCCCTCTCCCCTAAGTATTTTGGGTAGGTTTGGAAAAAAAATATAATTGGCTCACATCTGAGGCATGATTTTAGAAATTATTCCTAATTATTGGGCGCATGCAAGCAAAGCCGCGTGCAACAGCTAACAATATAATATATATTTTTGAGATGGGTCAATTAAACCCATTTTTAGTTCATGACTATGTCCTCTAGAGGGCGCTATATTCAATTTATTGTGACGTCACATAGCCTATAACCAGCAGACGATAGTTTAGAAGTTATAAGGGAACAGATGAACATACATAGGTACATAATACCGTTCAAAATTATAACCCTCCTTTTTGCTTCGCCGTAGTCGGGTAAAAACCGGCAAAGTGCGTATCGGACTTCGCACATTTTGGGTTCCGTAGCAAATCTGATTTATCAATATATTGGTATTTGTTAGTAAAATAATTATACGTAATAATAAACATTATCTCCAAATTTCAAGTTCATAGGTCAAAAGGATGTTAAAAAATTCTTCAGAACAAAATTTTGTAAAAAAAAACTGATTTTGGTGGCTTCTCATTCCTTTGGTTTCCAATATTTTTTTAAACAAAAAATACAGTATTTATCTACTCAACGAGCTCTAAAACGATACCCCACTCGATGTGGAAGCCCCGCTTAAAAACATTAAAATATTTTTTGACAATCTGTATGGCTTTGGGTCAACAAGATGCTTATACTGTGAAAATTTGAAGATTGTAGCTCCAACCGTTTGGATGTAAAACCTGTGTAACAGACGACGGACAGACGGACATGTGAGTGACAGCAAAAGGGCTTTGTTTGGACCCTTCTGGTTAAGAACCCTGAAAAGGGGGCGCTCCGCAAGGTTTCCTTGACAGGGGTTCCACACCTAAAAGATCGATGGATGTCTCCAAATCTATCTGCAACATTATACAGGGTTACTGGTGATTCGACGTATATCCGTCAGGGGCTGATAAGGGGGCCAAAATGCAACAAATTGAACCCCATATGTATGGCCGAAATTCAAGAGTTTTCGAGATATTTGAATTTTAAGAGTTTTTCGATATTTACCCAAAATTTGACATTTAAATCCAAATAAAAAAAAAACCAAATATTTGAATGGGCATGCAACAAATTGAACCCCATATGTATGGCCGAAATTCAAGAGTTTTCGAGATATTTGAATTTTAAGAGTTTTTCGATATTTACCCAAAATTTGACATTTAAATCCAAATAAAAAAAAAACCAAATATTTGAATGGGTACCATTAAAAATGATGTTGTAGCTGGCACTTTAATTAAGCTATTGACATAATTAAAACTACTTAATTTAAAAATAATACTAATACTAATTTTACTTAATAAAATAATTAAAATAATGAGCGATATAAGAATAATATCTTACCAATATTTTCATTTTACGCTTCAAAAATGTTGTCTCGTCACAAAAATTTCTATGACATTAATCGTACAAATAACTAAAACAACTTGCCTATTCTGTAAGCTTTCCAAAAAGGTATAAAAGTCAATTTTAAAATACATAATTCGTGGCATGGCATGTGTTTGAATCGGCGCGGGGAGAGAAAGGGTCATTTGTATTTGTATGAAATAAAATGCATTAAAAAATTTACGTCCAATTTTATAAAAAAATTTACACATCTTGTTCCAAATGAGCCCCTCGATTACGAATGCAGGTTCGAATTCTCTTCCTAACTTCGGTTTTCGTCACTCTTGATGTGAACGTTGTTCTCATCTGTTGCGCCGCGTTTATTATTCGCTGTCGAAGTTCTTCGACTGAATTTATTGGGGTCACATAAACTAATTCCTTCATATGACCCCAAACGTAAAAATCAAGTGCTGTGATATCAGGGCTTCGTGCTGGCCACGGAATTGGCCCTCCCCTCCCAATCCATCGGTTTGGATATCTCTCGTCTAGCCACTGTCGGACTGTAATCCGGTAATGTGCTGGGCAACCATCATGTTGAAACATGAGGTTGTTTTTTATTTCTTCGAGAACATCCGCCAACAAATCGTCTAGGTTGTTTCTTAAAAACTCCTCGTAATTTTCGCCGTTCAAATTTTGGGGCAAGAAATGAGGGCCCAGCAAATAATTATCAAGGACACCCATCCATACGTTCAGGGAAAATCTCATTTGCGACGCAGTTTCTTTTAGTTTTTTTGGATTCCTGCCTACTTTAGGTGCCCAAAAATGTAAGTTATGGTAATTCGTTATACCATCCCGGTCAAACTTTGACTCGTCAGTCCACAAAATATTTCTTAGGAAATGTTCCTGGTCAGCGTCAGCGTTTAACATAAACCGAGAAAATTCGAGTCGCCTGGCAGGATCTCCCTCGTGCAATGTTTGGACAGGTTGGTAAAGGTATGGGTGTCTACCTGATAGATGTACTACCGACCACGCTTTCCACTGGGACATACCGAGCTGTCTTGCAACAATGTTCGTTGAGATGTTTGGGTCTTCAATAAAACACTGAAGAATGGTGTCTTTTTCGTCAGCCGTGTACCGTCGAGGTCTGCCAGCGTTGACTTGTGCTCTCTGAACACTGCCAGTTTCAGACAATCGTCGATAGGTGCTCCCGAAAACAGTAACGTGGGGAAGTCGACGATCGGGAAAGCGGCGTTGGTATTCTCGCCCGAGCCCAGCCGCGTTTCCATCGGCAAAACCATAACAAAACATTATGTCTGCGTATTCGTTATTAGAATACGAAGCCATGTTATCCGAAATAACAATGATAACAAAAAGAATAACAAGAGAAACAAGAATTAACAATAATGATCGATAAAAAATTAACGCGATGAGAGATTGGTTAATAGCAAGATAACAACACACGTGCTTACGCGGCGTAGAGTCGAAATTTACTAAGGAAGGCGACGCGAGCGCAGCAGACGCCGTGTACTCCCCCGCCCGCACAGCCCGCCCCATCACGAAGAATTTCGCCAGAAAAATCAGTTGTTTTAGCGAGGATCATAAACTAAAAACACAGATGATTTCTCTCCCCGCACCGCGCGCCGCCGCGCCGGTTCAAACACATGCCATGCCACGAATTATGTATTTTAAAATTGACTTTTATACCTTTTTGGAAAGCTTACAGAATAGGCAAGTTGTTTTAGTTATTTGTACGATTAATGTCATAGTAATTTTTGTGACGAGACAACATTTTTGAAGCGTAAAATGAAAATATTAATAAGATATTATTCTTAAATCGCTCATTATTTTAATTATTTTGTTAAATTAAGTAGTTTTAATTATGTCAATAGCTTAATTAAAGTGCCAGCTACAACATCATTTTTAATGGTACCCATTCAAATAAGTATTTTTTTTTATTTGGAATTAAATGTCAAATTTTGGGTAAATATCGAAAAACTCTTAAAATTCAAATATCTCGAAAACTATTGAATTTCGGCCATACATATGGAGGTTCAATTTGTTGCATTTTGGCCCCCTTATCAGCCCCTGACAGATATACGTCGAATTACCAGTAACCCTGTATTATACAGACAAATTGAGACTATCCTCCTTTTTTAAGAAGTTGGTTAAAAAAAGACAAGTTTGCTTGCATACCTACTTAGTATGCAATATGGGTTGCATGTTTATCGATGGGACATTTTTATTAAGAACTTGATAAAATGCTTCTACATAGTCTAGATATCACTGTGATACATTTCAACTCTACATCATACAAAATCATGCATAGATTCAATCAGTGTTGTATTCATACTTTTTCTTAAAAACACTAGGGCTCTGATTTGCTATGGCGAAGAACTCACTGTGTTATACTGTCATATCCTTGCTTTTCACTGCCGTACCATGCAAAACATATTTGATAGTTTTGAAAAAGTTAGACAGGACAGCATCTTTAAACATTTTATTGCAAATGTTTTAAAAGTTACCGACTGATGTTTCTCAAATCAAAATTACAGGTTTGAAAGATAGCATGTTGTTTTGATGGATCAAGAAGATCTTAATAGGTATTAAATTGCATAAAACATCAGTTAATCCAGAGAATCTAGAATAATTGAAATGGCAGACCCAGCACCCTAATTGCGTAACACACTATCAATCGGAATCTGTATCATTTTGAAGCAAATTGTTAATCCATTGCTTCATACATATGTTCGAAAAATTTGTATTCTCAACACTATAAATAACACAATGTATGTTTTTGAACTGCCGAAATGAAACAGATTCTGATTGATAGTGTATTACACAATTAGGGTGCAGAGAACTTTTAATTCATATAATGAAAGGAAGCCTTTACATTTAGAATTAAATTTCGAAAGCTAGTAGTAGCTATTTAGTTACCTTGGCAAAAAGTTCTTGTTGCTGTCTTAACAATTCTTCTTCTGGTATACCAAGATTCTCAAGTCTTGTGCTTTGTCGTCTTCTCTTTGCTGCAACAGCTTTGCAATCTTTCAATACGGCCTCTGCTTCAAGAGTATAGTCACTAAAACCTAATCTGTCCAGTGCTGTAAGACAATTATTTGATTAATTTTTTGCTTAGATTCAACACCCACCTATGGAGTAGTAAAAAAGAAAACAATATTTAAATTATGTCTACTAGCTAGAAGTTTTTTGAAATAAAATAGTGACAACTCACCTGTGAGTACATGTTCTGCATTGATTGTCTTTTTGTTACTCTGATTGCAAACTTCGTTAGCCTCTGAACTTAATAAATGGATAAATTCTGTGCAGCAGTTAAGAATTAATTCCCGTGACTCAAAGGCTACGCGTACGGAAGGGACCAATTCTTTTATCATTTTATTGATGCTTGCTCTAGGTAGAGTCAATTCGTCTTCCTCTGAAGGTGGTGGGCACAATTCTCTTTCTGGACTTCCCATTTTTGGCTTGATTGGGGACTTTATAATTTGATTTGGTTATAATAAATTTAAGCAATCGTAAATATCAAACAACACTTTTTCTCACGATGATTGATTGTTGATAAATGTCATTGTGATGTGGTTGTCACTTTTCGTTTTTATATTTTTATTCATGTCTTTATTATACAAGTCTTTCAGGTCAGTCCAGTGTGACCCTCTTAAAATTACCGAGTCTGCCGAAGTTGGGTTTGAAACCTGCCAAATCTTGCCAGACTCGAGTAAAAAATAAAAAATCTAGCGATTTAATGAAATCATGAGGTTCGAGGTCAATACTAACTTAGGGAGTTGTATTGCTGATTCTAATGATCATAATTTTGTAAAGCCATATTAGCTACGGCTGCGTCTCATATTTTAATCAACATAAAACCTGAAACTGATCTGAAAATTGCAAAAAATGTAAGAAAATTTGAATTTCGCGGGCTGCCTTAGCGCATCCTCTTTAAGGGGGTTGCGCTGTGGTAGCTCGCGTAAAAAAATCGTAAATCGTAATCCGATACTTTTGACCACTTAGGACATAAGTATCGGATTACGATTTTGTTCGCTATGTCCCGTCTATTGTTAACGTGCTAGGGCTGGGTCCAGTTCTAAATAAATCAATAGCTAAATGAGATGGAAGAAGCGCAGCAAGCTTTATTAAAATGTTTAATAAAGCTTGCTGCGTTACGTCTCAGACCAAATAAACTACGTAAGAAGAAGGCATTCCGTCGGTACTAGTTGGTTGATGCGAATGGAATGTGAAGAAGTGATCGCTGCCTAAACCCTACGTGCGTGATGGGTTCGGAATATTTTGGAGAGAAGTTGGGAACAATCGTTGGAGCTATTCAGAAAAGTAAGCATGTTTGCTTCTATTTTCTAGTGGTAGAAAATGGTATCTTTTGCATCGATCCGTTGAGCATTGCTTTGTCCTAAAATCTATGTTTAAAAACTTTTTCTGAATGATTTCTATTCACAAGTCATATTTTGGATTCCATACTTGAGATGGGTATTCAAGGTGACTGCGTACTTAAGAACAGTATAATACTAAATGCACTAAGGCGGCGGCCGATCCAAAAACTAAAATCGCTCATCTCTATTTCATTTTTCTTCAAGGCAATTATTTCCATCTTATGGCAGTGACTCTGGTGACTCATGTCACTTGTCATTGTCATAGTTATGTCAGACTGACTGTCATGAAAATTGTGGTGTGGTGGTAGTGGTGCCTTGGTTTGGTTGTAAAATTTTAGAACAAAACGTTAACCGCTTCGTTATTATATATATTGGACTACACAAATTCTGAAAAATGGTTTTTTACTTTACTAGTAACGTAGTAGCTCCACCAGTAACTCTTTTCATGGGTGCTGATAAACATGAAAGTAAGGAACTTAACAGTACCTTTTCCATAATCTTGGATTTTATCATAACAGCAGTATTGTTTGTAGAATAACACTACGTTATACTTCCCTTGACCATATCATTATGATTTGCAGATGAAGATTTGATAAAGTGGGGATGGCCTGAAGATGTGTGGTTCCATGTAGATAAAGTATCATCAGCTCATGTCTATCTTCGCTTAGCACCAGTAAGAATAATGTTTTGCAACTATTTCCAATGAAAACCGTTTATAACGACTGAAGGGACCATCGGATTACGGTTGTTATAGCCGATAGACGTTATAACCAAAAACCGGCCAAGTGCGTGTCGGACGGACCACGCACAATGAAGGGTTCCGTAGTTGGAATGAATTTATCTTAAGAACAAACTTAACATTGTAGTTGAAAAACATGTTCTCCCATACATTTCAACTGTAAATGTAAGTTTGTACTCACAATATTGATAGATTTACCATGTTATTTTAAGACCACATACTTCTTATAGGTTTTCCTGTAATCTACAGGTAAAGATCTATTTTCTGTATTTTTTTCAAAATTTTAGGCTGTAGTTTCGGGGATAAGGGGGGGGGGGGGAATGGTCAATTTTCGTCTATTTTCTTAAATAACTTTAAAACAATTTATTTTTAAATTATAAAAATAATATTTTTGAGACCCTCACAGTAAGTCCTTTCATTTGATAATCTCACGGTACACAAAACTACACCATGTGGCATGTTAAATGAAAGAGTTCATTTGACATGCCACATGGTGTAGTTTTCAAAACTTTTTTTTTTAATTTTCTTATTTGCCCCCCAAAAGTGCATATATAGTGTGTGTGTGTGTGTGTGTTCTATATTCAAAATTCATTTATTTACTTTACCCGTCCGTGTTTGGGTCACAGAAATTCATATGTGTACCAAAATTCAACTTAATCGGTCCATTAGATTCAGAGCAAATTGGCTGTGACAGATGGACAGACAGACAGACAGACACACAAGTGATCCTATAAGGGTTCCGTTTTATCTTTTTGAGGTACGGAACCCTAAAACTAAGTTAAGAATACAGAAAACCTCCCTCAAAATTTCGTCGTAATAACCGGTACGTCGTATTAAGCGATGTTGTTATAAACGGTTTTCACTGTATTTATCTATGTTACTTTAAAGTTTTCAGTGTAATTCAAACCTTATTTAACTTTCAGGGTCAAACTATTGATGCAATACCAAACTCTGTTTTGGATGATGCATGCCAGTTAGTCAAAGCAAATTCTATAATGGGAAATAAAATGAATGATATAGATATTGTCTATACAATGTGGTCAAATCTTAAGAAAACAGCAGGAATGGAGGTAATTTATGTGACAAAAAAAAAACAAGTTATTGTTGGTGTAAGCTGATTTCCTAGGCATTTTATGATTAAACTCATGGTATAGTTCATTCAAATCAATGAATTGAAGAAATTAGCAAGGCTTGTTTCAATGATAACAAACATTCTCTATAAGTAGTAATTAATTACTATATCAAACCAGTAAAATTTATCTGATATCATAAGTACTCAATAATACTTAATTTTTCAGGCTGGACAAGTAGCATTTCATAAAGACAGAGATGTCAGAAAAGTGAGAGTAGCTAAAAGATGTAATGATATTGTTAACAGACTAAATAAAACTAAAAAAGAATCCTTCCCAGACTTGAGAATAGAAAGGGAAACTAGAGACAGGCTAGAAAGAGAAGACAAGAAGAAGCTACTGAGAGACAAGATGGAGAAGGAAAAAGAAGAAGAAAAGAAAAAGAAGGAGGAGGCAGAGTTGAGAAGTTATTCCACTTTAATGAAAGCAGAAAACATGTCTACTAATTATAATGATGGAAATGATTCAGATGACTTTATGTAACAAACATTAAAACATTTACAATCATTTCTAAATTGTTTTTTCTTGAATAATAATACAGCTTATGTATCCTGTTTCACAAACAGTAGTACCAGTAGTACCTACTTACAGCTTAAAACTGTCTAAAAGTATTAGTATGAGTATTTTCAAGAAAACAGTGCTTTAGTTTTTAACTATGTTTATTCCAACCGTACTTAATGATTCAACAACCCAGGTTGGGCACTCACAATCAGTATAATACTTACTAACAAAGTTTTGCACAAACTGTGGGAATGTTCCATTTTCAATATTCTCCCTCATTTTTCTCATTAGGTTCATCTGCAAAAAAGAAAATGTTTTGTATAAACACATAACAATGCCAACTTGCTTTTAAAATAATTAGTCAGTTCCTACCTAACATTTTGCAGGACAGTCAAACTAGACACAATAGAAGTTTTCAATAAAAAACTGCTTATCTAACACTAGGGACGCTATACCAGTAATAACAATTTATTACTGGTATAGCGTCCCTAAAGTGTTAGATAAGCGGTAACTGGTCGTTCCCGCTTGTTAATACCCTGTCGTTGACACTATTAACTACTGGGAATGTTTTGTCCCACTTGTTAACAGTGTTGAAGAATGCAACATTTTTTTCCCAATCGTTCACCCTCCGCGTCTAATTCAAAAGTCAGATAGGTAAAGAAATTAGGTACCTACGACTTAGAACGATTGGGAAAAAATGTTGCATTCTTCACTGTTAACGAGCGGGAACGACCGAAAATAATTCGCGTTCTGCAACACTTAACGATTGGGACAAGACATTCCCAGTCGTTAATAGCGTTAACAACAGGGTATTAACGAGCGGGAACAACCCACTAATTTGAGTAACAAAACAGTTGAATTTTTAATTACATATAAAAAAATAACTGCCTACGCTAGTAGGCAGTTTTTTTACAACAAGTACAGGCTACTGTACTTGTTGTATAGGCTAGTTAGATTAGATAGGTAGATCAAAACAAACTGGAGAAAACAACAATACCTGATAAGCAATGTTGTGCACAGATATGAGGTGGCAAGCTACAGTCTCCACTGTTACTATGCTGTGTAAATAAGCTCTGGTGTAGTTTTTACAAGTTGAGCATGAACAGTCCTTGTCAAGCGGATCCAAATCAGTTTCATAAATTTTTTGTTTCAAATTCAATTGACCATTTGAAACAAGAGCACAGCCAAATCTCTGAAAAATAAAATAAAAGTTATGTAGAAATATTGTTTATCTACCCAAGGTTTGGAAATGTGGTCTATAAATACAAATTAGTGTGCATCATTCTACAATATACATTCAAAATGTTACTCTTTTCATTCAACTTACTGCAGTGCGAGTTGGGAAGACACAGTCAAACATATCTACTCCAAGGGCAACACAGACAACAAGGTCTATTGCCAGACCAACACCCATCAGGTATCTAGGCCTATGCTTGTCAAGTATCCCTGTGCTCAGACTGACCATTGGCCAGAAATCATCCTTTGCTTCACCTCCACTAAAACAATGAACAACAGGGCTGGTATTATTTTAATGTTGTCAGAATACATACTAGGCATTAAGCAAATGTACCTATTGCAGCTTTTGTTAAATTTTTCAAAACCCTAGTTATGAGAATGGATAGTTTTGTTAGGGAAAACCCAAAAAGTTGCAATTCTTATCTGTTTACCTTAAACCTCCAATGGCAAATCCATTTACATCCTTAGTCATATGATCAATTGCACTTTGTTCTCGTAGTTCTTTATTTAGTAAACCTTGAACTATTGGAAATATGCTTTGTTCTGTAGGTCTCTGATGAGCAGCTAAGCAGCGATCCAGCCACCTGCTTGTCCTCGCTGTGGCTTCCTTGATGCGGTCATAGTCTTGGAATGTTGTTTGAACAACATCATCCAGTTGCATGATGATGTCAGCACCTAGAAGTTGACAAATTAATTTCAACAAATAATATCACATCATAAATCTCACATAAAAAAAATATGCTACAGTTACATACCAATACAATTTTGAATTTCAATTGATTTCTCTGGAGTTAACATGATTTCAGAATCATCATAAGGAGATCTAAATTTAACACCTTCTTCAGTTATTTCAGCTAATTTTAAAAGTGAGACCATTTGAAAACCTCCTGAGTCAGTAAGAAGTGCTCTATTCCATCCCATAAAATTGTGAAGGCCTCCAGCTTTTGTCAAAACGTCTGTACCTGGGCGATTCCCTAAATGATAGGTATTGCCTAAAATTATTTCACAGTCCAGACTTTCAAGTTGGTCAGGTAAAAGTCCCTTCATTGTTCCCTAAAAGTTTTCATCACATTATTAGAAATTAATTATAAACAAAATACAATTACATGCCTATATCCAGCAGTTGATTTCTTCTGACTGAAATGATGAAAATACAATTGAATTAACAGCAAACATCCTCACCTGTGTTCCAACAGGCATAAAGACTGGTGTTTTAACTTCATAATGAGGTAATTTCATCAACCCAGCTCGGGCTCTGGATACATTACATTCGGCTTTTACGTGGAATGATAAAGCTAACGATTTGGCACCCATTTTAAGTAACAAGTACCTCTAGTACTTAATGACCAGTTCCAGGTTTTATCTCGTTTTCTTGTTGTTCGCAATTCTAGTGACACTAAAATCAAACCACTGACTACTTAATGCAGACAGTCATGTTACATATTTTGTTTATGTTGGCTATGAACTCAAGAGCTGAAGCTTTGACCTCCAAATGATTTTTATGATAAGTATATTGTTGTTTTTATAGCACCACTAAACTGCTCAAAGCTCCCATATGTTAATGATGCATATAACCTAACCTTATATTAAATAATTGTTTGCAAATGGTTTGATTTGATCAAAATCACTTAAATCACATTGACATCGGTGACATAATTTGACATTGACAATGACAGTGACTGGCTGGATTGTGTAGTGTGCTGACAGGGACCACAGATAACATAATTTAATGATGGGTCACACACAGGGTGCATGGTCAAGGGGCTCGTAGCTATGTAGTAACAGTAACAGCTGCGCGGGTCGACTTACCGAGGTTGGTTTGTGGATGAGTGACAATCAGGACATAACGTTTCAAACCGGGACATAAAGCGCGTCCCCACTTCACACACGGCCCAGTAGTGCTATTCTGTAAATATCTCGCCGTGATAACTCAGGTGAAGTGAGCGTGAAGTGAGCCGTCATTCCACATAATTCTAGGGGTTGACACTATTGACAGCTCACTTTAAGATCACTTCACTTATGTTCTCACGGTGAGATATTTACAGAATAGCACTACAGCCTCGCGAGGCTTTTGTGTTATTTTGCAACGCGTCCGCACTGTAAGAGCCGATTACAATCCGACAATTTTGTAAATAAGTGACATATTTGTAAAGTTGTATGTCAAGTGCTGTATAATAAACCCTACAATTATGTAGGGATTTTATAAGTAAAAACATTACATATATTACCATTACAAATGCTGTTTAATAAACTTTTACATGTGCAGAAAACGCCTGTAGATTCTGATGACAATATTGTATCTACAAATTTGTAATTGTAAGTTACAAATTACATAAAATATAAGTTTTTGTTGAAGTTTCTTAAGAAACTTCAACAAAAACTTATATTTTATGTATTATGTATTATTTTGTATTTTTTGCGATTTAAATCGAGGGTAGATTTCAAAAATCTTAGAATTTGTAAAATATTTAGAATGTGGTTTTAGCATTTGGTTTGCAGAGTACTTTTCTATTTGTTTGATTGATAACGAAGGTCATGGAGAACAATAACTAATATCAAATCAAATCTTGTTTATTTATCATAACAGCTTAGGAGAATAAACATGTTTTTTTCGGTAGGTTTAGTGAAAACTTAAACTAGACACATTTTTTATACAGTTATGTACCGTTCCTTTAGTTACACCATATGCATCTGCTATAACATGGTATGGTGAGCCACAGCCCATCCTGTGCAATGCACACAAAATTTTCTGAGTGGGTGTAACGGCTGCATTTCTCTTAGAATATTTAAGATCATGTCTTATTTTCATTGAACTTAAAATCTGTCACATCAAAAGTAAAGTTTATCCTTTTACGAAAAACTCGCCGTTGCCGTTCACTCATAATCTTCATCATCACTAGTGTCACTACTTCCACTACTAGTGTTGTTAGAACCATTTTAATGTATAACAATTAAAATCTTCACTTATTAAATTGAGGTACAAAATTGTTAAGTTCTGACACAAGGCGAGTCCACCTGTCGGAATTTTTCTACAATTTACAAAATATGTAAATTTGTAATCACAATTATGCGTTCAATATAACAGTTTTCCTTACAAATAAGTAAATTGTCACCTGTAAAGAGAAAATGTTTATTAAACAGAAATATGTAGAATTGTAGGTACAATTTTACAATTTTGTCAGTTTTTCACCATAGCAAAATTTGTAAGTTGTATTCTTTATTAAACAGAAACTTGTAGATTTGTAACTTGTAAAATACAATTACAATTTACAATTTGTAACGTTTATTAAACAAGGCCCTGGAGGAGTTGCTTTCGAGATGTACGAAGAAGAGGGCGTGCTTTTAGCTTCAGCAGCGTTCATAGTAAGCACCGTTGCGCAAGTAAGAAATAAACCGCGGCGAAGGCGTTTTTGGGTGTGACCAAATTTAACCAGCAGAAAAATTTCAGGCGCTCCCGGTACAACTCAATTAAAAAAAGAGCTTGATCGTCAGTCCAACCCATTTTGGCGCGAATAAAAACAACTCTGTGTAGAGGCGGTCACTAGCGCATTGACCGGCCGCGCGGCTCACTCGTCCCCAATACCCAGAGATGCGCGGCTTTCTTTGAAGTAGACCGACAACCGTAGGGTTACACGAGGCCAGTTGCGCGGCTCAGGAACCGTACTATGAGGTGAAAAAAGATCATGGATCCATCTTGTTTCCAGTGTGAGAGAGAGACGGTGCTATATACGACCTATAGCACCATCGTTTTTCACAATGGAACCATGATAGATCCATGAGCTTTTTTCACGCCATAGTACAGCCCCGGACCTCGCTTACGTACAGACGCCAGCACATCAAGCTACTCTAATATGTCAAGTTTCTTTAATAGATTTTCATCTTTATTGCTAAAATATTAGGTTCAAGGTTGATTGGGATTTGACAGTTTCGGGTGGCTTGACCTGCTGGCGTCTGTACATACTGAGAGCCACGCGGCCCTAGTGGGGACACTGCTTAAGATAGCCTTAATCTATAGTCCAGTAACAAAGTGATGATTTTTTTGTTGATTTAAGAAATATTGAAATAAGAAAGATATCAAGTTTGTTAGGTGATTGAAATCAAAATATCCAGTTTTCAGTTTATCACACTGAATATTGTACATTTTTTTGATTTTCAAGCATGTACATTTTTTTATACTAAGTAAAAAGACTAAACTCGAAGAAACTTGCAAGCACAGAAAGATTTTCTGTGCTTGCAAGTTTAGGTGAGAAATTGGTTACGGCGCCATCTGTTGCTCAAGGTGATAAGATTTCGCACGACTACGACCACATACTTTTGCGGTCACTTTTTGCAAATTCAACCTTATATTAAAAGTGTTATGGGACTTCATACTTCAAGAATAATTTTGTAACTAAGTAAACTTCAGTCACTTCAGACAGATGAGCGATCATAACCTCACCGATTTTCAATTTTCATGTGAATTCGTTTTCGTTTTGCGCCGTGCCTCCTGTAATTTCGTACAATTAACGGAAGTGAATTACGATCATTTGTAATGTAGTTGGTGTAGTGTCCGTTTCTAAATATTTATCTCGAATGCGTATCGTGTTTAAGATGAAAAATGTAATGTCAAGAATTTTATTCGACGTGTAGGCTGAGTATTTAGGACTGTCGCAAGATTCGTAAGTTACTTGTTTTAAATGTTAGTTTCACAGACTTCTAAATTCGTAGATTATATTTTTTTTTTCTCACTAACTAATTGAAATAAAAAGGCAACGCAAATTACAACGTAGTGCAAAGCGGTTCCTTTAGCGTAGTTAGGAACACGTGTGATCATTGATTTTGGTGACCACGGTTCGATTCTGGGTTTCTGTATTTAGTTTTTCCTAATCTTTTATTTTGTTTTTTGTATTTGTAAATTCGTATTTAGTTTAGATAACATGTACACTTGATGTAAAATCAGCACTGTTATTGGTGCAATTTCACTGTGTATGTTGTTTTTCAGAATTGCTTTTTTTGTTCAGATTTAATAGGAGTTTTATTACTAGAGGTACCTATTTCGTTATTAAATATTTATTATTTTGTAAATGAATACCTGCTATTCTTTGAAGTAATAAGATTTACCAAAGTTTATTCCTGTAACTTTTATTCTAAAAGTCTGTTTGTATAAATTGTTGTTTAATTAACATCTGATTATTTTTAGTGTAATAACAAGTTCATGAAGAATTTAATGTCCAAATATTTCTAAAAATGGATACTAAAAATCTCCATTGTAAACATCCAAAAAAGATGAAATCTAGCAAGGATGAACATGAAGTATTTGTGCTGCCGCCAGATCTTTTAAAGAAACTTGGCATTAGCATTGGAAATATAAATGGGAGTCAAGTAATTCCTGCCGATGCAAATGGTTCACATAGTAAGTCCATCCTTGTTTTATTTTTAGGTACGGACTACTGTATAATATATGTAAATCCTGTATAATTATCAACCGTCCATATGTCCCACAACTATTTCACTCTACTACTACTAGTCTAGACAACAATGAAACATGACATCAATGAAACTTGGAAAGAAGGTGTATTCTGCACTGCTGAACAAAGGTTTAGTGAAATAACAAAAAAATACAAACCCTTCATTCTGGCTGGCCAACATGCTCTTGACTGGTTTTTAATTTGCTGGAATCTAGAGCATGATCCGTTGAGATGGGTCAGTATGGGAAGATCCATAACTATTAGACGGTGATAAATTTATTCTAAGGCACATGTCTTTTATTTTAGAGTTAAGTATTTTATTTTATTTTTTGTAATATGGTGGTGTATAGAGTCTTGATTTTAAAAGTTGTTGAATTGATACTAAAATAATCAAATCTAGTATTTTTTTTAATTGTAGAGAGGCATGGGATTCCTTGGTAAAATTGAATCTTTTCAATTTACACTATCAATTACTTACCACAATATGAGACTAATTACACTTATTCAACTCAATTCAGCTTTTGTCCATAGAAAACACCAATTTTGTCTGTGACGCGGAAAGCTCATCAGATGCATATGCATCTCAATACAAAAGCTGAATTGAGCTGAATACTTTTGATAAATGTTATTTTATTTTTCGACGTAGTTCGTAGTTTTTTTTTTCGTAGTTTTTCGTTTTTTACTTACACTTTGTATATCTTTTTTCTAAACCTAAAATTCCCTTTCTAAAAAAATCTTCCGATCCCATAAAAAATCGTGTACGGCGGCGACTACTGCGTCATCGTCGTCTTCAAATTTCTGGTCCCTGAGATGTTCCTTTAACCGCGCAAAATTATAGGTAGAAATCACTAGGAGCAAGGTGAATATGGAGGATGCTCCATCAATTCGAAGCCAGCTTCTTGAATGGCAGCCATCGCAACTCTGGACTGTGCGCGGGGGCGTTATCTTGGTGAAACAAAACAACTGCCGAGTTTGCTACTCCGTTACTTGCGTATTTCCTCACGCAACTTTGTTATTTGTCCTGCGTACAAAGTCCCCGTAATAGTGGCTTCATGATTAAGGTATTCGATCATTACCTACCACCCCTTGGCTGTCCCAGAAAAGAGAGCCCATGATCCCACATTATCATCATCATCATCTTAGGATGGAATCACCTTAAATTTCTTCGGAGTTGGAGATGACTGTGTCTTCCAAGTCATGGACTGTTTTTTCATTTCCGCGTCATAATGTTGAAGCCATGTTTCGTCCATAGTTATGAATCGAGCCAAAAATCGGTCAGGATCTTGTTGTAACAAATCCAAACAGCTTTGTGAAATTCTGTCTCGTTTGTTTCTGCGCGTCAGAAAGCATTCTGGGCACCCAGCGCGCTGATAGTTTTTTTCATTGGTTTTTTCATACCCAAATGGTCGTGTAGGTACACTTAGGTAGGTACACTTAGGTGTAGGTGTTATGGACACTCTATCGAAATCTTTACTTCTTCAGCTATAAAACGAACAGTAACACGACGATCCGCCAAGACAATGTTTTCAATTTTTTTAATCATTTGTTCAGTCACTACTTGGTCACTACCGATGTAGGGTCGTCGTTAGTAGAAGTTCTTCCTCGCTTGAACTCAGCACACCAACGTGCAACCGTAGAATATGGAGAAGCATGAGCCCCTAATTTTGCTCTCAAGTCTTAATTTACCTGCTCCTCTGCTCCGTAGTAAAAAATTTCAAGCAGAGATATTTTATTACCGCGCGAACTTCCGACACGACGCAAACAAATGACTTCTACTTTTTAAAATCAAAAGAGAATTGATTACTTTTTTTACTATCATCATATCTAATGTCTGGGCTAGGTAGGCCTGCCAGTATTTATTTTTTTCTTTCCAAGGAGAATGTATCGCATTGTCACTATTTAAGTATTGAACACCCCTCGTAAGTGTAGTTAGTCCCATAAACACCATTCGATTTTTTTTATAAGAAAAATAACAACATAACAACAAGCCTGTAATCCCCGAAGGGTTAGGCAAAGAGTTACGAAAAATAACTGGGTTTTTATTCCCGAGACGTGTGAGAGATTAAAAAAAAAATCTATAGCAGTTGTTCTTCAATAATATGGTTTCTCAGAAAATAATCTCCACCTCTAATAGTTTCAATACTGTCCATACTGACCCATCTCAATGGATCACCCTGTATACCTTCTTTTATTAAAAATATAAAAAAATAAATAGATACATAAAATTATGTTTATTACAAACAACATTCACAAAAAAAAAAAACTTTTTCTTATTTCTTCATATGTCTAAAATTATTTTTCTAGGTACTGGAATTATAAATAATGAACACATAGAACATGTTCCTGCGTCAAACTGTAGTCAGAAACCATCTGATACATCAATTTTGGAAACTGCAAGCTTGATGAAGAAATCTGTTTTCTTGAGTCCTACCTTTGTTTCTACCATAGCGAATGCGATTTCAGGCGAAGTTGAAATTTCAAGCAAAAACCTCTCTGATGACTCTGTTGCCGTAACAGACATGGTACAGCCACAAGACAGTGTTTTTGAACCTGCAGATATCATCGCAGTTCCAAACCTACTCTGCGACTCTAATGATACACAGGAAGAATGTCTCGAAGTAGATCAATATAACATTGCGCTAAATGGAGAACGAACGTCTCAGTCAAATATTGACGAAGAAAACCTATATATGCCCCTTGATGGAAATGAAAAACAAGTAGTAGATATTAATATGACTTTTGATGAAAATCTAAGTAAATTAGAAAGCGAAGTTCATAATGATTTGGATGATGATCATTCATTTAAAAGTGACAACAATGTTGAATTGACTTTAAGTTCAACAGTCACAGATTCTGCTTGTATTTCTTTTAATGATGATCCTTATGATATTCCTGCAAAAAAAGCATCTAAAATACACATTATCTCTGAAGAAACAATCCCACTATCAAAACTTAGGGAAATAAAAAGATTACAATCTTTCAATGGCAAAAAATTTACGCCAGTGACAGTACAGTCTGCCATTAATACTAAAATAAATATTGAAAACGGGAACTCTGGGCTAAAAAGTATTATGGGATCTGACTCTACAGTGCCTTTTAAAAACCCAGAGAGTGGAGAAAATACAAATCAAAGTAATTTAAAATCCATTTATAACAATGAACAAATAGAGGCTACTGCTGTGCCTAATCTTGTATCTCCAAAGCAAGTTGAAGAGGCAAGAACAGAACAGAGGCTTTTATTGGAAGATGAACAAAGTGTAAAAGACACCAGTAAAACCGGAGCTCTTTCATGGGAATCAATTCATAAAGACGGTAAATGTTTCAATGAAGATAACACTATCAAGGCAATGGGTGACTGTGAATTATATGATCAAAATAAAATTTCAGAACATGATATAACAACAGTAGCAAATGCAACAGTAAATGGTTTTGATAGAGATGAAGTAGTGATGATTGATGTAGATAAAAGTGTTAAGATTTCCAATGACCAAATGGATGAAGGCACTGAACCTGCAGTCGAACATAATAAAAATTTTCGTTTCGCGGAAGACGAGCACAAACATATGAATAACTTAGAAAAAGTTAGTCCTATACAAGTAGCAACTGTTATTGAGGAACACAGTACGGTCAAACAGAATATGAAACGAAAAGCTAGTCCTATACAAGAAGCAATTGCTAATGAGGGACACAGTACGGTCAAAGAGAATACGAAACAAAACGTTAGTCCTATACAAGAAGCAATTAGTATTGAGGGACACATTACGGTCAAAGAGAATATGAAACAAAAAGTTAGTCCTATACAAGAAGCAACTGGTCTTGAGGGACGCAGTACGGTCAAAGAGAATATGAAACAAAAAGTTAATCCTATACAAGAAGCAACTGGTCTTGAGGGACGCAGTACGGTCAAAGAGAATATGAAACAAAAAGTTAGTCCTATACAAGAAGCAACTGGTCTTGAGGGAAACAGTACGGTCAAAGAGAATATGAAACAAAAAGTTAGTCCTATACAAGAAGCAACTGGTCTTGATGGACGCAGTACAGTCAAAGAGAATATGAAACAAAAAGTTAATCCTATACAAGAAGCAACTGGTCTTGAGGGACGCAGTACGGTCAAAGAGAATATGAAACAAAAAGTTAGTCCTATACAAGAAGCAACTGGTCTTGAGGGACACATTACGGTCAAAGAGAATATGAGACAAAAAGTTAGTCCTATACAAGAAGCAACTGGTCTTGAGGGACACAGTACGGTCAAAAAGAATACGAAACAAAACGTTAGTCCTATACAAGCAGCAATTAGTATTGAGGGACACAGTACGGTCAAAGAGAATATGAAACAAAAAGTTAGTCCTATACAAGAAGCAACTGGTCTTGAGGGACACAGTACGGTCAAAGAGAATATGAAACAAAAAGTTAATCCTATACAAGAAGCAACTGGTATTGAGGGACTCAGTACGGTCAATGAGAATATGAAACAAAAAATTAGTCCTATACAAGAAGCAACTGATATTGAGGGACTCAGTACGGTCAAAGAGAATATAAAACAAAAATCTAATACAAAACAAAGTAGTCATTCAAAAAATACTCTTGATAACGATAGTGGAGTAAAAGGATTAACAGAACACAAAATTTCTTCTAAAAATGTAGAAGATAAAACATTAGAACATGATGAGTTGGCTACTATTTTGAATGCAACTAAAAAAATCTCAAACAGCGTTACAGATATAAAAGTAGATAAGGTTAAGGAAATAGCTGCATATTTGCGGAAATTTTCTCACATATACACAGATAAAAAAAAAACAAAAACGGCTCTTAGCAATGATATTACTAAAAAGGAAACAATAAATTCAAATACAAATACTATTGAATCAAAATTATGTATTCAAGGAGTCGAAAAACCTGGAGGAAACGTGGAAGTAGATAGAGAACACACTGGTGAGTGCAAAGTTCTTAAAACTTACGCTAGGCGTAATCCGCCAAAAGTGTCTAAATTATCTACACCTATTTTATACAAAAAAGAAACATGCAATACAGTTGATGAATTGAACCTTGATGCTGTAAATATTTCAACAACATGTGAAATGCAGGAATTCTGCTTATGCGATGATTTTGGCCGTTTAGCTTACTATGATTGTGATACCTTGTATGAGCATATACATTTCTGGCACCATCATACTGCAAACTGTGAATTAGATTTAATATTTGCTATATACAGTGACGATGCAGTTATTAGTAATAGTGAAAGTGGATTAGAAAAAGAGGAGAAGACTGAAGAAACTATAGAAGCTTATAATGTTTGTTGGAATACATTTCAAAGTGAGTTTTCTGAAAATGTAGACAACTCTGACACAGAGCTAATAGGGCATAATTATGTAATAGATGAATTGAAAGATGCTTGTCCTGGTGAAAGTTCACAAGTGCTTGTGTTGAATCATGCAGCGCACAAAGTAAATGATGGAATTGTATACAAAACCCATGATGAAGTTCGTATGGAAAGTAATTCGAATTCTGATATTATTGTAGAAACCATTGACCATGATATGGTTGATGCAGCTGAATCCAAAAATAGCGATAGTATAACAAATATAGAAAAGCCTTTGAATACTGATATTAATGATAATAACAGTGCTGCAGCCAATGAGCATATAAATACTGGCCTTAGCTCTTCGCAGCCTAAACTGACAGTAAGTATATACATACCATAAACAGGGTTTAAAGCAGAGCCATCACCAAGCCGAAATCTATAGTTATTACAATACAGTCCGATATTTGCGCAAAGGTCTGCGCAATAACATTAATTCGCAACAAAACAGTGAAATGAGGCGAGTCTGAGTTTGAGAACGTGCGCAAAAGTTCGGAGAGCCTATGTTCAGACCGGCCGTATTGTACAATGGAAACGGTATTTCGTAAAAAAATGAGACATTGGTAAGAAAAATCCCATCTATACCGAGAAGAAAATATGACTCTCGGCTTGGTGATAGGTCTTTTTGCACCCGTTATAATAAGCATGCGGATAAGTACTCGTAATGTAGTTACCTCTTTCTACCGCTAAGCAGTGTTGCAGTAAACGTACGGGCACGTGACGCATTTCAACGTTTCTAACAATGGAAATGCATTATTTACTCTGATAATATTGCTATAACTACCTACTTTAAAGGTGCTGCATCAAATGCCTATCGCGTGTGCATTGTCTAAGGGCGCTTTCAATTTAGACGTATCGTGTCGGACCGCTGCGGTGCCGAAGCTATGCGTTTGTCGTATTGCGCACGGACGGTCGTTTGTTTTCATACACGTGGAGTTTGCGGCGTTGCCGTCCGGTTGTCGAGCGTTCGCGATATCGACGCCGCACTGTTGCCGCACCGCGCGCTTTGTATGAAAACAAACGACCGTCCGTGCGCAGTACGACAAACGCACCGCTTCGGCACCGCAGCGGTCCGATACGAAACGTCTAAATTGAAAGCGCCCTAAATCCGCATGTGTGAGAAAATCCTTATGACAATAAAAACGCTCCAAACTGACAATGATGAATACGCACAATCGCTGAATAAAAATAATTTTGAACACTGACTTAGCACGTCTTCGCATGCGTGTAGAGCGACGGCAATATAATTTTGCACGAGCGAAATTCCAAAATCATCATATAGGTACTTAAGATGCCGACTGTTCAGTCACGATCATTACATTACTATGAACAGCTCGGCAGTAATATCTGACTGCATGATTAATTCATTAAAACGGCAAATAATTATATGTGATAACTTGTGGAAGGCAGACACAAATGGCAGCATGAATATGTGACATCGAAGGAACACCAAAACTATCTAGCGAGACAAGCAACGCCAAAATATAGGACGCTGTATTGGCTTCAAAATGTCTTGCGTCATAAAAAAAAAATTCTCATATCTGATAAATACACTTCTGGACACATCTATTGGCCCACCTTAGAGTTTAGGTTTCGATGGCCCCTACCGAAATATGATTGCTAGATTGAACAAAAACTGTTGATGCAGTTTTAAACCTGATACATTTTACCATCTTTTTCGATCGTATTGTTTTAAATTTGAATTCAGAATACCATACGACATGGAGCTACGCCTAACAAGTCGGATATGCGCCTTGTTAAAGGCAATTGATTTTTGAATAAAAAACATGTTTTATCAAATAAAGGTTTAATTTAATAACGCGTGTTGCCTCCATGGGCATCTACCACAGCTCTCATACGATTAGGCATAGAGTTTATCAACCGCTCTATGAAATTTTGAGGGATCATCTCCCATTCCTCTTCTATGGCAGTTTTCAACTCCTGCATCGTCTGGGCAACTGGCTGACGAGCCCTAACACGTCTTTTTAGCTCGTCCCACATGTTCTCAATAGGGTTCATGTCTGGGCTTCTGGCTGGACAGTCCATAACTGTGATGTTGACATCCCGAAGATATTCCCTGACGATGCCGGCCGCATGGGCTCTTGCATTATCATGCATAAAAAGGAAATTTGGGCCCACATAGTCCGCGTATGGTATCACGCAGTATCACGTGAGGTTCTAAGCACTCACGAATGTACCTTTCAGCATTTAATGTTGGCAGCCGTGGTCCTGTAACAACCTCAAGTTGAGTTTTGCCGCTCGCGGATATACCGCCCCAGACAGTCCATGAGCCACCGCCATAAGCAACCCTCTCATCAAAGCAGCATTGTGCGAAACGCTCTCCCTTACGTCGGTGGTCCTTCTTCCTTCCATCATTGCCATGTAACACAATTTTAGACTCATCAGAAAAGAGTACACGGCTCCAATCTTGCTGTGTCCAATTTAAATGACTGCGTGCGAAATGAAGGCGCGCTGTTCGGTGGGCTCGCGTTAGTTTGGGGCCATTAGCTGGCTTGTGTGGTACCATATCGCGTTCTTTTAACCTTCTTCGAACAGTTCGAGCGCTCACAGATACTCCGTGGAAGTCGCGAATTTGGTTTTGTATCTCAATGGAGGTAAGGTGACGATTTCTCAAGCTGGTCGTCACGATGAATCGATCCTGTCTTTCAGTTGTGACCCGAGATCGTGGCCTTCCTTGGCGACGAACAAAGCCGCCAGTCTCTAGGTACCTCCGATAAACATTTCGGACCGCAGATCGACTTAAATTAAGTTGAGCACTCACGTTTCTTTGGCTGTGTCCGGCCTGAATAAGTGCCACAGCTTGGGCGGCGACTTCAGTTGAAGTATCCATAGATTATTGATAGAACCTCACCTTAATGTTAAGAATAAGTAATGTTTGTTGCAAAACCAAAGATATCAATCACTTTTTCAAGAATTAAATCCAAGTAAACCAATAAAACCAAGTTTTCTTAGTATTCGATTGTTTGATATCAACAAACAGGCTCCAAATTGTCTTCTGTTTCTTTAAATTCTGTGTTCGAAATTCAAAAAAAGACTATTGAATGAAATTGTGAATGTGCCAGGTTCAAAACTGCATAAAAACTTTTTGCTCGACCTAATATAAAATTTTAGCTAGGACCAAACGAAACTGAAAATACAAGGTGGGCCAAAAGATGTGTCCAGAAGTGTATCTGCCTACTCAGTTAAATTCAGAAGAATATCGTACTTCATTATGGTCGAAAATATGTGACATCACTTTAGCAGCTTATAAACCAAACAGTATATTATAGCATAATCAACCTATAATGTTCTCACTGCTGGGACACAGGCCTCCTCTCTTCGAGAGGGAGTGGGCTGTAATCTACCACGTGGGCCCAGTGCGGGTTGGTAGATGATACTCGTATATGTCTTCGAATTTTTAGTTCTAGGACATGTCGGTTACCTCACTATGTTTTCCTTCACCGTTTTGAGAGCAGTGGTGATGAAATAATTTACACAAAGTAAAGCGCCTACCTGGGTTCGAACCAACAACCTGCAACTCGTAAGGCGCGGCGGTCGCCACTGGGCCAGCACCGCTCACACTGCTACTAACAGTATACTATGCCTTCCACAAATTATCACAATTATATTTGTCGTCATAGATTAATGGACAAATAATGCAATCAGATATTATTGCCGAGCTGTTCATAGTAATATATTTATGGTCGTGACTACATATTTTTTCATTGCATGTGTTAGGCCGGCTTTACACCTGTAAGTTTTCCTCACGTAAGTCCCGTATGTAATTAACTTACGTTAAATTTGCAAATATAAACTCTCTTGTAAGTAGCTATATCGTAATTTCTAAGTCAATTTCTGTAAGTTACTTATATAAATATTACGGAAGCAACTTACAAGTGTATTGTCGGGCCTTAATCAAGTGACTTCTATGTAACTTGTCTTCTTTTATACTTTCTGAGGTATATTTTTTGTCAAATTTCAGCCCACTTCAGCATCAAAAACAGGGTCGTCAGAGATAAGTAACGTATTCGACAAGGTGCGTAAATTATTGTCACATTTAATTGGAAAATGTTAAAATATATATTACATATTAAAAGCCAGTGATGTTTCACTGTAGGGCAAAGGCCTCCTTACTCTCTTACCACTTCTTGCACTTCACTTAAAAATATACAACGTGCCGCTTGACACGCGTTTACGATTCCGCGTTTTCGTTTTATAAAGATATTTTAATTGCATTAAACGTTATTATTTATTGATTTATTTACAATTTTCTAAAATAGCATTATGGAGCAACCTGTAGCGTAGAGATGAAATTAAAATGAACGCGAAAAAAAAGTTTTGCAAAAAATCATTCATGAAGCTACTTACAGGCTGGGTCAGAACAATATACAAACGATGCCCAAAAAAAAAAGGTTTGGTCAACGGGTTTTTAACAGCTGGCATAGGACAATAGCTGCATGAATGAGTCCTTTGCAATAGAGTGACCTTAATTTTGGTTATTATTTTATTATTTAGTTTGTTTGAATTTTTTTTTTTTTTCTATTTTCGAATTATTTTATCTTATAATTTTTATGATTAGTGGACCACTAGCCCTACCTGTGTATTTAATTAATGTCACCATTGCGGCGGCACATTGTATACAATAGCGAAAAACTTTTTTACAAAAAAATAGAACCGACTTTCAAAAACAACACTACAAAGAGAAAAATAACTTTAATTTCGGAAGTCGGTTTCTGGTTAAATGTATTTTCGTTTTTTGCCACCGACTTCCGAAATGAAAGTTATTTTTCACTTTGTTTTTGGAAGTCGGTTGTATTTTTTTGTAAAAACGTTTTTATTTTTCACTTTTTGGTTGTGGTACCTACCCCACACAAATTCTAATACCACTACCTGCAAAACAAACTAGAACATCATCCATATAAAAGTGGGGGAAAAATACGTATTATTGAAGCTAACTCAAAAACTACCCAAGCAAAGTTAATCAATTTTATATGGGACCAACTTTGATGTATGACCCTCTCGAATAAAACATTTACTCGGTTCTCATCACTAAATAAATTGAACTAAAGACTTTCTCACTGGAGACTTATGAATGTGCCATAGAAATCTTACTCTGCTAAAAAGTGTATGTATGTATGTGTATTTATGTCTAACACACTTATTTCTAAAAAAAAAAAATTTCAAATCGGACGACTGTAAAATGTTATGCGTGGTCATACATAAAAAAAAAACATACGTTGCGAATTAAGAACCTCCTCCTTTTTTTTCGTCGGTTAAAAAGCAAGGTAAAGAAAAAATAAATCGTGTATCGTGAATTATTGTACAGTTACGGAAAGGAATTGTTTACAATATTGATTGTTTAAAACATGATTTGAAAGTAATTATTTATCTCTATGCTATAACATGGCAAACTGCTAAAACATTCATTTCCCTAATCGTACATTACGTCGCTTAAGTAACGCAGCATTTACGAAACGTCTATAGGTATTCTACAGACGCCTACGTTTGGCGCAAAGTTAGCAAGCACCCTTAGTTTTGATGATGGGAAAAGACTGGCACCTTTTAAAAAATTGAATGAATTAACTGATGCTGAACTTAAAAATGAATTCTATTTGTTTTATTGTCTTTTAGCATTCTGGTTAGAGTTGGATGTGTACCTAATAGTTTTAAAGTATCAAGTATTTAAAATTCAACAACATTAGAAGAACAATACGCGTTTTTCACTGACAAGGATGTGAATTTATCGACTTTTTTTGATGTTTTTTTTCAGACATCCTTAGAAGATTGTGACGCTAAAGTCAACACTTATCAACGTAGGCAATCTTCTAGCAATGAAAATAAATTCTCAAGAAAGGAAGTAAAATTGGATTCGTCAAAAACAATTAATAAAACTGCTGCAGTATGTCCCTTGAGATATTTATTGAAAAAAAAACACGTTTCTTTGTAGATTTTCAGTTTTCAGATAGTAATTTAGTTGCCTTTTTCAGAAACGCAGTTTATCAGGAAAAACGACACCAGGCTCAAAATCTTTCAAGAAAAATGTTAAGTGTGGTTTATGCAATAATATTTTTTCTGGAGTAGAATGGGAAAACCATGTGGCCAATCAGCATCATTTAATTGCCTGGCGAGCGGGTGGTTCCATCGTGAGTGTATAATTATTGCTGTTTATTATTTATATGTATTTTCATTAAAAAAATGCGCGAAACAATGTGCACCGTTGCGGACAATTCGGACTGGCAAATTGTATCCTAAATGCCAAATGAACCTCAGAGTAATAAAAAACCTATTTGAAAGTTTGTTTACATAAATATGACTTTTAGCTCCAAGATACGACGACATGATACTGAATCGGGAAATCGGGAAATCGAAGGCCTGGGAAGACCCAGGCCTTCCCGATTTTGCCGATTCCCGGCCACCGTAGGCGCGGGCTTGCGGACGACGGGTAATGGGTAGCTCGCCGTCCGGTAAGGACCAGGCCCGGGTCGACGGCGCGTTATGTTCCACGCGCGCCTCAAAGAGATGTCAGAAGTGACGGGGTCCAATACGGCCGATGCCGCCGGGGTCGCGGGTTGTTCGAAAGAGATACCGTGGCCCTGGCACAGGCAACTGAAGGAACACGTGTGGGTTTTAGTCAGTAAAAGTCTGACACGCCCTCCCGCTCCGCCCATAGCGAGAGAAGTCATTTGATGGTTTCCCATCCACAAAAAAAAAGACCTTCCCGATTTCGCTTAGTAGTTACCACAAGCATTAATTTGAATACACTCTGTTGCTTTTACAGGAATTAAACGACCCTGAATTAGTGCATAAGCTGAAAGATAGATTAAAAACTTTGGGCATGTTGGAGTGCAGTTTATGTAACATGCAAATAAAGAAGTTTAACCGATTCATGGAACACATTAAGTACTGTATACGAAAGAAGGTAGTTTATTTTTCTTACTTTGTACTGAAATATCCCCATAATAAATTAAAGAACCTTGTACGTTTGGTTCGAGTATTTATTGAAGTTTTTTAAGGAACGACTGATTATTTTTTCGCGTTTACGATGTTGGTCCCATGGAGAAAGTCGTTCAGTTTGATGGTCTGGACCCACACCCTTAATTTTGACCATTCTGATTCACCTTGTATTCATGTTTATCTGCTAATCAATGATGTCTTTACCTGGCTAGAGAAGAAAAGTTAAAAAAAAATTTTTTCTTTCCATTTTATATTTATTTTTGTTTATTTTAGCTTTCAAACGTGGACAAAAAACCAGATAAGCCCACTCGCAAATCAAGAATAGCACTAGACGACAATGTTACATGTGGCGTCTGCCAGATAACTATACAGTCTTCTAAATGGCTTGAACATATAGGAAATATCCATGATTATTTAGCTTGGAAGCAAGGACAAGATGCTTTGGTGAGTATTTGTTTAATTGTCTATGATAACCAATGACTATACAGCCTCTTGACTGCTCATACAGGCGACTCAGGCTCATAAATGAAATTGCACTTATAACAATAAGAGTGGCCATTTTAGTTTTGACCAGTTATTGTATTGGAGTACACGCGGTTAATTTGATACCTTTTAAAACAATTCTGCACAAATCAATTTGCCTAGCCTTTTCCCAACTATGTTGGGGTCGGCTTCCAGTCTAACCGGATGCAGCTGAATACCATTATTTTACATGGAGCGACTGCCTATCTGACCTCCACAACCCATTAACTGGTTAATACGATACCCCTTGGTAAGACTGATTGTCAGACTTACGGGCTTCTGACGACCCGTAACGACTGTCAAAGATCCACGAATGACAGCCGGGACCAACGGCTTAACGTGCTTTCCGAGGCACGGAGGAGTCTCGGTATGTAAAGGTGGTCACCCATCCACGGATCAACCCCGGCAAGCGTAGCTTAACCTGATGGAGCGACCCGTGCGGCTGTTATTACTTAGCCACGAGCTCCTCCACAATTCTGCACAAATAAAAACAATGTTCAATTAAATGGTGTTGTAAATCGTCTAGAAAATCCAGCTATAAAAAAGATGGGATAACTTTTCAACGGTAAGTATATTCATAACTAGCTTCTGCCCGCGGCTTCGCCCGCGTGGTATGTCGATAAAAAAGTAAGTTTAAAAACTAAAACCTGACTACTGAAAATTCACGCGCTAAAAAGTATGAAATTAGAAAATATTCTCATTTGAAATTAGAAAAAGACAGACAAACTAAAAATCCGGAGACACACGTAATCTGTTCGATTTATACCCTTACATGACATTTTGGGTAGGTTTGGAGAGAAATGTTTGGCTCACATAGAATCCGAGGCGTGATTTTAGAAATTATTCCCAATTATCGGGTACGTGCAAGCAAAGTCGCGAGCAATAGCTAACAATATATATATTTTTGAAATGTGCTAATTAAGCCCTTTCATTTGATACACGACATCATTAAAAAAAATGAGTTCTTGACTTTCATGTCCACTAGAGGGCGGACGCCATATTCTATTTATTGTGACGTCACATAGCTTATAACCAACGGACAATCAAGACGCTTCCAACGATACTTCATTTGTCAAATTATGTTAAATAGTTTAGAAGTTATGATGGAAAAGATGAACATACCTACATACATATACATACATACCGGTCAAAATCATAACCCTCCTTTTTGCTTCGCCGTAGTCGGGTAAAAAGTTGCCTATATACTTTTCCAGGTCATAGTCTACCAGTGTGCCAAATTTCATCCAAATCCGTTCAGCCGCTTTAGTGTGAAAGCGTAACAAACAAATAAACTCACTTTCACATTATAATATTGTGGAGATCAAACTTTAAACTCTATCTGTTGCATAAACAGTTACATATTCCATCTAAATTCAGAACATTATTAAGCAAGCATGCAAGCATGACACAATCACATGTAAAATTCTAGTGGTAGGGAAGGGGCACAAAGCAAACACATTTCCCGATTATAATTTACTAGCTTTTGCCAGCGGCTTGGCCCGCGTGGTATGTCGATAAAAAGTAGCTTATGTCCTATTCCAGGTCATGGTCTACCCGTGTGCTAAATTTCAGCCAAATCCGTTCAGCCGTTTTAGCGTGAAAGCGTTACAAACAAACAAGCCAAAAAACAAACTCACTTTAGCATTTATGTATAGTAGTAGCTGCGCCCCGCGGTTTCACCCGTGTAGACCGGGATAAAAAGTAGCCTATGTGTTAATACAGGGTATAAGCTATCTATATACCAAATTTCATCCAAATCGGTCCAGCTGTTAGAGCATGAAGAAGTAACAAACATACACACACACTCACAAACTTTCGTCTTTATAATAATAGGGGTTAAAGTATGAAATTGCCGTTTATTGTATTAGGAACTTCGAATTGACATAGAACCTTCATGGTTTGAGATTTTTGAGTGAAACTTTTTTCACATGGTACCTATGAAGTTCTTCTTTTAAAAAATGTGCAACATTCGATTATCGACTTTCAGTTGTTTTTTTTATTCAGCTTAGACAAGAAAGTTGGATACTTCGAAAATTCGAGTTATTTTTGAATACGAGTTCCGACGCGGAACTAACGCGGCAGAAACAGCTCGCAATATCAATGTTGCGTTTGGAGAGGGGACTGCTAATGAACGCACCGTGCGATTTTGGTTTAAACGCTTTCGTGATGGAAACTTTGATTTGAAGAACGAACCACGTGGAACACCGCCCACACAGGTGAATAACAATGAATTGAAAGAGATGGTGGAAGCCGATCCGAGCCAAACTACCCAGGAATTAGCGGCAAGGTTTAACGTTACCTTACCAACACTATTGACTCATTTGCGTCAAATCAATAAAATAAAAAAAATATGAGAAATGGGTGCCTCATGTTTTGACTGATCTGCAGAAAGAAACGAGTGTTGAAACTTGTGTTGCCTTGTTGAATCGATACAGAAATGAAGGAATATTGGATCGAATTGTGACATGTGATGAAAAGTGGATTCTTTACGATAATCGTAAGCGAAAAATGCTATGGCTGACCCCAGGTCAAACGCCGCAACAGTGTCCTAAAGCAAAGCTTACCAATAAAAAGGTAATGGTAACTGTTTGGTGGTCTCAGCATGGTGTTATTCACTATAGCTTTCTCCGATCTGGTCAAGCAATAACGGCAGATGTCTACTGTGCCGAACTCCGAACAATGATAGCAAAACTAGCAGTGAAACAGCCCCGACTCATGAATCGATCTTCACCATTATTGCTCCATGATAACGCGAGACCTCATACAGCACGAGAAACCGTTTTGACTCTACAGGAACTGCAATTAGAAACCATTCGTCACCCTCCGTATTCGCCAGACCTTGCTCCAACGGACTACCATTTTTTTCGTGATTTGGACAATTTTCTACGTTATAAAAAGTTTTCTTCTCAGGAGGCAGTACAAAATGCTTTCACACAGTTTGTCGAATCTAGATCACGAGAGTTCTATCGCAAAGGCTTATATGACCTTCCTATTAGATGGCAGCAATGTATAGATAATAATGGTAATTATTTTGATTAAATAAATATGTTAAATTAAAAAAAAAAAACGAATTTCAATTTCCCCTAATATTAGTGTGATTTAATAATACGAAGGGGGATCAAAAGTAGTGAGAACGACATACTCCTTGGTAAGAAAAAAAATAAATACTGGCAGGCATAGCTCAGATACATATTTGTAATATTAATAAAGAAAAAAAACTTCGATTCTCTTTTGTTTTTTTCTGAATGTAGTCATTTGTATGCTTCGTGTCGGAACGTGTTCTCGAAAAGGGAGAAAAACGATGTGCGAACCGTTATTAAATACCTCTGTTTAAAAAAGTTAACGACGCAAGAGATTCATTGCGATTTGGAGGCAATATTAGGAGTCTGCTCCGCCTTATTCCACTGTCGCAAGGTGGGCTTCTCAATTTCGAGTAGGGAGAACGAGCACGGAAGACGAACATCGTTGCGGCCGTCCATCGACGTCAGTCACCCAAGAAAATGTTGCGAAAGTCGAGAAAATTGTATTGAGCGATCGAAGAGTTGCCATCCGATACTTAATTCAAGAAACGGGCATTTCATATGGAAGTATTCAATCCATATTGAAACAATCTTTGAATATGAGAAAAGTCTCCGCAAGATAGGTGCCGAGAATGTTAACCGACAGTCAGAAACAAAATCGACTTGACATTTCGAAGATATTGGTGCCGATTCTCTTGTCACAAATGCCACTAAACTAGACTAAAAATCACTAAAATTTAGTTTATTCCTGTCAAACGACGATTTCCCATTCTGAAATTGACTAAAGTGACACAACTTAACTATATTTTAGTTTGACAGGACTAAGATTGTACGGAGTTATTAGTTTAGTGAAAATGGCAATTTTGCTATTCTGAATTTGACTGTTTTCACATGGTTTTCACCTAAAATTTTAATTGTCAAACTAAATCAGACTATGTTTAATCGCGATTAAAAAGGTGTGGAATAAAATTAGTTGATATGAACAAAAATTCACACCGAGACCTTGACTTCGGATGCAAAAACAGTAGTGTATTTTTTTCTTTTCTTTTGCATATATCTCGAAAACGGTGAGTCCTATCGCAAAAATAATGAAAATTTGGCCCCCCTTTATAAAACCCATGAACCCCTATGACTCAACATGTAGGCACCAAAAAAAAAAGTACCAAAAAAAAAAGGTACCAAAAAAAAGGTACCAAAAAAAAGGTACCAAAAAAAAGGTAAAGGTAGGTACCTACATTCCATATAAAACACGTTGAAGCTGCCCCCTCCCTGCGCCCCTCCAGCTCTAAAAGATATTTGACCCAGTAACGACAGCGATGTCGGTGAACAAAATATGACAAGCCTGTCACTTCATAGTGATTTCGTTAGTTCCAATTAAAGCCACCGGGTCAAATATACTACAGGCACTATACCACGCGGAGTCACGATTGTCAAACTCGATTTTAGTTGTGTCAAAATTGTTATTAAATTTAGAGGTTTTTTTTGTCAGAATAGCTCTAAGATTCTCATAGCAAAAAGTAAGGAATTTTAGTGATAGTTTAGTTAGTTTAGTTCGGTGTACAACAGAATCGGCACCATTGTTGGACAAGTTTCAAGAAGATTCTGAAAACTTTTTGTCTCGTTTCGTAACCATGGACGAAACATGGGTCCATCATTTTGATCCCGAGATAAAACAGTAATCTTCGCAATGGAAACGGCCATCATCACCAACCCCGAAGAAGTTTCGTGCCGTGGCATCGGCTGGCAAGGTTATGGCCTCAATATTTTGGGCCTCAGAAGGGATATTGTTGATTGATTACCTGGAGCGTGTAACCACTATTACAGGCCAATATTATGCAGCTTTAATTCCTAAGTTGAGGAATGCCATCAAAGAGAAAAGGAGAGGGAAACTTCGAAGGGGCGTGCTGTTTCATCACGACAACGCACCCGCGCACAGGTCGGCAGTTGCGATGGCTGCCATTCAGCAAGCTGGCTTCGAATTGGTTGACCACCCCCCTTATTCACCAGATCTGGCGCCTAGCGATTTTTATCTGTTCCCCAAATTGAAAGAATACTTAAGGGGAAACAGGTACGAAGACGATAACGAGGTGATGGATGCCGTGGAGAGCTTTTTGCAGGACCAAAACAAAACTTTTTTTTTGAAAGGGATTGAAGTCTTGGAAAAGCGCTGGACTCGGTGTGTAGAGAGACTCGGAGACTATGTAGAAAAATTAATTATTAAGTTATCAATAGTCATTATAATCTATCTCATTCTCACTACTTTTTGATCCCCCCTCGTATTATGAATAGTTGCAGGGCTCAAGCTAAACTGGTTGTTTACGTAAAATAACACAAAAATGTACACCGCGTTGATGTCTTTTTGAAAAGTCCCTTTCTCTCATTAGGGTATTGTCAATACGTCTGTCCCTTTCTATCTGAACTAATGCTGTAGTGTTGTGACAACTTCAAAACAGTAGTCAGTTAGGAAATGTCGACTCCAGCTAGCTTGTTAAATAATAACGTGTAAAAGTGATTTTTAAATCCTAATTGCACAATAAATTATTTGAATTTCATTTATGAGAATTTATTGAACTTTCCGACAGGGATTTACATTGCTATTATTAGGGTTCCGTACAAAAATGGTAAAAAGGAACCGTTACGGTGCGGCTCAGTCTGTCTGACCGTCTTTCATAGCTAGATATTTCAAGAACTACTAATGCTATCAACTTGAAATTTGGAACAGTTTTAGATGACGTTTGGCATTACGAAAGAAATAAAAATATAATAATATAATATTTAATTTTTTTTATATATAATATTTTTTGCAACAGAGACTGAAAAGGGGTCTTAAAAATTCGAAGTGTGGTTACTAGGGCATGTGGGGTATCACATGAAAGAGCGCTGTTTGCACATTCTCAAACATTGTTTTTCTTTTTTTAGGCCGCATAGTTTTCGACTTTTGATGAAAAATGTAAAAAAAAATACCGTTCCCCCCTTATCTCCGAAGTTTGTATAGAGAAAAATCGGAAATTATTTTATGTGATAGAAGTTTATGTAAAGATTACAGGAAAAATAATACGATGTCTCTAAATAGCACACTTTTTCTGAAATACGGAACCCTCGGTGTGCGAGTCCGACTCGCTCTTGACCGTTTTTTTTATTAGACATACTTTCAGTCGATTAATTTTTCAATCGTCAAATAACTATTTATGGAATAAATATGGCGTTTTGACAGCTTCTGTATAGAAAATAAATGTCAAACTGTCATATTTATTCTTCAGATAAAAGTTATCTGACTATTGAAAAATCACCCCTAATTAAACAAAGTTTAATTTGAAGTGTATCTTCAATGTTTTATTTGGATCCAGTTACATCCTACTCGTATCAGTATAGTTTAAAAAAATGTAGAATTAATAGACGTGATTTTATCGATATCGATATTATTGTTGCAAAACTGACTTATTTATCACTATGTTTGGAATATTCGCCCTGACATGGTTGCATCGGCCATTCACAGCCGCTGTATTTTCTTCGTCCCCCGGCCCGCAGTGCTGAGTCGTGTGCCTAGACGATATCGGTCTATCAGCTCTCAAGTAGTTTAATTCTTTTTGATGATAACATTGCTGTGTATCAGTCTATGCCCACCCAAAACTACTTAGCCGAAAATATAGCACATCGACAATAATTAAAAGTTCGGTCGTCGTCTCTGTCACTCATACCTGTGTGACAGTCTCTTTATAAAGCGTCGTCTCTGTCACTGGTACCTGTGTAACAGTCGCTTTGTGGAGCGTCGTCTCTGTCAATTCATACCTGTGTGATAGTCTCTTTGTAGAGCGTCGTCTCTGTCACTCATACCTGTGTGACAGTCTCTTTATAAAGCGTCGTCTCTGTCACTGGTACCTGTGTAACAGTCGCTTTGTGGAGCGTCGTCTCTGTCAATTCATACCTGTGTGATAGTCTCTTTGTAGAGCGTCGTCTCTGTCACTCATACCTGTATGACAGTCTGTTTATAAAGCGTCGTCTCTGTCACTGGTACCTGTGTAACAGTCGCTTTGTGGAGCGTCGTCTCTGTCAATTCATACCTGTGTGACAGTCTCTTTGTAGAGCGTCGTCTCTGTCACTCAGACCTATGTGACAGTCTTTTTGTAGAGCGTCGTCTATGCCACTCGTACTTGTGTGACAGTCTCTTTATAAAGCGTCGTCTCTGTCACTGGCACCTGTGTAACAGTCGCTTTGTGGAGCGTCGTCTCTGTCAATTCATTCCTGTGTGACAGTCTCTTTGTAGAGCGTAGTCTCTGTCACTCAGACCTATGTGACAGTCTCTTTGTAGAGCGTCGTCTATGTCACTCATACCTGTGTGACAGTCTCTTTATAAAGCGTCGTCTCTATCACTGGTACCTGTGTAACAGTCGCTTTGTGGAGCGTCGTCTCTGTCAATTCATACCTGTGTGAGTCTCTTTGTAGAGCGTCGTCTCTGTCACTCATACCTGTGTGACAGTCTCTTTATAAAGCGTCGTCTCTGTCACTGGTACCTGTGTAACAGTCGCTTTGTGGAGCGTCGTCTCTGTCAATTCATACCTGTGTGATAGTCTCTTTGTAGAGCGTCGTCTCTGTCACTCATACCTGTATGACAGTCTGTTTATAAAGCGTCGTCTCTGTCACTGGTACCTGTGTAACAGTCGCTTTGTGGAGCGTCGTCTCTGTCAATTCATACCTGTGTGACAGTCTCTTTGTAGAGCGTCGTCTCTGTCACTCAGACCTATGTGACAGTCTTTTTGTAGAGCGTCGTCTATGCCACTCGTACTTGTGTGACAGTCTCTTTATAAAGCGTCGTCTCTGTCACTGGTACCTGTGTAACAGTCGCTTTGTGGAGCGTCGTCTCTGTCAATTCATTCCTGTGTGACAGTCTCTTTGTAGAGCGTAGTCTCTGTCACTCAGACCTATGTGACAGTCTCTTTGTAGAGCGTCGTCTATGTCACTCATACCTGTGTGACAGTCTCTTTATAAAGCGTCGTCTCTATCACTGGTACCTGTGTAACAGTCGCTTTGTGGAGCGTCGTCTCTGTCAATTCATACCTGTGTGAGTCTCTTTGTAGAGCGTCGTCTCTGTCACTCATACCTGTGTGACAGTCTCTTTATAAAGCGTCGTCTCTGTCACTGGTACCTGTGTAACAGTCGCTTTGTGGAGCGTCGTCTCTGTCAATTCATACCTGTGTGACAGTCTCTTTGTAGAGCGTCGTCTCTGTCACTCAGACCTATGTGACAGTCTTTTTGTAGAGCGTCGTCTATGCCACTCGTACTTGTGTGACAGTCTCTTTATAAAGCGTCGTCTCTGTCACTGGTACCTGTGTAACAGTCGTTTTGTGGAGCGTCGTCTCTGTCAATTCATTCCTGTGTGACAGTCTCTTTGTAGAGCGTCGTCTCTGTCACTTAGACCTATGTGACAGTCTCTTTGTAGAGCGTCGTCTATGTCACTCATACCTGTGTGACAGTCTCTTTATAAAGCGTCGTCTCTGTCACTGGTACCTGTGTGACAGTCTCTTTGTAGAGCGTCGTCTCTGTCAATTCATACCTGTGTGACAGTCTCTTTGTAGAGCGTCGTCTCTGTCACTCATACCTGTGTGACAGTCTCTTTATAAAGCGTCGTCTCTATCACTGGTACCTGTGTAACAGTCGCTTTGTGGAGCGTCGTCTCTGTCAATTCATACCTGTGTGAGTCTCTTTGTAGAGCGTCGTCTCTGTCACTCATACCTGTGTGACAGTCTGTTTATAAAGCGTCGTCTCTGTCACTGGTACCTGTGTAACTGTCGCTTTGTTGAGCGTCGTCTCTGTCAATTCATACTTGTGTGACAGTCTCTTTGTAGAGCGTCGTCTCTGTCACTCAGACCTATGTGACAGTCTTTTTGTAGAGCGTCGTCTATGTCACTCGTACTTGTGTGACAGTCTCTTTATAAAGCGTCGTCTCTGTCACTGGTACCTGTGTAACAGTCGCTTTGTGGAGCGTCGTCTCTGTCAATTCATACCTGTGTGACAGTCTCTTTGTAGAGCGTCGTCTATGTCACTCATACCTGTGTGACAGTCTCTTTATAAAGCGTCGTCTCTGTCACTGGTACCTGTGTAACAGTCGCTTTGTGGAGCGTCGTCTCTGTCAATTCATTCCTGTGTGACAGTCTCTTTGTAGAGCGTCGTCTCTGTCACTTAGACCTATGTGACAGTCTCTTTGTAGAGCGTCGTCTATGTCACTCATACCTGTGTGACAGTCTCTTTATAAAGCGTCGTCTCTGTCAATTCATACCTGTGTGACAGTCTCTTTGTAGAGCGTCGTCTCTGTCACTCAGACCTATGTGACAGTCTTTTTGTAGAGCGTCGTCTATGCCACTCGTACTTGTGTGACAGTCTCTTTATAAAGCGTCGTCTCTGTCACTGGCACCTGTGTAACAGTCGCTTTGTGGAGCGTCGTCTCTGTCAATTCATTCCTGTGTGACAGTCTCTTTGTAGAGCGTAGTCTCTGTCACTCAGACCTATGTGACAGTCTCTTTGTAGAGCGTCGTCTATGTCACTCATACCTATGTGACAGTCTCTTTGTAGAGCGTCGTCTATGTCACTCATACCTGTGTGACAGTCTCTTTATAAAGCGTCGTCTCTATCACTGGTACCTGTGTAACAGTCGCTTTGTGGAGCGTCGTCTCTGTCAATTCATACCTGTGTGAGTCTCTTTGTAGAGCGTCGTCTCTGTCACTCATACCTGTGTGACAGTCTCTTTATAAAGCGTCGTCTCTGTCACTGGTACCTGTGTAACAGTCGCTTTGTGGAGCGTCGTCTCTGTCAATTCATACCTGTGTGATAGTCTCTTTGTAGAGCGTCGTCTCTGTCACTCATACCTGTATGACAGTCTGTTTATAAAGCGTCGTCTCTGTCACTGGTACCTGTGTAACAGTCGCTTTGTGGAGCGTCGTCTCTGTCAATTCATACCTGTGTGACAGTCTCTTTGTAGAGCGTCGTCTCTGTCACTCAGACCTATGTGACAGTCTTTTTGTAGAGCGTCGTCTATGCCACTCGTACTTGTGTGACAGTCTCTTTATAAAGCGTCGTCTCTGTCACTGGTACCTGTGTAACAGTCGCTTTGTGGAGCGTCGTCTCTGTCAATTCATTCCTGTGTGACAGTCTCTTTGTAGAGCGTAGTCTCTGTCACTCAGACCTATGTGACAGTCTCTTTGTAGAGCGTCGTCTATGTCACTCATACCTGTGTGACAGTCTCTTTATAAAGCGTCGTCTCTATCACTGGTACCTGTGTAACAGTCGCTTTGTGGAGCGTCGTCTCTGTCAATTCATACCTGTGTGAGTCTCTTTGTAGAGCGTCGTCTCTGTCACTCATACCTGTGTGACAGTCTCTTTATAAAGCGTCGTCTCTGTCACTGGTACCTGTGTAACAGTCGCTTTGTGGAGCGTCGTCTCTGTCAATTCATACCTGTGTGACAGTCTCTTTGTAGAGCGTCGTCTCTGTCACTCAGACCTATGTGACAGTCTTTTTGTAGAGCGTCGTCTATGCCACTCGTACTTGTGTGACAGTCTCTTTATAAAGCGTCGTCTCTGTCACTGGTACCTGTGTAACAGTCGTTTTGTGGAGCGTCGTCTCTGTCAATTCATTCCTGTGTGACAGTCTCTTTGTAGAGCGTCGTCTCTGTCACTTAGACCTATGTGACAGTCTCTTTGTAGAGCGTCGTCTATGTCACTCATACCTGTGTGACAGTCTCTTTATAAAGCGTCGTCTCTGTCACTGGTACCTGTGTGACAGTCTCTTTGTAGAGCGTCGTCTCTGTCAATTCATACCTGTGTGACAGTCTCTTTGTAGAGCGTCGTCTCTGTCACTCATACCTGTGTGACAGTCTCTTTATAAAGCGTCGTCTCTATCACTGGTACCTGTGTAACAGTCGCTTTGTGGAGCGTCGTCTCTGTCAATTCATACCTGTGTGAGTCTCTTTGTAGAGCGTCGTCTCTGTCACTCATACCTGTGTGACAGTCTGTTTATAAAGCGTCGTCTCTGTCACTGGTACCTGTGTAACTGTCGCTTTGTTGAGCGTCGTCTCTGTCAATTCATACTTGTGTGACAGTCTCTTTGTAGAGCGTCGTCTCTGTCACTCAGACCTATGTGACAGTCTTTTTGTAGAGCGTCGTCTATGTCACTCGTACTTGTGTGACAGTCTCTTTATAAAGCGTCGTCTCTGTCACTGGTACCTGTGTAACAGTCGCTTTGTGGAGCGTCGTCTCTGTCAATTCATACCTGTGTGACAGTCTCTTTGTAGAGCGTCGTCTATGTCACTCATACCTGTGTGACAGTCTCTTTATAAAGCGTCGTCTCTGTCACTGGTACCTGTGTAACAGTCGCTTTGTGGAGCGTCGTCTCTGTCAATTCATTCCTGTGTGACAGTCTCTTTGTAGAGCGTCGTCTCTGTCACTTAGACCTATGTGACAGTCTCTTTGTAGAGCGTCGTCTATGTCACTCATACCTGTGTGACAGTCTCTTTATAAAGCGTCGTCTCTGTCACTGGTACCTGTGTAACAGTCGCTTTGTGGAGCGTCGTCTCTGTCAATTCATACCTGTGTGACAGTCTCTTTGTAGAGCGTCGTCTCTGTCACTCAGACCTGTGTGACAGTCTCTTTATAAAGCGTCGTCTCTGTCACTGGTACCTGTGTAACAGTCGCTTTGTGGAGCGTCGTCTCTGTCAATTCATACCTGTGTGACAGTCACTTTGTAGAGCGTCGTCTCTGTCACTCAGACCTATGTGACAGTCTCTTTGTAGAGCGTCGTCTATGTCACTTATACCTGTGTGACAGTCTCTTTATAAAGCGTCGTCTCTGTCACTGGTACCTGTGTAACAGTCGCTTTGTGGAGCGTCGTCTCTGTCAATTCATACCTGTGTGACAGTCTCTTTGTAGAGCGTCGTCTCTGTCACTCAGACCTGTGTGACAGTCTCTTTATAAAGCGTCGTCTCTGTCACTGGTACCTGTGTAACAGTCGCTTTGTGGAGCGTCGTCTCTGTCAATTCATACCTGTGTGACAGTCACTTTGTAGAGCGTCGTCTCTGTCACTCAGACCTATGTGACAGTCTCTTTGTAGAGCGTCGTCTATGTCACTCGTACTTGTGTGACAGTCTCTTTGTAGAGCGTCGTCTCTGTCATTCATATCTGTGTGAAAGTCTCTTTGTAGAGCGTCGACTCTGTCACTCGTACCTGTGTGACAGTCTCTTTGTAAAGCGTCGACTCTGTCACTTGTACCTGTGTGTCATATTAATGCCCGGGTACTGTACTTTGGTTAACTAATTAGGTAGCTGTCGAAATTATCTATACTTATTATAAAATAAAGTCGCTTTTCGTGTCAGTCTGCGTGGCCGCGTTGTTCTTCTAAATTACCCAACGGATTTTGTTACGGTTTTCACTATAATTTAGAAAATTTATTCTGGAAGGTTTATATGTATATTACATTAATATTTAACTTATATATAATATAGAAACCTTCATGTTTTGTCAAGTCGTAAAAATAGTGCGAATCAGGGCCGAGTCGCTAGTATCAAATTTCTTATATTTATTTATTCTTATATATTTTTTTTTATTCTTATATTTATTTATTTATTATTATATTCTTATATTTATTTTTATAAATAATAATTAAAACAAAAATTTGCGTTTATCTTTTCAGAATTTGGATAATGAATCAGAAGTTTGGCAACACCTGCAGAACATTATTAGGCTGAATGGAAGTTTGACTTGTTACAAATGCGGGTTGCAACGCAGTCGTGTCAAGACGTATCAGGCGCACATAAAAACTTGTGATGGAAGTAGGGTGAGTAGAGTTATTAATGTACAGTAAAGGAATTAGTGCAGTGGTGGCTCAGTGGTAACCGTCCCGACTTACGAGCAGTGTAGGTCGTAGGTTCGAACCCAAGCATTACTTTGTGTAATTTATTTCATCACCGCTACTCTCAAAACGGTGAAGGAAAAAATCGTGAGGAAACCTGCATGTCCTAGAACCAAAAATTCGAAGACATGTGACATCTACCAACCCGCACTGGAGCCGCTTGGTGGATTTTAGCCCACTAGCCGTTGCCCGCGGCTTCGCCCGCGTGGATGTCGGAATTTCTCCCACGGGAACCTACTACCGGGATAAATAGTATCCTATGTGTTAATCCAGGTTATAAACTATCTGTGTGCCAAATTTCATCCAAATCCGTTCAGCCGTTTTTGCGTGATTGAGTAACAAACATCCAAACATCTTCACAAACTTTCACATTTATAATATTAGTAGAAATCCCTCTCACTGAGAGGAGGTCTAATTATGCTAAAGAAATTAAAAGGTTGAGCATCTTAAAGTCAATTTTTACTAGCATGGGGCTTATTAATTTTCCAATGTTATAAATTAATGACAGAAGCTGACATGTACCCAATATCCAGAAAAGGTCTACTTGAAAATTGCCTCACCCTGTGGGCTCCACTAGCGTTCATCAAGTATGATGATAGTGACAAATGGAAATGATCCTGAAACTGCATTGGAAATAAGACGACGCTATAACTAATCTCTATGTATTTTACTTCAGTTACCTTTGGAGGAATCCTCAATAAGCGTCGATTTGAACTCGTCAACTATTCCTGAAAATAAAACTGCTGAAGCCATTACTGTGAAGTGTGGAGTCTGTGAGAAGAATGTGGCACCCTCGGACTGGATTGAGCATATTTCCAAAGAACATAATTATTTGGCCTGGCAGGAAGGTGACACACCATTGGTACGTATTTATAAGGGTTTAATTGAAACTCTCTTCAACCCACTTCGCTAATGGCTTATTACGGAAGTCAGAACCTGTGAATTTTGTTGAAAATTATCGCTTTTCCTTTATAAAATCGGCTATTATTTGGGAGTTGTGGTCTGGCTTCCCTGTCTTATCTATGTTTAGACCGTGTAAATGTTTAAAACTTAAGAAATACCACTTGTCTGTTTCAGGATTTGGAAGAAGAAGAAGCAGTGTGGAATCACTTGCAGCAATTCATCCGACAAAACGGTGGATTAACTTGTCACAAATGTGGCTTAGTGCGCAAACGCGTCAAACTATATTTGACTCATGTTGAAATGTGTGATGGCACAAACGTAAGTACCGCTCACGCATGTAAGTAGGTAGCTAACTATGTTGGGGTCGGCTTACAGTCTAACCGAGTGCAGCTGAATACCAGTATTTTACATGGAGCGACTGCCTATCTGACCTCCACAGTTGTGGCAGTTGTAGCGGTTGTAGCAGTTGCTAATAAAATAAAGCTACCTCATACATTGATCAGCGGCCATACTATGAAATCTCATAGTGTTCGGTTGCGAAAAAGAGACAGTACTTATTCATTCATCTCTCTCTCTTGAGTGGCTCCAACTCGTCATATGTACGGCTACTTATAATCTAACTAAGAGCGGTATTTATATGATACGGAGTATTACTGAGGCCAATCTTTATTCTTCATTAAGTAGCTAGAAACTGTGACAGGTGCAATAAAAATCAGGAATATTTCATCTAAATGAGTTTGTTTTAGAGGATGACAATAAACATGTCTTATCTATTTAGATTATGGTCTATAACGCATTTATTTTTCAGAGCCAAGTGGATAATTCGTCTAATGATATCAGTTTGAACACTACAACTAAGACAACTGACTTGGATACTACAGCTAAATCTACTGACGAATGGTATGAAGTACCAATAGAACAGGAAGAAAGGAAAATTGTGAAATGTGGAGCTTGTAGTGAAGAGGTGCCAATCCTGGAATGGATGCAGCATATCGGCAAGGAACACGATTACTTAGCGTGGCAAGATGGAGCTACACCATTGGTAAGTGTTTACTTTTACTTTTAAATGGAAGTCCACATAACCTAAAAATAACATATAATATCATCCACACAAACCACACACACCCAACCATACACCCACACCGTACATTTGTCAATGAATTGTAAGAGGAAGGCGCCTGAGTCTTTTCACTCACTCCTTCTCACTCACTCTGTATCAAATAATTATATGATGGCGTTTTTTTTTGTTCTTTTTATTTTTATGTTTCGGTTGAGATGGACGATTTGTATTTGACTTTTTGATAAAATAAAGATTATTTATTTATTTATTTTAACAGTAAGTAACGCAAAGCAACAGTTGTTGATTTTATAGTTTTTGTAACAGGTTTTGTTCTTCTATATTGCCTAAAGCACTGTTAATTATTTTTAAAGAAATAATAATTCCTGTATGACCAAGATCGGAAGTTTGTATATTTATAATTTTACTAGCTGCGCCCCGCGGTTTCACCCGCGTATACCAGAATAAAAAGTAGCCTATGTGTTAATCCAGGATATAAGCTATCTACATACCAAATTTCATCCAAATCGTTCCAGCCGTTTGAGCGTGAAGAAGTAACAAACCTACACACACACGCACACACACACTCACAAACTTTCGGTTTTATAATATTAGTGTGAAGTGTGATAACACAGTTAAGTATACCAAATGTTTCAGGACGTAGAAAACGAGTTAGAGGTAAAAGTGCATCTCCTTGAAGTATCGAAGCAGGGCGGCGGGCTGGTTTGCAACAAATGCGAAAAAAGAATGAAGTACCCCAAAACGTTTCAGACCCATGTAAAAGAATGCACTCGGCCTACCGTAAGTATACAACAAAAATATTTCCACTATGTTTTCTTTAGTTTACACATTGATGATACTGCCAAGTAACACGCGTGAGGTCTTTTTAATATCGAGGCCTGAGGCAAAAAACGAGAATTTATTTTTTATTAACATGAACGATGAAGATGTGTCAGAGCTATTCTATTCTATCAGAGCTATGTGTGGCCTTAAAAGCACAGACAGTTGTCAACCGTTCTTTGTACGTCAAAAAATTCTTACCTTACCATCGTTGTACATATACGAAACAAATATGTTCGTCAAATCTAACATTTCATTATACAAAATAAATAGCTACTAAAAGTTACTACAGAAAATTACGCGATAAAAATAAGTCAGAACTCGAAGTGACTTATGGCAAAACTGCACTAATGAATAAAAGTACCTTCGTATGGCAAAAAAAATATTTAACAAACTACCTGAAAAAATTAAAACGTTAAATCTAGACAATTTCAAAACGGAACTATTAAAAATATTGATAAATAAATGCTATTACTCACTTCAGGAATATTTGGACGATAATTCTATAATTACTACTTAAGAAAATTATACAGTCTGACGACTTAGAATTTTATTTGACATTAGTATTATTATGACATGTAACATACTCGTAATCTATTTGACATTTTTATTGAATTTGATTCTATTTTCAATTTGTATTGATATTGCACGTTTATTCTATTCTGTTCATGTACCAATAAATATTGATTTTATTACTAATGTGAAGTGTTAAAAGTAAAAATTCGACAATGTTATTTAAATGTATTTGTACGCCTCTGGGCAAAACATAGAGGATCTACCTGCCTGTAACATCTCGCACACTATTGTAATTTAACCTATGTTTACAAATAAAGCATTCTGATTCTGAAAAAAAAAAAAAAAAAAAACGTAATCATCAATGGATTTAAATAAAATACCCTGTACGGAATGTTATTTTTATTAAATAGGAACAACAAACAGCTACAAAATGCAATATTGCAATAGAAAATCATAAATAACTTTTGTAATAATGTAGCCCACAGCGTTGTTCACAGATTACCATTAATAAATAAAACCTTACTCACTAGGAGGTGAACTGTTCATGCATGACAGTTACACTAATACTATAAAAACAATAGAAATAAAAATTAAGTATTTTAAAAAACAACAACAAATAACATAATAATAATAGGAATAAGGCTACTAATGGTCTCCCGCGCGTACAATCAACTGCACGTCAGTAGTAACACTTGAGTTGCGAAAGCTGTCCTTGCTGCTTGTGAAATAAAGACACTGCCAATGTTAAACTGTAACCATTGACGTGTGGTTGACTGTACATTTGGTCCAACGGGCAGATTACTGAAAACAACTTTTTATTTCTTTTACAGACGTGTCCTGAGAGTAAACTGGATACTTCAACGCCGAGTTGGATCGAAATATTAAGTAACAATAAAATTAAAGATGAGCTTCTAACGTGCGGAGTGTGTGCAATACAAATAGAAAGTGAAAAGTGGATCCAGCACATAGAAGCCAAGCATCAGTACTTGGCTTGGGTGGAAGGCCAGCCTCCTTTAGTGAGTTCATAATTTCATAGTAGATTTTGCAAAATATAAGCAAGAAAACATCTTATAAACATATTATAAATTAAAGTCACTGCTCGTGTCTGTCTGTGTGCGGTTAGGTACACAGTTGTCCTTCTAAACTACGTAACGGATTTTGATGCGGTTTTCATTCACCATCATTTAGAGAAACTATGATCATGCATAATTTGAATACAAGAAATAGGAACAAATTAGATCAACCACGTTTCAAATTGTCAAAAGTACACACTTCTTTTATGGGGTACTGTGTAAAAGCTATAATAAAATACCACTCGATATTCTTCAACTACATGAGAAGAAATTTAACAAGAATAATGTACCCAGGATGTTGTATTACTTATCTTGACTTAAAAGAGTGTCCGTGGAACTCCACGGACACTCTTTTAAATCAAGATGCCCAGTTCCAAAACGTAGATCTCTATGGAGAAGAATGGGTAAGAAACTTCTTACCTATTCTTCTCCATAGAGATCTACGTTTTGGAACTGGGCAACTAGCTTCAACTTTCTGACTAACTGACCGACTCTTTGACAATTCAAAAGTGTCTATAATTGGTTTAATTGAAATAAATGCTTTGAGTTTGAGTTTGGTCTGATAAAGAAAGAATCTCGAACAGTCCTTGTGGTGATGTTTGGGGGATGCCTATGTCTAGCAGTTGACGGCTGTTGGCTGAATGATGATGGTGATAGTCGGAAATTTGTTCTTGCCCCCGATTCCTTGTCATTCTATCAAAATGTAGGGCACAACAGACTTTTTTTTCGCGATTTCAGGTTTGGTCCCATAGTAAAAGTTGTTCATAATGATGACTATAATGACCCCTTAAGAGGATAACGGTGATTAAAATTACACCCTGTATGGTAGTCTTCCCCCCGCGCCACACCGCCCCGCAGAAATCACATAGGTAACTTCCAAAAACAATCTCTCACAATTTCAGAACCTCGAAGACGCTGTAATGGTACAAAGACATTTGAACGATATTTCTAAAATGGTGGGAGGTCTGACGTGTATGAAGTGTGGCGTCAAGCGGAAGTACGTCAAGTCGTATTTGCTTCACGTAGACTCGTGCCAGGGGAAACTCAACACTGGCGAGCTTTCCTTCGCGTTGATGAGTAAAGGTAAGATATGTTATTTATTTTTAAACTTGGCTACTGTATACAACTCGTTTGCGTTTGTGAGATAGAGTGCTGAAAAAGACGGGGTTAAAGAAAATGAAGTATACCGAAAGGAGCGAAAAAAAAGAATGCGCTTGCGCCAAAAACGCAAAGCTGTGTCTTATTGGTCCTAGAGTAATTATATTCTTAACAAATTTTTATTTTTTTCTTCCAGATGTCGTTGAATGTGCTATCTGTGCTGCAACAATGGAGCCCAAAGACTGGCGGGCTCACGCTATGGCGGCACACTACAACATTGCCTGGCTGGTTGGAGACAATCCCATTGTAAGTCTTGATCATCAATGCATTACTTTTTGATATCCATCCTTACTTATTCCACAAAATATGTATGTTTGGTATAATAACAGATAGTCTAATTTCATTTGACATAACTTTCATATGATATAATTTTCATATGCTGTATAAATATTTAACCTAATTTCATATGATATAATGTAATATTTGATATAATTTTCATTTTCTCTAATTACATTTAGTATAACGTTCATTTCATATACCTAATTTTCAAATTGTATAATGCTCTTTTTATATAATGTTCATTTGACCTAACTTCCATATTAACTAATTTAGGTAACGTATAGTTCTTGAGTAAAGCAAATTATATTGTAACCTAACCTCAAAACAATAAAGTTGCTTCTGCATCGTCTCCGGCGCTGCGGGAAGTGCAACCCCTTCGCCCTTACGTAACAAAACATAGGCACCCGTGCGAGCCGTAGCGGCTGAGGCTGGTCGCCTCTGGCGACCAGCAAGCCGAAGTTGCGGAGGTGAGAGAGGTTTGTTACAGCAGGCGGGGGTTGCTCTCCCTCCGCGCCTCCGGTTTTTATAACACACTCTAGGGTAGGAGTCAAAAGACTACGTAAAGTCGTGGTGCCCCGATTCGGTTTTGGAACAGATTCAACCTATTAACTACAAGCCGGTATAAATTATGTTGTCGCCATATCGTAGATTTTTTTAATTATTGCAGGCGTTTAAAATCTAATCAGTTTTTGCAAAAATGAAAGTAGACATTTCCAAATTATATTAAACGTGACTTATAGATTTTGAATATTATAGCAACTGAATATTATATTAAATATAGTTTCAAATGTCCATTATATAAACTGTTCATTATACCATATGAAATTAGGTAAAATGAAATTATATCAATAATTCATTATATCATTTGATCGTTATATTAAAAAATATGTCGCATGAATGGCCGTATGTTTTTATTGCGTTGACTTAGTAGCTTGAGTTTTTTAGTACTCCAAGAGACCATAGACTTACGTTATTGATATTAACTTCAACTTGATACCTCCACGCATTCCTGAGAAAAAGGGTCTTGACAGACTGACAGACAGACATATAGACAGACAGACAGACAGACAGACAGACAGACAGACAGACGGACAACGAAGTGATCCTATAAGGGTTCCGTTTTTTCCTTTTGAGATACGGAACCGTAAAAATATATATTAAATGAAATTAGGTCTTGTGATCATTAGAACTTTTGTTATTATATCAAACGTTACACACCCGAACCAAATGCGTGAGAAAAACCATGATCATGTTTTGTCTTTCAGGAAATAAATAATCCGTATGCAGTTGAAAATTATTTGAAAGAGTATGTGCATGCAAACAATAAATTAGTTTGTAAAGTGTGTAAAATAAGCAGGGTATCGTACGTTGGATTTTATGCTCACATCATCGCCTGTGGCAAAACTGATAAGGTTAGTTACATACAGTACAAAATAAATATCATTGCCAGCTATAATTTAATTTGATGTTGCACTACTACTTTGCACTACTTTTGCACTACTACTACACATCTTTTGACCCTAGAAATAAGTTTTAACTTTTGTTTTAACAATAATTTCAGGAAACAGAAATATACAAAGCCGTGTGTGACATATGTAACAATAAGTACTTGCGTATATACAAGAACCAGCACATGACCATGCACAGAGAGAAGGAATACGCGAAGGAACGCAAGCTGCTGGCCGCCAAAGAGCAAGCGCTGAAGAAAGAGGCTGAGGAACCCGTCGACGTCATTCTGAAGGGTCGTAGGAAGGCAGCTGAGAAGTAAGTTTTTTGTTAGATTAACAAGCCGTGGGCCCGATAGGATTTTCTCGGCAAAGGTGACGAACTTCCATCACCTATTTATTAACCTCTTTAGGGGATGGATTTTCACCTAAAGGTTGACTGGTAGAAAATGCCTATGGCATTAAGTCCGCCTTTATACATATTTTGTGTTGAAATATTAAGGACGCTGTTACAAATGGGTAGTCAAATCATTACTTTTTTACATAAAAGCATGTTTAAATAAAATGCTTTACATTCTTAAAATGATTTTTGACCAAATTGTTGATAGATCTGCATGGTACGATTCTGAACTATAAATATAATTTTAGATAGGTACAGTTTCTCAATAATTGTACCGGCCTGAAAATTTTTACTTCGGTACATTTATTGAGAAAATGTAACTATTTAAAATTATATTTATACACTTCTGGACACATCTTTTGGCCCACCTTGTATTTTCAGTTTCGTTTGGTCCTAGCTAAAATTTTATATTAGGTCGAGCAAAAAGTTTTTATGCAGTTTTGAACCTGGCACATTCACAATTTCATTCAATAGTCTTTTTTTGAATTTCGAACACAGAATTTAAAGAAACAAAAGACAATTTGGAGCCTGTTTGTTGATATCAAACAATCGAATACTAAGAAAACTTGGTTTTATTGGTTTACTTGGATTTAATTCTTGAAAAAGTGATTGATATCTTTGGTTTTGCAACAAACATTACTTATTCTTAACATTAAGGTGAGGTTCTATCAATAATCTATGGATACTTCACCTGAAGTCGCCGCCCAAGCTGTGGCACTTATTCAGGCCGGACACAGCCAAAGAAACGTGAGTGCTCAACTTAATTTAAGTCGATCTGCGGTCCGAAATGTTTATCGGAGGTACCTAGAGACTGGCGGCTTTGTTCGTCGCCAAGGAAGGCCACGATCTCGGGTCACAACTGAAAGGCAGGATCGATTCATCGTGACGACCAGCTTGAGAAATCGTCACCTTACCTCCATTGAGATACAAAACCAACTTCGCGACTTCCACGGAGTATCTGTGAGCGCTCGAACTGTTCGGAGAAGGTTAAAAGAACGCGATATGGTACCTCACAAGCCAGCTAATGGCCCCAAACTAACGCGAGCCCACCGAACAGCGCGCCTTCATTTCGCACGCAGTCATTTAAATTGGACACAGCAAGATTGGAGCCGTGTACTCTTTTCTGATGATTCTAAAATTGTGTTACATGGCAATGATGGAAGGAAGAAGGTCTACCGACGTAAGGGAGAGCGTTTCGCACAATGCTGCTTTGAAGAGAGGGTTGCTTATGGCGGTGGCTCATGGACTGTCTGGGGCGGTATATCCGCGAGCGGCAAAACTCAACTTGAGGTTGTTACAGGACCACGGCTGCCAACATTAAATGCTGAAAGGTACATTCGTGAGTGCTTAGAACCTCACGTGAGACCATACGCGGACTATGTGGGCCCAAATTTCCTTTTTATGCATGATAATGCAAGAGCCCATGCGGCCGGCATCGTCAGGGAATATCTTCGGGATGTGAACATTACAGTTATGGACTGGCTAGCCAGAAGCCCAGACATGAACCCTATTGAGCATATGTGGGACGAGCTAAAAAGACGTGTTAGGGCTCGTCAGCCAGTTGCCCAGACGATGCAGGAGTTGAAAACTGCCATAGAAGAGGAATGGGAGATGATCCCTCAAAATTTCATAGAGCGGTTGATACACTCTATGCCTAATCGTATGAGAGCTGTGGTAGATGCACATGGAGGCAACACGCGTTATTAAATTAAACCTTTATTTGATAAAACATGTTTTTTATTCAAAAATCAATTGCCTTTAACAAGGCGCATATCCGACTTGTTAGGCGTAGCTCCATGTCGTATGGTATTCTGAATTCAAATTTAAAACAATACGATCGAAAAAGATGGTAAAATGTATCAGGTTTAAAACTGCATCAACAGTTTTTGTTCAATCTAGCAATCATATTTCGGTAGGGGCCATCGAAACCTAAACTCTAAGGTGGGCCAATAGATGTGTCCAGAAGTGTAGTTCAGAATCGTACCATGCACATCTATCAACAATTTGGCCAAAAACATTTTAAGAATCCAAAGAATTTTATTTAATAAACATACTTTTGTGTAAAAAAGTATTGATTTGACTACCCATTTGTAATAGCGTCCTTAAATAGATAAATACATTTTCAAAAATCCTTAATGCCCACTTTCGCTGTTGAATCTTTTGTGCACAATTTCGTGCTTCTAGACCCAGCGATTTACGCTGTGCGTTGTCTGTGAGTGAATTTAAGATTTTTATTAAGTAAGATGATTAAGGCTGCGCTAGTCGACGCGGTGACGGCTCGAACTCGTTCGTAGGCGTGGCTAAAACGCATCTGTCTCGCCAAAATTCGTGTGAGTAAGCAAGAAGCATGATTTATACCGAAAAATGATATGAACAGACCTTTGGGTGTGTGGTTATTTTTAAAAACTGAATGTATATATATTTACTAATTGAAGTTTGTTTTTTGTACAAACAAAAAAAAAACAAACTCTTCAATTAGCATAGATATACATTCAGTTCTAGAGATTAGAGCGTTCCAAACAATTGAACGCGCTAATCTCTGGAACTACTAGTCGGATTTAAAGAAATCTTTTTGCATATGATACTCCAATATTTGAGGAAGGCTATTTAACATAACGCTACGACACTTATGAGCCGAGAAAAAAGAAAAAAAGTCAGAAAGAACGCGAAAACGAAGTAATAGCGCGGACGGGCGATGCAATGCGATGGGATGGAACGGGGGAACAAGAAATTTTACTTGCACGAAGTCGCGAGCAGATGTTTAAAATAAAATAATTTGAACTCTTGTATAATTCAACTATGCCTGTACGAATTTCGTTTTCATACTCTTGCTGTTACTTATTTACGCCCAATGTTGCGTTAATTTAGTGTTGAAATACTGATCTTTCGGGGCTCATAACTTTCAACAGACTTTTTATTTTACTTTTCTGCTTTCGTACAGGCATCGATAACGACGAGACAAATTGATATCATGCTTAACTTTGGACTTATGTTGTCGAATAATATAGTTATCACCCCACAGCGGTATGGAGAAAGTGCTGACTAGCGCAACCTTAAGCCCCCTTTTCACACGACGTATATTCAGTAAATATATTTGACATCTTCAAGAATATATTTGGTGTGATTGTAATTATTTGTTCTTTTGTTTTTAGAGCGAAGAACGTAATCGAAAAGTATAAAAACAACTTCCATGATGTAAGTTAACTTGTAACTATGCTTTACGTAATTTGAGCTTTTAACAATTTATATTTCTCACATATTTGAATAAAAGACTTCCATATTTTGATTCTCCTAACATTATTGTGCTTTATTCTTCAGGGCAATTACCACTGTTCGAAATGTGGTTTTAATTCTGAAATTGAGAAAGAGCTGTCAGACCACGTGTGCGTAGACGACAAATGGGGCGACGCGACCGATTCTGACGAGTCAGTCAAGTTAGAAAGCTGTTCCGGTGACGATTCTGACGAGTCTGATATTGATTCTAATGTATCTGATGAGGAACGAGAAGCGCGGGAACAAGTGCCTAATAAAAAGAAAAAGCACTCTGATTCTAGTAAGTGATACCATACCATATTAAAAATAAAAAAAATAAAAATTGTTTATTGATACTAGATACATTCACCAATTTGCAGGCTAAAGCGGGTAACAATTGAAATGTATAGTACAATACATGCTGATATTGATTCCCAAACTAAGCTAGAGCTTGTATTTTGGGAAACAATGTTCAGTCATAGTGATGACATACAATATACATTGGAATATACATACTTGAGGACAAAGGTGAAGAATTTGTCGCTGCACGGTGCATATAGTTACAAAATAATACTTCCTAATTATTAAATAATGATATATTACGGTGTAAAGTGCGTGCATGTATCTATGTATGTATGTATGTATTTATCAGTAATAATTATGGGTGAGTGTGTGTGGATGGGTGAGTGTGTGTGGATGGGTGAGTGTCCGAGTGTATGAGTGAGTGTCCGTGTCTATGGGTGAGTGTCCGTGTGTGTGGGTGTACGCAGCCCTACGATGTAAATCTTGGGATCGGTTTCATTACCTCTACGTACTGTGTGTTTAGTTTGTGAGTATGCATCCGTAGTTTTATGCGTGTCTGAAAAAGTTTGCGTGTTGTATATTAATAAATCCTCAGTTTTGTGGTAGTCTAGTTTCAGAAGCCAATCCGTATTTTCGAAAAAAAAATGACGTCATCATCCTTCGTTGATATTATTGAGGTTTCACAGGTACCTGACTAAACTGTAGAGGTAGCTAATACTTGTAGAAAAGAATTCACCGAGGTCTTCGTCTTTTCCAATTTTATCGACCTTGCCCTTTGATCACTTATTATAATGACCATTATTATTTCCTTTATTTAATTTTAAATTTATAACCTACATATAAATTATATTTTTAAATATTAGAATATGGAAACATAGTAGCCCACCGGTATCGGGAACAGGGTCCAAGATACGGCCAGGGCCTTTAGCAGTCAGGGCTCTAGAAAGAGGAACCTCCTAACAATGCGAGCCGTGGCCAGAAGTACCGCTTCCTGAATCAATTAGCCCTTAATCCAGCTGCCCAACGAGAGCCTCCTTAGGTGTTGGCTATTGACTATTATTAATTATTATAGATACTTAATTATTTTGATCATTTTTATTTTCAGGTTCAGCAAAAATATGTCGATTGCCATACCAAATTAGTAATTTAAGCTCTTATATGAAGAGAAGCACTGAAGGATTGTAAGTAACAAGATGCATAATAATATCTATATCTGTCTATACATATAATAAATTGAAGTCGCTTTTCGGGTCTGTCTCTGTGACAGACTACATTAATATTAAACATAGTTATAAAGAAATCTCCAAGGCGTAAAAATCGTGCGAAGCAGGGACGGGTCGCTAGTAATTTTATAATAACTGCATTGTAGATGTAAATATTTACCTTGTCCTTTTTCAGTATTGAAACGTATCTAACGGACGATGATTTGTTTCCGCTGTGGCATAGTTGTGAACTTGAAGAAGTGCCTGCGAATGAGGTGGTGCATTACATGCCGCCCGTTGAAGAGTCCTGTAAAGTTAGATTCGATGAAAATCAGGACTGGGTGACGTTCAATCGATTCGAATCTAGTAGAGTAAAAGGTAATACATATAAAGCTACATAGTGATTGTGGGTTTACTTTTGAATAGATGTTGATTTTGTCGATGGTTTTATTTCGACAGACATTGGCTAATACTAAGAAACAAATTTCATGCGTAGGCGTTCACGCTTCGTAAATATATCAATCGCGGCGTTAGCGTTTACGCTGCGTCTACTCTGCGTGTGCGTTCGACGAACGCCTCTTCTGGACCAACTCTACAGGGTGTAAGTGTAAACAGTGGCAACCTTTTCTAGGGGTTATTGTACTCATCATTATGAACAACTTTTAATATGGGGCCAAACCTGAAATCGTGTAAAAATCTGCTGTTCCCTAAATTTTGATGAATTATGCGAACATAAAAATGCTGATTTTTTTTCGCGATTTCAGGTTTGGTCTCATAGTAAAAGTTGTTCATAATGATGAATACAATGACCCCTTAAAAGGTTGCCACTGTTTACACTTACACCATGTATAAGCGAAGGCTTGCCCCGCATCCTACTTCTCGTCTTACGTCTTCACTTTTTGTCCGGAAAATCGGAAGGCGCCCTCTGTCGGCGCAACCATACGTTCCAGTTCACCGAACAAAAAATGAGACATATGAACGCTTTTGATTAGGACGTGGTCTTCAGTGGCGTCGTCATATGAACTGTTTCATTACCATATACAAAGTTATTTTTGATTAAATTGGCCTTTATTATTTCCCAGTAGCAGCCCAGAGTTTGGCCTGTTGATGGCAATAGGCTCGCCCCCCCCCCCCCCCCCTATTACATGGGACTTAAATAGAACCGGCGAAATGTGGGTTTACATGAACCCGATGAACCTATCACCCTCCTCCAGGAAAGTAGTAGGGACACTAGCACCGTCCACAAACACAAACACAGATCTACATTCCGGCCTCGCCGCCGAGGCCCATCGCGTTTAGGACCATCTAACGTAAATGTAAATGTAAATTCATGTCCCTTGATCGGTTTAATCGAGCCAGTTGGTGGCGTAGCTGAGCCTGTAGCTTTAAACTCCCCTGATAATAATAATTCCCCTAACTTGATCCAGCCTATTGCTTTGTCTTGTTTATCAATGCTCAATGACAACGACTCCCTAAGCCGAGGTCCGTACCCCACAGGGGGTGCCCTCAGTGCGCAGTCGTTTAGTTTATAAGTTTAGTTAGTATTTTATGCCCCTGGCTGGAGGCTTTTGAGCTCGCTTAAAGGCACCCACAGGAAAGTCCGGTTAAGTAGTCGAGACCTCTCATGGTCACACTACGAGATGCCATTCAAAAAAAAAAAAAAAAAAGTGGGTTTACATTTAAGTACACACATTTTGCCTGACTGACCCTTTGGGGTATACAGACGTGACGTTATGTTGTATGTAGCCATATTTTTTATTTTACCATTTGTCTGTTCAGAATCGATGGTAATGTTCTTGGGCGCGAGTATCCAGTGCATGTCATGGGTCCCTTCGGCGGCCGACCAGGAGCGGGCGGCTCAAGAACCACAGTACCTCGCCGTGGTATCACATCGTAAAGCAGATGCGCCACGACACGCGTGGGATACAACACTCAGTGAAACTGGGCTCATACAGCTCTGGGACTGCGGGAATTTGATAGCGTGAGTTGATTACACATTTATTTGTGCGCTTGCATAAGCATTTTTACATTATGTAAATTAATATATTACTAATATTATTGGGTACACTTTTGACCATTTTATTGTAAACACGTTGTTACAACAATTAATAAATAATTTATCAAGAAGTCAGCAAGATTAGTTTTCTGCCATCTAAACTTATCACATAATGTGTTAGGAAGCAAGTGCTCTTACATTTATGGTCCTTCGAGCCGGATGTGAATTATATTAATACCTTATACGGAAATGACGACTGTAAATACTCCTACGCGACCGCATTGGGCGCTTAAGCTCTTCACACCCCCAACATAAATCATCGTGAGGCGATCGTGTATGTATTTTTAGGATTCCGTACCTCAAAAGGAAAAAATAAAAGCTGGTAAAAAACGAAACCATTATAGGATGTCAAGACCTTTTTCTTAGGAATGCGTGGAGGTATCAAGTTAAATTTAATATCAAATACGTAAGCCTACGGCCCCTTGGACCTCTAAAAAAATCGAGTTTCTAAGTCAACGCAATAAAGAAAAGCTTGTAAATACGAGCCATTTATGCGACATATTTTGAGACTCGCAAATAAATCAAAACCTCTAGGGTATTTTCCGTTGACCTAGGAAGCAAGGTCTCAGAGCACAAGTAGTTTTATCACATAACTTTTTTTTTTTTTGCGATTACAAACTTACATTTGCATTTGGAGAATTGACTGTGACGTATATCGATGTTGGTAGAACATGTTTTTCAACTACAAAGTAAAGTTCTTTCTTGGGATAAATTTATCCCAACTACGGAACCCTTCATTGTGCGTGGTCCGACACGCACTTGACTGATTTTTTGTACTTTTGGCTAGCCATGGTTCTAGTCAGTGACAAGCAGCGTCATCGCCAAGTTTTTCCAACTATTGTAGTTTTTTTGTGCCATTTTACCCTATTCTCTTACGGCCCGGCCACGACATTGCGGCAAACGTTTTATCTGTTTATTGCGCGGTCGAGACGCGCAACGCACTGTGGCTAGTTGGGATCACACGCAATGAATTAAGAAAACCGCTGCCGCCGCCGCACAATGTCGTGGCCGGGCCGTTATACATACTAAAGGGATATTGCGTCATTCTTTAGTTACTCTTGTACCTGCGAAACTGTGTATAATGAAAATGTTGATTACAGTACTATGCCAAAGTTCGCGCTAGGAATAGCGCACGACTTCGGAACCGTGTGGGCTATTGACTGGTGCCCATCCGGAGCAAGGGATGAATTCGCCCTCGTGCCCGCATCAGGCAATATGCACAGACTTGGCTTAATGGCCACAGCCTGCTCTAACGGACTGGCTTATGTCTTCGCAGTACCTTATCCAACATCTATAACAGAAAAGTAAATACATTTTCTATATCTATTTATACTTCTTTATTTGTTGGTAAATGTAAGCTAATAAATATGATTTTTTTTTACAGAGAAAATCCATTTTATAAGCTGAAGCCAGTAGTGGAACTACGGTTAACAAGTAATGAGAGCAGAAAGGTTTATCAGGCTACGGCTATCAAGTGGTCTGTTGTAAGTAAAATATATTCCGGAAATTGTATTTATTTGTTTATCTATAGTTACTTGCTGGTAAGTAATAACAGCCGCACGGCTCGATCGATCAGGTTAAGCTACGCTTACTGCGGTTGGTCAGTGGATGGATGACTGTCTTTACATATCGGCACCCCCCCGTGCCTCCGAAAGCACATTAAGTCGTTGGTACGGTTGTCATTCTTTAATCTTCAGATTCACAGTTATTACGGGTTGTCAGAAGCCTGAAAGTCTGATAACCAGTCTTACCAAGAGCTTTAACAGTAATGGGGTTGTGGAGGTCAGATGGCAGTCGTTCCATGTAAAATACTGGCATTCAGCTGCTTCCGGTTAGACTGGAAGCCGACCACAACATAGTTGGGAAAATGCAAGGCCGCTGATGACTTGCTGGTACAGCATGACATCCATGGTACTCGCTATTTTCCAACCTGAACACATTGTTTTACAGTATCATCGCTAAATAAGTGCCCTTATAATAAGTAAAAAAAAATATTTCAGCAAAAAAGTCATTCTCACGTGGTAGTCGGCTACGCAGATGGAACCACGGCGTACTATGATTTAAACGGAGAATCTCCATTACTGAGGACTACAGAAAACAACATTACAGTCTTTTATCCTTATCACGACGAGCGTGTTCAAAATTCCTGTATCGAGGGTAAGTAGAACTTTGGCACGTACGGAACAATCCACGCGCGTTGCTAATAAAGTTTTATGTCGGTGAATTTTACGCCTGAATGTAATGGCTGCATTCCGAGACTTATGGCTCGTTATGGACGATGCCGTAATCAATAATTTTCACTTCAGTACTCGTTCATTGTGATTACTTGGAACTGGCACCGTTTTCACATTAAAAAGGGTATGCTTCAAACAGTCATGGATTGATTTAAAGCTTACAGTGGGTGGGCCTATCATTACCAAAGTGATATCGCACCTTTTGGCCCGCGTATCGTGAGTCTATAAAACTTTATTAAGAGCGTTGATCGCGCGCGGGCTGGCAGCGTCGCATTTCTAGTGGTTTTTCGTGATTATTTCATTAAATTTAAATCAAATGACGATTTCCTTTCATTTCGGTACCTTTTTTGAGAAACTATACCTATCTAAAATTATATTTATAGTTCAGAATCGTACCATGCACATCTACCAACAATTCGACCATAAAACATTTTAAGAATGCAAAGCATTTCATTTAATAAACATACTTTTGTGTAAAAATAATTTGGCTACCCATTTGTAACAGCGTCCTTAATTATGTAGGTATGCTATTTTTTGACAGTTATATTGGAATTTACTCTTAAAAAATGACATATTGTCAATTATTTAATTACCGAAATAACTGGCGCTTTCGCCTTAAGAGCGTTTACGCCGTACGGCATTTCATACAAACTTTCAAGTCCTTGTTTTTCGAAACGAACGAATGAACCGATTTTATTGAAAATGTTCTCAACTAACTTTTTAGATCTATGTACCCTGCTTATGCGTAAGAAGTTTCATTAAAATCGGTTCATTAATATCTAAAAACAAGGACTTGAAAGTTTGTATGAAATGCGAAACGGCGTAAACGCTCTAAAAGTTATATTTTAAAAATTTAAATCGTTCAAATGTCCTATAACTCCGTGTTAAGCCCACTGTTTGTATGTCCAGACGTGGATATGTACCCGAGCGCGGCGGCGCGCGCTGGTGGCGTGGTGTGCGTTGGCAGCGCGGGCGGCGCGGGCGGGGGCGCACTGCAGTCGCACGTGGCGGCCGCTAAGGTGCTGTATCCACCGCATTGGCCTGCCGCGTTGCTTGCTGGGGATGACTGTCTAGGTGAGTACTACATGTTGCAATATACTGAAATAATATCCTATAGTATATGTACAGGGTCGATACAAATGTATAAGCCTAATTTCCGTACTAATATTAAAAAGGTGGTTGTATGTTTCTAAATGGTAATCTCTTGAAACACTGATTCGAGCATAACAATTCTGTCACTGATAGAAAGTTACATTATTCCCGAGTAACACTTTTTCTTCCTATCTCCTTTTTTATCTACAATGGCTGTTTAGCCATCATTATTAATCTGGGGTGGATTTTTTTTTGATGACACCAATTACGTGTTAACACTTCAGTTCCTTTGGTCGAGTTCCAGTATGTGCCATCTATAAGGCGTTTTATGTGGTTCTTGTCTTGAAGTAGACCTTTAGCTAAAGTGTTGTTGTGGTTGTTTTGTCTTTCTTTCTACTTCTTCTCTTATGGTCGGCATTTCTAGGTATTCGTGTATTTCCGAGTTTCTTACAAACTAGTGTGCGCTGGAGACCGTTCTTATTGCAAAGTTTTGGAATCGCTGAAGTATCTCTAGGTTGGCTAGCATATCCCCAGAGTTCTATTCCATAGGTCCAAATTGGTTTAATGATGGCCTTGTAGACCAGCAAATTGCTGATAGAGAGTTGTGATTTTCGGCCTAATAGCCATGAGAAGTTCTTAAATTGTATATTGGCTTTTGTTCTCTTGGCTTTAATGTGGATTGCCCATGTCAATTGTCTACCTAGGTGCAAGCCTAGGTGTTTCACCGTGGTGCTGGTTGTCAGGGTTCCTCGTTCCATGCAAACAGGTGCGCAAACCCCGTTTCTGAGTGAGAATGTGACATGCGTGAACTTTGTTGCCGAGTAACATAGGATAATTTTTATGAGAGGGAAAAGCACGGTTCCTCTAGGAATCTTTATGCGAGTGAATACGTGGGCTGCAACAAGTTTTTATATAGGCATGTGCATTTCATCATCAGTCTCTTGCCGTTATCCCAATTTATTCGGGGTCAGTGCAACATGTCTTTCTTCTATACAGTCCACACAGTCTCTATTAGTCGTCATCGCCCGGTACTAGTAGATGATATAGCTAGAAAGGGGTCAACCTCTTTCTAGCCATATCAACTACTATATATCTCTCGTATACTCAGTTCTATTTGCGAATAGATTTCGATCATGTTTCTTGAAAAAATCAAGTGATATTGTTCTGTACTAGTGAACCAATCCATCAACGAGCTGGAGTGGTGGGGCTGCGGGCGGCGCCTGGGCGGGTCGAGCGGCGCGGCGGGCTGTGCGTGGTGCGGCCGCGTGTGCACCGCCGCGCTGCCGCTGTTGAGGCTGATGCGGGTGCATCCGTGCTTCCCCGATATTCATAAACAGGTAGGCTATACAGACTACTTCTGAATAATTATTTATCCACTATCCAACGTGTGTCCTGATTCCCAGTAGTTAATGCCTCGCCTGTCGTGCATGAGGCTCAAATCCGGGCAGCAATGTGACTTGTTCAATTCATATGTTTATCTTAGACATTACTGACATCGGTGAAGGAAAAACATTGTATTGAAACCTAGACGTACGAGTATAAGTCTGAAATCGCCAACCCTTCTTGAGCAAGTGTGGTGATCAATGCTCGTACCTTCTGTGTGTGAGCATAGGCTTTTGCCCTGCAGTGGGACAACAATAGACTGGTATTATTATTACTATCTAGCATACAGTCCCACAACTGAGGGAAAGCAATCACTAATACTTTTCCGAAAAGGAATTTGGAGGTTTTATTAATTTGAATTTCATGTACTAAACGTGGTACCTACAGTATTTTTATCTCACGAAACAACGCGCGCTTTTCTTGTGTTTACCAAGTGTACAATACGCTGTGAATGTGTGCGTGAAGACGAGTAGCGTCAGCACATAATACATACACACACACACACTCTTCCGACTTCGCCCGTGTTTCGGACGGTACCGAGAGCTCCAGCGCTTACACACACATTCACAGCGTATTATGAATGTATGTGTAAGCGCACAAAAAATTTAAGGATCCCTAATCGGATAGATTAGGTTTTCTATTCTGTCGTTTTCGAATATTTTTAAATTTCAGAATATTTTTGTGCTTATATTTTTTTTAAAGCCAGTGGGCTGCACCCTTTTGCACCCCCTCACAACTTGTATATGTGTAGGCATAGCTATATATGTGTATATACAAGATGTGATACTTATTTTCGACAAGTCTTTTAAAAGACTTGACAAAAACATGTCGTGTTGTGAATGTGTAAGTACACTTGTTTACCGTCGCTTCGTGAGATAAAAATACTATTCGCGAGGCGGTTGAGATCCAATCAACTCTAACGCAGTCCACTGCTGGACGTGGGGCTCTCCCAAGCTGCGCCTTAACACCTTCCGCATCAAGTCAATCCCTGCCACCTTCTTGAAGATCTATCTAAATATATAAAAGAAGAAACTGACTGACTGATTGACTGACTGACTGACTGTCTGACATATCAACGCACAGCCCAAACCGCTGGGTCTAGAGATTCCAAATTTGGCACGTAGGTTCCTTATGAGGTCTAGGGGTGCACTAACAAAGGATTTTTCAAAATTCACCCTCTAAGGGGGTGAAACGGAGGTCCAAAGTTTGTATGAAAAATCTTATTCCTTGAGTTAATAGACTTGAAACTTGGCAAGAATATTTATCTAAGTAAATCATAAAGTTTGTGATTTTTTTTCCCGTTGACCTAGAGTCATGAAATTTGCCAAAAAGCAAGTTCTCACAGCACTAGTAAAGGAAAAAGTCCGAAAATTGTCAATTTGTAATTTTATCACATATTTTTTTTTGTGATTACAATGTTAAGTTTGTTTTTGGGATAATTTTTTTCAACTACGGAACCCTTCATTGTGCGTGGTCCGACACGCAATTGGCCGGTTTTTTTTTAGTAACCTTTTACTCTAGCGTTACCGCTATAGTACGAGTAAATAGCGATGGAATTTCAAATATCTGAATTCAAGCAGGGGGACACATGGTTCAGGTTATTTCAGGTTCCACACAATGCTTGCCGGGTACGGCAGTCGGGGAAGTACAGGATATAGTTAGTTAGTTATAACACAGCCGGTGAAAAATTAGGATTAGCCTAGATCCGCACGACGTGCCAGAAACAACTGATCGACCCAAATCCTCAATAATGTAATTACGCTAATTTGATTAAATTTTAAATAATGTAAACAAAATGTCAAATCAAAAACTAACATGAATTAAGATCTCTAAACATTTTATGATAAAACAGGTCATAGCCAGAATCATGATGATTCCTTTTGGAGGTAAACGTAAGCGGCAGAACGACGAGCTGGCCATGATAGTGGAGCCCATCACCTACAGCGACGCAGTCAAGAAGTACGGCATCGAGTTTAAACAGATCACTGCCAGGGATCGGGTAAGGCACTTATACTTATTTAGAGTAATGATTCAATCAGCACCCTAATTGAGTAACAGATTATCAATCACAATCTGAATGATTTTGAAGAATATTGATAATCTATTGCTTCATATTTTTGAAAAATTAACCTGCTCAACAACGTAAATAAAGCAATGAATGTTGTTGAATTGTCAAAATGAAACCGATTCCTGTAAGTGTGTTACGCAATTGCCCCGCAGATGTAAATGAACAGCCAAAATATTATCTAGGGTAGTGAGCACTGTTGAGATCTTTGTGTATTTGGCTAAAGATAATAATTTAATGCAATGAGACAGAATTTAACACAAAATAAAAAAATAATGCGCAGTTTGCGGGTAGCAAATTGTAATGTAATGGGATTCAATGTAATTCATTAGTCTTTAGCCCAATTGGACTTAAATATTTCCTCATCTTTGCCAACTTTTTTTTTTAAGTTCTTTTTGTGATTGACTTATCATTCAACTTTGAACTTTAAAAATCCGCAGAATTTGATGAAAGTGAAAGTTAAAACGTTTTTGCTCTAGTTCAGTCGGTTCATTTATACAAACAGAAAGTTGTTATTAAATATTCCATTTGGGTTCTAGCCAAACAGTCCGTCTGACGTAAATGAGTGTCTGAGTGTAATGGGTAAAAAGTAAAAAAAATAATTACTGTTGTACAATTTTCCTTCTTATAATAAAAATGAAATGCTAAGAAAAAAATTAAAAGTAGCCGGGAAAACTAGAAAATTCGGGAAAAACTGAATGCCTTTTTTTGTATGAATTATTGAAAACGTTAGTCAGGTCAGCTAGTAATAAATAAATCGTTATAACTAGGAAGCCCGACTGATACAAAATTTCATAATTTCATCCTTTAAAAAATAAGACATCGTTCATAAGTGAATGAAAACGTCGTTTCTAACCTTGACCTAAATATAAATTATGAAATCATGCAGCCTTCTAGAAAACCCTTCTAGGAACGAGGAAAAGCCTGATAGAAATTACAGGCTAAAATGATTATAACTATATTTTCTTTGATAAACCTTTGTTCGCGAAATTACACAGGTGATTTTTGTCAACAGACGACACAGCAGAAGTTATCAGCAACTCCTCGAGACGCGTACCCCGAGCGTTTCCCTCTCTCGGACGTGGCAGCCATAAAGTTCTGTCCCGCCTTCAAACAACACAACAAGCTCGCACTCGCCATGCACGCCGGCCTCATATTCATCATCAACGTATGATACTTGCTCCTATCTTGTTTTATAACCAAACACGGTATTATAGTGTCACAAACTTATCTGACCCTGAGGCTGAAACTGAAACTAACGAAATCACTGTAAAAGCGACGAGATCTGTAATTTTTTATTCACCGACAGCGACGCCAACGGGATAGATGCGCTTGTTGGACTATAGGTACAGTCTTTTCACAGTTATTTTACCGCTTACTGCAGCAACCCAACCCAATAGCAACCTTATCTTAACGAAAATAAAGATCACTGTGATTTTGACAGACTAGTTAATGGCTGCAACCCAGCAGCAACCTTATTGTAACGACTAAAAAGATTATTGTGATTTTGACAGTGATACCTATATCAGAGGTAAAAATCACAAAGTCGGGTGTTATGGAACACCCGGTTGAAACGAAGCTCCTTTCGCTTCATATAATGTATTAATCAATTGCTAAAAACTTATACTAGATGGCTCTGTGTTAAAAAACAAAAACTTTGACACTTGAAACGGACTTTTTCGAGCATAACGCTTTTTCGTTACGTGACGATTTCTACCAGTTTACTTCTACCGCAAGACGCGCAACTTCGTTCCAATTTGTGAAAGGACTGTACACCCGGTTTCTGAAAACTTGATCAAGCCTCTTTGTCAACATTCATGTAAGTTTTTGTGATTGGCTGAGTAAAATGACATCGTCCAATCATGTCAGTTGAGTGTGATTTGACAAGAGATTGAGTAGGCTTTCGGACACTGGAGCATGGGGGTTACTCGGCGAATAAGACTATTTATAAGAAATGTAAAGCAACTGTTATTGAAATGTAAAAATTAAAGTAATATATATAATAACTGTAAGGGTAAGCTTTATATTACAGATGTAAGTTGTTTCTTAATTTAAATTACATTTTATTGAATGAAAGGAGTTTCTTATGTCGTGGCGTATGTTACGATTAAAACCGGCTGGGAGCGGTTTATCTTAATTTTTCCAAAGTTTATTTTTTATTTTGAATGAAGGGCCAAAATTACAAAGCCTTTAGTCACAAACACAAACATTATGTAACATTAAAAAGGCCCGTCTATCAAAGGTTTCTTATTACAATTTTGTATGTAAAGTCAGGATGATGCGAAAATGATTTCAGTTTGCATGATATTGATATGTCAGTACCTACTTGAACTACAAATTGAATGGTCGTCATCATAAAATGAAAACTTATTTTTAATAAAAAGCAAGAGCATAGAAGAGAGCTGAATAATATTCAGTACGAAATAATCATAAATGGTTTGATTCTACTTAAATAATATTTTAATTAAATATAATGAGGCGCAATAACTTTTCACCGTTTCGACATTCACATATTAGACTATAGAAAATATATTCGTAGATAGAGAACTTACTCGTACCTACCTAACATGACGCATTTTGGTAAACTTGTGAGAGAACCACTGGAAAATATAGGTATTGATTAGAGTTATTATCATTTGTTGCTTTATTTTAAACCAGAACCAATAGCAAATCGTTACACAATAGCAAATCGTGGAAAGAATGTTATCAAGCACAAATTAAGGATTTATTCGTATAACATGCTTAAATAGGATTGGTATAGATTAGGATAGGATAGGGGCTTGTGGATAAGTAATCAAAACCGCACGGGTCGATCAACCAGGTAAAGCTACGCTTGCCACGGTTGGTCCGTGGATGGGTGACCATTTTACATACCAAGGCACCTCCGTGCCTCGGAAAGCACATTAAGCCGTTGGTCCCGGCTGTCATTCGTGGATCTTTGACAGTCGTTATTAAGGTATCGTATTACCCAGTAACTGGGTTGTGGAGGTCAGATAAGCAGTCGTTCATGTAAAAATACTGGTATTTAGCTGGATCCGGTAAGACCCCAAAATAGTTGGGAAAAGGCTAGGCAGATGAGATGCTTATATAGGATTGCTTAAAAATGTAAAGCAGACGTGTAAACGTGTTAGTTATGTCTTATCACAAGATCTTAGAAAGAAGGCAAGAGGCGTTTTATTTCAGAAATATAGGGTGTATCAGGAAGGTGTGCTCAAACGTAAGGGTGTGGTACAGACCATCACTCGGATTCGTAAGCTGATATACTTTTTTAAGACACTGAGACATGTGCCAGATCTTAAGACTAGCAAAACGGTGCACTCTGCCAGTCAATAGTCAAATAAGGTGCAGGAGGAGCAGCTAAGGTTGGAGCTGGACTTCCTTTTCGTCATCCAACTGCTGAGCTATATAAATGTTGGTATATTCTAACAGTTAGGCAGACCTTCATATTCACTATAATAGGCAAAAACATACAGAAATAAAATATGATCCTAATCTCAACAAAGATAAACGAAGGAAAGATAATGGTGCTGATTCTCTTGTCACAAATGCCTCTAAACTAGAATAAAAATCACCAAAATTTAGTTTATTCCTGTCAAACGACTATTTCCCATTCTGAAATTGACTATAGTGACACAACTATATTTTACTTTGACAGCACTAAGATTGTATCGAGTTATTTAGTGAAAATGGCAATTTTGCTATTCTGATTTAACTTTTTTCACATAAAATTTTAATTGTCAAACTAAATCAGACTAAATCAGACTATTTTTAATCGCGATTAAAAAGGTGTAGAATAAAATTGGTTGAAATTGGTTGTCATAAAAATACAGTACTGTTTTTACACTTGAAGTCAAGTTGTTGGTGTGAATTTTAATTCACACCAACAACTTGACTTCAAGTGTAAAAACAGTACTGTATTTTTTTTTCTTTTGCTTATATCTCTAAAACGGTGTGTCCTATCGCAAAAATAATGAAAAATTGGCCCCCCTTTATAAAATCTTTAAACCCCTAAACCTCAACATGTGGGTACCAAAAAAATCCATAAAAAACACGTTGAAGCTATCCCCTCCCTGCTTGGTGAACAAAATATGACAAGGCTTGTCACTTTTCATAGTGATTTCGTTAGTTCCAATTAAAGCCACCAGGTCATATTATACTACGGGCACTATACCACGCGGAGTCACGATTGTAAAACTCGATTTTAATTGTGTCAAAATTGTTATTAAATTTAGAGGTTTTTTTTTTGCTCTAAGATTCTCATAGCCAAAAGTAAGGAATTTTAGTGATAGTTTAGTTATACTTACTATTTATTTCCAACTATTCTCTCACAAAGGTTTTACTGTTTTCTTGGAAGCTATCTTATGCAGATATCCTCCAACAAAATTAATACATCACTCTCAATATACTCAATGCGTAGATCAGCTTTTAAACTAACTGTATATAAATGGCTTAAATCTGGAGTCTTCTGATTCCTGTGGGTTGTAACAGGTAAAATCACATATCTGGTCCGCCTGTTCCACGTACGTGTACGTAACAGTTCCAAAAACCTTTTACAAAGTAATAGGCTGTTATTTCATAGTGAGAATTTGTTCCCACATAGTATGAAATAACTACCTGTTATTACAATAGTTTGCAATTGTGTGTTCTCTGTTACCACAGAAACTTTTAATCTGGTTACTGTAACAGCTGTTCTTAGTGTGTGTGTGTTGTGCTGTTCTTAGGTGGTAGGTAATACATGTAAAGATGATAAGATGTTTTTTTTAAGTTTGTCATTGATGATTTAAATAAAAATTTTGCTTTACATATATTACATGTGGCTTGGAAGCTACCAATGTCTATGAAATGGTCCCACACAACACTCGTTTTTCTATTTGCACTGTACATACTTAAAACTATTACTATAAACTTTTGTTTTATATCACGAAACTGTCTCTTATACACATTAACAAAGTACCTACCTATTTACACGATATATTTACAGGGTTTATAATAAGAATCATCATTATCTTTTTAGTGTTGTGTAGATGTAATATGTCATCAATACATACACAAAAGCAAACAACAACAAATAAAATTATTTAAAAAAAAGTTGAACGAAATTTTTCGAACGTGTGAAAATGACAACATGACAAGTACCAAGGGTCACTGTCACAACGACAACATCGGAGTAACATAAAAACGTTCGGATACGCAAGTGCATGAGACATGACGCCAGCGCCATAACAGTCATGATAATTCAAAAAAATATTTAATTTTATTGAAATAATTTTTTTTTTTTTTTGTTAACAAAATAATCGAATCAAAACAACAATGACCCACTAAAAAGTGAAAAATAAAAAACGATTATACAAAAAAAAAACAGACTTCCAAAAAAAAAAAACACTACAAAGTGAAAAATTACTTTAATTTCGGAAGTCGGTGGCAAAAAAGTAAAATACAGATCTAAAGACACCGAATTCTGAAATTAAAGTTATCACTTTGTAGTAATCTTTTTGGAAGTCTGTTTTTTTAGGTTATGCACTTCCTGTCCACAACAACATTTGTGATGAGAAAATAAATAAATAACTTACTTACTTACACTTGAGAAAGTTGTTCAGTTTGATTGTCTGTACCACACCCTTAAATTTGATCACACCTTTCTGATCACCCTGTATATGATTTCATTAAATTGATAATCGCATGCGGGATGACCAGTGAAAATAATATCTCCAATCTCCAAATATGTTTCGGCTGACAAAATATTCTGACACCAAGTAACTTTGAGTAGAGATGAATGGCATTCGGTGTTTTATGTCCAAACTATCAAATGTCTGACGTTATCTTTATGAACGATTGTGTTGTTTGTGACCGATATAAGATGATAATCATGAAAGTAATAAGCTAGGGAGACAAAACTATTTTTCTCACAATTCCATTGCTTACTATAGAGTGCACATCCGGTAGGCTCTATAATCCTTTCATAATCTAAGGGAATGTCTTCCCTACAATTATCGCGCCCCTGTTCCACTCCTTGATATGCAATAGTTTCTATTGCACCATGTAACATGAGGCAACAGGGGCCAATGTGAATCTTTGGGTTCATTCGAGTAATCGAGTCTGATGATCAAACCACGCTGGGGTCGGTGCATTTAATTCATTCATTTAAAGTAACTATTAAAATAACTGTAATGAAAAACATGGTAAATTAGATAGACACAAAACTATCAAGAATTGGAGAAAGAAGGTTAAACGTTTGTTAAAGATCGAAAATGATAATCAAGACTTTAAAAACTTTTTCAACAGGAATAGATATTATGGTCTATGGATGAAAAGAAGAATGAAAATCATAACGTAGAAAGATATATGTACTGTCCAAAAGGATAACATAGCCGCGTGCTAGCTAGGAACTAATACATTATGTAATATTATTCGTATTCATTGATTGTAATATATAGATATATGTATATAGTTTCTTTTAAGATAAATAATAATAATTTTGACGTTTTAATCTTATTTTATCTATCTTAATTTAATTCTTGCAATATGTTGTTGAAGTAGTCGTTAGTTTGATTCTGTTCTGCTTCTGACACCTATTAAAAGTCGCAAATTGCATGTATTATAATATCCTGTGTTGTATCTATTAGCTTACAAATATTGTTATGTGAAAGCATTTAATATGTAAATTTTAATTTTGTTAGGTATGTATAATAAATGACTTTTATGTATGAATACTTTTTGTAAGTCTAAAATAAACTAAAAAAAAAAAATTAATTTGTCTCAAATTAATTTTTCCTAGTTTCAGTGAAGTTTTATGATTATTTTAGTCTGACGGAAAAGTCAGACAACCGATTTCCGCACACTTTCAAATCGCACTTTATTTTACTTCAATGTTTGTGGGGAAATGAAGCTTTTACTACCTTCATCGGAGTTGATCACTTTGATGAGATTAGTGAATAATGTGCTCCTACGTTTACAACCATTTCTCTGTATAAATATTATTCTGTAGAGTCATTTGACGTAGGGATGAGTCCCGTCTCGTAATTAATAACCGCCGATAGTAAAATTATACAATCAACTAGTTATATCACATTCCTTTCGAAGCTATACAAAGTACTTATTCGGGATTTCAATGTTATGTAGTGTTTCACTGGTATCGAATTTAAGGTGAGTATAGCTGCTAACTAGCGCCACCATTGATAAAGATGAGATAAATTTTTTGTATAAAAAAATGAACACTCCTCCACATCTGACTAAAAATGTGATCATAGGAAATTTCTAAATGTTCCTTAACTCCAGACTTCTTATTTTTTTCTCAATTGTGGAGCTAGTTAGCTGCTCTACTCGCCTTAAGGCGTTGGGTGGGTTTAACTAATGGGTAACCAGTAAGTTGAATTAGATACCCTTAGGTATTGTGTGGAAATATTTTATCTTGTTGATTCTTTGTACTTTTATCTTGTGACAAAGCCCAAAAGGAGGGTAATATTTTTTGCAATCAATGGTATAATGGTCGGCACGAGTCGTGAGCACAAATTCCATCTTAACTTCAACTGCCCTCGTCAGCGTGCTCTTATATTCTGTTTTCTATCTGTATCTAAATATGCTTGATAATTTAGTGATTTCATTGCTCCAGCCCGTGTGCAACCTGCCGTGATAGGAAATAAGATTCGTTAGGTTTAAGAGTAGAGTTTGTGCTCTCGACTCGTGGCGGCAACTAATATGCACTGTCAACAAATCTTTATCGATTTTCATTAGCATCACAAAAGTTAGTTTTTTTATGCCTTGCGTAGTCTTTATGTACTTTCTGTATCTGAAAATGTATAATGTTAGTCTCGATTGCCATTTGAAATACTTAGGTATAAATATGTAAGTTAATAAAAAAAGTGGCAATTGTTTACGTCAAAAGTACTTTGTAATTAAAGTAGTTAATTGTAGTTTATTTATTCTTAGGTAATATCAGAAACTTTATATCGGATTCTACAGTGATATTATTATTTAACTTCCGTGTACCTATATCTTGTTTGATTGTGATATGCTTGTTGCAAATAAACTTTTTAAATAAATATGGCCTTTTCATTATATCTGACCTATGAGTTTTATAGAAAATGGCAGCGGTACAAAGAAAGTATTGCTGAAAGTTGTGAAAGAGCTTAGTTGAAGTCGTGAGTCATCATTAGTTCGCATTGCGACTTTAAGCATCATTGTATTAAATGAAAAAAAATATGACTAATGTTGGATCGGATACATACGCGAGCCTTCTTGGTACATAAATGAAAATGATTGCTACTTTTGTTTTAAAGCCAAGTTTAGGACTATTTCAGCAGAATGATGACCCTCGAAATGAGATACATCCTATACTTACCGTGAAAAGAATTACATTTTGATACAAATGGAGAATTTTCTGCAATAACAAATGTCCACGTGTATCAAACGACGTTTTTCAATACACTTTTGAAGAAATAAAATAATACACTTCTGGACACATCTTTTGGCCCACCTTGTATTTTCAGTTTCGTTTGGTCCTAGCTAAAATTTTATATTAGGTCGAGCAAAAAGTTTTTATGCAGTTTTGAACCTGGCACATTCACAATTTCATTCAATAGTCTTTTTTTGAATTTCGAACACAGAATTTAAAGAAACAAAAGACAATTTGGAGCCTGTTTGTTGATATCAAACAATCGAATACTAAGAAAACTTGGTTTTATTGGTTTACTTGGATTTAATTCTTGAAAAAGTGATTGATATCTTTGGTTTTGCAACAAACATTACTTATTCTTAACATTAAGGTGAGGTTCTATCAATAATCTATGGATACTTCACCTGAAGTCGCCGCCCAAGCTGTGGCACTAATTCAGGCCGGACACAGCCAAAGAAACGTGAGTGCTCAACTTAATTTAAGTCGATCTGCGGTCCGAAATGTTTATCGGAGGTACCTAGAGACTGGCGGCTTTGTTCGTCGCCAAGGAAGGCCACGATCTCGGGTCACAACTGAAAGGCTGGATCGATTCATCGTGACGACCAGCTTGAGAAATCGTCACCTTACCTCCATTGAGATACAAAACCAACTTCGCGACTTCCACGGAGTATCTGTGAGCGCTCGAACTGTTCGGAGAAGGTTAAAAGAACGCGATATGGTACCACACAAGCCAGCTAATGGCCCCAAACTAACGCGAGCCCACCGAACAGCGCGCCTTCATTTCGCACGCAGTCATTTAAATTGGACACAGCAAGATTGGAGCCGTGTACTCTTTTCTGATGAGTCTAAAATTGTGTTACATGGCAATGATGGAAGGAAGAAGGTCTACCGACGTAAGGGAGAGCGTTTCGCACAATGCTGCTTTGAAGAGAGGGTTGCTTATGGCGGTGGCTCATGGACTGTCTGGGGCGGTATATCCGCGAGCGGCAAAACTCAACTTGAGGTTGTTACAGGACCACGGCTGCCAACATTAAATGCTGAAAGGTACATTCGTGAGTGCTTAGAACCTCACGTGATACCATACGCGGACTATGTGGGCCCAAATTTCCTTTTTATGCATGATAATGCAAGAGCCCATGCGGCCGGCATCGTCAGGGAATATCTTCGGGATGTGAACATCACATTTATGGACTGGCCAGCCAGAAGCCCAGACATGAACCCCATTGAGCACATGTGGGACGAGCTAAAAAGACGTGTTAGGGCTCGTCAGCCAGTTGCCCAGACGATGCAGGAGTTGAAAACTGCCATAGAAGAGGAATGGGAGATGATCCCTCAAAATTTCATAGAGCGGTTGATAAACTCTATGCCTAATCGTATGAGAGCTGTGGTAGATGCCCATGGAGGCAACACGCGTTATTAAATTAAACCTTTATTTGATAAAACATGTTTTTTATTCAAAAATCAATTGCCTTTAACAAGGCGCATATCCGACTTGTTAGGCGTAGCTCCATGTCGTATGGTATTCTGAATTCAAATTTAAAACAATACGATCGAAAAAGATGGTAAAATGTATCAGGTTTAAAACTGCATCAACAGTTTTTGTTCAATCTAGCAATCATATTTCGGTAGGGGCCATCGAAACCTAAACTCTAAGGTGGGCCAATAGATGTGTCCAGAAGTGTATAACGAAAAAAGTTTTTTTCATGAATTATTACGAAACTATGATTTAAAATTGCTTTTTTTTCCGCGCTTTGCTTTCGCCAGGATGAAGGAGAAGCCAAGGTAGCCGATAAACAGCCTAATAAAATAGAAAATTCTAATATTTTTGAGTTTAGAACACAAATAAATGTTAATTTGTTCATAAACGTTTTTTTTATTGTAATCATGGTTTTTGATGATATTCTATTTATAAACATTATTTAAATATTCAAAAAATATTAACGCCTTAAAGACGCATACGCTCTTTGCCGAGATTAAAAAAAAACATTCATCTCCGAATAGAGAATGTAAATAGAGGCATTGAACCAACTTGGACTAAAGTTATCTGTGGCAATTTTTATTCCCGCGCACTTGTTGGAAAATGAAAAATCGCACGTGTGTGAAATACATTGCATTGTGAACCTAATCGTAGTGCGATATGAACCAGTTTTCGAGGAAGTGTATTGAAAAAAACATTTTCAAGCTTTTTCACGAAGAAACTGCAAATCAGTCGCGTAAAACGCTGCCCTGACTCTACAGACAGAACTTTCGTGGACTATGCTGTTTACATTTCATGAAATTGAAATCTCACTCTCCTCTAAATTGTATTGTTACACCGAGGACCAGGATTAAAACAAAGGGTCTGCAACGATAGTTATTTATAAAGAAATATGGAGAAATGCTGAGTTGTTTATTGAGGTGGTATGTAGAAGAAAGGAATATATTTAGACAAGTTAATTTTATTAACATTCAAGGCTTCTATTGTTTGCAGGCCAAGTGGTACTCGATCATTGAAATTATTGTTGTAAATACGAAGAGCATCGTCGACTTTGTCGGCAACATTGCAGAAACAAGAGTTTGTCAGCGTTTATTTTATCGTGGCCGTCTCGTCTCGCGTCTCGTTCGGCTCGGCAAGTCGGCACTTCGGCAGTGAAGCGAGCGAGGTCGCCTGCCGCAGCCGCCTGCCCGCCAGTGAGACACAATCCGCTGAGCGCACGGAACGCCTTGCCGACTATAGCCGGTAACGCGCGTATCTTCACGATAACACACATTTAATTTATCATGTTTTTAATACCAACATAAAAAATATAAACGAATATTTTATTCAATAATAATACACATCATAAAAAAATATTGTTAACCGGAATTAATTAAATAATTAAAACAAACTGCGATGTTTATGTTCTTCGGAAAACAAATATTTGAACTGAGGAGCACGTAACAGAGACTTTGATTTTGAATTTCGATTGTGAGAAACTTGAAAATGATGATGGCTAGTGCGAAACTGGTGAGGGACTGCAGCTCGGAGCTGAGTTCTGACGTGCGGTCCCTGTCGGTGGCCTCTTCGACTGAGGAACAGGATTCCACCACCACGGAATCGGAATACACCGAGGAAGAAAAGGAGTACGAACTAGAAGACCTCCAGATATTAAAAACTATAGGTAAGTGACATGATAGTTTTTGCAAATAACGCGCGAATATTTTTTAAAGAGATAAGCCGAGCGAAGCTCCCGTCATCTCACTGATGACGAAATTAGATAAATAATGATCGATCTATCAACAGATAATACTGCATTCCAGACTATAATTTAGTGCAATTTCATTTAAAATAAGCAATTTATGTCCAGGAGTCTGCGAAGCAAACTTTACAACACTTGTGGGTTGTCCATGACTCCAGAACTCTATTAATAGTAAAGACTCACATTTTGATAATTTTACAAGATAGTCATCGTCATTTAAAACCTTCCGATATAGTAAATGTTGGGTACCTATATGAATCATTGCCCGTCTCTGCCCACATGAGTTAGATAAATATGAAAATGTCGTTCTCTGGAAAATATATTTTTCTTTTCAATAAAAATCAGTAAATTAAATATGGAACTTCTTATTGGTCATTTGTAATTGTCATAACTCTTAACAAATTACACTTGGCGTGTTATTCTAAATCATCATTTATTTTCCATCGTTACGTTGTCAGTAGTTATTAAAAGCTGTCAGTAGTTAAAGTTTTAGCTGTCCGTCATTTCTAATGATTTTTTGGGAAACACGGATATCTAGAACGATGATTATAAAGGTCTTGATTATAAATGACGCCGATAAGTTTAATTAAATATGTATTTGTATGTTTCCCACGTGTTTTGACCGGTACAGTTATAACTTATAAAGCAAGGACTCCATGAAATAATTTCTCATAACATTTTATATTTACACAATTACTTAAATTTTAATTACAGTTATAGTAGCGTAGCTTTCTCTAAACATTTTTTATAGGAGTTATTTTACTGTTTTACCATATTATTTTAAAGAATTGGCTAGGTGCTGCGGTTTTATACAAAATTATTTTGTTTACATGAACTGAGGTAACTATCAGCAGGTTCTCTTTGTCCTAAAGATAAAGGTTTGGTTCTATTATGCTCTGCAGCCTCTGCAGGTACCTATCCCTTGAAATTGCACTGGCACAGTGGAAAATAATTCTGAAGTTTGGCGAATGTCAAGTTTAGTTAGTGTACTTATGTTTTGTTAACAGACCGAAGCACGTGGTGGACTACGTTTTGTTTGGTCATGGTGGTCTATGTTTTGACACTGTGTTACAAATAGCGGATTCATAACCTGACCATTGATAATTCTACAGTATAATAGGGACAATTAGAGCGTTTATTTTCGCTTAAATTTAAATAAAAATACAAGCGATGTCAAATGACATAATGGCTTAACGTAAACACATTAATATTCTGTCTGTAGGTCTGTATGTTTCCACTTGATCGGACAGTTTTAAATCTCTTATTTCGTCTGTGTAATACAATTGTTCGGACAAAATCGTTCTTATTCTCTCAGGATTAAGACCACTTCTGTTCTAGGCGATTATTTAAAACACTGTTTTATTATCTGACCATGTAGTTGTATTTCAATAGATGTCATAAGATTATTTTCTTGTCCACTATAAAAATATCCGAAGTGATATATGATTAGGAAAATGAGAGACAGCAGGTTTTTGACGAGTTTCTCTTACCAAGAGTGTTTTTCTTTTGTGCATATTAAACGTACCTTTCTGCTTATTTCTTATTCTTGTCTTGCTGAAATTAATGAAGTTAGTCTAAATATATTATTTTCTTGTACTTAATACATAAAATATAAGGGACTGCGACACGCGACGAGAACTCTGAAGTTGTTAACAATCGACTATACAAACTTTATTAATATTTTTTCATATGATAACTGATGTAATCTTTGTAATATCGATCGTGATGAGTATTAAAATTGTTTTAATAAATATGCGAAAACAAAAATAAATGGATCAAGGACATAAATTGTATGTAATTATTGATATCATTATCGCCGTGTATAATGTGAATGCAGGTGATAACACCTCGACCCAATTCTAGGAGAGTGGAATATAGGCCAAGGGTGGTGGAGCCACCCATGACCCAGTAGGTTGCGGCCCGGGTATTGACATTTCCTGTTTTCTATGCTTATTATGTTCTATTACGTAATTTAGATAGCTTTGTTTGAGTTTATTTGACAAAAATATAAAGAATATTATTGACGCCAGGTTGCGTTTTATGATAAATAAATAATAATAAGGTGTATTCACAAGATAAAAAAACTTTTTTACAAAAAAATACAACCGACTTCCAATAACAACACTACAAAGTGAAAAATAACTTTAATTTCGGAAGTCGGTGTCTAGTTAAATGTATTTTCGTTTTTTGCCACCGACTTCCGAAATTAAAGTTATTTTTCACTTTGTAGTGTTGTTTTTGGAAGTCGGTTGTATTTTTTTGTAAAAAAGTTTTAATTTTTTACTTTTTAGTTGTGTACCTACCCCACACAAATACTAATACCACTATCTGCAAAACAAACTAGTACATCATCCATATAAAAGTGTGGAAAAAATACGTATTAATGAAGCTAACTGAAAAACTACTGAAGCAAAGTTAATCAATTTTATATGGGACCAACTGTGATGTACCCTCTCGAATAAAACAAAAAAAATTCAAATCGGTCCAGCCATTTTCGAGTAATCGCCTCCTTTTTGAAGTCGGTTAAAAATACAGAAACACATTTAAAATGTACATTACAGTTCATACAATTTCAAAATCTGTAGAAAAAGTATATAAACCCTGTCTCCTAGACTGTCTATAGCCTGTATTCTAAAAGACAGTGTTCGGCCAAATAAGTATTTTTAAACAATTAAATACAAGATATGAACGGTGTTGATGCTATTAAGCTTCTGTAATTTTGCTATGTGTAGTGAAAGAAAAGTTATGTATGTATGGTGTGTGTTATGTACGTGTGTGTTAAATGAAATTAAATGAAATGTCGTGTTACGTTTGAGTTTATGATTGGGGAATATAAGAGCCTAACTGTGGGTGTTTTTTTAGTAAAAGCTGTCAGACTACTACTGCCTAGGTGTTGGATTACTAGGTGATGTATGTAAGCAAAGACTCCGTGTAGGCATAGTCCTTTTGTAGTAGCCACTCTGTTACTACGGATTTTACTTTGAATGTGTTTAGTTTGTAGATAAGTTGCAGGTTCGACGCCCGTACAGTAAAAGTACCTACCTGCCCACTTTTTATTGTGTAATTCTACATTTAATTTTGGAGAATACAGTAGGGCAACACCAAACACTACGCCCGGGCGTAGTGTTTGGTGTTATAATGGAACTTCTACTAAACGTTTTCTTTCAGAATTTACATTACAAATATTATTACAATAAGTACCTACTTACAATGCATTAAATTCATTCTATTCAATGGCAAAATTATCAAGGAATGGAAGAATGTAATAGGTACCCAAGTTTACTGTAGTTTAATTAAAATTTTAATCTAAGATTCGAAACGAACCATAAACTAACCAAGATTAGATGAAACGGTAAAGCGATATTAAAACAAATGTAAGTGAACTGAGTGCACAAGTGCTTACCTTATATTAATATACCTACAAGTAACTGCAGGAAATCATAAATTACTAGTTGGAATAAGTCAGTGCGGAATGGTCTACCTAATAGCTGGATATGAATGATAAATGATAATGTTAAAACTACTACCTACTTGATTGACCCAGTTACATATTAAAGACACACCTAATAAAGTTCACTGAAGTCCGCAATCAAATCTTGCACTAGCTTTAACCCTAGCAACATAAAGACATTATTAAGAATCTAATGAAATGAAATGGAAACTACAAATATCGGGGAAAGTTTAGAGACGCGATAACACATTATACATGTTCAAACTCTGATCAGTATTCTGGATGAAGACTAAAGATTTGTATTGCACTCATATCGACTGAGATGTGTGCTGCTGTGCATTCAAAGCTGAATTTGTACTTGACAGAGATTTAAGTAAAATGCGTAAACCGTCACCATAACAGAGAAAAACAGTGGTTTTCAACGGTGCAAGAGTCGCACCAAAGATCATTGTTAATATGTGTATTGAACCATAGAGCATAGTCTACTAGGTATGTACTCTACACGAAAAGCGGAGCTTTTAATAGATTGCTGTAAGGAACCGTTGAAGGAATGGAATCCACTGATCGTGTTGGCATGTAGAGCTATCAATAATCAGTGTCCGGATTGTTGACAGAAATATGCGCTTGTTGTTAAAAGCGCACTCTACGATGCCGCTATCAATTAGATCTATTGGAAAAATCCATTAACAACGGCTACTTAAACAGAAGAGTTTATTCTACGTCGCTCGCTGAAAATTATACGAGTATATAGTGCTTCTAAGAGCTCTCATGGTGTGATAGTGATGTTTTCACGAAACAATGCTTCAGGCAAGAAACATACAGGTTGTGTCGTAATTAATGGATAACCTCTAAAGGGGTCATTGTACTCATCATTATGAACAACTTTTACTATGAGACCAAACCTGAATTCGCGAAAAAAAATCAGCTGTTCAGTACATTTATCTACATCAAACTAGTTAAAATGTAGGGAGTAGCTGATTTTTTTTTTCGTGATTTCAGGTTTGGTCCCCTAATAAAAGTTGTTCATAATGATGAGTACAGTGACCCATTAAGAGGTTATCCATTAATTAAGACACACCCTGTACAATGAAAATGAAAAATCAGTGATGTTTTGCGGTGTCTGAAAAAAGTTTGAGAAAACTGCCTCCTGAAAGTCGGGAACTTTAAATTAGGTAAACACTGTTTCTGAAAATGTGGATTGAGAACGGAACATGATTATGAAATAAATATAGTTGTGTCGTTGTATTATTGTACAATTATACGCATTGTTGTTACAGGGCGGGCAGTAGTCCAAGCGGTATAATTACAGTGTGAAAAACATGTGCAGTCTAAAGATCGGAATAGTTCATAACTATTTGAACTAGTTAATTGAACATCAAGGATGATTTTAAGAATGATTTAATTAGTCTCGGACCGAGACTTGAGTTCCATGCGTTATTTTTCGAAAATCTAAGTTACATGCAGCGATTGCTCGCGAAATGGGTTTGTAACCTTGCTTTATCACGAGCTAATATAGAAATCGATCAATGCGCACAGTCGGTAATAGATATACCTCTGCCTATCCTAAAAATAAGACATTATAGTCGTGTTTGTAACGGTTATGGTAGGTATCTACGAGGTTTCATATTCTCTGTTCTCTACAATGAAATTGGAACGACGAAGGTGTCGTATGCCTCGCATACCTAAAATATGTTTGTACTGCGTGGCAGACGGTTCATTGTGGAAGTGAAACAGAGCACGAAAGCCTCTCGGCTAGGAAGTAGGTACAGGCACACAGATCTAGTTTGTACATTATCCTCGCGGTGCCATTCGGTGCTCCAGTTACCGTGCTAACGACTCCATCACGCGCCCGCGCCGTTTCGTCCGCCGTGCCACCGCAAACACACCTACATACAGTGCGAAATACAACCACCATAACAAACATGACAAATAATAGCTGCACATAATAATATGATCACTTTACGTGCACTTTGCGTTTACAATGAAATTAAACACCCAGGAGATAATGATGAAACAAGAAATAATGAATAGGCTGCAGAATCATCTACCACAATAACATATCTATATAGGTAAGATGAGCAAAGAGGATGTAGGTAACCATACGATATTGTTTATAATATGCAACGTTGCGAGACGGTTAGTAATTGAAACGAATAGCACAGACAAAAGAATTAATTTGTGCTTATGTTTACGCACGCGAACGATTGTGTTTGTCACGCGTGATTAACAGCAGATATGTGGGTTAGTGTGTCGCGTGCCCACTACCATAGATGTAACTAGATAATTAATAAATTGTTTAATTAGCGCATTTCATGACATTTTTGCCACGAGGTTATAATAGCAGATGATGAATTTTACATAATAAACAATGCTGTGTAACCTGTGCTGACTATAATGGTAGAGTCGGTAGAGATCGCTTATCAAAACGTAATCGGTAAAACTGAAAGAAAATGAATAATGCAACAACAGTTACCGTTGTTAATCAACTACATGTTAGAGCCGTGAAATCTGCGAAATGAGCCGTTCCCATACTCCATAGTGCATTCGTGCACAATTGAAAGTAGGTACTTGTGCGTGAAGTTAAATTAAGAGAAGAAAGTTGTTAAGAACAATGAGGCAGTCGGAGTGGTGCGCAGACGCAGGTCCAGACGGAAATGGAACCGGTCACAGCACGCATGCACCTAAATGTTCCCACTGATTGGACCAATCAACTAACCGCGACAAGACATGAAGTTTATGAGCTTTCCTGGAACAACAATGACCAGGCCAGCCCACTATAAATCTTAGTGTCATGTTTTAGTCCAGCAGTGTTCCACACCTGTAGTATAAGAGCGATTTACAGACCAGGCCAGGGGTATTTCATGCCATTTTTTCCAAATTATCTACGCTTACGTAGTTGCAAAAAAAATCAGCTGGAACAATAATCAACACTAAGGAAAATCGTTATTAACATCAATTTATGTACGGTCAGCAACAGAAGTCCGTTAACATTGCTACCTTTTGACATCATCTAAATTATACAAAATGATTCGATAAACTGCTTTTTTTCGTTTAACTGTTAAGAGTTAATGTTCCTAAAATTACAACTACTACTATTACTATTAGTACTATTACTATTAGTATTATGTCGTTTATTTATTTTATTTCTTATCTATTTACATTTTTAAATATTTCTTAAAAAAAGGATATAAAAATATTATTATTACTATTACTATTAGTACTTCTGTTCCGATTTGAATTAAATATTTCGCTTAATAATTAAGATTTAAAAATTACAAGGGTTAATCGACTTTTGTTGCTGACTGTACCTACCTAAATCAATAAACCTCTGTGTTAAAAAATGACTGACGAATCGTAGATTTATAAATAATTTAGACTACTTTATTATGTTGATTGTAGTAAAAAATTCGCACCGGTCGGCGGCATCCATTCCTACAATAAAATGTAAATATTCTGCGCATGAGTCTATCACCAGATCTTTAGTTCTGTCTTTGTTTATTAACTTTACGACCATGAATCTCTGGAAATACAGCTTTCTAAGATATCAGGCTTCGTGAAAACACAGACATGTTCTTAAATAAGCATTACTTTAGCCATAAACCTCTCTGAATAATTCATGTATCCAGCCATCATGAAAGTGCCAAGGTATGGCACATGGATGCACTGCCCTTGACCGTTTTCCATCGCGTCGTTATTAAGTTGTTATAATTATTAATATTCATGTAGACTGGGATGCGGGCGAGGTCGGTGAGAACACTCGACTGGTCCCATCTCTTAACCCTCGTATTGTGTCCGCTAATCAACATTTACATAATCAATTGTTGCATGTTGTACGACACTATCTGGACCAGTTCTGTGTTTACACGGTGATCCCTACTGATTTCATATGTTCAATAATGGTGATCGTTCTATCCGAGTTCTACTTCCCCTTTAGAACACTTTACGATCCGGTAATAGTTTACCAATTTATATCCTAAAAAGAAATTATTATAGGTACTATTTTAAGCCAGCTTTCTATAAATAGAATTCTAAAAATATTCGTTAGATCAGTACAAATCCGAATCTCGTAGTTATAAAATCAGATCTAAACGAGAAAAGATTTGTTGGTCATCAAGAGATCAGCTCAGAAATTTATGGGTTACTAGCTTCTGCCCGCGACCTTGTCCGCGTGAAATTTCTTGTTCCCCCGACCCACCCCGTCGCATCGCATCGCCTGGCCGAGCTATTATTTCGTTTTCGCTTAATGTTCTTTCTGACTTTTTATCTTTCGGCTCCTATTGGTTGCAGCGTGATGTTATTTATCCTTTAGCCATCCTCGACAAATGAGCTGTCTAACATTAAAAGAATTTTCCAATTCGAACCAGTATTTCCTGAGTTTAGCGCGTTCAAACAAACAAACAAACTTCAGCTTTGTAATATTAGTATATTAGATTAAGTTGTTATTTTTGCTATATTGTTCACGTTTTACCCTTAGAAGCGTGTAAACAGTCTAATTGCGTAGGTGTACGGGTAACAGAACGATGCCCGACTGTTTTCCTTGTACTTGCTGCTGGAGTAAGTCCAGCAGACGTAGCTCACGTGCCAAGACATATGTCACAGATTTTGTCAAATTATTTCTACGACACGTCTCTTATATATAGCCAGTGCATGCTAGGCTGTAGTCGTGTGCCACTCGCATGTACTTTCTCCATCACGAGTCAGTATATAGCAACCGTGACATTGCGTGCTTATCGGTTACACAGTAAAAACTCGCTAGAAATAACTAATACAATACCTATTTGGAATTACAAACAATGGGTTTGTGCAGCGGCTGCTTGATAGCCTCGCTTCATTTTAAATGGTTGCGATTATTACTACCTTTCATTAGCGAAACAGCGTTTTTGTTATGTAAGGTAACTAAGTAGGTACATTACCTATTGTCTTTATTTTGGAGGTATAAAAATCCTACTAATATTATAAATGTGAAAGTTTGTATGTTTGGATGTTTGTTACTCAATCACGCAAAAACGGCTGAACGGATTTGGATGAAATTTGATATACAGATAGTTTACATCCTGGATTAAGACATAGGATACTATTTATCCCGGTAGAAGGTTCCCGTGGAATAATTTCCGACATTCACGCGGGCGAAGCCGCGGGCAACAGCTAGTATCTTATAAATAAGAGAGCGCAAGCGCAACTAGAAAAAAAAGTGGTTTATTGACTTTCATCAACTGCGTTATGAAAAAATACATCACACATATAAGTGAATTTAGTAGATACTTAAACTGACGGCCAAGATATATTATAAACACATCAAAAATTGTAATGTAATCTTCGAGTATTAATCCACTCTACATTACATACCAATGCAAACATATTTAAATGTTGCCTATCTTTTTTTATTTTGGGTTAAAAATAGGTATGCTAAATGCGTCGATCCTAAATAAAAAGTAAAAAATTACATAAAACATAACGTTCAATCGGTCGAAGACAGGTTTGTTTATGCAATACTACGTAATCGATAAGATTTTCGGCACACCAAAGAGTCAGTTGAGAGACACGAAAAAAGTGAAATGTTCTCTAGAGTCAACAAACTCGAAAGTGGAGAAGCGCAGGCGCAAGCAATTTAAGGTGAAGTAAGTATTTGTTAGCGGAAACTTGATTGCCGACAGATTTCACAACTACCGATTCCTGTGTCTCGCAATGTGACTGGCATGCTTCGTTGCTTTGTTTTGTTACTCTAGCCTCGTAAGAATACACAGACAAACAACAGGGTTCCATTAAGTAGAGCCACATAAATCAGATTTTGATGAAACATTATTAATGGATATTTTTTTTGTATTGTTTATGACAGATTATTATCATCATGTTACTAATACATGACCCAATAATCCGATTATAATAACTCTAACGTCTATAACCGATAACGTGCAGTAGGTAAAGATTTTCCTTTTTCCGGTGAAGGCGACCTACTTCCAGCACCGCATCGGAACACTCCCACGCTTCTGAGAAACGTCCATTTGCTGTTTTGACAATTTAATAAAACGTCAACGGTGACGTGAGAATTGAGTTTGTGTATTTTACACTTATTAAAATATTATTTATTTGTCTTTATGTATGTACATTCACACGTGTTTAGTTCCGTTCTTTAATGTAATCTACATCGTGTGCCTTAATGTTAGTTCCTAATTTGAAAGTGACGCTTCGTACTAGTGATTTATTTCACTCTCGTTTTCTTTTGTGTGCTGCGCCGGCGCCGGTAGTTCGTTACCATGCTCTGTGTTCGTTACAAGCACAACTTAACGCTACAAGGTGTAGCAACAGGTTAAACAGCTCTTATAAACAATGGGACACGTTGGTGGCACAGCTATATTAAATACGACACTTAGGTAATACGTTAAATTATGTCCAGTATTGCTTAAATTGTTGCACTGCATTGCTTGCATTCATCATCATCAGCCTATAGCAGTCCACTGCTGGACATAGAACTCTCAAGAACTGCACGTCATTCAGCTTGATTCTCGGCAACTCTCATCCAGCTGCTACCAGCAACCCTGCGAAGATCGTTGCTCCACCTAGCCTGATGGCGTCGCGGTTTCCACTCAAGAACATGTCTATTGTCTACCCCAACGGCCAACGGTCATGGGTTCTACGGCTAATATGGCTGGCTCATTGCCACTTCAGCTTGCTTAATCTGTGAGCTATGTCGATTGCTTACATTATGAGAACAAAATTAAATACAGATCAAAGTATACGGAGGCCCAGTGATATCCTTTGAAGTCATTTCTACAAATCAAGTCATGTGCCCGATGCGATTTCCCATCGGCAAAACCGACGACCTTCCATACAACCTTTCATCCCCTATTTAACAGCCACACGGGTAGATCGACCAGGTTAAGCTGCGCTTGCCGCGGTTGGTCCGTGGATGGGTGACCATCTGTACATGCCAAGACACCTTCGTGAATCTTTGACAGTCGTTACGGGTCTTCAGAAGCCCGAAAGTCTAACAACCAGTCTTACCAAGCGGTATCGCACCTATTACTCAGTAACTGGGTTGTGGAGGTCAGATAGGCAGTTGCTCCATTTAAAATACTGGTATTCAGCTGCATCCAGTTAGACTGGAAGCCGACCCCAAAATAGTTGGGAAAAGGCTAGGCAGATGGGCTTAATTTTCAAAAATCCTTCCTTAGTGCATTTTCACTATTTATGGAATTCTTTTGCAAAATTTCATGCTTCTAGCTAGACTCTTGCTTTTCATGGTTTAGGTAGGCTGTGCGTTGTCTATCAGTGATTGACTATTCTGACGTTCTCAATAATTTCCGGGTTCGTATCTCCTTTCATAATAGATTTAATGGAGACATTATTACAAGAAAACTTTATTTTCTAGATTTTATAGCACTTTTAGCACTGCTTTTATAAGGGTCATTAATTACCTACTAGCTACCAAATAGTGTTATCTATAGGTTTTATTATTTATTTACCCTTTGCATATTTATGCCGTTATAATACAGGATATCTCTCTTTGATCTGTTGGACATCATAAAACAATGCTATAAAATATGAATTTCATATAATAGTTACATAACTTAAACATTACGCGTTCCATAAAAATCATCACTAGTGTAATACTGTTTTTCTTGGAACGGTTATGGTATGAGTGGATTTGAGTTAGGTACGTCTTATATCAGTCAAAAGCATAATGTACGTCATAGATGCCAATAATAGAATGAAAATATTCAATGGTTAAAAAGTTTTGATAATAATGCCTCGTAAAACGTCCTTAGTATGGATTCTGAAACAAAAATACTAACAACTCATTTTAGGTTTGGAGTGAAGAAATATTTATGAATGTTTATGACATAAACAAAAGTATAAATCTGCGTGTTGTATACGGTGTTCTTCCAGTTAGATGGACTTACGACCTTAAAAAGGTGGCTGGGACAAACTGGATGCGGACGAAGGCGGAGGACAGGGTGCTGTGGTTGTGTGGCGTAGCCAGGGAGAGGCCTATGTCCACCACTGGACTGCGACTGTTCATTGATTGCGAAACGATGTTCTTGCTTCCAAAATAAAACTGTTACAGTGCTCAGTGGTAAGTGGCTAAGTAATAACAGCCGTACGGATCGATCCATCAGAATAAGCTACGCTTGCCGGGGTTGGTCCGTAGATGGATGACCATCTTTACATACCGAGACTCCTCCGTGCCTCGGAAAGCACGTTAAGCCGTTGGTCCCGGCTGTCATTCGTGGATCTTTGACAGTCGTTACGGGTCGTCAGAAGCCCGAAAGTCTGACAATCAGTCTTACCAAGGGGTATCGTATTACCCAGTTAATGGGTTGTGGAGGTCAGATAGGCAGTCGCTCCGTGTAAAATACGGTATTCAGCTGCATCCGGTTTGACTGGAAGCCGACCCCAACATAGTTGGGAAAAGGCTAAGCAGATTGACAGTGCTCAGTGGTCTGATCTTAAAGATCAGATCGCTTATTGTAGAATCCGGCCTATGTATTTCCGTAAGACCTGTAGAACTCGTATTAAGCCTTATATTACTACCTACTGCGTAATAATTACTTTACTGGATGGTAATTGTAGGAACACTGCGAGGTTAACCCATTGTTAACAATGCTTCAGGTTAGCGCCTTCCGTATTCTAATTTTAACTTAACTATTTTAGATTTTCTTGTAAACGATAAAAATGAGTTGTTTTAACTAATAGCCACTGTTCTGTTTTGTTACTGAAAGTATAACGTCCAAATGCAACAAAATAAGTATGCTTGGTTTTCTAAATCAACTAAAATTTTTGTGTTAACTTCATAGTAAGTTTTAAATTTACGGGAAGGCTTTAAATTCGATATAAAATCGCATGAAGTTTTCAGTGAATATTAGTACAGTGACATATATATTATTTTAGCAATCTTCGCGACTTTCTTCAGCTTGGTCGACGTCAACGTCTGACGTCCGACTTGAAAGGTTTCCCGATGATAGAATAATTCAGCGTGCGTCAATAGCCACGTCACACGGCCGGTTACATTATACCCAGATCACTTTTCCGATATTAAGATTATTATTTCAATGAGTGATCTTCTAATATTGTATATTTAACCTTTGTTTTGAAAGATTATTGTATCGGATGCTGCCAACACGTGGCGTCCGTTAGGAAGTTAAGTGAAAACATATCTACAATGTTTTGAGGATTTTACGCTATCCGCTGACGTCAGCTGTTAGTATGTGGAGTTTAGAATCTTTTGACAAGTTAGTAGTAGGTACCTCTACGCAACATGAAGTAAACCTAGACCTATGTTTTTTTTTTTAAGGTGGTAGCAATTTTAAACTGGAACAAGTGCTTAGCTTTAATCTCAGTCGGCATCTACAAACAAACAATACAAAAAAAAACCTAGTCAGATTTTTTTCTGAGATTTTTATCAACGCCCTCGATTCATTTGTTTACGTTTATTCCACCTAATTGATAAGAAAAGTACAAAAACAAACTAGAACTGCGTCTGAAATTAAAAATCATCAAAGATCGCAAGTCTTTGATACATAAGTATAATTAACCTTTGTGTACAACAAGTGCAATAAAAAGATGCTGAACAAAACCGTTAGTGAGCAACATCCGATTCCGGTAGAGCTGCGTACAAAGAAACAAAAAGCGCGCGTTTAAGTAGAGACGCACAGTAGAGCCGTAGAGTAGAGCCGTAGAGTAGAGCCGTCATTAGCGATTACGTGCATCGCGATCAAAGACCATTGAACCATTTGAACTTGCTCCCCATGAATATAAAATACCTATTATGTCCACACGCATTAAATATTCATTGCTTACCTGCAAGAAATTAGCATAACGATTGCTGCCTCGATTAAAAACGCTATTTTCTTGTATAAAGTCTTTATTGAATAGGTTTTTAGATCGCGTTGAGCGCTTTGATGGGTCTATCGTCACATTATTTTGATGTTTTGTTGGGTGTAGGTATAACCTGAAATATATGGAAAACAGTTAGATACAGTTGCTTCTCATATAGTGCAAGCGAAAATATCTACGAATGTTTTTTTAGCGAAACAAAACAAGAAATAGACGTAGTTAAAGTCCCCAAGATGTCTGTTTCATTGCCAACATAATTTCTTTATTACAAACAACGATAAATTTTACGTAGTCTACCGTTTAAAAACGTATAGTTCACTTATTACGTATGCTGGGGTGATTAATATTTGTCGTGATCCCGGCGGCACGCGATACAGGGAGCACGCTTCAAATTCATGATAGAACCTTTACCTTTGTCACGAACGGGTTTTGTTTCCGTATAAAAAGTATATTAAATTGTAAATAGGTTTTATCGGCGGGTCGTGTTGTGGAAATTTTCAGCATATTTAAAATCGCTTTTAAATCATTGAATATTTTTGCTCATTGGGTTTGTTAACTTCCATATCCCGCCGCTGAGTCAAAATTGCAACATTGTAAATAAATACCAGCTTGCGTCGGTTCAAGCAATCTGTTAGTCAACATCCAGTTAAAAGTTAAACTACCGAATTTACTCATTTTCTATCCTTTTCCGAGCGTCGAAAATCACTGGAAAATGTAAAACAAATATTAAAAACGTAACAATAACTATGTGTATTGTGTACTTTGCGTGTCGCTTTGCATTTCGCCTTCGTAAGTACTTATAATATTGTAAGGTTCCGGTGTCTACAACAATCACAATGGTTTGGTAACTCTAAACAGTGACTTCAATTGTTTTATTCAAGGATCTGTACGGTTGCAAACACTAGGAAATTACGAGACCGCAATCATGTTGACGAGGGGTCGATAAACAAAGGAAAAGATTTAAAGGTCTAGGGAAAGAAGAAGATCTAGAGCAGTGATCACCAATTAGTTTCATTGGGTTGAGGGTTAATTTTTAACTGACTTCAAAAAAAGGAGGTTTTTAATAATAATGTGACTGTCGCGGTCCGTTTGGTAGACGATTACTAGGAACCAAGTAAAAAAAAAGAAATAGGTAATACGAAAAGAAACCCGAATATTTTTTTATTAATTAATAAAAAATAAAAAAATAAAATAATTATTATTAATTTAAAAAACGACCGCGGTCCGCCATTTGGTGACTCCTGAGTCTTAAAAATATATATATATATATTGTTAGCTATTGCTTGCGGCTTTTCTTGCATGCAACCGTTAATAATTGGGAATAATTTCTAAAATCACGCCTCAGATGTGAGCCAAACATATTTTCTCTCCAAATCTACCCAAAACACATATAATTATTCTTCTTTAAAAATGGAAAGTAGCTCTGCAAATACTTTACCACGAAATTATAACCCCAAAATAATTTAAATAAAAAGTAAGTTTAAAAACTAAAACCCGACTACTGAAAAATCACGCTCTAAAAAGTATGAAACAAGAAAATATTCTCATCTGAAATTAGAAAAAGACAGAAAAGTATAAAAATCCGGAGTCACACGTAATCGGTTTGATTCATGCATGACGTGTGACTCCGGATTTTTAATTTGTCTGTCTTTTTCTAATATCAGATGAGAATATTTTCTTGTTTCATACTTTTTAGAGCGTGATTTTTCAGTAGTCGGGTTTTAGTGTTTAAACTTACTTTTTATGCTATTTGATGTGAACCCACAAGTCCTTCTATGATTACTTATGTCCAATAAGTTAAAAAGATAAAATGAATAACAGGAAGCTTTAAAATTACTCGAATAAGCTTTTATTGCGTACATACATCACAAATGATCGGCAATTATGTAGAACACTCGTAACACGGGTCTCAGATATGTTTAATGTTCAAACAACATTGTATGTAGGTTTGCCCGAAGGCGGATTGACTTCGCAAAACTAGTTTACAAAATGATTGTAGCTCTTATGTCATCGAACGTAATACTTAGGTACACGTGAATGCATCTGTTTATTAAACTTGAAATATACTGTTACCGTTTGGCAATGATGGGCAAACAAATACTTACAATATTGGCTGTTTGTTATACTGTAGTAGGTACCAAAGTACCTAACTAGTCCAAATTATGAAGATGTAGGTACTCTACCTATTTATTATTTATTTTATTAACCGACTAAAAAAAAGGAGGTAACTCAATTCGACCGTATATATTTTTTGTTTTTTTATGTGTGTTCGCGGATAACTTCGTCGTTTATGGACCGATTTTTATGATTCTTTTTTTGTTAGAAAGGAGATATCCCAAGGGTGGTACCATAATAAGGAAACTAGGATCTGATGATGGCATCCCAGAGAAATCGAGGGGAACCTTCAAATTTTATAGGCACACCTATAGCGATTTGGGTATTTTTTATAGTAACTCGTGCATTTGCTCCCGGAAAGCACGATTTAGTGAAATGGAACTGATGAGGAAGACCAGAGATGGCCATCGGAACTACTCAATAATACGTAAGTATTTCACGGGTTGCGATTCGATTATTGCTAAGCAATTTATACTCGTCACAATACATATGTTGAAATGGGGCTGATGGTGACTTCACCGGCAGTTCCAGTTCTCCTGGTTTCTTACTGGGAGAACTCCTCAACAATTAACGACCTTGTATCGGGAAAAGCAATATTTTGTATATGTGATGAGCAGTTGACATTAGGCTGTTGTAACTTAGATGAATTACAGACTGACCCACTAAATGGTGAAAAATAAAAAACTTAATCCAAAAAAATACTACAAAGTGAAAAATAACTTTAATTTCGGAAGTCGGTGGCAAAAAGCTAAAATACAGATCCAAAGACACCGAATTCCGAAATTAAAGTTATTTTTCACTTTGTAGTATTTTTTTGGAAGTCGGTTGTTTTTTTTTTTTTGTAAAAAAGTTTTTATTTCTTGGGAAAACAAACAGTAGTATGTATATTAAGAATAAACAGACAAAAATAAATATTCGCCAGAATTAGTTCATCAAGGCCCATTTCTTGAAGTTCAGTTTCAGCTCATTTTCATCTCAATTTCACTTTATATTTCATTTAATTAGATAGTAATGCTAACGATGATGGCGGAAAATCAGTTTGTAAATCTACGACAAAACTATTTGGCTCCTGTGCGCGTCTGAGCATTCGCGACTTTCAGAATCTAGCGATTGGAACGTACCTACGCGGTACGGTCGTGGTTTAACCTTCGTTTGAATTGTTATCTATTCTTAAGTCACTAAATTATTTGCTCCAGTAATTGTCAATAACTTTGTTGGTTTATTTAATCATTGCAATTTGCGTATTTATACAGATAGATTTTAAAACAGGTCGGTAAAGCTTTACAATAGGTACATTCAAATTTTCATAAGTCATCGACCTATATTTATGATAGGCACATAATTTTAATATATCCATCAACGTTGAAAGTTGTAAAAATTACACGTCGTATAAATATTACTTTTGGCCACCTACGCGTGTATGTTTGGTGTAGGGCGACGTGACACTCGGTTTCCGTCGTGTGATTTGAGACAGAGTCGTACGTGTAAATTGTCTACACCTTTTGCGCGTAAAAAGTCGAGTGCGTGACATGAAGAAAATCTTTGCACTTCCCCGGGTAACGTTTAGTGCGTTCATTCATAAATTAAAATAATCAAACCGGTGACACTTTGGGTCTCGTCCAAAACTCACAAGTTTGACTTTCATCCTTGACACGAGGTAGACCGCCTCTATAATATTATAAAATATGTAACCAGCATGCAGCAGCTAATGGTTTAGTAAAACGACCGAAGTTTATTACAGATCGCGGTATTCTAATAAAACAGTACTTACAAAGAGGTGACTGTGACTAATGACAGCGTCGTTTCTCAGAACGTGCAATATGGTTGGTGTTGACCACTTAACGAGAAGAATAAATTTTTTTTTTTATAAAGTATTCCAACCTGATTTTTTTGTTACTTTCCAGAATTTGCAGTATAATATCACAATGATATATTTAGTTCTTCTTGAAACACTGGAGCGTTGTCCCAGTTTGGTGTCAGGACTCGCTTTATGGGAGACTATACTAAAAATAAGTTACGTGGTTGTCGGAACCAGCTGCAGGAGTGAGTCAACCTATTTCAAAACTACATTCTCAGATCAAACAAGTTGTTTGTAGTCAAGAGCTTATTGAACAACAGTGGAAAGACTTCGGATCAGAAAAATGACATCTATTGTTGTCTTTATCGGTTTCTTTGCAGACCATTAGCGAAATATAACGCGGTCGCAGTCAACCAATACAAATATTTGTGTACTTATGATCGATGGGTTTGCTTGCTTGTTTACGCACCTTGGCTTCTGTTACTACCTAGCGGGCTTTAGCCATTATTTACCTAATGTTTATGTTATAATAGCTGTTGATTTGCTAAAACCCATAGTAGGTACCTACCTATACTGAAAAATATTGTATTGTTATTAACCGACTTCAAAAAGATGTATGTTCCCCGATTACTCGAAGATGGCTGGACCGATTTGGATTTTTTTTTTGTTTTGTTCGAGAGGGTATACATCACAGTTGGTCCCATATAAAATTGATTAACTTTGCTTTGGTAGTTTTTGAGTTAGCTTCAATAATACGTATTTTTTCCCCACTTTTATATGGATGATGTTCTAGTTTGTTTTGCAGATAGTGGCATTAGAATTTGTGTGGGGTAGGTACACAACTAAAAAGTGATAAATAAAAACTTTTTTACAAAAAAATACAACCGACTTCCAAAAACAACACTACAAAGTGAAAAATAACTTTAATTTCGGAAGTCGGTGGCAAAAAACGAAAATACATTTAACTAGACACCGACTTCCGAAATTAAAGTTATTTTTCACTTTGTAGTGTTGTTTTTGGAAGTCTGTTGTATTTCTTTGTAAAAAAGTTTTTGATATCAACAGTTTATTATGCATAGCCATGCAAGCAGGCACCTGTAATTTATTACTGTAATTGATTAAAATTTGTAGTGCATAATGTACCTACTCTTGTAGTACAAACTCACGGCTTCAGTCCATTTTTTCAACACGCGTGAACTGATTAGCAATTGACATAGTTTTTTTATTGACTCAAAAAACACATGCAAATAGAATGGACGAAGAAGACTTCAACGCAATCCTTATGTGTGTCATTAAAAACTGTTTCTATGTAAGTACATTATAGCTCTCAAATATGGCTATAGTTATACCGTTATGAATCAGATGCAGTTGTAATTTGTAGCAAATGTAATACCGAAATCGTTGCATGGCTAATCAATTTCATTGCAACTTTGCATAGCAGCGGCTGAACTTGGTTTTTATTTATATGTTTTTACGTTACCTTCGTGTGAAGGTCGGAGCTCGTGGGTTGGTCTGCCAGCACGTCATCGCGTCACCCACCAGCGCGTCGCCACCAACGGAAGATTAATGCTGATAAAAGTGTTTAAGATTATAAATAATAGCGTGTGTGTCAAGTTCTAGACTCGACGCGACGGGAGGGACAGCTGTACTCTGACGTCACGGCTAGTGAAAACACCTCTCAACTGTCATTCTCTTCATCAATGATTTATTCAATATAACAATCTTTCGAAAAAGCGTGAACCCGTCTGAGGAGTTAAACAAGCAAGTTTAGAGCATGATTGAATGTTATGTTTGTTAGTATACTAAATATCAGTGTTATCGTTTATATATTTTTATTTTGTTTTTAAAACTTTTCTTTTTATTTTATTACGATACTATGTCTAGGTTTATACGACTAAATTTCAGTAATAAATATCTTTATTAAACTGAAATGTAAATAAAAGATAGACTTACTTCTCAGAAGTCACAAAAATGCGTGTGTAGCATGTAGTGTAACAAACAATTAATCGAATTAAAGGAGATGAGGGCAAAGAACCAATAAAGAACAAAGTGTTGAAGAGATGTTTGAAGTTCAAACGTCTTCTGTTACATTAGAAAGCCATGAAGTGGTGGGCAGAAGACATAAGTTTAGAATCAATTTGGTGAGACATTTGCGACAGAAGTGACTAAACGATCCCGACCGTGACGGACTAGGAAAGCAGGAACAGAAAGAAATACGAGTAGACAAGTGTTTTTCTTCAGACACTTGTCAAAGTACACAGCTGACAAAGTTAATTGCTAGAATTTGGCATGTTACTACTTTTATATTACTTTCTTATTTATTGAAAACTTTCTGAAACATAGTACTGAAAGTTTGTGGTTGCTTACGCATCGGTGTATTTTCATATAATTTAGAAATCATTTTTTGTGGCGATCTTTTCTATTTTCGTTTTTAATAACGTAGCTAATTAACAAACCACTTGACGAGGAAAACTTTACAGGAAAAGTTAAAAGTAGCCCACGTAATGAACTGATGTAGCTAACGATGCACTTACACGAAATCGGAACAAGGCTCATTCCCAAATAAATTTTATTATTATGCCCGTAACGTAAACCAAAATATTTTGACCGATCGGCTCAATATTTGCGTAAAATATTTTAATATTCAGGTTTACAACGAGTATAAAACTGCGATACTTCATTGAACGTTTAACGAGCAGTAAATTTTAGTGATGATAAAATATCGACTGCTTACCTAAGCCGTGAAATGATGTGCCTAAAGTGTGTTGACCTGTTAAGTGATGGATTTAAATTAAAATAGTGTAGGTATGCTAGTAAGTAAGTATTATACAAAAGAGAATGCCTGAAATAAGCTACTAAAAAAGCCCACTGGCTGGTTCTTAACCAATCGCAATTTGTTTAGTTTAGATATGATTTGTGAAGGAAAGTACTTATTTAGTGGATATGTCGCAGCCGGATTGTATAATACGCCGTAATACAAAACGTCTAGAGCGCTACTTACAAGTTGGTTACTTGAATTGGTTACCCTATATTTTAATTTGTTTGCAATAGGCCATTTCGCCATTTTGGCGAACTTTGGCTGAACGTCAATCAGCTGTAATAAAAAACAGCGCCTTTATGTATTTCGGGCAGAGGTTTTGTATTACGCCGTATTATAACAATAATAATAATTCTTAAATGTTTTTTGTATATTTTTTAAGAAATATTTAAAAATGTGTTATGTAAGGAAAAATATTAATAAACGAAATAATTATTCATTTATTTTGAGACGAGGTCCATTACATTACATTAATTAATTAAATCAGTCATAAAATTTAAATAAAAATCACACATACACGCTGAAACATTCTAATCAAATAAAATAAAAATACATACACATGTCAAAAGAATCCATACATACAAATGTCATTCAAATCAAATAAATAAAATTTAAATACATACAGATGTAATTAATAAAAAATAAAGCACAACACAAACATCACACTAATATTATAAAGGTGAAAGTTTGTGAGTGTGTGTGTGTATGTGTGTGGTGTGTGTGTGTGTGTTCGTATGTTTGTTACTTCTTCACGCTAAAACGCCTAGAACGATTTGAATGAAATTTAGTATGTAGATAGCTTATGACCTGGATTAACACATAGGCTCAGCTTCCTTATGATCGCGAAAAAATCATCAGTCCGCGCCTCAGCAAACATAGTCGAGACACTACAACACCGCGGCAACCCTAATAGCATCCTGAAAGCATTGTTGTACTGCACGCGCAGTGCGCTGTACGCCAGCTGCGTAAAGTTGATCCACAGGCTGCACGTGTAAAATTTTGACAATGCTTTAAATAAAGTCAACTTTACTGGTATTACATCGTGCGAACCTGCCAGCCAACATATTACACCGGACAGACAGCGCCCTCCGCTCCCGCTCAATATCCTGATTGTCACACAGGTCGTCGGATACCCGTGGACCAAATACTTGAATTGCTTTACCCTGTTTAAAGGAACGCCGCAAAGAGTGACAGGAGGTACAGATGAGTAGCATTTGGTATCCGCTTTAAAAATCATAAATTCACTCTTCTTAGCATTGTAACGCACTGATCGATGGGCGCAGCAACACCATATCATCCGCGTAGCTGATGTTGTTGATACACACCCCATTTCACTGATTACGATCAGCCGGTTCATAGGTGAGGATGAATCCCCTTGCCTTACTCCGCAATCCAACATGTACGTACGTAACACGTCACGTATTTTTTTGGCTGCGACAGACACATAACAAATGACTTAATATTGTGATAAATGCTGAAGTGCGGATGTTTTATTCTGCCAAATTAAAACAAAAGAAATTAAGAAAAAGACAGCTGCAGCGATGGGAAAACTTTTTTTAGACACTGCTCATATAACTTTGAAGATATAAACTACAAATTCAGACTGGCAGTAAAATATGAGTTATGTGGCAGTATCATTGGCCGGCCGAAGATATCGGGCCATTGCGCTGACGCACTCAACACTACCAGGCTTATGGGTGACGTTATATCAATTAATTTAGACGTCAATCGAAGTGAAAACCATTATAAATTATTATCTGATTTAAATATTAGAAAGTGAAAAAGGGTCAAACGCATGGTTGAGTGTTTGGGCGCTGAGAGATTCATTAGTACCTAATACCACTAAAAATTATATGATTAAAACGGATAATTAATATTCATGATGAAGGTTCACAGTTTAGATAACTTTAGTGATAAACGAGCTTGAACCTATGTCTGAAAGTGGAAAGCTATCCAAGAAATAGGTGATGCTTCTACGCATACGATAGGTACATTATGTTACGGAAATGCTCTTTCTTCCTGTCCTCTACAAACATAAGTGAAATATCAAAATTATTACGATTTCTATTTGCAATTTGTGGTAGTTGGTTTCATTGCCAAAACCTTGCCGTGTTTTCAGTTAGATAGACATAATATTTATCAGCATCTTGACACCTGTATCGTGTCTATCACCGATTGCGTAATCTCTACATACACTAGAACTTGATTTCGGATGAAAGTACTACGTAAGCCGTACATTTTGTATTGCATAAATGTCACCCACCACTTTTATTTTTGATAAAGAATCTGATATTTCAATTCGATTAATTTTATGAAGAAGACATCAGTTCTATTTCTATGCTGCTCAGTGCTCCTGTACTGCGTTGGAGCCAAGTTCAGCTTTTTTTTTCAAATATTTTATTTTCTAAAATCAGCACTCCAATCAGCAGATCGTAGGTATATAGGTTGCTGCAAGGGCCATATCGTGGGCGTGGAAAGTTTTAGTTATAAGAGAAAAGTTAAAATATATTTTGTATATATTAGCATATAATTAGGGTATAGTGACGTAAATCCAGCACTCCATCAGTCTTGTGCGTTATGCGCAATCTCAGTGAAAGTGGTCAAACGAGTGCGCCCGCGCGCCCGGTTCAACTGTGAACGAATAAATTAGTCTCAGCGCCCTTCACTGATATACAGATCTAAAACGTCACTCGTCATGGGTTTGTGAAAGAAATCTCTTGCGCAACATAAAGGTCACTTGTTTGTTAGATGCAGTGTTTTGTGCTTTCGTTCCTTAAGTCCTCATCGAGTCGCATAATGGCTAAACTCATTTTTAAGCATGTTCTGGTATATACCTATGATGTTTGATAGTTGCTATAGGTTTTCAGACAGTCTCACTTACTCGTAACAGTGAGAGGAGAAGAAGTGGTTTCTGGTGCGCATGTGCCAAGAAATCTCATATTTACTTTTGTCTAGAATTACTTGTACATATTTTCTCGTGTTTTCAGTGCTTTCTTTTTAATGGGTAATGTAAGCTATAGGACAATGGGGAAGGCAACAGTCAAAATGGCGCTGTCGTAGCTAGTTCCCAACACAAACTAATACGAGTAATACAAGGCGTACAGTTTTATTTTATTTTTGCGAAAATGATGCGTTGTTGTGTTCCTAAATACTCCGAAATTAGAGTCCACCTTTTCCTGAGAGACCCTAAAATTAGAAGATTGTGACTTAAAGCTATACGTAGACGTTTTTAAAAATTAAACAAGGTTCGAGTTTATGTCAGAAACATTTTGATGAAAGTGATTACTAGGAAATGTTTAAGGTATTAAATTCTGGCACTTTCCATGTCAAATACTTGATTTAAAATATTGAAATCACCGAAAATAACGAAATAGTGAAATAAAACCAAACATATGAATGAACGAAATGTAATCTAAACCGAGTCTAGAAGCATGTTTTTTTTTTTTTTACAAAACTTTTGTTTTGTATTTGTCACCGGTTTTGGCATACTGGAGATAGAAAAACATATCCATCTATGGTTTTGACGTTTTCCCAATAATCTAACAACAAGACAGATGAAACAAAAGAACACGAACGTACGAAAGGAACGTAAGAACAGATATAATTATAGTAGCAATCTGTCTTTTACTGACAGTAGGTTATTGGGTTCAGCCGTATGGGGTTTAAATAGGGGATGAAAGCTTGTATAGAAATTCATCATTTTTGCCCATAGGAAAACTCATCTACACGAGTTGTCATAATATATTTAATAATAGCCCTGAGATGTTTAAGTCTAAATTATGAAGGAAGCTAGTCTATAAATGAAGCATCTGGGCGACCGAGCTCTGCTCGGTTGAAAATAGAGAAAATGAATTATCCCAGATATGAGACCTCCTAGCTAGATCGCTTTTTCTCCGCCGTAAACCACTATATCGCAACTTTCATCGAAATCATTAGTGCTGTTTTCGTGAACGTGATTAAAAATATAGTATAAGCTTTCATAATAATGCCTTGACAAACTAAAATTATTAAAATATTTTGTAGAAGGGGAGAGGTCAGAACCAGAACGAAAATATAAAATTATAATATTTCAAATCCCTAATCTTAGAATAAACTTACTCGCATTTTCCCACTGGACCGTTAGACGCTCGACTATGATTGTATGCTAAACATCGCTCCTACTCTATATATAAATAAACGTAGGTTTATTTCATACAGAGATACGAAATATTTTACCATAATTCCATAATTTATACACAAAGATAGTGAGGACCTAAACATTGTATTTTATTTGCACTATTCTACATGAAAATGCTCGGTCCTAAGACGACATAGTTGAAGCCGGATTATCGGTGACAGGTTCAGACGCCACGTTAAGTATCTAAAATGTAAATAAATCAAAATAAAAACGAAATTGTAGTGAAAGTGGCGTTTAAAGCGGACCAGTGATATTCCAAATTACGAGGAACGCAAATGGTGACACATGTTTTCTATCGTCTGGGTTTGTAAATTAGATATCAACCATGCACATTATTTTGGAATAACACTTTCATCGTAGATTAATTATATTACATTAATCTGTAGTAATTATAATTGGCATGAATTGCATGAAGAAGGTTAAAAGAAAGTGTTTAGATGTTTGGCAGGAATATTTTGTTGAAAGATCAAAAGAAAAAGGATATGGTATCGAACTATCCAGCCAGAGATTTCTCGGGTTCCGTGGTTTGATTGTGACCTAAATAAAAACCTAATTACCTTTACACCCGAATAAAAAAAGTTACATATATTTAAAAAAAAGTTTATTGATAGGATTTCTAGGAGTCTAAAGAAACTAAGATAAATGCAAAAAAATCCTGAATTTTCAGTTTTCTTGAAAAGGTGCCCTCACCATCGTAATACTTAGGTATAATATAAGCATCAGTAAAAATATAAGCATCAGTACTTAATATCCGACAGTTATACATTCTTAAATTAGTACTAAAACAACACAAAATAACAATCCAATCTTCAGAATATCAACAACTACTTAACCAACGAATCTACAAATGTCCGCTTACTGTAGTAAAAACCGCTTTTGCACAACATATGCAAGAATTTATGCTCAGTTTCGTTTACAATAAAATTGCAAAAATCTGTGAAATTAAGAATTGTAGCACCATCAAAGTTAAACAAAATATTAAACATTGGCTGTTAACTCAATCCTACTCAGAAACCGAAGCTTTCGTTAGAGTAATGTCTTAACATATTTATCATATCGCAAACACTTTTAACTCACTCACTTCCTCACTCATACCTTCACTCTCACACTGCCTCCCAAACCCTTACATACAAGTACTGTAACATTCTCTTGGACGCACCCTTGCAAAATTGTGAATAATAAGTACTTACCTACATTTAAGATGCATCCTATTTCAAACATAGTTGTTGTAACGATTTAATTTAATTTTTTCAAGTCTTTTATTTTTATTTTGTCTTACGTTAAATTTTCAAAACAATATGTACCTAATAAATAAATTTAAAATTAAAATACAGTATCGATCCTGAATATTCAGATTGTCTAAAACTGTCTAGGACTCCACGAGACAGGCTTGACCTAGTGTGGAGTCCACAAGTTAATTTATTAAAATTATGTTTCCTTAATTCCTAACTTTATTTTAAGGAGTAGTTTATTTTTGTATTACTTTTAAGGAAATGTAAAACATTATTTGGTTAATAAACGATTATTATTATTATTATTATAATCTACAAGTCTCACAATAGTGAGTGTTATAGTTTTATATATTTTTTCTTAAAAAAAAACAACGAATTCTGTACTAATCATTATTTATTTGTTTGAATAACCTCTTATTAATCATTCTTTATCATTTAACAAAAAAATTAACCTTCTTTTAACTATTTGTCTAGCAAAAATCAATAAATTTCAAAATAAACAAAGTCGACCTAGAACAAACTTAAAATCACAAAATAACAATTATTTTAACGTGTAGGAACAAAAAGTAGATCACAAATTATTTAAAATTAAAGTAAGAATAGCAAAAATTGACATAATTTGAAAATACGTAACTAGATTATTATGGTTTGAGGTGATAAAACTGAAAACAGTTTTGGTTTCGAGAAAGACACAGGTAAACACCCACTTGGAACATTTAATCTTTGATCAGTTATGGCAACCCTCCATCGTGAAAGACCTTGTTACCTTTATGTCATCAAATACAGCCAGGTCAAATCGACTTTGTTCCGGACATATTCCATGAAATAAATTTTATTACTTAATGAGGAAAGCTTTGTCTCCAAATTGTGATGACTGTGGAGTGGTTGATGATGTCTTTCATATTTTGATGGAGTGAGTCCGGAATGAAAATATTAGAATTAATGTTTTCGGACGGTGTAAAAGATATGATATTGGCTTTTGTAATACCATCCTTGCTTTTCCAGTGTCCAATAAGGCTAAACAATTGTATAGTTAGATCTTAATCACTAGTTTTGTGTTTTGCTGCACTGGGCGATGTGGTCGCTAAGCGACAAAGCCCTTTAAATAAATAAATAAAAAAAAATATATCAAACTCACTTGGTAATTATTTAATTAATTGGTAATTTATGTACCTCCGTACATATTTTTTGCCTATTTACTTAATACAACAATAACACTACCTAATTACCTATACCTAGGTATTGTAATAAGTATCATGGTAACAACTTGTGGGTAATTTTTTTGATGTGTCAAATGAATAATATTTTGTTTTCGGTTTCTTGTTTTCATGCGTCATAAATTCGTAAACATAATACCTACATGATGGTGCAATGGTATTTCAATTGCAATCACAATCATATTTATATGGGGTCCGCTGAGTGCTCACTTAGTTTTTCTTGACATCCCCAAGCGATTGGTCGACTCTTCACGTGACCGGCTATTTTGTGGCCTAAGATGATTCTTAGGCAATGCAACAAAATTATGCCAATGCACCAGTGGTGGCAATGCTTCCAGCCTTTTGGGAACTTTTCCTATAGACAGCGATGCGGATGAATTTTTTGGGCTTATTAGTCGATTCGCCCGAATCGGGCGAAGTACTTAATATGTAAAATGGAGAGGAAAGTATCATTACTTTCCTCTCCTTTTTTACATATTAAGTACTTGTACATAATATTATTTTAAGACTGTTAGCTTTTATATTATGTAAGCATTTATTTAAAATAAGTGGTTATTGTTCTCAATTTCGGAAGACCTAATGAATGACATACGGGGTTTAGGATTCGAGTTTTTGACTAAAACCGTGGGAAATAGGGCAAAGTCAAAGAAGTCATGTGTATGAGTTTGAAGGGAAATAGAAGTACCATTTTGGTTCTATGTCGAAAACCTCACGTTGTGTATTAAAAATGAATGTAATAAAGAAGGAATGGGCCATGATTTTTGAAATTGTCTTTAAGTATTTATCACTTAAGATATAATAAAACTTTTGTTCAAAAAAAAAAAAAAAAAACAGCCGACTTCCAAAACAAACACTACAAAGTGAAAAATAACTTTAATTTCAGAAGTCGTTGTCTTTGGTTTTTGTATTTTCGTTTTTTCGTTTTTTGCCAGCGGCTTCCGAAATAAAGTTATTTTTCACTTTGTAGTGTTTCTTTTGGAAGTCGATTGTTTTTTTTTTTTGCAAAAACGTTTTTATTTTTACTTTTTAGTTGTGGTACTACCCCACACAAATTCGAATGAGAACCTACCTGCAAAAGAAATGAGAACATCATCGACATAAAAGTAGAAAGAAAATACGTATTATTAAAGCTAACTCAAAAACTACCCAAACAAAGTTAATAAATTTTACATGGGACTAACTTCGAGGTATCTCCCGAATAAAACAAGAATCTTTTAAATCGGACAACTCTGTAAAAAGTTATGCGTTTATATAAAAAAAAAAAATTATCGTGTTGACTTGAGAACCTCCTCATTTTTTTCGTCGGTTAAAACCACAGTAATAAGGCGACTAGGGATGGGCTGCAAAGTCCTTACATCTGTTACCTACTTATAAGGTAACACAGACCGTACGTACTTCTATATCTATCCATTGGTCGCAATGTCACTAGTATTCACAATCATTTGATACCAGAACTCTGAAAATATACTTCACAATGTCAAGGAAACATGACTGACGTACCTACTGCTTAAAGGCTTCCGATGAGATTATTGAAGCCGAATCTAATCCGTCTTTCTTCAAGATTAGATTCCATACGAGACAAGTAATATACTTATGAAAGAAATGTATGATTTTATTTTGGTAACTGAATCATCCCTTTCAGAGAAGATATTCGACGGAGCGATAACCTCATTTGCACAATTAGTAAAAGAACAAGAACAAATTTGTGTTCACCCTGTATATCTTTGTCGCACAGGCACACCCTGTAGTGTGATGAGACGAGTCGTGATAATAGAATTCAAGCTAAACTTGACATCGATAAAATCTAGAGATATAAAGATACACATAAAAATGATAAGATTTAATCTCGCCGTTATGAGATGAATCATTTTTGCAACAATACCTAGCGATGAAATTTCTTTAGAACAATAGAGCATCCGTTAAAATTAAAATCGCTCATAAATCGAACATCCTCAATGATGCAAGTGAAGCAACAATAAAATCAATATTTATAATAACCTAATTATAAATATTTACCGTAGGCACATTTACATGCAGGGAATAGCACCCGAATTACCTTCACGCCGACGATTATTTTATGGCCTCTATTCCTATTTTCCGAGCAGTTGGCTCGCCTGAACCTTGCGCAAGAGACAGCAGAAAATAAAGTGCCTCGAAAATTGAAAGATGCTGCGTTACTCCACGCTGTAACTAGTGTTACGCAAATTAAAGCCCCAATTTAAGATATCGGGCCGGCTTTCTGGCGCAAATAGGATACTTTGGTTCATCGGAACCCATCGGGGTAGGTAGGTATTGTAACCCGTTTACTGGACCACCCAATTGAATCACATCATGTTTAACTCAAACGCATTAAAATGCTATTCTAGGAAACAGGATAGCCTATCCTGTTTCCTAAAAGAGCACTTTATCGCGTTTGAGTTGGGTAGGTATATTTTTATGTCCAAGTTATATATATATATAAACGACGGAAAGAACTTATTGTTTCGAGGTACGCTTCTATCAGCTAAAGATCCAAGTTTTACTGATTTTTTATAGTAGGTACTTGCTTAAATATGTATGAAATCATTCTGCTACTTGACTAATATCTTCAAATATACCAACTTTTCCACTCGGAGCAAACTCTATTTGTGAAAATCTATAAATTATGAAGTGATAAAGTTTTTAACAAGTTAAATGTAGACAATATAACATTTTGAGAGATCACAAATCTGTTTAAGATACATAACGTTTCATAAATAGATGTTTCATAATAAACGAGTTGGCTCGAGGCGTTGAAAAGAAATATAATATCGTTTGTATATTTGTTACGAGTCAAACTTGATTTTTATCTTACAAAAAGGGGTAGATAATTTTAATAAAATATTTTTACAAGGGCAAGAAGTTAAGAACGAGATGCTCCCACCAGATACCTACTACTTAGGGTAGCATAGCGTAAAAGAGATGCAATAATGACAATACAGAGCTAGAAGCAATGAAGATAATGCTATCAAAGATGATCATGCGGATATATAAAAGGTTAAACAAAACACACAGTTTTCAACAAATACCACAATCAAGTAGGTTTACGATCGCGTAGTTTCAACAACCTATTGTTCTGAACCTTGCGGCTATGCTCAGTGACATTGATAAGTATTGAATTCTATCGCATGTAACCCACGCAACATCAATATTTAAAGAAGTATAGTAATATAAAACTTTATTACCCACGAAACCTTACATAAGTTGCGCATGGAGTTCGATTACCAAGAAATTACATATAAATTTTATAAAGTTACTAGCTGACCCGACATACGTTGTCCTGTCCAAATTCCAATAATTCATACAAAATTCCCATAGAAAATGCACTTTCAGTTATCTCAAATTTTCAAATTTTCCCGGCAACTTTTCCAATTTTTCTCTTGATATGAACCTTCCTCAGACCTCAACGAATATTTGAAAAAAAAAAATGCCTAGCCGTTCTCGAGTTTTTCGCTTAGCAACACATTAGCCAAAAATTTTTATTTATATAGATTATTACAGGTTTTCAGGATGATTCTGAAATAAATAATTTGAAAAACTGCGCTCGTAAAAGACAACGCTCATTGTGCTTATTGTAAACAAAGTGGGTAGTGTACAAAAAGCTGGTTTGGCAGAATAAAGCAAGATAGAAAAAGCATCATCAACCGCGGAATAAAAATAATAATATAGGTACTATTACTGTCGCAAAATCATTTATTACTGCAGAATTTACTTATAAGCTTGAACTAAGGACTTAGTAAACTTGGTTTGTAACCTAGACAGAATGAAGTGGCATCCATAAAGTCGGAGTGTTATTAGTAACCGTAACATGCGTTTGTTATGACCCGTCTGTTAAGTTTGCGCTACTAGTTAAATAAATGTGTTTTACACGTTAATATAGAAGGAAAAGTTTCAACAACACTCACGAACTAAACGAAAAACAGAGTTCGTTACAATAACAATACAATAATAATGTAATTATTTTATAATCATAATTATGCGGTAACTTTAACGTGACTCACAAAATCTATACCACCACAGAGGTTATTTAGTAGTTCATACCATTACTCATTGTGTAAAAGAATGACCTTGAATGATACATAGAACTGTCCTTGGAAAAACTTGTGAAATATAGAAGCTAACGTATACTTACTACGGCTTTCTTAGAAATTAAAATGAAGCCCTACAAGTAAGGTGTAAAAGTATAAGCCGGTTAGACAGACAGCCACGGTTACGGGTATAATGTAATCATTTAGGTACCTAAATAAGTATAACTAGCTTTTGGCCGCGGCTTTGCCCGCGTGGATGTCGGAAAATATCCCACGGGAACGTATTACCGGGAAATCCTTCCTTATTTCTTGTCTACATTAAGTATAGAGGGAACCTCTGTGCAAAATTTCAGCTTAAGTTTGAATAGATGTTACAAATTTCCCCCAGGGTTGCCAAAATCATTAAAAAGACATTCTCATAGACTCGTTTGGAATCTTATCTAATAAAAATTGTACATTCCTCAAATGCAGTCAGTGCAGAGGTCCAAAGCAGTTTATGTTCTAAAAGATGCAATAGCTTACGTGCAGTAATTAACTCAATTATTTATTATACAGAGCACTACAAAGGTCAATTAAGGGATCATTTGCTCCTGGAGTGTAATGGGAAAAATAATCATCTACCCAACTCGCCACTGTACACTCGGACTTTCCGTGAAACCACAGAATTTTGACACCTTGATTCAACCTACTTTCCGCTTTATTTTTATTCTCTATTTATTTGTGTGTTGATATTTCAATAACGAACCTCTGAATAATCAACGAACTTGAGGTTTTATTTACAGCAAGGTCTCTCAACGCAATAATATTAGTATCGTGGTTCGTGGATCAAGCCTTCAAGGACTATTTAAAATATCCTATCTACTGCAGTGGTCGGAAAAGTCGAATGACTAATTGAATATCGAAAGATAGACAGAAAACATTCTGATACATTTTCGATGAGTGAATTTTGTTTATAAGTAATTTATTTCTCATTTTGTTTACGCACAACCACAAAAGCATTAAGATCATTTACATCGTGTTTGCACTTAGAGATAACTCATACAATTGAGTCGGGAATCTCCGTCAGTGATTCATTTATTTATATCATTGTACTTGGAATTGTTTTCATCAAAACAGTTCCGACTTAAGAGATTGTAATTCAATGATTTCCCAATTTAACAGAAAGACAACCATGCAATATTTTTATTTCAATACAAAGCTTACACAAACAAAAACATGGCGTCTGTTATTGTATTCAATTGTTATCCTGCAATTGCTGGTTATTATGAGTGTTGTAGTAGAATAGCAGTAATTATGAGAATGTTTACAAACGAAGCAGATTGAATTAAATATTTGTAATTTTTAAGAGTACAATGAAGTAACGTTCTAAATTCTATTGTTTCAGGTACTGGTACGTTTGGTCGCGTGTGCCTGTGTCGTGACAAAGCTGCTGATGAATATCTGGCGATGAAGATATTATCCATGGCCGACGTCATCCGTCTGAAGCAAGTGGATCACGTCATGAACGAAAAGAACATTCTCGCCGAGATCAATCATCCCTTCATAGTAAATCTGTAAGCACATCACTTAAAAAGTTAATATTTTCAAGTCCCTGTCACTCATGTGATGCAATTAATATTCTTGGTGGTTATCCAAAGCGTGTAGACTGATGCGACATGTCTAAAGGGTATCATTATTTTCGCGGGAGCATAACAACGATGTTTACCATTGGAACAGTTGGACGTTTAATTAAACGTGCATGGGTGCATGTGACGCACGTTAATTATGTGAGCGCCAAATGTCGGCATTGAGCCAATGTCATTACTTACTCCTGTTTTCATTCCCAGCGTTCCGCCTTCCAGTGAATAGCCTACCAATCGAAAACAAACCTATAATAGTCATACTGCTGTCTCATTTGCAGTTGGAGCTATTGTAGTAAAGTTAATTCATTACCATAATTTTGTTAGTGAAGGCGCTAATAAGATTGCCCCACATAACTTCTTTGTTCAGCTCTCGAGCTCTTTCCGTGTTGGATTCATTTAACCCAATAACCTGTTAAAACGTGCCAGTTACACCTATATCGATTACTCTTTAATATTTATTTAATTATGGGCTAATTTGTGGAGAGAATTGTAGGCGCCGAATTAGCGCCAAGTGCGAGTCTCGCGAGCCGACAAATTTCAGTACGCGTGCCCTATTGATGACGATCTGGCAACTATCACCTCCTCTCTACTCCAGCACCCTAATTGTGTTACACATTATCAATCGGAGTTGGTTTAACATATTGCTAATCCATTGCTTCATATGTTCGAAAAATTTGTCTGCTTGACAACAAAAATAACGCAATGAATATTGTTGAACTGTCAAAATGAAACCAAGTCCGAATGATAATGTGTTACGCAATTAGGGTGCTGATCAGTAATCCATGATATATTGATTTACGTAAATTTTATATTTATTAATAGCGTATGTATTCGCTTTGAAGTGGCGTTATTGTTTACTAGGGTTTTCCAACCGACACAGTAGGAAAAAACAATTGGAGATCTAGGAAATGTCAATAACTTTTCTTTTGTAGTTAATATTTTCTGAAATCGTAACGGGTTGTTTATTTGAGAATCCTTTTACTATACGGTTAAGTTGTCATAACCGTGGACTTCCAGTGTGCTTGAGCTTGGCCTTCGCGTCGTTTGATGATGATGATGTTACTGATGACTTGCAGGCGGTGGTGGACGCATGACGACTCCTGCATCTACATGCTGTTTGACTACGTGTGCGGCGGGGAACTCTTCTCATACTTGAGGAATGCCGGCAGATTCAGCAACAGTATCGGTAATTACACTTTTTATTTAAACGACCATGACCTCTTAATTTTTATACCTCAACAAATTAACGTTTAGGTACATCACAAACCACAGTATCATCAGTTGTCACAACTTTTCCTTTGATGACTAGATTTAAAACAAAAATCAGTAACAATTTTGCTTATTATTCGTTGTAAATAAATAAACTGGAGCGGAATAAATAAATAACGGTTGGAAACACGCCAACACAACGCAGGCAGCCGTACCATGCCGTACTATATGTGCGCACGATGCTCTGCAGTCACCCACGATGTCCACTTTCTCACTGAACTTTATCACATCACTGTACAGACCATATCTAATATAAATCCTATACATAGGGGCAATAAAGCTGATTTTAAAACAAAGGAACACGTCGCTTGGTTCCTTTTAGATAAACATTTGACGACTGTTACTGAAATGCTACTATATATTACACAAACTACAACCGTACTAAATATAAATAAAAAGGCGACAAATGATTTTTAGTATTACATTTAATATTTTATATGATTAGTACGATAGCTACATAAAGTTGCATAACGTTTGGTTGCATAATACCTAGAGGTACAATTTGTTATAGAATCGGAGTATTTGATGTGAGTAAGACTAATAATAGTAAAATTAGAATAGATAGGGGTTTATGCTCTCGTAGTTTTGCACGCTGCACGTTTATCTAACGAAAGTTTTTTTTTAAATTTGGCATTGACTTTCGAAGAAGTCAATTTCTGTTCGTTGATCATTACATATTTTAACGAATTTACCGGTCGGAAAACCATTTGTGGATTGGAAGGTGATGTCATCATGGTGCTTGTTTAGGACTTGGTTTCTAAATCAAGGTAATAAATATTTGCAATCAAACCGATGATTATTTTTGAGAAAAGATTTAATCTTATAAGATTTTTAAGAGGTGCACAGAAAACTTGAGGAAGGATACGTACTGTAGAGAGGTACCTAAGTATTTAATGAATGTTTCGACGATCTGCTTGATTTCATTCGTAAAATATTGCCTGAATGTTATTATCGGTCGGTTAGGTTAGGGTCAATATGTTTGGGATTAAAATATTCATAGCAATCGGGAGTCGCGATAAACAAAGCGGAACATAACTTCTGTTCTTAATTACCTCGTATTTTTTTAAATTGACGTAATGAACTGCGCACACTGATAGAATAAATAGATATATCGTGTAGAACTGTAGAGAAACAAAATTGCAAAAACATTGAAAAAATACACTGCAAACGACCGCCTCGTATTTCTGGAGAAAAGACAAGACAGAAATAGGGGCTCATGTGGGTTCAGTGACGCGAGGAGTGAGCGAGTAACTGTCGGGATACAGTCGTAGATTACATACTACGTGCTGGGTGCCGTGTGGCTTGAAGGTGGCTCTCGGCCCATTTTTCTTGGGTGTCGGTTTATATAGCGATGACGTAGGGATCGGGATACAGCGGCCAGACAATAAAAATGTCTGCGCCATTTGGCGACTGCTGCTGAGCCAGACATCTCGACGCCCGCGCCGCCGCGCCTGCCTCGCGCTCCTGCGCGAACCACATGTATAAATAATTACGTTGTGCAACTGTATACTTTCTCCGTATTTGTTTATTTGCATATTGACAAATATTTATAATGTATCGCAGAATTTCCGACAGAACCAATTTAACAACTCTCAAGCTCTGGTGAAGATCCTGCTCATTGATTAAATTTGGAAACCGGTTTTATATACAGGGTTATTGGTTAAACAGCAACAACTTCACAACATTATGAACAACTTTTATTATGGGATCAAACCTAAAATCGCGAAAAAAATATCAGCTGTTCAGTACGTTTATCTACATCAAACTCGTCAAAATGTAGGGAGCAGCTGATTTTTTTTTGCGATTTCAGGTTTGCTCCCATAGTAAAAGTTGTTCATAATGATATGTACAATGACCCCCTTTGTTTTTTTTTGTGGATGGGAAATCATCAAATGACTTCTCTCGCTCTGGGCGGAGCGGGAGGGACGTGTCGGGCGTGTCAGACTTTTACTGACTAAAACCCACCCGTGTTCCTTCAGTAGCCCGTGACAGGGCCACGGTATCTCTTTCGAACTACCCGCGACCCCGGCGGCAAGTACAATGACCCCTTAAGAGGATATTGGTGTTTTACCAATAACCCTGTATAAAAGTAACAAATATTTAAGTAACGTAAAATATCGATCTGACAGGATAAGACGTAGCCTGTAGGTATACTCGTATTCATGAGTGTCAGCAGATAGAAGAATAGAGTGCACTTGAAACACAAACTGACGCTTGCAATGTAGATGCAATGGATTATTTATAAAATTAAAGGAAGGGAAATTAAAAGCTTTTTAAAAGTCAATTTTGTAAGATGTCTCAAATGTTTTGAGAATTGTGCCAGCAAAATCCATCTGTGAACTAAATTGCATTTCAAAGAAAAAGTAAACTTACTTTTCACTCTATAATTGGAGGCGGCCTGCTTAAGAGACGGTTGCTCTGATTAGTCAAAGGTTACGAGAAGCGGGGAGAACTTTTATTATTTTATTTATTTTAAAATGTAGAACAGTCTTTTCGTTGAGATTATTAGATGAGCATTGTTTGGGAAGTTTAGTCATGGTGTGATGTCATGCCGCGATCACAAATATTCCGTATTGGATATGCTTCCGCGCGGCACCAGCTCGCCCACGTGGCTGGCGTTCTCAAAAATCTAAAAACAAAAACAAAACTTCAGAACAAGAATAAGCATCAGAATAATATTAAATCATTAAGACGGCTGTTGCGTTTTGTCACCTCTCTCGCTCACACGGGACCAAATTTTTAAGAATGTTAAATAAAAAGTTGCTTTTTCGAAAAATATAATCAATTAGCGGACTAGTGAATAATATTAATTTAATGGGTAATTATTAAAAACACATTTTTATTGTGGCATTTAACTCTTAAAATGTCGATTGCACACCATGTGTACAGATAACAATAGAATTTCAATTGTGTCTGCTAATTAGCGCGCGACGGGTTAACTATCTCATCTCAAAAACAGATAATAATTTTTGAGCTGAGTTTATTGATAACACAATAGAAATGTGTTTTTAATAATTAGGTACCTATTAAATTAATATTATTTACTAGGTCGCTAATTGATTAAATTTTTCAAAAAAGCATCTTTTCATTTAAAAATCTTAATAATTATGTCCCGCGTGAGTAAGAGAGGTCATAAAATGCGACAGCCCTCTTTAAACAAAGCATATTATAAAAAGCCTACAAGTGAGATAATGAACATCTTGCTGTCAGGCTTAGCTCGTATAAGCAGTTCTCGTACAGCTTCCCGTTCGAGAAAAGAATGCAATACAATACTTAGGTATATACCAGAAACCTAGGATTGGAATAAACGCGTGTTGATTATAATTATGTTGCAATAAATGAGTATCGTCAAGTTTCCTGCACGCGAGTGCCCACACATACGAGAACGAAGTGACGACGCGCCTCTTCCAGCTGGCATTGACTTATACATGATAAAAATAAACGTGATTTGGCTAATCCTGGATACAATTTAACATGTTTATATACTGTTACGTATGCATATAACTAAGCAATCACATGTAGATTTTGAATTTTGAATCTGATTACATTTTGCAACAGTTAGTGAAAGTAAGGATAACGATTTTGGGGAAGTGGAGAATGCTTTTTACTCATAAATGTGAGAATTTCATTAAAAGTACTTACAGTAATATTATATGGCCGTGGTATTTACCGGTCGTAAACTTTTATGAAAACTTGATCTATAGTTACAATCCTATTTGAACCTAATAAAAAATTCTACGTCTGTTAGAGGCGCCTGTTGAAATGTTACATTTTTATAACTGGCAATTACTTTTGATTTCCGGTCATCAGTATTTTTATTGTTTGTCCGCTAAAAAGTTCGTGGATCTTTGACAGTCGTTACGGGTCGTCAGAAGTCCGAAAGTCTGACAACAAGTCTTACCAAGGGGTATCGTATTACCTAGTAGCTGGGTTGTGGAGGTCAGATAGTAGTCACTCCATGTAAAATAATGGTATTCAGCTGCATCCGGTTATACTGGAAGCCGACCCCAACAAAGTTGGGAAAAGGCTAGGCAGCTGATGTCTGCTAAAAAGTTATTGTCACTTATTTATCTTATTTTTAACAGAGGATTATGGTTGTACCATAAATTATGCTGATTTCTGTAATAAATAAATAATTCTGCCATTTTATATCCGGCGGATAATTAAGTAGGTAAACAAATATCTCAAATATTTATTTATTAACAGAAAGCGTGCTTTATTTATTGTTTTTGAGGCTACTTTATTCTTGAAGTAAATGAGAGGTGTGTATTTTACTGAAGCCTTAATTAGGCATGTGCCTACTACCATAGGTACTTACGTGCGGTCACCAACAGAAGACGGTTAACACTGCTACTTTTTGATATCATCTAAATTAACACAAAATGATACGATAACCTGCTTTTTATTACTTCATTTATTAGATAAGTTAATTTTCTTTAAAATTTACATCTGTTCCGAATTTAATTAAATATTTTTCTCAATAATTAAGATTTAGAAAACACAAGTGTTAATGGACTTATGTTGCTGAGTGTACAAGGTAAAGTGTGGATTAGGTACCTATCCACAAGTTACCGTGATGGGCTCTGATAAACACGTAAGATTATATAATTTATGTAGGTATTAAATTTTCACATAAATGAGGACATAAACTCTTAATTTTTTAACAAAGAATAAAACAAGTTAACAAACTAAAAGCCGAATTGATAGGTGCGAAAGATATTGCAGAAGAATTTAATGAGTCATTAAAACGGAACTATAAAATATTTAACGTTCTAAATCTCGTAAATATCGTAAACAAGAGAAAACAATAGTTTAGGTCATAGTTATGAATATATACATACAAATAGCATGGAAAAAAACTTAATAGTTGCGTATTGGAGAAAGTATTGACAGATGTGAAATTATATATGCAGGTGAAGGGACCGACAGCACCCCAAGTAAACATAATTATGAATACATAATTAATAATGTAGAATGGTATTAAATATACCATATACCATACCATAATATTTAGTTTAGAGAATGCTACCAACATCCACATTTTATTACACATGTGATCATGTGCTTCGTCTAAAGCAAATGGTTTTGCGTAAATGCGGTCAAGTAATTATTGTTTTCCCTCGGTAGCTGGTACGGGAAAGTAAGGTGCGCGCTGTTTTTTTATTCCTAGATCTTTATGGCAGCCATTTTCCTTAAGCCTCAACAAAACATCGTCTTCTACGTTATCGTTTTAACAAAAGGGAGTGAAATGTTAATTGTTGAACCCGTTTTATCGTTCCTATACAAAATGAGGTCGCCTCGTATAAATTTATAGGTTGAAGTCATAAAAAAATCAATGCATTTCATAATGTTATGTTCGCAGGAAACTTCTACGCATCAGAAATCGTGTCAGCGCTGGAATATCTTCACGCACGGAACATCGTGTACCGAGACTTGAAGCCGGAAAACCTACTCCTTGCCAGGGATGGACATTTGAAAATAACGGATTTCGGATTCGCGAAAAAGCTGACAGATAGAACTTGGACTTTGTGTGGTACTCCAGAGTATCTGGCGCCAGAGATCATTCAGAGTAAAGGACATAATAAAGCCGTCGATTGGTGGGCCTTGGGTGAGTACAATACAAACATTGTACTATGGACAAAACTTAAGCATGCTCACTTAAGAAAATATTCCTGTGAGAGCGCAGCTAGTGACAAACGAACATTGTGCGATCGAGTCGTGAGTCGTGCATGCGATTATCGCCTTTGCGGTGATCATGCGGAACTTTGGCCCATAGTACATTGCACTCATGATAGCGATATCATTTTGTGTGAATCACGGAAATAATTATACTTCCTTCCAACCGAATTGCCTTTCAGAAAACAAATATAGTATTTCGTCGTCATAAATGACGTTGCGGTAATGTAACGCAAAAACGGGCTCTAGTCACGCTATGAAACTCTTTGTATCCGAGGAAAAGCTTAATTATTATTATTAAAATTTATGGACCTCGTAGAATTTAGAATTTATAATTGTCAAGAACATTTTTTACACTATGTAATCTAGTGATAATAAAATAGATGAAATTTCAAGACTCACGGAAATAATTGTCACGCTACTAAACTTATTTTATTTGCTATTGTTTGTGCGCTATTAGGAGTGTCCCAAGTATAAAAAATGAGGTCTATTAATATCGCCGGGGTCGCGGGTAGTTCGACAGAGATACCGTGGCCCTGGCACGGGCAGCTGAAGTAACATGGGTGGGTTTTAGTCAGTAAAAGTCTGACACGCCCTCCCGCTCCGCCCAGAGCGAGAGGTCATTTGATGATTTCCCATCCACAAAAAAAAAAAAAAAAGGTAACTGCTATATGTATAGCCAGCAGATGTTGATCTGACAAAGACGACGTGCGAACTAAGGAATTAATCTTAGGGCTCATCATTAGTCTCGTGATTCGTTCCCGACATTGATGACTCTATTTATTATTTGTCAAAAATTTTATTTGTACCCACACATACACACGCACGCACTGTATGTTTACAGTAATTTATTGTTTGTACTTTCAGTTGGTTCTTGTTATGCATCTCGTGAAGTGTCTCTCAGCGCTTGTTATTGTTTGTTCATTTAAGTATTTCATAAGCACATCTGTGGCGCCGTTACTATGAGTTGTGTACATCATTGCTATTATTTAGTAGGTACCTACGGTTGATTTACTGGTCTCTTCCATTTGAGTACAGTGCCTCCTTGCCAATTTGTATACTTAAATTATTTCTAATGGCATACGTTGCTTGTATCTCGTCGTTCCCGTGGTTGGCATCATACGCTAATACATTACAACAATAATACTAAATATACTTGCACTTCGCTAAGCTCCACAATTTTCCAATATCAAGTTACTGAGTATTCTAAACATACCAGTGCTAAAGTGAGTTTTAGTTCAGCTCCTTGTAGGTATTCTATTTTAATATAAGTAGCAATATTTTCAGAGCTAATTACTGAAGTCGTTTGTTGGTGGCGAAACTTTTGTATTTTCTGCGTACCTTTTGCAGGTCGCTTTCAAATATTTATTAATGATGAGATATAAAATTTTCAACTTTTTATAACTTTGGCACACATATCCTAATGCGCATAATATATAGCCTACATTAATTAAAGTCCGTGACGTTGATCATCTCGTGAGAATTGATTTTACGACTATTACATTGCAATTAATAACATTAGGATTTATATCTGTGTAAAATACGACTTAATTGTTTCCGTGTCGTTGCCGATCATAAAATTATTTCGATGATGTTATTTATCGATTTTATTAATAAACTTTATATTTATATTTCAGGCGTGCTCATTTACGAGATGTTAGTGGGTTACCCTCCGTTTTACGACGACAACCCATTCGGGATCTACGAGAAGATCCTGAACGGTCGCGTGGAGTGGCCGCGGCACCTGGATCCCGTCGCCAAGGACGTCATCAAGAAGCTGCTCGTGCAGGACAGGACCAAGAGGCTGGGAAATATGAAGGTATGAATTTTGCCTAAAAGTCTGCTTACTTGTTTGTATCACAAGTCACTAAATACGTTTAGCACTGGAGAATTTAAAACATTGCTTCTGTTTCCGTATCGTTTGAAGCGACAGAATGATATTTTAATTATATTTAACGCTAAACAAATTTACTGATTTGTGGTTTTAGCGAGTTACAACCAACAATAAAACACCTTTTTTTTAAATGAAAGAGTTTAATCACCGATAAGTTTGCGTAATTAACAATTTATACCTAATTAATTAATTAATAAAAATACATTATATCCTAACTTAACTAAAACTATTCACAACTAAAATATGGCTTGAAATATTCATCCGCATCGCTGTCGACTGTAATGTACCCAGGAGGCTGGCGGCATTGCCACGTTGTATGGCAATGCTTAGCCTCTGGTCAAGATAAAAGCCAGCTCTTGCCAGCCAGTCTTGGGTCACGTGAAGTGTCAACCAGCCGTTTCGAGATTTCCTTAAAGAGACCATGAGCACTCGGCCCCTTTGCCCGAGGGTTGTAAAAATAATAAATGTTGTGTAAAAATCTTTTTTCCGGAGGAAAATTCCCACTACACGTTCTATTTCCATTTTTCATTGAAAACAGTTTTTATTGCTACAACTTTGTGTCACGCGTGTATGCACGTGGGGTTATATACGTTGCTCAAATTAATTACCACTTAATAATGTTTTGTTTACAAGACTTGCCAAATTGAAATACATTACATTTTTATAATAATTAACCGGATTAGCTATTAATATTACTCGTGGAAGGTTTTTTTGGAAAGGAATCAAACACGTCACTAGTACTATATTAAAGTGACTTTTAATTCTACCATTAATTTAACGACGTGTTTTGTCTTATTACGAAAGGTTTTTAAGGGTTTACAATACACACAGTAGATTAGTTTTTTCTTGAACGCTGTTAATATCGGTAGCTGAAGGTAATTAGTAATAACATATGTAGTATTATATATATATATATATATATATATATAGTATATATAGTAGTATAGGTAGATATATTTTATAGTAAGTGTATGTATGTGTATTATTTGTTTATAACTTATTTATGTACTTGTATACAGTCTATTTATAATTAATTAAGATATATTTTTAGTGTTCTTTTTATAATTATTCCTCTCATACTGAGCACCTGCCATCAATCTCTTCACTACCCTTGGTTGACTGGTAGAGAATGCCTAAGGCATTAAGTCCGCCTTTGTACATTTTTAGTGCGAAAAGTTTAAATAAATAAATTACATATACATAATATTCACTTCAGCCGCAGATAATATAATACTACGCCTCAGCGTATAAAACAATGGTATAATTTTGATGTGTCAGTGTTGTATTATTGAATGACGATGCACATAATACAATACGAGTATAAAGTGCAGATATTGTTGCGAAGCTGTGCTTTACGCTTACGCAAACTGAAAATACTTCAGCCTTGCGCTTGACCCGTTTCGGCACCAGTTTTGGATTATACACGCGACGGACTGCGCACGAGTACATTCAATATAACCACATGTCCAACAGAGCGTGGGCTATTCATTTGTTGTTTCAGCTCAGACATGACAAGATATTAAGATTCTCAATTCAGGCAAGCACCTATTCCTGCAAATGAAAAAGATAAATGAAATGAAATTTCCACATCGCTGAGCTGTATGTTGCGTTCTTACTTTTAAAATTGTTTTCTTTCATGCACTTTAAATCGAGTGGATTGTGTCCAAAAAGAAAATTTATTTAACTTTTGAAGTTGGCCGTACTCCAAGCTGTTTCCGTATTTATCTTCTAATGTAACTCTTGACACTTTAAATGTTAAAGAATTTTTTTTCGTTTTTTCAAGTTTTTAGATGTTTCGATTCAATTTTCCTCAAAAATTTCAGTTTAAATACAGTAAAACTAATTAAATTAAATAGTGGCAGATCATTGAACTTTGATCAGAATAAATCTGGATTTACATTTCTTAGTACAGTTTGAGTAAAAAAAAAAAACACCTCAAGCAAAAGTCAGTTGAAAAACATTAGATAAACCTTAAGAATAATGGAAATAAAAATAGAGTTCTAGGTACCTACTTGTCCAGAATCATTGTTTACTGTTGTACCTAATTACGTAATTGTACAATTAATTTTGTAATAAACTACGGTTGTGTTATTGATAGTTGGAATATAAACGATCATGGCGTTACTACTTTGATTGATCTGATTCTGAACTAAATATAATAATAGATCCATATAACTAGACAAAGCCTTACGAGGAAATTGTGGTTTGTCAAATAGAAAGTCCATGTCATATTCATTGAAGTACCTACACTAGACTATGTTATAAATATCCCTTCCTCGGCCGTGCCTATGTGGTCATGGCTAAAGCGAGAAATCGGGATGCGGCGTGCCCAATAAAGTGTCGCGCTATCACGCTGAGAATGTATTTTTAAACGGTTGCAGTTAGTGGTTGGTTGTTTTCACAGAGCTTTTTGCCGCGATGTCGCCGAGATGTTTAGAAAGCCATCAGTCAGGTGTCTGCCGGCGACTTCAAAAGCCGCAGCCCGCCGCTGACTTATGTCGCGACGCAAATACGACACATTGCCGATGTCTCGCGCTGCGCTAGAAACTGGGTGCCTTGTTAGCCGCGATGACTTGTGCGCACCCTATCTGTTTTCTGATACTAGAGTGTAATAATTTTGGCACGCATTTTTCTTGGCCTACATAGTGGTTACCTATGATAGCCTAGAGCTACAGCTAGAGCCCTAGATAGTCGTAACACGGTTTAGCTATCTATTGATGCCAATATTTTGATTTGAATGGATTACGTAACAATTATGTTACTCCATTTTTATCATGGTCTTCATTGAAAGGGCATCAGCTACCGAAGCTTTGCTACGCTAAAGTACTTAGTGGAACTTTAAACTCATTAAAGGCCCTAATATTAGGTCAAGGACATGCTAAAAGGAGAAAGTAGATTTAGGTCAAAGGAATCACGAGCTCTCAAGCAGACGCAACAAGTGTTTTGGTTTACAACGCCTTTCTTATCCGGTAGCGCCGCAGATCATCGACTGTAAAAGCGGTAATGATACTTATTACAGCACCTACGTAATATGAAAGTAGTGGAAAGTGGGTACTGTTAGGGGCGGCCTTTCCATCAATACACGTCTTTATTATATTGGAGTAGTAACGATATTGCCGCAGGTTTGGAGGAGTTATGGGACAATTCCCTGCTGATATTAAAGCGAGTGGCCCGCTTGGCATCGCCGTACAATAATAAATTAAGTTGCGATATGCTCCGCTAACTCTAAATCTGAGAATTTACGATGTATAACCGTTGAAAAACGTCGCGAACGCCAATAATAACAAAGTTGCTCTAATTCCAGCTCCACAAATGCGCATTATGCTCGTAGTCAATATCGCTGTTATGATTGATTGATCTTTCACTGATACTCGTATACATTTCAGTAATTTTCTGTTGAGTGTTCGATGATCTTTGTACTCGTTCTCTTTGTATATTTATTCTCGTTAATGCAATGTTTGTTTCATTTTCAGTGCGGTACCGAAGACGTCAAACGGCACAGATGGTTCAAGCACATAGACTGGGCTGACGTCTTCATGAAGAAACTTCAGGTATATATTAGCTCATCAATAATGTGTTTATGTTCCCACGAATATTATCGAATTCAAACTAGATCGAAGTAGCCTGCAAAATTATAAACGCTCACTTATGGAAAAGTATAAATGGAGCACTGTTTGGCAAATACTGTCGGAAGAATGTAATGAGAAAGAATTTTGTTATAAGTAGAACAATATAAAGGAGTTCGAGTTCAATATACTTTTGCACAATACTATCGAATCACGATTTATAAGAACTGATTTAAATTAGGTCGCGAGGCGGACAGAGATTCACGAAGTTTACGTTACCTAATTTCAATACCTTACGTTAATATTACTTGAATGCTTATTTATGGCCCGATTCACATTGTGCAGGAAACGATATTAAATAGGCACAACAGGTAATTTTATTATGTGTCTGTTCTTGTTATAGTTGGTTGAACTGTGTTTGTGTTGTCCACAGCCACCGATCATCCCGGCAGTGTCGTACGAAGGGGACACCTCGAACTTCGACGAGTATCCCGAGACAGACTGGAAGGCAGTGCGCGCACTGGACTCCGACGAACTCAAGCTGTTCGCCAACTTTTGATGGCCCAATTGTACGACAGTGGTTAAAATAAGTAAATAGATAAATATCGCTACAGATGCGAGGTGGAGAACAGGTCGCCTAATCATATTTATGAAACTACTTATACCAAGTATTTGTTCATATTATATTTAACATCTTAAGTTAAGTGTAGGTATCTTTGTTAGTTATTGAGGCCAAGAGCGCCGTTGTGTTTGCAGAGTCGATAGGAAACCGTCCGTATTTGAGTAGAGTAGAGCGAATTTGTATTTTATGAATAACCTATTTGATTGTTTAATTGTGTTAAGCCGGCGACTGGCTGGAGCCAAGTGCTCTAGAAATTCCTGAGTATGTAGGCAAGGGATTAATAACAAAACGAGGAGATTAAACGAGAAACTAATCACAGCGAAGTAATCATTCCGGTGTTGAGTCATGCACTAGTTTCAAAGGTAAACCAAAAGTAGGAACATCAAATAGGTACGGAATGTAAGATAAAGCTAATATTGAAGACACTAATTTTCGTAATGTATTATATAACTTAGTACCTATTATATCAATGTCTGCAACTAGTACTCGAAACTCTACAACATTTTAAAGCGACAAATTTAATGTTCGTTCATTTTCTTTGTAAACAACCTTCTATTGTATTTTCCTTATAAAATGTTTATGTAAATGAGATCCAAGTCTAAAAATGTATGTAATTCCTTCTTTTCTACCTGTTTACACATTTCTGATTGGATATGGTGTCGTGTAGATACCCAATTCCTTTCAGTAAACTATCAATTTGTCTTTGGTCAGTCTTGCATCGTTGAATTCTTCCTGTGTGTGCATTTATGAGGACGATTGGCGTTTAACTAAGGACCTGAAAGAAAGTAATCATTACAATAAAATATATCAGTGACACTATCACCCTCAGTTCTCGTGTACATGAACTATCTTTAACTAAGTAATGTACTTACATGCCTCAGTGAGTATCTACCTAAGTGCACCCAGAGGCATTATTAGAAAAGTGTAAATATTTATTTGTAAGTTTATGCATTACATTTCCAATGCTTTCTAGTTCAAATGTTAGTAATAAGAAGTAAGCTAGGTCGCCATCAATGGCAAATAATGTTTGTGATTTTGAAGTATGTCATAGTATTTTCCTTTAACTTAATCATCTAGAAATAAATATTACGTCTTAATTTTAATATTTGATTTTTGTTTCCCGAATACATTGATTGAATATGAATCTTGTAACGCCATCTAGTGAGTGAAGTTTAAACAATTAGTCTACATTTAATTTTAATTAAACGTTTCATGCATTAGGTAATTTCTTAAATCTGACATTTTGTTTATATCCTAGTTCATTCATTTATTGGGTATGCCACTAAAAGAAGATCTCACACAATTTATATTTGTAAAAAAAATAAAGCATAAAATGTCACTATAGTAAGAGCTATTTATGTCATGTTACTGTAATTATCAGGCCATACAGTATTTCTGTGATCTTTTTAGTCTTGACAAAGATAACTTATTGACGTTGTTTACTATGAAACAATTGTGTCATAAAATCAATACAGCCAGTAATTAAAAATAATGTAAATGGTACTAACCGAACTCGATTTTAGGTAACGCAGAAAAAACCTAGTTGATTCATCATGTGGATTTTTTTTTCTGATTAATTGTAAGTAATGTGAAAATGTGCTGCTTTCGATGTTACATTAAGAGGCCATTCGATTCGCTCCACTGATATAAAAGTTAACTATAGCGGATGGCGAAAGAACGAGATAGAAAATTATTATTTTGGTCATTACAGTTAATCGACCACAACAGCATAACGCTAACGTATTACACTTTATCAGTCATCTAGGAAATAGGTTACTTGGTTTCTAGACAACTGCACTTCGAAACGAAACCAGCGTAACATATAAAAATTTGGGGCCTTAGTGCGAGTTTTTAAACTTATTCGATCACGTTAAAGTAAACTTCAATTCGTACTGAAACTGAATAAGCGCCGTCTGGTGACTATAATGGGAAACACAATTATTCCATACAAATTGACGTAAGATATAGTTAACGTAAACTCAATCGAGTAAGTTTAAAAACTCGCACTAAATAGTTTAACTCGCACTAAGGCCTTAGATTCATCATGTCAGGAATTACTGGACTAAACTGAGTTTTCCTGAAATCGGATTTGGCTAGTAACATATATTGTTTAAATTAATGTAACAGGGTTGTAGATAATTTATAATAATTGTAAATACACAAAAATAAATGTGTTGTTTAAAACAATTTGGTGTGTTTAATTTAATTATTGAATGTGTTATGAAAGGTGTTCTAGATTATTATCAGTAAAAACATATTATTAAAATTGTAAATAATTTTTAAATGAATTACCGTACTGAAAACCAGAGCATTTCTGGTTTGTTATTTGAAAAGAGCGTGGGTGGTACAGCGGTGGTTAGAAATTAGAACCAATCAACACTTCTTTAACATAAAACTACATAGAATCTAGATTTTCTAAAGAATAGAAAATATTAGTAAAACAACCGCTAAATACATTGTTACCAAGCTCTGTTTCAAAAACAAAAGTAGTAGGTATTACATTTTCAAACAATTAAAATATGTTTGGACTAGTCTTGGCTCCTGAATGAGTTAGTGTAAACAATCTGAGCAAACGTAAAAATGATTCGATGTAAACAATTGTGCCTTTGTGATTATTGCTTGTACTATCTACGGTGAGCCAACAAACAGATATCGAAATAGAAACTATTATTATTGGAGATGAGAAATAAACTATTCGGTAACGAAATAGAAATGAGCTATATTTTGGTGAATGACGGGACTGAATGTAAGTAACACTTTATGTAATGAAACAACGTGCTCTTTATAGACAAATGTCAGTTTTGACCTTTGATAACCCCTAAATAACTAAAAGGCTATACGTAAGTCAAGCAGAATAGTGAGGCTGGCAAGCAAGCAGTCGCTATGTTTAGAAGACCGGCTATCCGTCACTCTAGTCTAAATGCAACTTAAGACCACAAAAACCACGTCTTTACACTATCAAAAACTTGTCAAGATTTATCAGTAACTAGTTGCGCCCCACGGTTTAAACCGCATAAGTCTCTATCCCGTAGAAATATCGGAATAAAAAGTATCCTGTTCTAACCTTGGTCATTGTCTACCCATTTGTCAAATTTCATTCCAAATCCGTTCAGCCGTTTTAGCATGCAAGCGTAACAAACAAACAAACTCACTTTCACATTTATAATACTTATTCGTTAAGATTTTGGAGCTATAACCGTCTACTGAACGTGTATCTTTCTTTACAATCCAGAGAGAAAGACATTTATTTCATGAATAGTGTTGAGGCAATACTGCTAAGCATTTAGCTTAGAATGGGCAATCTATCATCTAGCCTGAGGTGACAGCTGAACTATCTTAAGAACTAGTCTTCAGATTTGTATGTGTACCTACTTAAATCAACATCTGCGTAGCCTTTTCCCAATTATGTTGGGGTCGGCTTCTAGTCTAAACGGATGCAGCTGAATACCAGTATTTTACATGGAGCGACTGCCTATCTGACCTCCACAACCCATTAACTGGGTAATACCATACCCCTTGGTAAGACTGATTGTCAGACTTTCGGGCTTCTGACGACCCGTAACGACTGTCAAAGATCCACGAATGAGAACTGGGACCAACGACTTGACGTGCTTTCCGAGGCACGGAGGGGTCTTGGAATGTAAAGATAGTAACCTATCAACGGAACAACCGCGGCCAGCGTAGTTTAACCGATCGTTCGACCCGTGCGGCAGTTACTACTTAGCCACAAGCCCTTTTACCTAGGTAGTTAAGAATTAGAGACTCGGCTTATACAATTGCGGGTTAAAATTTAATATCGAAAAGCTCCTAAAAATGCTACCTAAGCTTTCATTTTCCTACAATTATTTATAGAAATAATGGGCTACCAATAAAATATAATATCTTCTTGGTTTCAACACTGTTTTGGCACTGGGATAGTACATCGATTTTTCAACAGGTTATAAAATAATATCTAATATAATACGTGCGGCCAGTAGCCGTGTTATTTATGAATCAATAGAGGACATCGCCATTGGTGCTATCACCACTTCACATATTATATCTAGTCGTAAGCTGTAAAATGATATGAAAGATACCAGAAGAAAGATAATTTTTGTGTACTAGCATAGGTACAAAATGTATTTCGTAGACAACAAATAAGTTTTATTATGACAATGAATAGGTACCTATAGTGACCTTACTGGTGATGTGATGTTCTTCAGAAAGGTCAGGTGCGCTCGCAACCAGCGTGCGTGTATGACTGTATGAACGTAAACGAGACAAAAGGTGTGAGGGAATCGTAGCAGGTGGCGTTCTGTAGTTTCTGCCTACCCCCGTGGGAAGAAGGCGTAGGTTTAAGTATGAATTCAAACTTTCATTATGTAGGTAATGCTGCGTACACACCGGCCCAACGAACGCCATCGAAGGATATTCGGCGTTCGCTATCGCATGTTCGTTGGCCTTCGAAGGTACGTCTAAAAACAATATTAGTGGTGGAGCAAACTATTTATCGATTGGTTCTATCCCAACGAACGATTGTTGGCGTTTGCTAAATCGTCCAGACAGGATCAACGAAGGCCAGCGAAACCTATCGATGGCGTGTTGGGCCGGTGTGTGCGCAGCATTAGGTGTTCGGTCGATTAAGTTTGTTTTACCCTACCCTCTAGCAGAAATTGTAAAAAAATGTGACACTGTGGTCATAGGGATTGCAATTTGGTGTAATTTCCAATCTGACCGGATTTCCATCGATCCGGCCAGACGCGGCCGGATCCGGCCGGATTAATCAAGTCATTCCCGTTTCGTTCCAAAATAGACTGTTTATGAGAAAATCGAGGGAGTTTATTATATACATAGATATATGAAAGAAGGAGATATGCCCGGTAGTTGAAAATGTATCAGAACCCGATGTCGCTAGGTTGGCCCCACCACCGCGCCACTACTACACATGTAGTTCAATAAAAGCAATAGATACAAAGTCGCGCACACACTTGCAATTCATAAATCAGAACATACTACACAATCAATTATAAACCATAACTCGTCACACACAGCGTGCATTTACCATGCACCGTACAACTTACTCACACAAAAACATCTGGCGCTATTATTGTGTTGTGCAAAAAGCAATTTATTTTACATATACGCTAGTGATTGACTAAATCGGAAAGTTATCGATACTTCCATTTATTACTGTACAAGAAAAATTTGGGGTCCTGAAAATAAAATAGAAAATGATATGTCCAGAAAGTATTATATTTTTTAAATTAAAAAAATGTATATTAAAATAAAACACGAATCAATAAATTAAAACATTCCGGTTAAGTTGGTTTAGGCTGTGAAACCATAGGAATTGTTGAACCCTGTTATGATGTGTTTACTCACTGACCTGTAAAGTGGAGGTATTTGTTCAGTACTTGACGTACTCTTAATTTTGGGATTGCCCATTCAAAAAGCCTGCGAGTTTTCTTTAGAGGCTGGAACATTTCTGCCTTAAAGTGAATTGAGCATATGGTGCTATATTTTGTTGGGAACCAGTTAGGTGGCCTTCCTGTGGCATCAATTCATTCTTTTTTTGTATTTGTATCTTTCGGGAAGCTAAAAAGGTACTATAAGAACTTATTTATCATTTACATAATAAGTATCTTAAGCTATAGTCTATAGTCTAGGAACTAGTTGGCCGCTGAGACAGGGGTGAGGCGGCGGTTCGCAACGCACGTACTGAGTAATGCGCCCCCGCTCCTCCATCCCACCGCTCACATACCTAAGGCGCGGTCAACTAGTTCCGCGCGGTCTATACTTCTTAACCTCACGATGAGTAAGCAGGTAGCAGGCAACAGGCGAATAGGCTTTTGTTATAAAAAAAAAACCCTTAGTTAAGAAATAGTTAAATATATGAAAACAAACACATACCATAGTCATGCATAACAAATAAATAGCATGAATATATTTACTTATTTTAAGCAAAAATCACTAATATTTTATCTGAACCATACCGATTACTACAACGCATTCGAATCTTGTGGTGCATAGTTAAAGACTTTAGCGGAAGTAAAATACCAAAACCAAAAAAAAGTAAGGAAATAGCACGAAGATGCGGTAATTTAAACCCAAAAACACTCCACCTAAACATTAATAAACTTACTTTACGACCGTTGGTTATGCATTTCTCAACTAGGTACGCTGTAAAATAATCAAAAACAGTAAAAAAGATTATTTTACATTCTCAAAGGTTTTCCAACCGTACTTAAACGTCATCTTTTCAAGTGTTCCAACCGGGCTAAAACGGTTGACAAATTGAAAAATAAACTATAATAGCAATATAATATTCGTTGGGCAATCGACATTATTATCGATAGCCTACTTTAGTGGATCTTAACCTCATCACTATCTCGCCGCAAGACACAGCGGCTGTACTATGCGACGCTCCGCGTAAATAAAGTATCGTTTTGTTATTTTTACATTGCTTGTCCAGCCGCTTAGCGACATACTTAAGGTAGTGTTTAAGAAGCAATGTATTTGCTGCAAAAATAGTACAGCCGCTGCGATATTTGAAAACAAAAATAACGTAGTAAAAGCAAGAAATATTTTACGATTTGTTGTTTTTTATGATTTTAAAGATAAATACAGTAAAACACTTTTACTTACATATGGTAAGTGATTCCGTGACATACGAAGTTTTTAATATCACTTCGGTTTTTGCAGGAAACCACTAAACAACACGGCATTTTTATAATTTATCGTGACCACGGTCGAAAACGTACTAATTCGCGGAGACGGCCATTTGGCGAGTAAAGGCGCAGCGTGCGCATAACGCGTGGACACAGACACGCCCTCATGCCTCTTCTCCTGTTTTTTATATTTCTATGATTATATAGGTAGTTAATAAATTTATTAACTACCTATATATAATAAACTCACTCAATGAAATCGATTGATATAAATATCAATCGATTTCAACTCCGATCAATTCAACTTCATTTCCGATGTTATAATTAAACAGCGAGCAAAAAAAAATTAACGTAGGTGGTTCAGTCTCACTAAATTTCACTAACGTAATTAACATAATCAACTTTATTTAATTTACTGAGATCTCATTATTTATTTGAGTGTCATTCTTATATTATGATGACAGACATCATGCTGAAACCTGTATAAAGAATGGTACAATTATCACAATAAATATAACTCCTTAGTTTATTCAACTTACTATAGATAATTAAGCATTATTAAAATAAAAAAAAAAATGGTTTTGGAAAAAGCATCGTAGAAAGCAAATAAATCAGTGAAACAAATAGTGTCATCTACCAATCGACTTCTAATAGATCTCGAGAGAATTGATTACAAATATAGACAGTAACAGAAAAGACCCTTACAGCTTATACACTTGTCGGCTTTATTGTCAACAAATAGGTAATCATGAACAGCAGACAAGTATTCTCCTCGAACTCCTTCACTAACACTCGCACGGATATGCACCATGCGTTTAAACCTACTCATGCAACAGCACGACTGTTTTGCCAAAAATTGGCATCATCGGATCCGGGGACCGGATCCAGTATATTGGTACCAGATCCGGTAAATGTTTAGTAATGCCGGATCTGCCGGAATACTGGATCCGGTTTTCCGGAATGCAATCCCTATGCGGTAACTTAGTCACCGTAAAACCTCACCCATTTTAGCAAAAATAAAGTGAGTTCACGATATCGATGATTAGATTGAACTCATGCTTGATAGCAACGATACTTAATAAAACTTAAATTTAAAAAGATATACGAAGAGATTAGACAAAGGCAACGCAGAATCTAAGAGCCTGATAATGTTATAAAACACACAACAAATATATTGCCTGCTGGATTAAATGGTAGATAACTAATCAACTCCATGTACAATTATCACACTGTCGATATATTATCATTGTGGAGTTAGGTTCTTTGAGTGATAGGACGTTTCTATACAAAATGTCTGTGAGGCCATTGACTCCCGCTCTAGCGGAGAAGGCTCGAGTGGAGTTGAACGAGGACCCGAAGAGGCTGCAAGCTGATCTGCAGAATATTAAGGACTGGATAGCTAAGCAGCCTCATCTCAATGCTAGGACAGGTGAGTAGCACAACAATGTTCCTAGTAGATGATGTAACGAATAGTGTAAGTAAGGTAAATAGAATACTATCTCTCTATATAAATAGAGTTAGAGTAATAAATAGAGTAGGTTGGTACTTAGCTTAGATTAATTTTAAGGTATTTTTGCCCAAAAGCACTAAACTGGCTAGTTCGTGTGTTGTAAGTTTCGACTGATGGTTTAGACAAAAATGGTCGTGCAAGTTAGGGTGGTTGATGTGTGAGCGGGTAGATGGTGACTGGTAGCAGTTAGATAAAAGAAATATAAGATCGAGTTAAATGGCGTGCGATTGAGAGGCTATTGATGATGTGTATGAGCTCGTGGCTAGGTAAAGTGTCGATCCATCAGGTTAAGCTACGCTTGTCAGGGTTGGTCGGTGGACCATCTCTATAAGGCCGTTGTAGACATTGGGCCAAGGTGTAGAGGTCTACTTGGCGTAGTGGTTAGTGACCAGCGCTGGCCAACCAACCAAATAGTGTCGGTTTTTCATGTACACATCTTCTGGATCTTGGCGCACTCCACAAATAGTGTTCAGACGTTGGCCCAACGTGCTGGCTATCGAATAGAGCATTTGTTATCTTCTTTTGCGCCATTTTTTTTTATTCATTCTATTTTACTGCAGGTAATAATTAAAGGAACTGTATAAATAAATTGCCGCGGCTGCAAGTTTCCACATCTATCTTTTTCAAAGCGCCAATGCAGACTGATCAATGAGCCAACGTGTAAACAACGATGCGATGTCGTCACGGGTCGCCAGAAGCCCGAAAATCTGTCAAACAGTTTTATCAAGGGTTATCGTATTACTCAGTTACTGGGTTATGGAGGTCAGATAGGCAGTCGCTCTATATAAAATACTGGTATTCAGCTGCAACCGATTAGACTGGAAGCCGACTCCAATATAGTTAGGAAAAGGCTAGGATGTATGTGAGTGTGGTTTCGTATGAAATGCAAACCATTTGCTTAATTTTCCACAACTTTATCTACTTTCAAGGTTGTGAAGAGAGTATAAAGTAGGGTTTTAAATTGGGTTTTCCTCATATTCCATTTTGACTATTCGCTCACAGAGGGATCTGACATCGTAGGTATAGTTGAAGTGCATTTCAAGTCGTGGCTTTTTACACCCTAGATTTTTTATAGGCGTTGTCACACACACACACACACACACACGCACACACACACACACACACACACACACACACACACACACACACATGTTTGTTTAGTAGCACACTAGCATTTAAATACACATTTTACTATTAACGTATTTGGTCTGTGATGCGTCTGAAGTTGTGTTTATCAAAATATAATCTACATATTATAGTTATTAGTTTTAAGGCGTCTTTAAAAATGGATAAATGACTATTGAAAGTGTTAAGTCATACAAAAACATTTATCAATCAGATAGCAACAGAAATTGTCGTTCGATACATGCGATATCTTTCGTTGTCCGTGGTTTGTTTTAACAGTCAAGTTCTATCAGATAATTATTTTTAACCCATAGTAAACTTGTCAAATAATATGTTAAATAACAATTTTCTGCAAACAAATAGTTCAAATATTGTCATGTAAAATGTTTAAGCACAAGTTTGTCAAAATTAATTATCTCCACTTTACAGAAAGTAAAGCTTACCTACAATCCTGACCCTCTTATAATATGTGGTCAAGAAAACTTTGTGCTCCTCGGGTTTTATCATAAAGGATTTAATTATTATTATATAAACCTTTTGTTATATGACGGCTACGTAGTAGCGGTACCTACAAGTAAATAATTTAGTTGTCTTTTCAATTAGATAGCTTTTGTAACTGCTAATAACCTGCGACATGCAAAAATTTCTAGATGATCAATGGCTGGTGGCGTTCCTCCGTGGTTGCAAGTTCAGCCTGGAGAGGACGAAAGAGAAGCTGGATCTCTACTACTCCCTCCGCACGACGGCACCTGAACTGTTCCGGATCAAGCACACCGATCCCATTTTTGATGAGATCCTGAGTTTGGGGTAACGTATCAAATATATTTCATAATTCCCTTGCTCTTATCACATTTTATTAGGGATCGGAGCAGCTGATATTCCCGTCATCTCAGTAGGTATCTATTCACCTTCTTTCTAACCATAGAATCATCTTTCACACAATTCATACATAGCTTCCCTGGTCTTCCTCCATTCTTATATCAACATTCATACTTAAAACTTTTCTCACGAAATGCAAAATGTTAATGTTTTCAGAGCGGTTGTCATATTGCCCAAAGCACCAGGACCCGACGCGCCACAGACATCCATTATCAGACCAGCGAAGTATGATACCAACAAATACCACATCTTAGAAGTCATGGCCGCGACAAATGTTTTGATGAGGGTATTTACATGATAGTTTATTATTTATTTAAAAACGACTCCGCAATCTCGTTTTGAAAAAGCTGTCGCACCCAAAGTCAACATAAAGAAAGCACCGCAAAGTCAGCATCATAATTCTATGACGCCAACAGGCTGACAAGGACAACTATTACGAGAAAAACGAAGACTACCAAGTCACCTATTTTAGATCTCGTGGAACATCGAGTGCGTTTCCCCATCCAGTAAAAAATTAATACTTACGTACTTTTTCAGATAGTCTTAAATGAGGATGATAACGCCACAGTGGCTGGTGGCCAGAGTATCTTAGATTTAGAGGGAGTGACAATGGCACACTTCATGCAAATGACGCCAGTGACCATGAAGAAGATGGTAGTCTTGGGACAGGTAATCTTTAGATTTTTGTTATATTTTAATAGAAATTATAAAAATTTTGCAAGTATCTCGCAACTGCCGGCTTTCTTTCGTATTGAAGGTTTTTTAATTTGACGAACTTCTTCGTAGAGCCATTAGTTACCATACTAACCTATACTTAAAATACATTTCAGGATGCATCGCCCATGCGTATGAAAGGGACACATTACTTGAATACTCCACCAGGTTTTGAAACAGTCTTTAATGCAATCAAAGCGTTACTTAATGAGAAGAACAAAAGCAGAGTAAGTGGACACATCAACAGTTCTCATACATATAAAATAATCGTTTAAAAAGCTACTGGAGTTGCAATAAATATTATTTGTTTTTTGTAGCTCTACGTCCATAACAAGAATTACGATGAATTGTACAAATATATCCCTAAAGAGGTGTTGCCTGCCGAGTATGGTGGAACCGCTGGCACAGTGGAGGAAATTACAGGTACGAGAAGAAGAGAATAAAATTTCTGCAAATACTTAGTAATAAACTTTCAGTACCTCTGTTAGTCTTTTTGCTTTGGCTAACCTGGGAGTCTTTAAACAGACTCCGTATCCAGGTTTGCCGAAGCAAGGAAAACCTGTTCAGGTGGAGATTCATATACGACTCTGCCTTGGAGTGTAAATGTAGTGCTGTTCCATAAACGGGGACATTTAATATCGTGTCTTGTGTCCTGTCGTCTGCACGTTACAGGAACTGATGGACACTAGTGACCAAACACTAAGCCGCATTCTAGGCCCAGACCATTTATATTGCCAGCGACACGCTAAGAAGAAGAGTACCTCTGTTGTTTCATCGACAGAAGTTGATGGCTTTTATAACTTCATTTAACTTATTATTCTAACAAAATTCTACACATTACCTATGACTATAATGGAACTCATCAATATTTTGAAAAGTGCAACGATTATCGCAAAGCATAAAATTATTATAGACTAGAGACTCACATTAACATGCGCTCCCCTGTCAACGTCATTTTTGACCGCCAAAAGATTCTTGTCTGTCTTATATTTTTATTTTCCATAGGCTTTATTAATTGTGGAACTATGTAAAAGTTCTACGGATAAGTAAATTTCAGAACGAACAGGCCCTTCACGGTGAAAAAATACTACAAAAGCCATTAATCTTGATATATAAAAAAAAAATTGCCTACAATGTGTCCGCTGGGTAAAGGCCTCCCGTTTTTCCTTCCAAACCTGTCTTGTGCGATCTCGGGCCATGTTGGCCCTGCAAACCTTATCAGATTGTCACACCACCTTCGCCGTGGCCTGCCTCAATGGCGATGTTCTCCTTCAGGCGTCCAGTGAGTGACGATCTTTGCCCATCTCTCCGGGTGCAGTCGTGCGACGTGAGCGGCCACAGTTTTAGATACTCTATCTATTATTAAGTTATTTTTGTTTATTTTTAATATAATATACTACTGTTTTTTTCCCCTTATGAAATAAAAAAAAATATATATGTGTGTCCGGCCCACTCCCACTTCAGCCTGGCTGTTTTTTTCAAACTTCAATTATGGAGCGCAGGATGGTGTTTCTAACTCGGTCTGAGCCTATTATGCGGAGCTCCATTGCCCATTGGCAAATCTTGAGTTTGGACTTCTGTTGTCCAGTTTTTATGGTATTAGACTAGACGAGAGGACTAGAGTGACCAACTTTGTGCACCTAGGACGGGCAAGATGCGCATGTCGATGAGTTTCCTTTTAAGTGTACCTACCACCAACCTAAAGACTACTTAAGACTACCTTTCATGTGTTCTTCAAGGACCCAGTAGGTCTTCGAAGCATTTTGGACACGTCTTTCGACTTCCTGGTCTTGTCTATTGTTGAAGACGCTATCTGGCCCAAGTATGAATAGGTACTCATCGACATATTGCAACACATGTCCATCTACCTAGACCCTACTTTTTTATGCTGTTGATCATGACCTGTGTTTTGGATCTGTACATTGAAAGTCCAACCTCAAGAGTTGCTGCGCTCAGGGGCCGTACTATGACGTGAAAAAATATCATGGATCCATCATGGTTCCAGTGTGAGAGAGAGACGGAGCTATTTACGACCTATAGCATCATCCTTTTTTTCAACGGAACCATGATGGATCCATGATCTTTTTTCACGTCATAGTACGGCCCCTGATCTTGGAGCGTTCAAGTTCTGAAGGTGGTGTTTTTATAGTTACTAATGGCCTCCGTTCCAAATGTAAATTCTTTGTATCCACAAAAAAATACCGTTGAGGTTTTAGTCATGTGATATGATTTCAGACCACAAAGTTAATTGAGTTTTATCATAATTTTCAGACCACTGGAGAAATAAGGTGAAGACGTACGATTCCTGGCTGGATGAGGATTTCCACTACGGCACAGACGAATCAAAGCGAGTCGGCAAACCCAAGACTGCTGAAGACATGTTTGGAGTAGAAGGCTCCTTTAGACAACTTCAAGTTGATTGAATATTTTTTTAGTCTTTTTGTACAGAAATAAAAATAAATATGGTGTTTCACATAAGGTTATATGATGGTTTTTTTTTTGAGAACATAATAGTTTGGTTGAATAAAGTCAATCGTAATATCGTATCAGCAAAACAAAATTCAGTAGAAAGTTCTGTAGGCCTAGATAATATTTTAAATAGAAGAAAGAGCGTTCAAAAACTTAAGTTAGACAGAGGAAAAATCCATAAAATATTTGTTACTTATGGGTTTACTTATAATATAAACAAAACAACTTTCGAAAGTATGAGATCAGAAAATACATTTAGGCGTCCTTATAAAAATGAGCCAAGGGCAGCAAATCAACGACTCTACATAGTTCTCCGTAAGATTTTTGGTAGGTAAGCGGTTCATGTAGGGCTTGCAGAGAGTCTGTATAAGATAAACACGTTTCTTGTATAGTCAGTTTGTTATATTTCTTCAGTGGAAGCGGCGAGACAATTTACTATAATTTTGTTTATTATGTACATACTCCGAAACAGTGGCGGACGCATGTTCGCTTAATTTTGTTCTGACCTTGTTATTTATATAATAATTATATTGAAGTTTTAAAAGTTCCCTCGCGTTTACTATTACTTCCTTAAGTTTTTTGATTTTGTAAAAATTCAAGAAAAGTGTCTGAAAGTAGATAGAGGAATTTTGGATATTAAAGTAAAGTAAAGTAATTAAATTCGATGATGTTGGTGAGACCCTTACACCCTGACTTGAAGCAGAAGGCCGAAGTGGAACTGAATGAGACTCCGAAGATACTCGAGGATGGCATAAAACACTTGAAAGAGTGGATTAGTAAACAGCCTCATTTGAGGGCTAGAACAGGTAAATATAATTTATATTTCTTAAGTTTTGAACTTTGGCCCATTTGCTAGTGAGTTCAACTGTCAGAATAAGCATAGGTAGGTACTAGTCAGAAACTTGAAAAGAACTCTGTAATTCTCTGTAAACTAAATTTTTGTTTCCTAACCTTTCTAGTAAAAAAACTTAAAAACTCTGAATAAGTTAAAACTAACCAAATAAAAGAATACTCCTGACAAGTAAACATAAATTACAATGTGATAAAACTACAAATTAAGAAACTATTTTCGGACTCTTTCCTTCCTTGAGACCTTGCTTCATGCCAAATTTCATGATTCTAGGTCAACGGGGAGGTTTTGATTTACTTGCGAGAATCAAAATAAATGTCGCATAAATGGCCGTATTTTTTTATTGAGTTGGCTTAGAAGCTTGATTTTTTTAGATCTGTAAGGGACCATAGACCTACGTATTTCATATAAACAACTTGATACCTCCACGCGTTCCTGAGACAAAGAGTCTTGACACACTGACAGAGACGGATAACAAAGTGATCCTATAAGGGTTCCGTCTTTTCCTTTTGAGATACGGAACCCTAAAAATCGAAGAAATGTGACATCAACCTACATGAACTTGGCCCACGTGGTGGAGGATCACGATCGAATCCCTCTGACAGCCTGCGTCCCAGCAGTTACTGGTGACTAGCTTTTATCCGCGGCTTTTCCCGCGTAAAGGTCGGAAATTATCCCACAAGACCGTACTACCGGAATTCAAAGAATGTCCTAACTCAGGTCATGGTCTATCCGTATGTATGCCTTTCAACTAAATCTTTTCAGCCGTTACGGCATGAAAAAATGACAGACAGAAAGACAGGCAAATTCAAAAAATTATATAGGGTTCCGTACCTCAAAATGAAAAATTTGAATTTCTATAGGATGACTACGTTGTCAGTGAAGACCCTTTTTATCAAGTTGAAATAGATATCAAAATCACAGATCTACGGTCCCTTGGAGTCGTAAAGAAAATCAAACTTCCAAGTTCTTATAACATCGCCTTGGAGCTTGGATGAGTCTGTAAAGGTGTTATAATTGTGATCTAAATAAATAAGTCAACGCATTAAAACAATTTCGTGTCGGACTTCGCCCATTTAAGATTCCATGCCAAATCTGATTTATCAATATATTGTGTGTTATGACCTTCCCCAGGATGCAGGATGTCATCTATCTCCTTGCCAAAATATCGAAATCCGTTCAGTGGTTTAGGCATGAAAAGGTAACCGACAGACAGACACACAGAGTTCCTTCGAATTTATAATATTAGTAAATTAATATTAGTATTTTAAGGAAGTATGGATATATAAGTATAAAAATTACTACACAAAAACTTGAAGTTGTAAGAGATTTATTTTTCGGGTCAAATTATATTTGTTTGGGAAAATGTTCTTTCGGTTGCAGCATTCGAAACCGGTATGGACGCCATGAAACCAGATATTTTTTTTTCAGGTTGGGAATATTTTGCGTTTCAACTTTGTGCCATTTCTGCAATTTTGTTTAGTTTTTCATTGCTTTCACTGCGTCTTTGACGTTAAGAAAATCCTCATGAAGATCGTTAGTTTAAAAAAGTGTGGTAAAAATAAAATTTTTAATAAAATGTGAAAGCAAAAATATTTTTAAAAGTCCTACCAACTTATCTGTGAACTGAAAGAGGACGCCACCGTCGATGCGTCGGCACAATCGAAGACATTTCAACATGACGGCCGTAGTTCCAATTTTCGCTATGTCACAATAAGTTGGTAGGAGTCGTAGACAGAGAATGTAGGAGTGTACGTAACAGCGTACCAGCGTACAGGTATATTAGTTTTTCTTGTCAAAATTATCTATCAAAGTTCAGACCAAGGAGGTTAGTGAACCATCGGGACATTCTGCTTCCCAATCAAGGATGAATCGGAACGTAGAGTGCTCGCAAGATAAGTCTACGCGCGGCTAATATCGGAACTAATCGTACCTATGCCGCCATCTAACCATCTGTCGTTTACATTAGTTTTCAAAGTTAGTAATCACCATCATTATGCCGAAAGTAATGAAAAGTACTAGCAGGGATATTATCATCTTGAAGCCACAGTTGCGTGCAGATTTATCTTGCGTGCTCTCTATTACCATCAGACCCCTGGAAATAGGGACACTTGACAACGTTACTCACAAGCACATATGCAATAAATAAGTATAATCATATCATGGAAATTCGGGCAATAACGTAAACATAATCAGTCTATGATGTTCCGACTTCTGGGACACAGGCCTCCTCTCTGTGAGAGAGAGTGAGCCATGCGGACCCAGTGCGGATGTCACACGCAGGTCTAAGAATTTTGGGTTCTAGGACATGCCAGTATCCCATGATGCGTCCTACTGGGTGTAATATAAGTATACTAACTGGACTACTATTTTGTAGATGATCAATGGCTAGCAGGCTTCCTAAGGGGTTGTAAGCACAGCCTCGAACGAGCCAAAGAGAAGCTGGACCTGTACTACTCTTTGAGAACTTTGTCACCGGACTTGTTTAGTTTCAGACCTAATACTCAAAGGTTTCAATATTTGCTGCAAACTGGGTAAGTTATATAACTACTAGACTAGACGTTAGACTTAGTCAACTTTTAATACTGGATTTTAAATAATTCATAGTGATTTATTTTTAATTTTTATCAATTTTTTTCCCGGGACCCTCACCCTGTACATATAATAATAAAGATAGTCTCTCTCTGCTAACCTTAGGTACATGATTTTGCTTAAAATGTATTCTGTATTCACTCATTTCTTTTAGGGCAACGATACAATTGCCGAAGCTGGCGTCTCCGCTGGCCCCAAGGGTCGTCATAGTCAAACCTAGCCTCTATGACCCTAATAAGATTTCGCCCACGGATTTCTTCTCGTTTGCACATTGTTTTCAGCAGGTTGGTACATTCTATTTTGGTAATTCTGAGATGATAAATGTATTTGCATTTGTGTATTAACATTTTTCGAAGCCGTTTTTCACCATTATTTTGACTTTAATTACTTTCCATAAAGTTACGATGTTCCTATGTCAGGCAGTCTGAAAACCGCAGGAGACGCCCTGGGCGGCGGGAATCTATTGCCGATTCCCGGCCACCGTAGGCGCGGGCTTGCGGACGACGAGTAATGGGCAGCTCGCCGTCCGGTAAGGACCAGGTCCGGGTCGATGGCGCGTTGTGTTCCACGCGCGCCTCAAAGACATGTCAGCAGTGACGGGGTCCAATAGGGCTGATGCCGCCGGGGTCGCGGGTTGTTCGAAAGAGATACCGTGGCCCTGGCACGGGCAACTGAAGGAAGACGAGTGGGTTTTAGTCAGTAAAGTCTGACACGCCCTCCCGCTCCGCCCAGAGCGGGAGAAGTCATTTGATGGTTTCCCATCCACAAAAAAAGGCAGTTTGAAAAAGTAGTTGTATTCAAAAGTTCTTCAATATTACAGATAAAGTATTTGGAAGACGATGCTTTTATGGTAAACGGGAGTCTTCATGTGATAGATCTTGAAGGGATAACTATGGCACACTTCATGCAAATGACACCGACGGTGCTGAAGAAATTAGTTATAGCGGGACAGGTAACATCTCAAATAAGTGTATTTTTGTCATTGCCATGATTTTTAGTCTTGAACGGCACAGCTATGATGCGGTAGATTTAGTATTCATTAATTTATTTAATTGAGACAGTAAACAATTGAAGATAGCATAAAGTAGTAATCAGCCTATAATGTTCCCACTGCTGGGACACAGGCCTCCTCTCTGTGAGAGAGAGTGGCCCTAATGCCACTCCCTCCACGCGGGCCAGTGCGGGTTGGGTGTGATGTGTATGGTGTAATTGTACGGGGTCCCCGAAACGATCAATTGCAATTAATTTCTATTGCCAATAGCTTCAATTGCGGTTGGTACACGATCAATTTGCGCATCATTGTGTGTGAATCACGTAAAAATTGACCATTGCAATTGATCGGGACCTTTAATTAATTCTAGTGACAAGCTAAGTACTTTACGGATTTCAATTTCAGGATGCTTCACCGCTAAGACTGAAAAGTTTACACGTCATAAATACAATACCAGCTTTCGAAAAACTATTCAACCTTGTTATAAAGCTTCTTAATGAAAAACATCAGAAAAAAGTAAGTATACATAGTACTTAGCACATGCCTTACATACAATACAAGTACCTAATTGCGTATTAACAAGAATATTTTTCAGCTTCATATGTATAGCAAGGATTTCAGTGTGCTCCATGAATACGTACCACCTGAAGTATTGCCAAAAGAATACGGAGGGCAGGGTGGAACCAAACAGGAAATCATAGGTACGATATTTTACCACGAGACCAATTTACCTATATGATACAGTAGGCCGCTCGTCAGTGGTAACAAAATCAGTATCAGCTGGCTTCATATCTATTAAAACTACGTACTACGCTACCAGTTCAAGGTCAAAGTGTTACCACCAACTTGCGGTCGACTGTACCTATCATAGTAAAGTGAGCCTAAGATTCCGAAGTTGAGCTTTATTTTAAGTTATGAAGGTTTTTTTTTCTTTTTGTCGAGTTCATTCATAACAAATTTAATTAAATTACAGATTACTGGTTGAAGAAAATAGATCAATACGGAGACTGGTTTGATGAAGATCTGAAGTTTGGGACCGATGAATCAAAGCGGCCAGGCAAGCCAAAGACTGCGGAGAGCATGTTTGGCGTCCAAGGATCTTTTAGACAACTTGACGTGGATTAGCAACTTGATGCTTATAATAATGATAGAAGAAGAAATAAGTAATATACTTCGTACAAAAGCAAAACTCGAGTTTCGAAGTTTTACGATATGGTTTTTGCAATGTAAGTAAGTATGTATGATAGTTTTGTATCAGCCAGGATGTACAGTTAGCACCTTGAATGGTTGAATGTTTCATAAGCTACGAACGCCTTCAATATCGACCTTTTATTCGCCCGGCTTTACTTCTATACGTAGTAGGTACCTATTACTTATTTCTTGTTCTGTTATAAATTTCCATTACAACAACTATAATTATAAGGCATATGATACGCGTGTTGTACTAATTAAACTCGACAACTATTATTATAGCAAATTACTTGATTGGTAAGGTCTCTTTATCTAAGGTTAACATTAGATGATGGTTGTCAATACAATATCCACATCAGGGACCGCGGAAGTACTCCATGATGGGGGCAAACTTCTTTGGTCACGGGGTCACTTTTGTTCTGCTATAAAAGCGTGTTTTTTAGTTTTTTAAACTATTATGTATTTCAAAATGTCTTTATTTGTTTTTTTTTTCGGTTTTCGAGTTAATTGTTTTGTAAGTATTTACTTCTTATAAATGTAAAGAGACGGGGAGTCGGTAAATTTGGCATAAGTTTGTAGTTTACATAGTCGGTAAGTAGATTTTATGATTTTAAGGTAAAAATCATTGATCCTGAAGATCCTGGTGAAGATAATGGGGCAAACTTATCAAATTATTATATTGTCATCGGCCCTCCATATGTGTGCAAAGTTTTAGTTTTAGTAAGTAGTAGTTTAGTTTTAGTAATCTGAAGTTTTGAAGTGGGTGAAAATCGCGTTAACAGATTCCGTTACAAACAAACATACATAATGGAACTAATAAAAGCATGTTAAAAAATATTCTTATGATCTGCTCTCTCCGACAATTTTTCTTACGTACAAGTGCTTTTTCATTTAAGAAAAAACAAAGCTCTATGGAGGATAGCACAGAGAAACCTTCTGTACCAGGTAGTAAAATTGGGCGGGGCGCGGCCCGTTTGATTTTAGGGGGGCATTTGGTCCCCTCTGCCCCCCATTTCCGCGGTCACTGGTCGACATACAGCACTAATTATATATTAAGTACTCAAATATCATAACTAGATAGTTATAAGTTAACTCGTGCAAATATAAATGTTACCGTTAGAATACGGAATACGTAATTAAGCACATTAACTAGGTAATCTGCAAATTACCGGGTACGATCAGTTAAAGAGTGAAATTTTACATAAAGTAGCAGATATCTGCACTTTACCTAGTTAATGGTTTATGTAATAAGTAGGTAATAGCCAAGGCTACAGGAAATGTGACTGCAAACCTAAATGTGCAACTAATAGGTTGCTTGTGTGTGCTTTGTCACAAAAATATTTTTTTGTGTAATTAAAATGTCACCAAGCTTTAGATTGCACTAATAAGTAATTCTGTGTTTTTTCTTACGTGGAAATTGTGATAGAGCCGTGAGAATATTTATTTATTTATTTAATACTTCAACTACTGCCGATCTATTCTGTAAAAATCTCACCGTGAAAACTTAGGCGAAGTGAGCTGTCATTTCACCTAATGCTAGGGATTGACACTGTTGACAGCTCACTTCATGCTCACTTCACCTCAGTTTTCACGGTGAGATTTCTACAGAATAGACCGGCAGTACCTATTGATTTTTTTTTATTATTTCGTTGATGCATTCAACAAATTAAATAAATGATTACAATTAATTCGAATGTTTTATTCAAGCAAGGAATCTGTTTTACTAACTTAACCGTATGCTTGGTCGTTAGTCTGCAGATTAGAAGTCTTCAGACTATCTAGGAAACAATTTTCTCCACTTTAACGAACTCAACCAGATAATCTGCACTCTAACTGATTTACGCACATTAGCGGTAACATACCTACCTATATTTTAAGAAAATTAAAATCTAGTTTTGTTTCCGTTAATTTAAGTGCATAAGTGATTTTGTATGGCTCAAGGCAAAAAGGTTTCCGGGTTTCATGTTCTGAGTTTTGTTTATTACAAAACTCATAATATTTTGAAAGTAACTCAATCTGCCTAGCCTTTTCCCAACTATGTTGAGGTCGGCTTCCAGTCTAACCGGATGCAGCTGAATACCATTATTTTACATGGAGCGACTGCCTATCTGACCTCCACAACCCAGTAACTGGGTAATACGATACGGGGGGTAATGTCAGTCTTTCGGGCTTCTGACGACCCGTAACGACTGTCAAAGATCCACGAATGACAACCGGGACCAACGGCTTAACGTGCTTTCCGAGGCCCGGAGGAGTCTCGGTATGTAAAGACCATCCACTGACCGACCCCGGCAAGCGTAGCTTAACCTGATGGATCGACCCGTGTGGCTGTTATTACTTAGCCACGAGCTTCTCTATTTTGAAAGTAACTATTTATACAAAATCAAACTCAAACTCAAAGCATTTTATTTTAAATAAACCAATTACAAGCACTTATGAATTGACAAGGGGTCAATCAGTCAGAAAGAAGATGAAGATGAAGGAAGCTAGATAGCGTAATAGGTATCTAAACGGGCAAGACATTCTACGGACACTCTTTTAAAACAAAATATGATAATTATAGAGGCATGAGGAACAGGGTGTAAAGTTCACTCATCCTCCATAGAAAACGGAGGATCCTCCGACCAGACGGGTGTTGTGTCTGGTGGGCAACTGCCCAACGATTGATGTCGGGATGTTGTATATATGCTAGTCGCGCGGTAAACTCTGTTTGCGCGATGCAGGATTTTGCGTGACGTAAGTGTGATGTGTAGTTCGTATGTGGCGATGTGGATGCCGCCACATCACTCCCCTCCAGAGACCGGTGGTCGATAGTGGGCTAAGTCGTGTATCTTATGATGCTTGCCGTGCCAGTTGTGGTTCCTGTGAGTCGGAACCGGGTGCCGCATAGTTCTCGGTGAGTCGGAACTGTCTGCGGTGATTTCCCAGTGAGTCGGGGTGGCGCTGAGTTATGTTCCAGTGAGTCGGATGTACACACGGCTACACATCACATCACACATCACACGTACAGCGCCGGGTTGAGGCTGACTGCTGGCATCAACCAGGAGAGGGTAAGGCTCTGCTTGTTGAATGGCCGGAAGTGCAGTGGGATGTGCCAAGGTTGCTGATGAGGCTGAGGGTGATGACCAGGAATGCGCGTCCGCTACATTCTGGTGGTCAGGATACCCGTCGAAGCCGTGGGTGCTGGCTAGGAGTGTGACTCGCCGCTCGAAAGCTTGAGGAAGTGATGCTGATGACGTCACGCTGAAGGAGTTGCACCAAGGCTGCGCTGACGTTTATGCTTGTGGTCACCAGTAGAGAGGCATGAGGAACAGGGTGTAAATTTCACTCATCCTCCATAGAAAAGGGAGGATCCTCCGACCAGACGGGTGTTGTGTCTGGTGGGCAGCTACCCGAAGTTTGATGTCGGGATGTTGTACGTATCGCGCGGTAAACTGATTGCGCGATGCAGGATTTTGCGTGACGTCAATGTGATGCGTAGTTTGTATGTGGCGATGTAGATGCCGCCACAACCTGCCTCCACTGACAGTGCCCATTCACGAACCTGACACATCCTGACGTATGGAAAGGTAGAACACTATAAGTAAGTTGACTAGGTGTTAAAATGTAGGTAGACTTGGAAAATTTAAAGGGGTCGAAACGATCAATTTCAATTGATTAATTGCCATCAATTTCTATTGTAGTAATATTGTCAAAAGCTTCAATTGCATTTGGTAGACGATCAATTTTCGCATCAATGTATATTAATCATCTAAAAATTGACAACTGCAATTGATCGTTTTGGGAACCTTACACGTTTGTCCACCGCACCGGGAACGGGACGTCAACGAGAAAACAGAAGACGTAAATGTACTGTCGCTTCTTTGGCGCCGTCATGTGTTTTCTCGTTGACGTTCCGTTCCCGGTGCGGTGGACTAACCGTCTTAACCTCAGATCAACAAAAAAAGGAAGATGGAGCGCCGCGAATATCAAAAGTGAAGCCACCTTTTTATCCGACAACGGCGAAGCAAAAAGGAGGGTTATGATTTTGACCGGTATGTAGGTATGCACCTATGTATGTTCATCTGTTCTTTCATAACTTCTAACTGCTTGTCATAATTTGACGAATGAGGTACCGATGGAAGCCCCTTATTTGTTCGCTGGCTATAAGCTATGTGACATCACATTGGGAATCTGTATATTGAGATGTGTGAATCTAGAAAAATATTTAAGTCAAAATTGGCTTTTTGTCAGAAAAATGAATCACAGATAAAAATGGACAGAAAATCATATCAATAAAAACTTCAGTAGTTTTTGGAAAAACACTAAAAAGCTTAACACAAGGTCGGGCCTTCCTGCTAGCGTTGGTGGTAAACATGACCCCCATGATATAGCCTGTGCATTCCAACGGCATTTCAGGGTTGAGTCCCCGCTTGGGCCTACGTCTGGGGTGCCCGCTGCTGAAAACCACCTCACCGCACTTAATGTCAGATTTTCTGCGAAGACTGTTGCTACCGTTATTAATAAAATGGTGAGGGGCAAGTCTCCCGGCCAGGATGATCTCAGCATCGAGCACCTAAAGTATGCGGGAATACACCTGCCTAGAGTTCTATCGATGTTCTTACCTCTGTATTAGTCACAGTTACTTACCCGAGAGCCTTACGTACACTACGGTGGTACCGATCGTGAAGAATAAAACAGGTGACTCATCGGATCTGTCAAATTATAGACCCATTTCTCTGGCTACTGTTATAGCAAAGGTGCTGGACAGTTTGCTTGACAAGCAGTTGGAAAAGCATCTTCAGTTGCATGATGCCCAGTTTGGGTTCAGACCGGAACTTTCGACTGAGACTGCTATCCTCTGCCTCAAGCAGACTGTTCAGTACTATACAAGTCGGGGCACACCTGTCTATGCATGTTACCTTGATTTATCAAAAGCCTTCGACTTGGTGTGCTATGACAAGCTGTGGCAGAAGCTGGAGAGTGATACGGAGGTGCCTCGGGAGGTGAATTCATTGCTTAGGTTCTGGTACGCCAACCAACGCAATAGAGTGCGGTGGGCGGGTGCATATTCAGATGTATACGGTTTGTAATGTGGGGTTAGGCAGAGCGGAATCAGCACCCCCCACCTCTTTAATTTATACATGAACCGGTTCATCGGTAAACTCAGTGACACTGGTATTGGTTGTTCCATAGACGGAGTAAGTGTTAACAACATAAGTTACGCGGACGATATGGTGTTACTGAGCCCATCGATTGCAGCGTTACGGAAATTGGTGTGCATCTGCCAATCGTACGCGGAAGCCCATGGGCTCAGATACAACGCGAATAAGAGTGAGTTCATGTTGTTCAAGTCAGGAAGCAAAGGCTACTCCCATGTTCCTCATGCGGCATGCGTTTAAAAAAGGTAAGTGCCTTTAAGTATCTGGGTCACTGGGTGACCGAAGACCTGTGTGACATTGAGGACATCGAGAGGGAGCGCGGGGTGCTGTCCATCCGGTGTAATATGTTGGCTCGCAGGTTTGCACGTTGCACTAATCAAGTAAAGATAACATTATAAAAATACGTTGCACTAATCAAGTAAAGATAACATTATAAAAATACGCACTTGCGCGCAGCGACACGTAATTATTTGTGCTCGCATAATTAAATCCTTCACTAGTGTAAAAAGTTAATTACTAGCTTAGAAAAACATACTGTTGTGTGGTTAAGTGTGCAGGATAAACAGTGTTCAAGTTTGTTTTGAAATCCATCAAGTGGATTAGGAATAAACACGATTTTAAACAAAATTGTTTGCAAAAAATTATAATACCCACCTGTGAGGCGCATGAATCATCGTATCGACGGCCCGAGGTACCAAGGTCATTGAGCGTCCTTTACTCACTTCGCTGCTTATTGTCGGCTGCACTAGGCTGTACTTCGTATTGTGTAGAATAAAGACGGCCGTATTGGAACTCACCTGCTCCTGCGCACCGAGGCAAAGTTGATGACAAGTTCTGTTGACATCGCTGCTGCGTGCGGGGTAATTCTTGTACGTTGGTCGCACGGTCTCAATTACAACCCAAATTTTTGGCGCCCTAAACTGCAATTTATAATGAAGTAACTAAATGACCTGCGGCCTGTTACCTATAATTTAAATTGTGTGCCAACTTACTCGTGTCTACTTATGATTTGTCACCCCCATTCAATTTATTAGTCATTTAGTAGCCTTTCTCCGCAAGATGGCATTAAAATGTGCAGGTTGTAAACTACTTTTAGAAGATAGCCTATTTCTAGCTTGTACTGATTGTAAGTGTTCGTATGATTTGGAGTGCGCTAATGTTCTTCCGAATCAACTCATGCATATGACTGTCAAACAAAAAACAAACTGGGTATGTCACGGGTGTCGCTGTAAAAGGCCGAAAGCAATAAACTCTGCCACACCAGCGAGCCCGATGTTATCCCAGCGCTCTGATGCAGATGTTGATGGCACAGCCAATGTAACTGTAAGGCGTAATAAAGCTGCAAAAACTACGTTACCTACTTCTCAGTCAAGCACTCATTGCTCCAGTAGCTCAACGCTAAATGAATGCACTCTTGAAGCTGTTCTGATGGAGCTGCGTGCGTTCCGTGATGAAATTATCACTAGATATCATACTCAAGAAGCTTCTATAAGTGCGTTGGCTGATGATATCAAAGGAATAAGGGGTTCTATTGACAATCTTCACAGTAGTTACAACGTCCTTCGGACGGACGTTGACAAACTGTTGGTGACCTCAGATGTCGCTTCTAGCGCTCAAGCCACGCTGCAATTGCAGTGTGAGGAAAATATGAAGCGTGTAGCTGACCTGGAGATGAATAATTTTGGCCAGGAAATTATGACCCAAAGGCAACGTATTGATGCCATTGAAGAGCAAATAATTGGCAATCAAAAATCTGCACATACACAAATAAATTTGCTGCATAACAATAATCACCACTTATCTATGGATGTTACAGATCACGTGGCTTTGTCTTTACCGATGCCTAAACCTCTCTCACCACCATTACCATTATCTGCCTGCAGTACATTGTCGCAGCCACAGATAAGTAGCGTGCCTCCCCCTACAAATACTTACAGCACAAGAATATTTACGACGGGGAAAACTCAATCGCGCCCTCGCCGATCTGTCATACGCGCGACTGGTGCTGCCGATGCTGATCTAAAAACCCTGGAGCCTGTCAAGTACATTCATGCTTGGAATTTCCATCCTGACGTGTCCGTTGAGAGTATCCGTTCTTACCTACACAAAAAACACCCAAGCGTTGTGACCTTCTCCATAAAAAAGCCTGAACCTGAGCACTCCAAACATAACTGTTTCATATTGGGAGTCCCATTGAACCTATTTGACTTCTATATGTCACCTAGCAATTGGCCAGCAAATACATCGCTCCAAGAATGGTTCACCTACCGTATTGCAAAGAAGAAGACTGAGCCCAATGAGTCGGGTGAATCATTTTTTCGTGAGAAAAACTAAAAGGCTGGATGAGATTTTTTACCAGAATGTCCGGGGATTAAAATCAAGATGTTCAGAAACCAAAAATTTACTTCACACCTTTCCTAGTAATTTATTAGCTTTAACTGAGACTAGGCTCGATGACAGCGTGTCTGACTCGGAGGTTTTCCCGTGTGAATACGCCGTGCTGCGGTGTGACCGCGCGGGGCGCGGCGGCGGGGGCGTGCTGTTGGCCGCGCGAACGCCCTACTCGCTCACGCGTTTGGACTGTAAGCCTGAACAGAGCGACGAAATAAATAATATGTGCAATTGTTACCAAAGGTCGGTTACGCTTTGCCTGCTGTGTTGTTTACTTAGCACCTAATGTACGTGATGCTAGATATTATTCTATTTTTAATTGTATAAGAAGGATTATGTATGACATTGGAAAGCTGCCTCTAGTTGTATTGGGAGATTTCAACCTTTATTCCGCTGGTGTAATCATACGTGAGGACTTTGAATTGTTTCTTTCTGAATGTAATTTAGTGCAGGGAAACATAATTTTAAATGATCTTGGCAGAATGTTGGACTTGATTTTGGTTAACTCACGTGTGGCGGGAATCTCAGTTTCAGCATGTTCCGGCATTGTCTCGCCTGAAATACATCACAAGCCGTTAGATATCTCTATCAACATTAACACGCCATACGCAAGCTTGATTGTAAATAACTGCTACCCTAATGACTCGACAACTGGTATAACTTTAGAGCGTAACTTTCGTAAGGCTGACTTTTTGGTCTTATACTCTGAGCTTGCTGCTATAGACTGGGAGCCCGTGTATTCTTGCGATGATGTTAACGTTGCTGTTGAGACCTTTTATGATTTAATTAATAATGTTGTGTGTCAAACTGTTCCCTTAAAAAAGACAAAAACTTTGCGACTGAATTACCCCAAGTGATTTACGTCTGTTTCTATTGAACTAAATAATCTGAAAAACCACTATTACAAGCTTTACAAACAGAATAGTAATAATCAACTGCATTATGCATTCTTTGCCTACTATAGGCGCTTATTAAAGAAAAGTACGGATGCTGATATTACCGCTTACACTGATCGTATTCAGTCGAATATTAAATGTGACCCCAAAACCTTCTGGGCCTATGTGAAAAGTAACAGAGGAAATAATGAGCAGGCTACCTTTGGTGATATGTCGCCAATCCAGGTGGCGGACGCGTTTTCCAAATATTTCAGTAGCGTTTTCCTACCTAACTTGCCATCGTTAGATCCTGAGCATGCCATCGCTACTGCGAATGCGTCTCCTAATAATATGTCCAATCTTGTAAATATTGATTACATTCATGAGTCTGAAGTTCGTGGCACTATGGCCCGGCTTCCTCCAAAATCTACTTACGGTCCAGATGGTATTCCACAGTACTTGGTTAAGGATTGCTGCGAAATTTTCAAATTGCCCTTGCAATTTGTCTTCAACCTGTCTATAACGACGAACATATATCCGACGGAGTGGAAGACGTCCAAAGTCCTCCCAGTACATAAGTCTGGTCCAAAAAGTGACATTAAAAATTACAGGCCTATAGCTGTCTTATCTATATTCGGCAAAGTTTTCGAATCTGTGCTATATAAAAAAATATTTAATAAGCTGCAACGGTGGTTCGCGGATGAGCAGCACGGATTCCTTCCAAATCGCTCAACCACGTCTAATCTGCTTAACATTACTACACTCTTAGCCAAAAACATTAACGACAAAAGGCAGATCGATGTAGCCTATTTTGATTTCCAGAAGGCCTTTGACCGGGTTGACTGCGACATACTTCTGGGTAAAATGGCATTGGCAGATTTCTCTGTGTCATCGCTGAAATTCTTCGCGAACTATCTACACGACCGCAAGCAATTTGTAACATACAATAATGCCAATTCGGAACGCTATTCGGTTACTTCTGGCGTAGGGCAGGGCACCAACATCGGTCCTCTTCTTTTTCTAATAGTGGTTAACGATCTTCCCACATATGTAAAACACTCCACAGTCTTAATGTATGCTGATGATGTCAAAGTTGCTCTTCCAGTGGCTAACTCCAGTGATACTGCCAAACTTCAAAGCGACATTGACAACATTCACACTTGGGGCACTTTCCACAACCTCAACCTTAATATTGGTAAATGCGCGGTCATGACATATTCTAAGGCTACACAACCTATACACAACGTCTACTCGTTGAACAATGAGCCCCTGAAGCGTGTATTAACTGTACGCGATCTGGGTGCTCACTTTGATCCACACCTTACATTTAACCAGCACATAATACAGACCTGTAATAAATCCCGCAAAAACTTGGGTTTTGTCTTGCGTCAGGCCAAAACTTTTACTAATCGTCAAGCCATAACGATACTTTACAACTCCTTCATCCGTAGTTTGCTAGAAACTAACAGTGCAATCTGGAACCCCCATGAAAAATTGTATACACTGGTCATCGAAAAGGTTCAGAGGTCTTTTCTCCGCTACCTTTACTTAAAACTTTATGGGTATTACCCGTACATGTACCCAACACCATTTGTGCTGGGTATGGTGGGGTACCAAAGTCTAGAAGTAAGGAGGAATATTTGTCTGGTAAAATATTTCATCCGCCTAATTCGCGGTACCCACTTCAATTCCTCCTTGCTGCAATACATCTCCTTTAACATCCCACTACCCATTAGGCACACACTTCGCCCTCGCCAACGTCCTCTATTCTCAATACCTCAATCCAGTACCCTATCCCTTAAGACCAGTCCATTGTACCTAGCCCTAACCCATATTAATAACATTTTGCTGTATGATGTATCCTCTGATGTTTTCGCGAATGCCGAACTGAGTTTCCTGAACACCGCTACTCGATACTTTGAGTCCATTGCTACTCCCAGTACAATCTCCTTGGAGTAAATGATTTTAATTTTAATTAAATCATTTATTTCAGACCAAGTCCATAATTCCACATAAAAATACATTAGAATAATTAAAACAATAAAATAAAATTAAATCAAAAACAAAATTAAACATTAAACATACACAAAATCATACAATCTAAATAAATAATTAAACATGTCAAATAATACGAGGAGAGGCGCTAACATGAAGCTGCATCCACCTCTGTAACAGGGACAGGTCCCACCGCTCGGACAATACCCTCAGGAGACTGTTCGAGCTGCTTCGTAGGCGACTTAATAGTGAGGCGCTCCGCTTCCGTATGATCGCGAAAAAATCATCAGTCCGCGCCTCAGCAAACATAGACGAAGCACTACTTCTCTGTGTCATCGCTGAAATTCTTCGCGAACTATCTACACGACCGCAAGCAATTTGTAACATACAATAATGCCAATTCGGAACGCTATTCGGTTACTTCTGGCGTAGGGCAGGGCACCAACATCGGTCCTCTTCTTTTTCTAATAGTGGTTAACGATCTTCCCACATATGTAAAACACTCCACAGTCTTAATGTATGCTGATGATGTCAAAGTTGCTCTTCCAGTGGCTAACTCCAGTGATACTGCCAAACTTCAAAGCGACATTGACAACATTCACACTTGGGGCACTTTCCACAACCTCAACCTTAATATTGGTAAATGCGCGGTCATGACATATTCTAAGGCTACACAACCTATACACAACGTCTACTCGTTGAACAATGAGCCCCTGAAGCGTGTATTAACTGTACGCGATCTGGGTGCTCACTTTGATCCACACCTTACATTTAACCAGCACATAATACAGACCTGTAATAAATCCCGCAAAAACTTGGGTTTTGTCTTGCGTCAGGCCAAAACTTTTACTAATCGTCAAGCCATAACGATACTTTACAACTCCTTCATCCGTAGTTTGCTAGAAACTAACAGTGCAATCTGGAACCCCCATGAAAAATTGTATACACTGGTCATCGAAAAGGTTCAGAGGTCTTTTCTCCGCTACCTTTACTTAAAACTTTATGGGTATTACCCGTACATGTACCCAACACCATTTGTGCTGGGTATGGTGGGGTACCAAAGTCTAGAAGTAAGGAGGAATATTTGTCTGGTAAAATATTTCATCCGCCTAATTCGCGGTACCCACTTCAATTCCTCCTTGCTGCAATACATCTCCTTTAACATCCCACTACCCATTAGGCACACACTTCGCCCTCGCCAACGTCCTCTATTCTCAATACCTCAATCCAGTACCCTATCCCTTAAGACCAGTCCATTGTACCTAGCCCTAACCCATATTAATAACATTTTGCTGTATGATGTATCCTCTGATGTTTTCGCGAATGCCGAACTGAGTTTCCTGAACACCGCTACTCGATACTTTGAGTCCATTGCTACTCCCAGTACAATCTCCTTGGAGTAAATGATTTTAATTTTAATTAATCCACTAATAAATCGTCGTCGACTGGCTGATTGCACTTTTCTCTTAAAAATTTTATCTAACGAGATTGACTGTCCGGATCTCCTGCATAAATTGCGTTTTAATGTCCCCCAGAGATCAGTTAGATTTAATCCGCCTATCTTCATTCCCTTTACCTCTTCCAACTACAGGCAAAACTCATATATGGTGCGGGCGAGTAAGGATTTTAATGTTCTTTGTAAAGAGTTCTCATTTGATCCATTTACCACCAAATCCTATACTGCACGCAGTCGGCTGAACGCTGACTTCTTCAAAACTGCATAGATTTTTTGTACCTTTTATATATTATGTATGTAGGTATATAATATTGTTTTTGTGTTTTTTTTTTCTTTCTATCGTGCTTGTTAGTGATCTTAAGATTTGTACTACTTTTTCTGTTTTTACCCGTGAGAACCTGTAATTGGCTTTTTGTTTTATATTCAATTGTTATCTATCTGTTAAAGCTGTTGGTTCTCCTTAAAATAAATAAATAAATAAATAAATAAATAAATCATTTATTTCAGACCAAGTCCATAATTCCACATAAAAATACATTAGAATAATTAAAACAATAAAATAAAATTAAATCAAAAACAAAATTAAACATTAAACATACACAAAATCATACAATCTAAATAAATAATTAAACATGTCAAATAATACGAGGAGAGGCGCTAACATGAAGCTGCATCCACCTCTGTAACAGGGACAGGTCCCACCGCTCGGACAATACCCTCAGGAGACTGTTCGAGCTGCTTCGTAGGCGACTTAATAGTGAGGCGCTCCGCTTCCGTATGATCGCGAAAAAATCATCAGTCCGCGCCTCAGCAAACATAGACGAAGCACTACAAAATCGCGGAAGCCTTAACAGTATCCTGAAAGCATTGTTGTACTGCACGCGCAGTGCGCTATATGCCCGCTGCGTAAAGTTGGTCCACAGACTGCACGTGTAAAACGACTGGCAATATGCCTTAAATAACGTTACCTTCACAGGTCTAGTACAACGCGCAAACCTGCGAGCCAACATATTACACCGGACAGATAGCGCCCTGCGCTCCCTCTCAATGTCTAAATTGTCACACAAGTCGTCAGAGACCCAGTGGCCCAGGTACTTGAAATGCTGCACTCTTTTTAAAGGAATGCCGCAAAGAGTGACCGGCGGTACAGATGAGTAACATTTGGTACCGGCTTTGAAGATCATAAACTCACTCTTTTTAGCGTTGTAACTGAGCCCATGGGCCTCCGTGTAAGACTCACAAATGCGCAGAAGTTTACGTAACGCACCGATCGATGGGCTCAGCAACACCATATCATCCGCGTAACTAATGTTGTTTATACACACTCCGTCTATGGAACATCCAATATTAGTGTTGCTGAGCTCACCGATCAGCCGGTTCATGTACAGGTTAAAGAGGCGGGGGGAGGATAAGCCCCCTTGCCTCACCCCGCATTCCAACCCATACACGTCCGACTGCGCACCCGCCCACCTAACGGTATTCTGCTGTTTACTGTACCAGTACCGCAGCAAGGCAACAATCTCATGTGGCACATCTGTTTCACATTTTAGCTTCTGCCATAGCTTGTCATAACACACCAGATCAAAAGCTTTTGAAAGATCTAAAAAACATGCATATACTGGTGTGTTTCTGTCCGTATAGTACTGAACAGTCTGCTTGAGACAGAGGATTGCACTCTCAGTTGACAAACCGGGTCTGAACCCAAACTGTGCGTCATGCAAGTGGAGGTGCTTCTCCAACTGTCGGTCAAGCAAACTATCCAGCACCTTAGCTATGACAGTCGCAAGCGAGATCGGTCTGTAATTAGACAGATCCGATGAGTCGCCCGTCTTATCCTTAACTACCGGCACTACGACCGTGTGCATCAAATCATCGGGTAAATAACTATGCACACAAGTTAAATAACAGTGCAAGGACTCTTGGCAGGTGTACGCCCGCGAACTTCAAGTGCTCGATGCTAAGGCTATCGTGACCTGGGGACTTGCCTCTCACCATTTTCTTTATAATTTGGTCCACATCCTTGGCGGAGAATCTAATGTTAACATGCCCAGGGCGATCCTCAGCCACGAGCACCTGCGACGCGGACCCGAGCGGTGATACCACACCAAAATGCCGCTGAAAGGCGCAGGCTATGTCCCGCGGCTCATGCGCACCACCAACACTCGCCGGAGAGCCAGTCCTATTTTAGATTGTATCATATTAATAATATTTTTTTTTAATTTTTATTCCAATTTTATCCTAATTATACCAAATTTGCAATTTTTTTCTAATTGTCTACTTTTGTCTAATTGTATATAATTTTATCAATTTTTTTTACAAGTTTTGACCTAATTTTTTCAATTTTATTTTATTTCATCAAATGTTGGCTAGTTTTATGTAATAATGTTAATGTATGTTGTAATGTTTTATAATGTTAATGTTTTATGACTTAATCTAATTTTATGTTTTTATGTGTATTAACACCTATTGACCTATAACTTGTATGTGTGGTGAAAGCTGTTAGTATAAGTTGGTTATTATTAAATAAATAAATAAAAAAATAAAATAAATTATTCAAGGCATACTGTCAGACCTTCTACACGTGCAGCCTATGGACTAATTTTAATTTTACATTGCGGGGGTACAGTGCTCTGCGTGTCCAGTATAACAGTGCGTTTAGGATATTGTTGGGGCTGCCACGCTTTTGTAGTGCTTCCGCGATGTTTGCTGAGGCGCAGACTGATGATTTTTTCGCCATAATCAGAAAAAGGTGCACCTCGCTGTTACGGCGTGTGCGTGGCAGCCCGAATGGTATTCTTAGCTCATTGTCCCAGAGGTGGGACTCACCAATGTTGATGAGATGGATGCGGCTGCACGCTAGCGGCCCCTCATTATTATAAAATAGGTACTATTATATTTTATGTGTTTTGATTATCTTTTTATTTCTGTTTAAATTATATTTTGATTATTATTATTATTTGACAGTTTAAATTATATTTGATTATTATTATTATTATTTGACATAATTATTCTTTTTACACATGTTTTGACATTCACGATTAATTTTTATAATATTTTTAAATTATTGTATTTTTTTATTTTTTTATTTATTTTTTTAATTTATTCATCTTTATGTTTTTTATATTGTTTTTATGTAATATTATGGATTTTTATTATCTGCAATAAAATAAATTGAATTGAATTGAATTAAATTGAATATGGTGCCACCCAGCGGACAAAGTCATGACCTAAAAAAAATTGTGTTTTTTAATGATGCCGTGTTTGGTATCAAATGAAAGGGCTTAATTACCACATTTCAAAAATATGTATATTGTTAGCTGTTGCCCGCGGCTTTGCTTGCATGCACCCGATAATTAGAAATAATATCTAAAATCGCGCCTCAGACGTGAGCCAAATATATTTTCTCTCCAAACCTACCAAAAATACAAATATTTTCAATTTATGCTATGATGTACAGGGTAAAAATGAGTAACACGATGTCCGACGTACACTTGGCCGATTTTTACGCTATCAAAAACTATAAATTCAACCATTTGAATGCATTGATAGCCAATTGTACCTAATTCCTTGGTACATTCCTTCCTGCATTCAAATGGTTGTTATGCGTTTAAATTAAAATAGGGATAATTCCATAATTTAATTTAAACATATGATGACATACCTATATTTTTATAATTTCCTTTCGATTTCCTTCATTTTGATACCCTTCTCGATAGGTTTGGTTAAAAAAAAATGATTAAAGACTTACAAATTACCGGCAAAAACCCGCCATTTTGTTTTTTATTTTTTATTTTTAACACCTATTTAGAGACACTTGGGTTTTTCAGACGAATCTAACGATACCTTAATTGTTGAAATCCATCCAGCCGTTCGGAGGATTCGAGGTAATAAAGAAATTTACATACAATTAAGATACGTGCGAAAATATAACCCTTCCTTCGCTGTCGGGTAAAAAACTGAAATACAGATCCAAAGATACCGGCTTCAGAAATTAAAGGTGTTTTACTTTGTGGTGTTGTTTTTTTGGAAGTTGGTTGTTTTTTTTTGTAAAATAATTGTTTGAGGAAAGAGTTCTGATAACAAATACAAGGATCATAGAACTAACACCGTCATCTTGTTTTTTCAATACATTAAAAAAAAACAATTGCACAAACGCTTACCAACAGCCTCCTGTCAACGTCATTTGAGCGCCAAGAGTCTTGTATTTACTCTTTTATTTACTTATTTAATTTCCTTAACCGTTTAAACCTTCATGGTTAGAACTAGTTAGAAGTTCTACTAGGTACTTACATGTAACACCGAGCTATTTATTCGCGGTGAAAAAAATACAAGCACCATTAAAGTTTTCTTTTTTTTATATTTTTTTATTGTTATTAGGATGGGGGAAAGGGGGAAATTGCCGTTCTGCAGTACTGGTCACTTCAAATCAAAATAATTTTTGTTTGGCTAAGAATTCTAATTTCAAATTAATTTTATTTTAAAAACATGGATTTTTTTTTCCAAAAGTAGTATTTTGTTTATTGATTATTGTTACATTTTCATCGCATTTCAATCTTTTTCGTCATCATGGATACGTTAAAAGTTCGAGTAATTATGGAATATGAGTACCGTCGTGGCAGCAACGCGGCACAAGCGGCACGCAACATCAACGACGTTTACGGAGCTAACACTACAAACCAACGCACCACTTGTTATTGGTTTGCTCGCTTCCGTTCTGGAAATTTCGACCTGAAAAATGAACCTCGCGGTCGTCCGAAGACTTTGGTCGACAATGACGAATTAAAGGCGATTGTGGAAGCTGATGATACACAATCTACGGCTGAATTAGCAGCAGCTTTCGACGTTAGCGTCAAAACAATATTGGTCCATTTGCGTCAAATTGGCAAGGTAAAAAAGCTTGACAAATGGGTGCCCCACGAACTCAATGATCGCCAGCGCGAAGTACGCGTCGAGACGTGCCTTGCACTGCTCAACAGATACACAAATGAAGGAATTTTGAACCGCATTGTTACCTGCGATGAAAAATGGATTCTGTTTGATAACCGCAAGCGCTCAGCAAGTTGGTTGGATCCTGGTTCAGCACCTAAACAATGCCCTAAACGAAAACTTACCCCTAGAAAAGTGATGGTCACTGTTTGGTGGTCTAGCGCCGGTGTGATTCATCACAGCTTCTTACCAATCGGGGTGAGCATTACTTCAGATGTGTACTGTGAAGAACTGAACACAATGATGGAGAAGCTGGCACATCTCCAACCAGCATTGGTCAATCGCTCGTCTCCACTGCTCCTGCACGACAACGCGCGACCTCATACTGCATAGCAGACGGTCTCCAAGTTGCAAGAACTGGGGTTGGAAGCTCTCCGTCATCCGCCCTACTCACCAGACCTTGCGCCTACAGACTACTACTTTTTCCAGAATTTGGATAATTTCTTGGCGGGAAAAAAATTCAATACCCGAGAGGCAGTACAAAATGCCTTTGAAGAATTTGTTGCCTCCCGGCCAGCTGATTTCTTTAAGAAGGGCATCAATAAACTGCCACTGCGTTGGCAAAGATGCATTGATTGCATGGGTGATTACTTCGATTAATACAAATAAAAAATGCATGAAAAAAATTCGTTTAAATTTTTTCATACAAAACGGCAATTTCATAGGTAAAGACCTATTATTAATGGCCTCCGTGCCCTAAAAAAATAAAAAATAAATATGGTCTTTCACATAAGGTTGGTTGTAGGATGGGTTTTATTTCTTGACAAAATAGTAGATTGCAGAATATCAAAATTCAGTAGGAAGCTCTAAAGGCCCAGATAATGTTTTAAATAGGGTTCAAAAACTTAAGTTGCATACTTTTTCTTAAGGGTTAACTTTTAAACAAAACAACTTTTTGTTTCGAAAGTATGAGATCAGACATCCTTATACAAATGAGCCAAGGGCAGCAAATCAACGACTCTACATTGTTTTCCGTAAGTTTTTTGTTAGGTGAGTTCATTGTTCTCGTAAATGCAAAAGCTTTTGTATCAGGCCCATTTATCCATTAAAACTATTTTCAATGGTAAATGGATGATTATTGTTTCAGTGAAATATAGAAAATCAGCCTATTAAATCATAATGCATCATCATCATCTGCCTAGAATTTTTCCCAACTATGTTGGGGTCAGCTTCCAATCTAACCGGATGCAGCTGAATACCAATACAATACATAATGCATACATACTGTTGCATATTTACTTTAGGACTAACATAGTATTAGTAGGTACTAAATAACACGTACCCTGCACCAAAAAGTTGTCTTATGAATAAATGTAATAATAGAATATAATTATTAAAGTCTCAATGCTGAGAAGGCACGAGCGTTAATTAGGTACCAAAGTAATTAAAACTCTAGATAGGTATATTTATATGATAGCATCTGACCTACTATTAAGGCACCCGCAGACTGGTGCGACGCGACTCCGGTGGAACAATTATTTCTATGAAAAATATATGGAAATTGTTCTACAGGAGTCGCGTCGCGCCGTGCCGTTCGCGTCGCACTGTCTGCCTGTGAGCCTTTAAACGCGGTGACCAAATTAAAAATACTTAAACAATAAAACGTCCATATAAGATAAACCCGTTTCAATTTACTTATCATTTTGTTTATTATGTTCATACTCCGAAACAGTGGCGGACGCATGTTCGCTTAATATTTTTCTGACCTTGCTGTTTATTATAATAATTATATTGAAGTTTTAAAAGTTCCCTCGCGTTTACTTCCTTAAGTTTTGTGAATTTGTAATAATTCAAGAAAAGTGTCTGAAAGTAGATAGAGGAATTTTGGATATTAAAGTAAAGTAAAGTAATTAAATTCGATGATGTTGGTGAGACCCTTACACCCTGACTTGAAGCAGAAGGCCGAAGTGGAACTGAATGAGACTCCGAAGATACTCGAGGATGGCATAAAACACTTGAAAGAGTGGATTAGTAAACAGCCTCATTTGAGGGCTAGAACAGGTAAATATAATTTATATTTCTTAAGTTTTGAACTTTTGGCCCATTTGCTAGAGAGAAGAGAGAACAGTCGGCCTGCGTCTATCGTGGTACCGAATGTATGGGATGATCCGTGGGAATGCTCAGTACGGGCCGCAACAGGCCTCGACAGGCTTGGGCCGCGACAGGGCTCGACGGGCCGTGGGACCGCGGCATCAGATGAATGTATTTTGGAAATAATTAAGGCAATGTGAAGTTGATCTCTGCTAGTCTCCGGGCTAGTTACACGTTAGAGACTTCCTCATGATACTCGTAGTCGTGCAATTAGAAAAAGTTGCTAACATTTAAATATTTAATTAAATGTGAAAGCAAAATTATGTTTATGTATGTACGAGTAGTAACAGCGAACATATTATGTAGGTATTCGTTTTTCGTCACTAGATCCCTGGAACTCGGGACACCTGACAACGCTACTTACAAGGCACATGTATACGAGTATATAATCATGGCATGGAAATTCGGGTAATAACATAAACATAATCAGTCTATGAGATCCGACTACTGGGACACAGGCCTCCTCTCTGTGAGAGAGAGTGAGCCGTGACCCAGTGCGAATATCACACGCAGGTCTTAGAATTTTGGGTTCTAGGACATGCCCGCAATTACTCGTAGAGCCATCCCATTACAACCTCAACATGCGTCCTACTGGGTGTTATATACTGGTTGGATTTGTTTAACCTCACCTGGAGGGAAAGTACAAATACTGGAGATAGCAAATTTTACTCAATGCATCCTTTGAGTAAAATTTCCAGTATTTATTCCTCTTCCTTATGATTGACCCCATCGATTGATGCCATAAAAGTACAAGGTGTTATTTTTCGGATTTAGCCAGTTCGATTCCCGAGTGTGGCAAGGGAATTTTGGAAAATATTTGAATGCAGATTTGTTTCTTTTTAAAAATAAAGAAATGTTTCCTTTGAGTAAAATTTGCTATCGGCAGTATTTAGAGTACTCTCCCTCCAGGTGAGGTTAAAAAATTCCATCCTGTATACTGACTATTATTTTGTAGATGATCAATGGCTAGCAGCCTTCCTGAGGGGTTGTAAGCACAGCCTCGAACGAGCCAAAGAGAAGCTGGACCTGTACTACTCTTTGAGAACTTTGTCACCCGACTTGTTTAGTTTCAGACCTAATACTCAAAGGTTTCAATATTTGCTGCAAACTGGGTAAGTTATATAACTAGACTAGACGTTAGACTTAGTCAACTTTTTATACTGGATTTTATATAATTCATAGTGATTTAGTTTTTATTTTTATCAAATTTTTTCCCGGGTCTCTCATCTTGTAATAGAAGATAGTCTCTCTCTGCTAACCTCACATTATTTTGGCTAAAATGTATTCTGTATTCTCTCATTTCTTTTAGGGCAGGGGTACTCTTGCCGAAGCTGGCGTCTCCGCTGGCCCCAAGGGTCGTCATAGTCAAACCTAGCCTCTATGACCCTAATAAGATTTCGCCCACGGATTTCTTCTCGTTTGCTCATTGTTTTCAGCAGGTTGGTACATTCTATTTTGGTAACTGTGAGATGGTATGTATTTGGATTTGTGTTTTCAAAATTTTGTGAAGCCGTTTTTCACCATTATTTTGACTTAATTACTTTCCATAAAGTTACGTTGTGCTTATGTCAGGCAGTTTGAAAAAGTTGACTTATTCAAAAGTTCTTCATATTTCACAGATAAGGTATTTGGAAGACGATGCTTTTATGGTAAACGGGAGTCTTCATGTGATAGATCTTGAAGGGATAACTATGGCACACTTCATGCAAATGACACCGACGGTGCTGAAGAAATTAGTTATAGCGGGACAGGTAACATCTCAAATAAGTGTATAATTGTTATTAGCATGCTTTATAATGTTGACCCGCACAGCTATGATGGGTTGAGTATGGTGATTTGTTGGGTGATGGGTGGTGTAAGATAGCATAAGTAGCAAATCAATCAGCCTATAATGTTCCCACTTCTGGGACACAGGCCTCCTTTCTGTGACAGGGAGTGCCCTAATGCCGTAACCCTCCACGCGGGCCCAGTGCGGGCTGGGTGTAATGTGTATGGTGTAACCACAGTATAAAAACATAATATACTGTGGTGTAACTGTAAGGGGTCCCCGAAACGATCAATTACAATTAATTTCTACTGTAGTAATATTGACAACAGCTTTAATTGCATTTGGTAGATGATCAAATTGCGCATTAATGTGTATCAGTCACGTGAAATTGACCATTGCAATTGACCGTTTCGGGGATCTTTAATTAATTCTAAGGGGTCCCCGAAGCGATCAATTACAATTAATTTCTACTGTAGTAATATTGTCAATAGCTTTAATTGCATTTGGTAGACGATCAATTTGCGCATTATGTGTATCAATCACGTAAAAATTGCCCATTGCAATTGACCGTTTCGGGGATCTTTAATTAATTCTAAAGGGTCCCCGAAGCGATCAATTACAATTAATTTCTACTGTAGTAATATTGTCAATAGCTTTAATTGCATTTGGTAGATGATCAATTTGCGCATTAATGTGTATCAATCACGTAAAAATTGACCATTGCAATTGACAGTTTCGGGGATCCTTAATTAATTCTAAGGGGTCCCCGAACCGATCAATTGAAATTAATTTCTATTGTCGTAATATTGTCAAATAGCTTCAATTGCATTTCGTAGACGATCGATTTGCGCATCAATGGTCAATTTTTACGTGATATCAATCACGTAAAAATTGACCATTGATGCGCAATGCAATTGATCGTTTCGGGGACCCTTAATTAATTCCAGTGACAAGCTACTTTACAAATTTCTATTTCAGGATGCTTCACCGCTAAGACTGAAAAGTTTACACGTCATAAATACAATACCAGCTTTCGAAAAAATATTCAATCTCGTTATAAAGCTTCTTAATGAGAAACATCAGAAAAAAGTAAGTATACATAGTACTTAGCACATGCCTTACATACAATACAAGTACCTAAGGAGTTGCGTATTAACAAGAATATTTTTTCAGCTTCATATGTATAGCAAGGATTTAAGTGTGCTCCATGAATACGTACCACTAGAAGTATTGCCAAAAGAATACGGAGGGCAGGGTGGAACCAAACAGGAAATCATAGGTACGAAATCTATTTCCTTAATTTATATACAGGCTGGCTTGAATTCTTAGCAATCTTTTATGGATGAAAGTACTCATGATCATAAATATTTTTACTTACCTCTAGTAGTTCTGCGAACAGTCTGTAGACCTCGCGAGCATAAACAAAGTTATTAAACGGGATATTTGCCAAGTATTTTTTTTTTCATCAAATCTTCACCAAATTTTTGAGTCCAACATAGAGTTTTTCAAATAAAAAAAGAACCATTGAAATCGGATCTCATATAAGGTGGAAATATCCAGTAGCTTGCCCCTTTTTGGAGGAAGTATCCCTGACCAATAAAAATCCCTGACGACAAAAAAAAAATTATAAATAAGTCATATAACTGTAAGTATACCAAGTGTCGTCCAGATCGGTTGTAAAATACGACCTGCACGCGTAGCATGACGACGTTTTGTCGACGGAAGAATAGACAAAACTACACATTGCTGTGCTTAGAGCGAAGAATGCGTACAAATATTTCTACTATCTGTCATTTTGTCTATTCTTCCGTCGACAAAACCCGTTTCTATGGCAGTTATGCTAAGCGTGCTGTAGAGAGTAGCATCAAACTGACAGACGAAAGCAAAATTTGCCAGACTTGAAGCAGAGACGCTACGCTCGCTTGGTCAATGAGACCAACATAGTTGGTACAGTATACTGCATATCAGTGGTAACAAAACCAATGATAAGCTGGCTTCGTTTTCTATTAAAACTCCATACTGCCGTAACCGTGCAGTCCGACTACCGCGCGCCGTAAGCGCGACCCTGCTACAGAAGTTTGTGCCTATAGTAAACTAACGCAAATAAGTGATAGTCTTAATTTCGTGATAGTCCGTTTCGTTAAGTTTTAACAAAGGTTTCGATTATTAGCTAGATTCGATTATTAGACCTATAAGTCTTAAAATAGTAGTCCTAAGAAAGTTTACTATCCTAATTATTTATTGTAAAAGAAAGACTGCTTTTTGTTCTTAATTGTAATAAAAACGAAGATTTTACTAAAGTATCGAAGTTTTGTTACATATTTTGTTTTATCACGAAATTGGATGAGTTCACCCTACTTATACTTTGGTTCACAAGAGGGTCGTGTTTACGGCGGTCGGGCTAGCTCAGGTCAAAGTGTTACTACCGACTAGCGGTCGACTGTACCTATCATAGTAAAGTGAGCCTAAGATCCCAAAATCAGCCTTTATAAACTCATCAGTGTTTTCATTAAAAGTTTCATTAATTTACAGATTACTGGTTGAAGAAACTAGATCAATACGGAGACTGGTTTGATGAAGATCTGAAGTTTGGGACCGATGAATCAAAGCGTCCAGGCAAGCCAAAGACTGCGGAGAGCATGTTCGGCGTCCAGGGGTCTTTTAGACAACTTGACGTGGATTAGCAACTTGCTAATGATAGAAGAAAAAATAAGTAATATACTTCGTACAAAAGCAAAACTCGAGTTTTGAACATGTTTAAAAACGTACTTTTACCCTAGATATTGCGATATAATGATACTTATGAACTAGCCAGGATTGTACCAGGTCATCATCTTCCTAGCCTTTTCCCAACTATGTTGGGGTCGGCTCCCAGTCTAACCGGATGCAGCTAAATACCAGTACATGGAGCGACTGCTTATTATCTGACCTCCACAAACCAGTTACTGGGTAATACGATATCCCTTGGTGGTCAGACTTTCGGGCTTCAGACGACCTGTAACGATTGTCAAAGATACACGAATGACAACTGAGACCAATGGCTTAACGTGCTTTCCGAGGCATGGAGGGGTCTTGGTATGTAGTAAAGGGTACGTATCAAAATCCCGAATTTTAAAATACCAATGGACGAAATCCCGAAAATTGAAACGCCGAATGGTTGTTTGGTCGAAAGTTTAAAATCCCGAAAGTTCATTTGCCCGAAAGTTTAAAATCCCGAAATTGTCAAAAAATTGAATTGTCAAATTGTTGAAATTCTGTGTAAAGGGTTTAAAGTAACCTTACCAAATCTAACCTTGGGGTGCCCTTCGCTCGCTCTTGTCTCCTATGTTGACGAAGACCCGCTTCGCGGGGCTCTGTATAAAGGGTTTAAAGTAACCTAACCAAACCTAACCTCGGGGTGCCCATCTATGAGTAATCGCGGGAACTACGTCGCCGCTCTTTGGGATTTCATCCATCGGTATTTCGTCCATTCGGGATTTCATCCATTCGGGATTTCGTGTTTCGATATAACGACTATCGACATTTAAAACTTTCGGTATTTTGAATTTCGGTGTTATGGACGTCGGTATTTCAATCATGGGTATTATGAACTTTCGGGATTTTGATACGTACCCGTAGCAAACCCCATTCACGGATCAACTGCAATGAATCGACCCGTGCGGCTGTTATTACTTAGCCACAGGCCCCGCTGATTGTACCAGGACTGTACCAGGCAAAATCTTGACTGCTTGAAAGTTTCATGAGCTACGAACGCCACCAATATCGGCCTTTATACGCCCGGCTTTACTTCTATACGTAATATTATTTCTTGTTCTGTTATAAATTTCCATTACTGTGTTGTACTAAACAACTAACTAGACAACTATTATAGCAAATGAATAACATTGATAAGGTCGTATTATCTCTAAATGTTAACCTTAGTTAAAGAACTAAGGTTAACATTTTGATGATGGTTGTCAGTACAATTTCGACATAGATTTCTGCACTAATTGTGTATTATGTACTGAAAGTATTCCATTTCTAGATAGTGACTCGTATAATGTTAACTCGTGCAAATATAAACATTTTGTGAAAAGATAAATCTTGTTTTGTTTCCGTTAATTTAAGTGCATATAGGTGATTGTGAATGGCTCAAGGCACAGGTCTCACGTGAAATAAACAAAACTCATTATATTTTGAAAGTAAGTATTATCCAGTTTTAAACTTTATTAAACATTCGTCAGGGTCATGTGGAGAAAGGTAGAAAACTATAAGTAAGTAGACTAGGTAGTTAAAATGTAGGTAGACTTGGAAAATTGTAATGAAATAAAAAGCATTGAAAAAGTGGGTGGACGTGATAGTGTGGTGATAGGTGATCGCAACTACTGTTTTGTGTAGGGTGTATCCAAAAGGAGTGGTCAAATTTAAGAGTGTAGTACAGATCATCAAACTGAACAACTCTTCTTTTTCGAATTTATTATCTATCTTTTACATTTAACTGTAAACATAACCTAAAAATATATACTAAAACCATCCTGAAAGTATGTAGATCCCTTATGTTATGTTGCACCTGCCATGTTTTGTCTCTGCATCACCCTAAAGTTGACTGATAGAAAATGCATCAGGCACTAACTTACTTACTTTTTACTTACTTTGTACAGTATTTTTTTACTTGTGCATAAAGTTTTGATAAATAAATAAAATAAACAAACAACTTTCTTCGTGGGACCAACACCGTAAACTAGAAAAAAATATCGGCTGTCCCGTACAAAACTTCAATACCTGTTTGATGTGTGGGAAGGCTGATAATTTTTTGTGGTTTACGATGTTGTTCCCATGGAGAAAGTTGTTCAGTTCGATGGTCTGCAACCCTTATGTTTGACCATATCTTTCTGATACATTTTATGGGTTGATTTAACAATGTGAATTATGCTGAGTTATCTACATAAGTAACAAGAGAAGTCCAGATTAACTGACTGACTCATCAACGCCCAGCCCAAGCCCTTGGAAGTAGAAAGCTGAAATTTTACACAGAGGTTCCCTTTATAATGTAGCCAAGGAACAAGGAAGGATTTCCCAGTAGTACGTTCCCGTGGGATATTTTCCGACATCCACGCGGGCAAAGCCGTGGACAAAAGAGTCCTTCATATTATCTAACTTATCTAACACTAAAACAGAGAAGGTGACAAATAATGGGGAAAAATCCTGTACCTAAAGTATGTAGGTACCCAAATATTGTCAATCCAAAGTCGAATTTGATTGTTGTCGAGTAATTACGGTTGAAATGGGACGTTGATTGTGCTTGTCGCATGATTGGATAATATTGGCAGTCTGCGGCGTTTCACAACACGACTGTGATAACAACCGAGCACTTTATCAGTTAGTCGATACGCCGGCAGCGCACAATACCATAGGTGGGTCTTACCTTACTTTCTATTACTTTAAACAAATGCTGTATATTACGTGCGGAGAAATGTTAGTGTTTAAAACTGTTTCTTATGTATTCAAAGTTTATTTTTTTACTTATTTTGGGAGGTTATCTCTATCAGTGCCAAATTGATTGATAACTTTCGACAGATAACCAGTTTTTATTGATTAATCAATATTGGGTAAATGGAGAATCGTTTTGTTTTAGCAAATATTTACAGAACAGAAACTTGGATTGTATAATAATCAAATTTAATTGTATTTTGCAGGTATACAAAAACAACAAAATAATGATTCGTGAGTTGACTCCGGAACTGGCGAAAATTGCCAAAAACGAGTTGAATGAGAACCCTAAACAAGTTCCTAATGATTTGCAACATCTGAAGGAATGGATCTCGAAGCAGCCTCACCTGAAAGCAAGAACAGGTATGTAATGTTTGAAGTTATAACATAACACCTGTATTCTCAGTCGGGATAAGCACAAGTTTAGCAGCAGACCACAGATACACCCATATTTGGTTCAAAATGGAAGAGGGAATGATTGAAGTTATCTATAGATAAACGTGGTAAGGGCTTGACATGAAAACAAAACTCGTAGTGTGTCACTACACATTATTTTAACTTTACAAAAGAAAAGATAACTCTTTTACAAAATATCTGGCTTCTATTTTCTACATAGTGAAGGATATTTCGTCCCTTTCTTGGTAATTGATTGCTTATCAGAGCAAGTAAAGTTTACTTTGTAGATACTAAAACCGAGTAATAAAATGTTATTGTATTTATCTACGTGATCACGCACTTATTAATCAATCAACCTGCAGGGAGAATTAATAATATTGATTTTCTTTTGTTTGTAGGTTTTGGTTTGACTGTATTCTGTCCGATTTGTTTATCTTTCCTAAATTAGTCTTTAGTATCTCATACAATGTATTCACTTAAGGACGCTGTTACAAATGAGTAGTCAAATCAATACTTTTTTACACAAAAGTAATTTTAAATAGGTACATTTTCTCAATAAATGTACCGAAGTAAAAATTTTCACTCCGGTACATTTATTGAGAAACTGTAGCTATCTAAAATTATATTTATAGTTCAGAATCGTACCATGCATATCTATCAACACTTTGGGCAAAAAACATTTTAAGAATGTAAAGCATTTTATTTAATAAACTTACTTTTGTGTAAAAAAACATTGATTTGAGTACCCATTTGTAACAGCGTCCTTAACTTGATTTAAATATTAGGTTGGGGAAAAAGTCTTTTCGCATTATAGTATGTATGAACATAAAATAAAATCTCTTTGGCTATACTATTTGCATCTGGCTGGTTTTGGTATCATTGAAAGTTTAAATGTTAAAGAAAATAATTCCAAATTCAAATTAGGAAAATGTGTGATTTTCATTTGTTTTTCGTACTGTCAAGATGAGTGAATCTAATGAAGAAATTCGATACATTTTAAAATTTAACTACAAAAAAGGTAAAAATGCAACGCAAGCCGCAAAAAAAAATTGCGATGTTTATGGACCCAGTGCAGTGTCTGTGAGAGTAGCACAAATTTGGTTTAAGCGCTTTCAATCCGGAAATTTTGATGTCAAAGATGCACGTCGCTCTGGTCGCCCCATTACGGATAAAATGGATGCCATTTTTGAAAAAGTGGAGCAAGATCGGCATATCAGTAATTACGACGTAGCTGAAGAACTGGGAATTGACCACAAAACAGTTTTGGCGCATTTGAAAAAAACTGGGTACACAAAAAAGCTCGATATTTGGGTACCTCACGAGCTCACTGAAAGTAACCTAATGAACCGTGTACTCATTTGTGATTCTTTATTACGACGTAATGAAACCGAACCATTTTTGAAGAAGCTGATAACTGGTGATGAAAAGTGGATCGCGTACGACAAGAACGTGCGAAAAAGGTCATGGTCAAAGGACGGTCAGGCTTCACAGACTGTGGTAAAATCCGGGTTAACTCGCAACAAGGTGATGCTGTGTGTGTGGTGGGATTGGAAGGGCATTATTCATTATGAGCTGTTTCCACCAGGCAGGACCATCGATTCTGAACTCTACTGCGAACAACTGATGAGATTAAAGCAAGAAGTTGAGAGAAAGTGGCCGGAATTAATCAACTGAAGGGGTGTGGTTTTTCATCATGATAACGCTAGACCTCACACATCTTTAGCCACTCAGCAAAAATTAAGAGAGTTTGGCTGGGAGGTGTTAATGCATCCGCCGTATAGTCCTGACCTTGCACCTTCAGATTTCCACCTGTTTCGGTCTCTTCAGAATTCTTTAGGCAGTGTCAGGTTAACATCACCAGAGGACTGCCAAAATAACTTGTCGCGGTATTTTGATCAGAAGTCCCAAAATTTCTATAGCAATGGGATGATGTCCCTACCTACAAGATGGCAAAAAGTTATCGAACAAAATGGTACCTACATACTTTAGATAAATGTAAATAATGTATATTAAAAATGTTTTGAATTTTCATAAAAAATGCGAAGAAACTTTTTCCCCAACCTATTATTTATACTTATGTAAATTATCCTTATTTTATTTTGACAAACATTGGCTTTTCTCACTTATTGTTTAATGTCTCTTAGTCTCTGCCAATAATAAAACGTGATATTTTTCCCACGATTTTTTTGCTCAAATTTTTGTTGTACTTAATTTAAATGACAATATACTCATTTAAACTTCGTCTACAGGCTTTTAACGAAAAATACTATTAACAAAGCCCATTCAAACTACCTATTATTATTATTTTCTTATGACTGTATTTTATTTCCAGATGATCAGTGGCTCATAGCATTACTGCGAGGGTGTAAATTCAGTTTAGAACGAGTTAAGAAGAAGCTGGACCTATACTACACGCTTAGAACCACGGCTCCTGACATTACCTTGAGGATTAAACCAACGGATCCCAAGTTTATAGAGTTTTTCAGAGTAGGGTAAGACAAAGAGACACATATAATTTAAATATGGCCTTTTCCATACCATAACATTGCATATCATTAAACATGTATCCAGGGCTGTCCTTTCGGTAGGAGTCAAGCTAGTCCCGCCATCTTCGTCTCCATTCATTTTTTAAATAAATTTCTGAATTTATTGGAAGGAAACTCAGAGTTCAAATTGATGAAGAGCTAAGTTATTATCAATTTCAATAAAGCCCTGTTTCTCTCTTCCCGCCACTTTGCAATCATAACCAAAAACAGGGCCATCCATTTAAGGCCACTTTAGGATAATAAGGCTTTGAAGATTTTATGGTGCAAGAGCGAGCAAAGCGAGCTCGAAAATTTTAGCACCCCGCTTTGAATAATTTAGATTTTGTTTGACCGTCCTACAGAAATAGAAGTAACTTTATCGACTTATGCAGAAAAGTTTGAAAAAGTAGGATGCAAATGTGAGCGAAGCGAGCTCGAAAATTATGCATTTTGCCTGGGATAGGGTAGACTCGGAGAGTGCTGAAGTTGCAGGATTTTATTGAATTCAAAGTCAGAGTCAATAAAAATAGAGTATTGCTTTTGCTGTTTATAAAATACGTCTACGCGAAATAGAATGCAATTATTCTCTATATTAGAGAACGGAGAACTCTTGGTCGAGGGGACCAGGGACAATTAGTATCAACTTAGTTTTAAAATAAGTAATAGATAGATATTAGTATAATTAATTTTATGTACTAATTGAATTAAAAGGCAACAGTCGTGGATGATCATCAGAAATAAAACGCGTGACAACGATCTCTGGATTCTAAATCTAAAGCAACTACTTAAGGTTTCAATATGAATGCCATTTCTATTTCAGAACAGTTTTGATCCTGCCGAATCCAAAAGACAAGCTGTATCCCCGAGTGATCCTCATCCGAGCAGGCAGATACGATCAATCCACACACAATGTGGGCGACATCATGTGCATTCTGTACTATTTAGTACAGGTAATTATTGCAATTTAACTATATTTTTCGTTCTTCTTTTCGAATCAACGGTAAGTACTTGTGTACTTGTGTTGTGTTGTGTACGACCAGTAGGCGGCCACGTTGTTCGTGGTATCAGTAGTATTTTAGGCGTTCTAAGAACTATAGAACGGACCATGTTTGAAGAAAAGTGCAGATGTAATATAATATATATATAATATAATATATAGCAAGTGTAATTTAAACTTAGCTCAAAAACTCTATTGCGGAATTGTAAGGCAATAAGGTCGAATTACTTTTGGTGAACATGAAAGTTTAATATTAACAATGACTACCTTATCCTGTCGAGGCTGTCATCGAAGAAAAAGGAATTATCTCCAGAGTAATAACTTCAGCATCCCATAATACGGTTGGCGATCATAAAAAAAAATATTATGCTACTCTGAAATGACGCGCCCCACTACTTACATTTGTATACGCACACTACGGTAAATGCGGTAGTGGGGCGTGTCATTTCAGAGTAGACAAGCTTCTACTTATCATTCCCTAAATGTTAACCTAAGGTGTCCCCGAAACGATGAATTGCAAATGTAAATTTTTACGTGATTGATACACATTGATGCTCAAATTGATCGTCTACAGAATGCAATTGAAGCGATTGACATTATTACTACAATAGAAATTGATGGCAATTGATCAATGCAATTGATCGACGACACGGTTGGCGCAGTGGTTGAGCGATTGACTGCTGCGCAGCATGTCGCGGGTTCGCTTCCCGCATGGAACAAATATTTGTACGACCTACAAGTATTTGTTCCGAGTCTGGGTGTTTTTCTATCTATAATATGTATGTATTTACAAAAAAAAAAAAAATATATATATAAGTAGTTTATCAGCCATCTCGTTACCATAACACAAGCATTAGGTTGCTTAGCTTGGGGCTAGATGGCGTTGTGTGATATGTCCAAACATATTTATTATTATTTATTTATTTATTTAATTGATCGTTTCGGGGACCTCTAAGAAGAGGCCCATTTTATGGCTGATAATGATACAGGTGTTTGCTCTAATCGAGTAATGAGAGTTAATTAAATTAGCACCAATTACAACTGAAAATCTGACGTGTCTAATTCTTCGTGATTATTAGGCAAATTTCCAGCACTAACAGCAGACTTGAGAATTTTCCTAATAGATACTTGGATGGATTCAGAAAGCGGTAACGTTTTCGATAAAAAAATTCTAGCATGTAAGGTAATTTTGGAATTATTTTTGGAATTTGCCGCCTAGCAGGAAAAGCGATGAATATAAAAACAGACAGACAAAAATACTTGCATTATGGAAGCGAATTGCACGTAGAAATGAGTTGCATATTGGAAAAATAAATATAATGCATTTACGAATTACCTATGAATCTTATCATTATCACTATCAGTCTCGTTTTGATTTGCTTGCTTGATTTTAATCGTTTCAAGGTGATATGGATTTTCAAGCAGTCTGACTTTGACGCAGATGATGACATCAAATCTGAGATTGATTGAACCACAGAACACTCCTAGCGGAGGATTGAACTAACATATCTAACACCAATTATACTGCAACAGACAAGAATTATTAGTTGTTTTTGCATGCGGTTTTTTAAATTTTTCTTTTCATACGTGTTTACCACCCCCAAAACAAAGACTGCTGGTAAATTCGTAATAAATTCATACTTCCTTAGTAATATTATAAATTCGAAAGTGTCTATCTGTATGTTACCTTTTCACGCCTAAACCACTGAACGGATTTCGATAAAATTTGGAAAGGCTTATAGTTGGCATACTGGGGAAGGCGCAGGGTACTTTTTGTCTCAAAAATAATCTTACAGGGGGTGATATAGGGTATGAAAGTTTGTTTGGGAAACCCAGCATTTCTTAAGTTAGGGATTATGCGTATATAACAATGTGGTACATGCGTTTTTGAAAAATCATGCCTGATGGGGGTAAACTAGGGCTTGATTTTAAAATTCCCAAAACTGCTCGGATATCGATAAAATTTGGCAGGGCATACTTGGAAGGATATAGCCTATTTTTTATCTTAAAAAATAATCCTACAGGGGGTGATATAGGGGATGAAAATTTGTATGGGAAACCCAGCATTTCTTATGTTAGGGACATGAAAATTCAAATTTACGCTTTTGGTAGGAAATTAATAAATATGTGGTACAGCGTTTTTGAAAAATCATCCTCTAAGGGGGTAAACTAGGGGTTGATTTAAAAATTAACAAATAATATTAAAATTTTTGTGTAGGTACGAGATTTAAGGAATTGGTAGGTAATGAAGTCTATTTCGTATCTTGAAGTAACATTTAGTCTTAACTATTTTTTTTGAAATTCCCACGGTAAGTAAGGTAATATAATAAAGAAGCTTTATACATTCGCTTTAAACTTGATAATTTTCCGTTCCGTTATATATTCCGTTACTATATATCAATCCGCGCGCCGCTCTTCGGATTCTATAAAAGCAGTGCTAGAATAAGACATTGTTTACCTGGATTAACGCTTAGAGTACTTTTAACCCCAGTAGTACGTTCCCGTGGTATATTTTCCGACATCCACGCTGGCGAAGCCGCGGGCAAAAGATAGTATTTAATAAATCATCTCCCATAATTCCAGATCATGGTGGTAGAAGATGATAATGCCTGCGTGTTGGGCACCAAGATCGTGACAGACTACGAGGGTGTCACCATGTCACACTTCGTTCAAGCTACACCCTCGATGTTGAAGAAAATGGTTGCTGTGACCCAAGTACGTGTGATGCCCGATTGATTTTTTTTTTTATTATCTCTTAGCTGCTATCAATAAGTCTAACTTGGTTTGTTATTCCATTGAAACTCCGTAGATACTGCGCTATGCTAACTCAAGGTCAAAGTGTTACCGCTGACGTGCGACTTACTTACTGTACATAAGTAGTGTGAGGTGAGGTGTACCTATAGTAAAAAAAACGGCTACGTTCCAACTTTTAGCCCCCGTTCCCACGGGCGTAAATCGCGGCGAGCTTTTATCGCGCACTGGATTTTCAACTCTCGTTGTTGAGCCGAGCGTTGAGAATCCAACTTAACAATAACAGAGTACATTCTAGCGCATCGAAAATACACACTGTTGGATTTTGCACTCTCGGTGCTAAGCAGAGCGTTAAAAATCCAGTGAGCGAAAAAAAATCGCCACGATATTTTTGCGTCCGTGCGAACGTCGACTTACCGATCCCATCTCTACATGATTTACAATTATCTAACAAAAATCCACAGTATAAATATGGACAGTATGGAAACTAGGCCTGGACCCGGTGGGAGGTGGGAGTAGTAGGGTGGGGGCACACACCATATCCCCCCAAGGGCATTGACCTTGACCTCAGGGTCATTGACCTCAAGGTCATACTGTCCATATTTATACTGTGGATTTTTGTTTGGTAATTGTAAATCTTGTAGAGATGGGATCGGTGAGAGTTGGGACGAAACCAGAAACACCGGCCAAGTGCGTGTCGGACCACGCACGATTAAGGTATCCGAAGTTGGGATAAAATTGTTCCAAAAACTAACTTAACATTGTAGTTGAAAAACATACCATACATCGGTACACGTTACGGTCAATTCTCCAACTGCAAATGTAAGTTCGTAACCGCAAAAAAAAATTATGTGATTAAACTACAAATTAACGATTTCGATTTTTCCTTTACTTGTACTGTGAGACCTTGTTTCTTGCCAAATTTTATGATTCTAGGTCAACGGTAAGTAAGCCGTTATCAAAATATGTCGCACAAATGGCCGTATTTTTTAACCGACGAAAAAAAAAGGAGGAGGTTCTCAATTTGACGTATATTTTTTTATTGCGTTGACTTTTTTTAGTACTCCAAGGAACCTTAGGTAGACCTACGTATTTGATATAGAAGATACCTCCATACATTCCTGAGAAAAAGGGGTCTTGACAGACAGACAGACAGATATACAGACAGACATATTGACAGACACAGACAGAGGGATAACGAAGTGATCCTATTTAAGGGTTCCGTTTATTGCTTTTGAGGAAGTTCCCAATCGGAACCTTTATAATCTCACCTTTTTGTTCGTCTGTCAAAAAGGTTTTTATTTCCTAAGTTATTTATTAGAATTACAGCAATTTAACAGTGTATTTTTCTCTTTTCCAGGATTCCATGCCTCTCCGACTAAAAGGCAGTCACCACATAAATCTACCGTCTGGCGTTGAGAAAATATTTACACTCATCTCAGGATTTTTAAATGAAAAAGCTAAGCAACGGGTAAAGATTTTTCTTATTTAATTTATATTTACTACTGTTTACTTGGAAATTAATTAATTATTTATTATCTATATCAATAATTCAGACATGACTGAATAGGTATACGCTTGGTATATGCCTTACTGTATCTGCGTTAAATATTTTCAAAATCATCAATGCTTTCGAACGCGATGGATTAAGAAGAAAAATATAAGAGGTGAAAAATATTTCAGATGCCACTAATGTTTTATTTTTCTATTTTCTTTTTTACCTCTTATATGGCGTGCATTCAGCATTATTTTGTTTTCGTAAAAAATCGGTCTGCTTTTTAATAATTTGCTGTCAACCTTAGTGCTTTTCCAAGATTTAAATACTATACCTACAGTATATTGTATTAGCTGACGGCAAAATAATGTTATATAGAATAGAGAATAAGCATGTTATTTTTTTTTCTCTTATAATAAAAACCCAAGAAACGTATTAAAAATCAAAATCAAAAAACCTACCTACTACTGTTTGTTGCTCAAAAAAATGATAAAAACTCCAACAATTTTCTTGCAGTTCAAACATCCGATATTGTCGCGGCCAATCGGCCATGATACTGTTTTGTTCACATATCTTTTTTAGCCACAGATCATATAAATTAAATTATATTTTGTATTTTATTCAAGCAGAAATTGCACTTACCTACTTACCGCGGTGAGAATTCAAACAGTTTATTAAGAAAAGATTATTCAAAGATTTATTTACATAGCTTTTGAGGTCACTTCTGGTACGTAGTATTATAATATCTGTGCTTCTGGCATTTTCGAAGACGACCGCGTTTCGAGTTTGCGTTCCGTTCCACCAAAAAAACTAAACATAAAATAATGAATTGTAAAATAAGTGCGATAAAAAATGTAAAAAAAATGCATTTTATTTCTTGATGCAGTGTACATTTAAATAACGAAAGAGTTTTGAATTACTTGCATATTAAATGTTGTTAATGCTGAATCGATATCGCTACAAATAATATTTTCGCTTGTATTCACAGTTGAAAATCCACAAAAAACTGGAAGAGATGTTGGAGGAAATCCCGAAAGAAATAGTTCCTCCTGAATACGGTGGAACCGGGCCTACTGTTGCGGAACTTACCGGTAAGCTGTTGTATTTTACCTATACAACATTATTTTTAGTATATGCGAAACCTGAATATAGTTTGTTCAGAATAAATAACTGAATCGATTCCAATCATTTTTATACCGTGTTATATTTTGCCCCAAAAATCTTTAAAAAAGGTTACAATATGGACACCGAGCGACGAACACAAGTCACGGTAGGTCATAGCGGCATCGGCACTAAGCACGGGCGCACAGCGGGCGCCGCGTGGTGATCATGTTTTTGTACGGACAACCAGGCAACATAACAAGCTTATAACTTTGTGATTTTTCATGATACAGTTTTGAGCTTTTGTACATAGATACTTTACATAAAAATACTAGTCACGTGTTTCGGGTTTCGCATATACTAAAACTAATGTTGCATAATAAAATTGGTATTTGGGTAATTTTGTATGATGTTTTTCACACACCATGTCTAAACTCTGGACCATTCGAACACAATACTGGAACCGGATTCCGTTTTAGATACGTTTGAGTATGCAACTTATGAAGTTTACAATGCAATTTCAGAGTACTGGGCATCAAAATTCAAGGAGTACCACGATTGGATGAAGTTTGAGGAACAGTTAGGAACAGACGAGTCCAAACGGATTGGACCTCCTGTCACCGCAGACCTCATGGAAGACGGATCCTTTAGGAAACTGGATATAGACTGAGCCGTGTGCGATACTGCTGTAAAGTCAATGTTACTTAGTAAATTAATTTTATTAAATCTTCTTGCTTCATGAATTTAGTTTTTTAGATTATTGAATTTATCATTAGCAGCCACATGGCAACCATCAATTGTTACATAAATTACTGGTCGTGGTTGCAGTCCTCGTCTGAATTACTAGTGCCTGTAATAACATCTCTGTGCGTAGCGAATTGATGACAACCTTCCTCCCAGGTATTCTAAGCCACATCTTAAAATAAAGTAGGTAGTTTATTATATTAAATACTAGCACTTCCCGCGCGGCTTCACCCGCATGGATGTCGGTAAAATATCCCTCGGGAAGGCACTACCGGGAAATCCTTCCTTATTCCTTGTCTACATTATAAAGGGAATCTCCAAGGGTTTGGGCTGGGTGTTGATGAGTCAGTCAATCAGTCAGTCAGTCAGTCAGGACTTCTCTTTTTATTTATATAGATTATTGATTTTTCGGTTAAGAGCTGTAGGCTATAGGTTACAGGGACAATGTGGATGGATATGTTCTTCTGGGTTAAAAAAAATTACAGCTTCAACTTAAATTTTCTCGATCTTGAGCATCTGAACGTTGGTCTTTTGCTTTAGTTAACATAATTTGACCAATCCACGTGTGCACAGGTCATGCATTTGTCTACGGCACGTGTTTGGCGAAGAATTGAAGTTATTTTCTAATTTATAGTAAGGAACAATAAAAACACGGTATTCTGCGAGATACGACTCACATCAATCATCGTTTAGAAAACGTATGAACGTCAGAAATGCGTCAGAACATGATACTGCAGACATAAAGCCGTCACGGAGAAGGCCGCTCCAGGCAGAATGGGTTCGTTCACTTTACCTCCTTCGCTGAAAGAGCAAATATTTATTCTTGTATTGTTTCTTTAAGAAAGTCAATTTACAGATCATAATTGTAATAGTTCCGTGATTAAAGCAATTCCTAAATACTTACTGGTTCTAAGGAAACTCGGTACCTACCTACCTAGGTTGCGAATAAAATTATTTTATTTTATTTATTTGCATAATCCTACTGTTGGGCAAAACGTCTCCCGCTATAAGCATAGAAAGCATAATCAGCCTATAATATTCCCACTGCTGGGACACAGGCCTCCTCTTGGTGAGAGGGAGCGGGCCGTAATCCACCATGCGAGCCCAGGCGGGTTGGTAGATGTCACATGTTTTCGATTTTTTGGTTATAAGACATGCCGGTTTCCTCACGATGTTTTCCTTCACCATTTTGAGAGCAGTGGTGATGAAATAACATACACAAGTAAAGCGTTTGTCTGGGTTCGAACCTACGATCCTACGACCTAACTCGTAAGTCGCGGGCGTTACTGCTGGGCCACCACTGCTCTCTCACGGCATGACTTCCAGTTATTTCGATTCAGGGATAATTCTACATTATTCCATTCCAGTTCTCGACCACCACTAAGGAAAAAACTAACAAGCAATAAAACTATAGTTGGATTCTGTTCTGTGTGCTAGCAACTCTCTGCAATCACCAATCCATCTAACAAGCGTGGGTTTTGGTCGAAAAACTGATATCTGTTTTGATTGTGGTTTCACACTGTCTGAAATTATAATTTTATTATCTTTGGCTGTTCAATGAAACTTGTTTCAAACTCAGATCAACAAAAAAATACGGGGCGCCGCCGCCGCGAACGTCAAAAGTGAAGCCACTTTTTTATCTATGTGTGTGTGGAAGGGTTGCCATTTGTTAAATTATTTCCCTAATTTGGGAAATAATATTGTATGGGTAATGGGGAAATTATAAATCGTATTAAGGCTGCCCTTGCACTTTAATGTCACTGCATTCGTTCGTTGAGGTTTTTTGTTCCGAGTAACCTAGAACTCATAGTTTATTTATTAAAAACTAGCTGCGCCCCACGGTTTCATCTGCGTAAACCGGGATAAAAAGTAGCCTATGTGTTAATCTAGGGTATAAGCTATCTACATACGAAATTTCATCTAAATAGGTGAAGTCGTTTAAACGTCAAGAAATAACAAACATACAAACACACTCTCACAAACTTTCGCCTTTACAATATTAGTGTCAAGTGTGATACGGTGTTATTTCAAGAACTTACAAGTGAAAAGTGATTCCGTGAGGCTTTATGTGATTTGCTATTGTTTTAACAAGTTTTCACTACACAGGAAGGCATAATTCTTTTTTTTTTTCTATGTTAACTAGGTGACGACTCGTTACGTACTAAGAGCGGTGAGCATGGTTTTAGTTGTATGTGTGTGCGAGTATTTTACATGCAGGAGCACGATTTTGTGAGTTCACTTTTGATGTTCGGAGCGCTCCATCTTCCTATTTTTGTTGATCCGAGGTTTCAAAATGGTCTCATAATCAACAGATGAAGTGTATGGCTTGTATTACACCTATCTTTATATCACGCAACAGAAAGAGGCCCCTTTCTGTTTAGTGCAGTTTGTAACCATTACATCCACCACAGCGATGTTCATTTGTTTGGCAACGTATGTTCTACAGACTAAAATACACCATAATGATTACATTTGCATGTAAACGAAGACGTGCACGTTTCCGTTTTCAAGACGAGGTGTGAAAGACTGAGTTGAATCGTAGATTGCACACGACGCGTGTGGAATAGAGCGAGCAAATTCAATGTCACTGTTGATAGTACTCTTGTTACATTTTACAAGTAAGAAGGCGAGATCAGGCGAAGCGCGTACGGTTCAGCATTCGGTACCGATCGTTTGGCGGTAAAATGCATCACACTTCCCGTGCGAAGATATTTTGGAACTAGGCTATCAGTTTTCAACTACAGTGAGTGCCGTGAAGTTGATAAAATTGTTATAAAGAAGGTAGGTCAATTAATATTCGTTTATTTAACTTTTTTTATGTACTTACTTGTGTTTGTTAACACAAGTAGGTACCTGAAAAATGAGACATAAAAAAATGCACACTAAATTTCGTTATTTCGATTAAAATAATCAGTTGAGTGATGTAATCAAATATTAATTCAGTAAATTAATCACCATTTGCATCCCGATATTCTTTCACAACGTCAATATTTTACAATGCGTAGGTAATTATATTAATTATATAAGTAAACAGTCGTCATTAAAAATTCAAGCCGATGCGATGCCTATTTGATGTTTGTAATCCATCTGTACCTTTATCTATATTAAGTATGTCTCATTAATTTTTAATTAGGTAGTAATTATGAATTAGTAGGAGAGGTTTAAGTCATAATGTTATTCACTCAATAACACGACATCATGCGAGTAAACGCCGAAACAATCGTGTTTTTCCTTACATTTGTTGATAACTAAAAATATGTCAACTCGATGTCAATATTATGTCCCTATGTAATACTAGGATATGAGCCATATTGACCCTGTAACCATTTTCGCCCGATACCTACCAATTATTGAGTAATAGCAAGAATCGTGATATTATTAGTTTGTTTATTAGGGATGCGCAGTTTCCATTGTTTATATAAAGATACACATTTAGAACCATCTTGTTTACTTCATTAGGTAATATAAGTACCTATCTATGTATAATAAAGGTATATTACATTTTTAAACAAAACACGAAACATATCGGTCCTATAATGTGCGGAGATGTGCAATTTGTTCAGCTAATAGGTACGGTCAGCAACAGAAGTCGGTTAACACTGCTAGTTTTTGACATCATCTAAATTAACACAAAATGATACGATAACCTGCTTTTTAGCATTTCATTTATTAGATAAGAGTTAATTTTCTTTAAAATTTACATCTGTTCCGAATAATACAAGTGTTAATCGACTTTTGTTGCTGACTGTACCTACAACGTGATAAAACAAAGAGGATAGAAATGCATATATTTTCATGGTGTTATCTCTTCGAACTTGAGACGCAATATATGTATCTACATTTTATTGTGTCTATAATTGCGGCATTCAACTCCTAAAAGCGAGATAAGTGACATTTTCCCTGAGGACCAAAATGTTATATACGTCGCCAAAAGTGTACAATTGTTTCGCAACTAAATTGGTAATTGGCACATGATGCTATTTAATTCATTCGTTTATTGCGAATACAGGTCATGTAGTGGATTTTGTGCATTTTTGTTCAATTATTATTACAACCCAGAGCCATATTTCAGGTTGCTGAGGTTACAACCAGAAATATTTGGTATGCTGGCTCAAATTATCGATTACATTTAAGGTACCTAATTATACGATTAAGTTACCTACCTAATGAAACGAAGTAGGTATCAATACTAACGCACGTGTTAATTATCTCATATTGTTATTATTTTAATAGTACTACAAACACGTTATCTTATCATTATCAATGATCGAGTTATAACAGTATGTGCTCTCGTTGCAAGCATTATAGTGTAGTCATTTAGTCAGTGTTGTTAGTCATAACAATTCTGTGCAGGGCCTGCATGGAGGCTGAGGAAACCGTTGCGCATGTGCTTTTTGAATGCACAGGCGTCACCCAGATTAGAACAGAAACTTTCGGAATATCCCGATCTTTCACAGATGTTCATAACAGACCCGGAGATTTGATTAACTTCTGGAGGGAGGTGGGCTGGTTGGAATAAACCCCCGACGGCCGCCATGGCCCACGCACAATGGTCCACATGAAGGACTAAGTGCGGAAACCAAATCTTTAACATAGAACATAGTCATAAAAATTATCAGGGGGCTTGCTATGAGCTCATATAGCAGGGCAGAAGTTGAACGGTTCCAGTGTGAGAGAAAAAGACGGAGCTATATACGGCCTATAGCACCATCTTTTTTTGTCTACGGATCCATGATCTTTTTTCACGTCATAGTACCTACGTGCCCCAGGAACGTGTCGTCGGTTCAAAAATAGTGATATCTTTTTTCGTTATGTAAAAGATAGATTAACTTACATAATTAAGTATAAGGTGAGTTGATGTTATGGTAAACAATACCTAAATTTTTGTGATTACAATTTCATTCCATGTAACATGATCATTCACAATCATCTAACATCTGATAAAGGAGGGTGAGTAAAATAGGCCAGTTAAACAAAAACATTGTTGTTTTAAATAATTCATATGGGGTCGCCTGGGTTTACCTATTCGTAGAATTAAGGCGCTAAGGGATCGATCGAAGGGTGCCTTCCCATTAGGTGTTTGGTCCAGCGTAAAAGCTGCGTAGAAGCCATCCGTAGACGTCTCTTACCGCCATAACACAAGGTGTAATTAAATGACTGAAAATCTTTTAAGGGGTCATTGTAAGTACTAACCCATGATTATCTCGAAAATAAATCAGCTGTTCCATACATTTATGTTGGCATAACTCGATAAAAGGTAGAGAACAGCAGATTTTTTTTCGCGATACACATTAGGTCCAATAATATTTTTACAATGACCCCTTAAAAGTTTTCAGTTATTTCAATTACACCTTATATGTATACAATTTAATCAATTGTATTATATGTATTAATTGTATTATAGGTGTAATTGAAATAACTGACAACTTTTATGTCATGTCAATCAGTTAACCATCCTCCAGTTAATATTTCTCTTCTTTCGTTGCCGCAATAATTTTCTTTATAGCGACTAAGTCATAAATAATGTTTCGTTGTCGAAACTTGGAATCTATTTTCTTATTAGCTGTATTGAACTAAGTTCATAAGCCTTGCCTCTACGCCGCGCGCCGCGCCTACGCGCCTTTACGCCGCCTCTACGCGCTACTACGCCACTACGCTCTTCTACGCCACCTCTACGCGCTCTACGCGCCTACTAAGCTACCTCTCACAGGGTCTATGCTGCGTCGACGCTTTCGATAGAAAGTTCTACCCAGATAACAGCCAAATCTAGTCAAAAATAAAAAAATCTTACAGAATTACTTATTATTTGAGGAGCTAACGGGTCGACCCATCAGGTTAAGCTACGCTTGCCGGGGTTGTCTATGGAAGAGTGACCATCTTTAAATATCGAGACTCCTCCGTGCCTCGGGGAAAGCACGTTAAGCCGTTGGTCCCGGCTGTCATTCGTGGATCTTTGACAGTCGTTACGGGTCGTCAGAAGCCCGAAAGTCTGACAACCAGTCTTACCAAGGAGTATCGTATTACCTAGTAACTGTGTTGTAGAGGTCAGATAGGCAGTCGCTCCATGTAAAATACTGGTATTCAGCTGCATCCGGTTAGATTGGAGGCCGACCCCAACATCGTCGGGAAAAGGCTGGGCAGATGAGAATTACTTATTACTTATATTAGGTCTTTACCTAAGAAATTGCCGTTCTGCAGTACTGGCCATTTCAAATCAAAATAATTTTTGTTTGGCTAAGAATTCTAATTTCAAATTAATTTTATTTTAAAAACATGGACTTTTTTTTTCAAAAGTAGTCATTTGTTTATTGATTAGTGTTACATTTTCATCGCATTTCAATCTTTTTCGTCATCATGGATACGTTAAAAATTCGAGTAATTATGGAATATGAGTACCGTCGTGGCAGCAACGTGGCACAAGCGGCACGCAACATCAACGACGTTTACGGAGCTAACACTACAAACCAACGCACCACTTGTTATTGGTTTGCTCGCTTCCGTTCTGGAAATTTCGACCTGAAAAATGAACCTCGCGGTCGTCCGAAGACTTTGGTCGACAATGACGAATTAAAGGCGATTGTGGAAGCTGATGATACACAATCTACGGCTGAATTAGCAGCAGCTTTCGACGTTAGCGTCAAAACAATATTGGTCCATTTGCGACAAATTGGCAAGGTAAAAAAGCTTGACAAATGGGTGCCCCACGAACTCAATGATCGCCAGCGCGAAGTACGCGTCGAGACGTGCCTTGCACTGCTCAACAGACACACAAATGAAGGAATTTTGAACCGCATTGTTACCTGCGATGAAAAATGGATTCTGTTTGATAACCGCAAGCGCTCAGCAAGTTGGTTGGATCCTGGTTCAGCACCTAAACAATGCCCTAAACGAAAAGTTACCCCTAGAAAAGTGATGGTCACTGTTTGGTGGTCTAGCGCCGGTGTGATTCATCACAGCTTCTTACCAAACGGGGTGAGCATTACTTCAGATGTGTACTGTGAAGAACTGAACACAAACACAATGATGGAGAAGCTGGCACATCTCCAACCAGCATTGGTCAATCGCTCGTCTCCGCTGATCCTGCACGACAACGCGCGACCTCATACTGCACAGCAGACGGTCTCCAAGTTGCATGTTGAATTTTTTTTTAATACCCGAGAGGCAGTACAAAATGCCTCTGAAGAATTTGTTGCCTCCCGTCCAGCTGATTTCTTTAAGAAGGGCATCAATAAACTGCCACTGCGTTGGCAAAGATGCATTGATTGCATGGGTGATTACTTCGATTAATACAAATAAAAAATGCATGAAAAAAATTCGTTTAAATTTTTTCATACAAAACGGCAATTTCATAGGTAAAGACCTATTATTATGGAAACAAACAAAGTGATCAGCCTTTACTAACGATCTACGAGAATGCAATGCAAACAATAATAATTATGTTGCTAATCATAAACTAGGTACAGCTAATTAGGATAACTGACTACAGTGTTTATTTTTAGATGATACTCTTGCTTAATTAAATAATTGGGTAAACAAAGTAGGTAGACATTGTTGTGTTGCTATGTTCATTAAAATAAAAAAGTAATTGTAATTAGGTATCTACCTACTCCGTTTAATTTCGCATTTGCATATTATTACAATCCAAATTAAGGGAAGACTGGAGATACATTTTAAATAGAAATCTTTTTTGGACTGCTCATTTTAAAACTGTGTCTTATTATCATGTAGGCAGGCGTAGTGGCCTACCACTACTAAATATATAAAAAAAACTTTTTTACAAAAAAATACAACCGACTTCCAAAAACAACACTACAAAGTGAAAAATAACTTTAATTTCGGAAGTCGATGTCTGGTTAAATGTATTTTCGTTTTTTGCCACCGACTTTCGAAATTAAAGTTATTTTTCACTTTGTAGTGTTGTTTCTGGAAGTCGGTTGTATTTTTTTGCAAAAAAGTTTTTATTTTTCACTTTTTAGTTTTGGTACCTACCCCACACAAATTCTTATACCACTACCTGCAAAAAAAAAAAAACTAGAACATCATCCACATAAAAGTGGGGGAAAAATACGTATTATTGAAGCTAACTCAAAAATTATCGAAGCAAAGTTAATCAATTTTATATGGGACCAACACCCTCTCGAATAAAACAAAAACAATCCAAATCCAGCCATCTTCGAGTAATCGGGGAACATACAAAAAAAAAAAAAAAAAAAAAAAATCCGACGAATTGAGAACCTCCTCCTTTTTGAAGTCGGTTAAAAATAAATATGGGTAGTTCTGATATTGCATAGTATTGAATAGCCACTCATCTTTCACGAACTGTAAGATAAAACATAGAGCGATATTATACCTATAAGTACCTACAGTATTACATATTAGCCTTGAACAAATGTTAATCTTGTAAATGTACTTTTTTATCAAACAATAATGAATCATAACATAATTCAAAGAAAGGTAGCATGAATAATTTTCATAGGTAGGTATTAAGGTTTTCCCCGGATTCGTGCTCAGTTAATAAAAAATAATAATAATAAATTGTTTATCTAGCCAAAATAAATACACACAGACACAGTTCAAAACAAATCAATACAATAGAATACCTAAGCATAAAAACATAGCACAAGCACAGCACAGTTACAATACAATAATACGTATTATCTTTTGATTAAGGGCTGACAACAAATTAATGATCGAAAATGGCTGTTCGGCCACTAACAGCAGCTCTCGCGAAGAAGGCCGCCCAAGAAATCAATGAGGATCCCCGAAGGGTTCAGTCTGACCTCGCAGCTATTAGAGAATGGCTCAGAAAGCAGCCACATCTGAAATCTATACAACCAAGTAAGTAACTTAAGGTAATTACAATAAGGTACAGGATAGAAAATAAATAAAAAAATCTATTATAATTCAAATTGTCATTGTAGTCCAATGTTACGAAGCAGCATCATAGGAATAGTATACACAAAATATAATAATATTATAATATTAAGTATTTCTGTACTACATGTTTTTATATTAGCGACATCTATGGTAATAACACTGAATTAAATAAAACAGTACTGCTACATAATAAAACGCTGGCAACCAACAGTCTGCCGTCTGTGTGTACGCTACTTTTATCATTAGTTCTTTACTGTGTTGAATAGATGTCGCTGTAAGTCTCGTTTGCAAGTATTTATTGCAACTTGTTTCCCGTATGAAATTGCACAGTGTTATCCTTACTTTATTATGAGAAAGAATAATAATCTTAAACAGGCAATAAATGTATTAAAATGAAAAACAATGTACATTAAGTATATTATTTTCAGCGGATCAATGGCTGACAGGATTTTTGCGCGGTGGGAAATACAGTCTCGAAAGAGCGAAAGAGAAGTTGGATATGTATTACACTTTAAAAACTATTGTGCCAGAATTTTTCGCAAACAGAGATCCCAGCGGGACAAAGGTTCAAGAAATACTTAAACTCGGGTAAGAAAATATTTTTACCCCAGCGTCTAATCAATGCTGACTAAATGAGGAAAGTGGAACAGTGGGCACTTTCCGCTAAAATGTGGTTTTGGAAACGACTCCAGTGTTCTGTGTTCTACTTTTATTTTTGTGCGAATACATTTATATTCTAGCAGTAGTATTTCGTGTCTGTTGGATAGTCAAACATGAATTTTTCATTTACTTTCAGAGTTTTCCTGCCACTGAAGAATTGTACAGCAGAAGATGCCCCACGAATATGTTTAATGAGGCTAGGGGTGTTCGACCCCTCTAAGTATCACCTGTCTGACTTAATTAAGGTGGCTCTCATGGTAACCGAGATATTAATGCTCGAAGATGACAATTTATCTGTTTCTGGCGAGGTAGGATCACTTACCGATATTCCGGTCAGGGGTCGTCTTGGGCCTTTATTTTTTCCATAATAAGAACTGAGCAAGGAAGGTGAATCTATATTAATGAAAAAATGCCTCCAAAATATGGTTTCATTGTCAGTCAACATTTAATAAGAATATCCATGGGCCATTGTTGAATTTGTTTCAGGTAGTAATAGTGGACATGAAAAATGTAGGAATAAGTGTACTAAGTCAATGGACTCCAGCCTTAGCAAAGAAGATAATAACATGCTTCGAGAAGGGTCTCCCAGTGCGAGTAAAGGGAAACCACATCCTGAACACACCGTCAGGATTTGAAACGGCATTCACAATATTTAAAACATTTTTAGCAGAAAAATTAAAGAAGAGAGTAAGAAAATGTTGAAATAATAATTTGAATTAGTTTATATTTCTTGCTATTCTTGTTTAAAAAACGTTAAAATTTCTAATAGAACGTTCGCAATATAAACCAAGTGTCAATTCTCTGAAACAGACATAACAAAAGCAGGCACGTAATAACATCATTGTTTTGATTTCAGATTCGTGTCCATAATCAAAACTATGCGGCCATGTATAAAATAATACCAAAGTCTGTCCTCCCGGTCGAATATGGTGGTACCGACGGCAATTTGCAAGAATTAACAGGTATCTACCTACTTGACATAACTTCAAATAGTATTTAGTAGTAGTAGTAGTAGTTTTTTTTTGTTTTGTTTATTTTTAGCGTTACTTTATTACGCGATGTCAATATAATTGTTACCTATGTAACAAATAACGACTACCCGCAAAACATATTGCACTAAGTATCTAATTAATGACATGTGTAAACAACCTGAGTTACAACGGTGGCGACTAGAAACTCACACTTAATGTAATTTTCGCAGATCACTGGAAAGCTAAGGTAGAGAGTTATGGCGACTGGTTCTTGAAACAAGAGGAGGCCCGCTCCGACGAGTCCAAGAGGCCTGGCACTCCCAAGAACTCCTCAAACTTGTTTGGAGTAGAAGGATCCTTCAGGAAATTAGACTTTGATTAATTATAATGAACAAATAGTGTTTTTTTTTCTGATGATGATTTCTGTGTTGCACAAATAAACAATTCATTATAATTATTTTTAATCCCGAAAGTTTATTTTATTTCTTAGATATTTAAGGCTTTTATTTATCACAAAAAGGTTACAAAGTAGAAAGTCGTAAGTAGGTAGGTACGTCACGTTACTTTGATTCTTTTAGACTTCGATTAATTCTAGTTAACAAAGTGAATTTTTTATTTTGATGAAGATTTCTGTGTTGTACAAATAAATAATGCATTATAATTATTTTTAATCCCGAAAGTATATTTTATTTCTTAGATAATTAAGGCTTTTAGAATGTAAGTAAGAAAAGTAGAAAGTCAAGACTAATACAAATATGTAGGTAGGTATAGTATGCAATTAATATTATTGGCAATAATATTTGTAAATATAAAACAGTATAAATGCTAAGAACGTACCATACGGCATTATTTAGCACATTTTCTTTAGTTCCAAAATAGGTCAACCCGTACGTTTCATAGCATAGCATTTAAGTTTTCTCCGTAGATTTTAATCAAGAAAACCTGCAGTAATAATAGCGTTCTCAGATATAATTGAACGGTGCATTTTATAAGCACATCATGCTTCTGAAGCAGGTAGCATGTTCAAACACGCGATTCGGATAAGTGTAAATCATTCGGTTAAAAATGGACCGAATATACTGTCTGATATGTACATGGAGTGTGTTCAACATTCAAGCAAGTTAAGTATAAATCAGAAGTAATTAAAACAAGTAAGCGTTATTGCCCTGACAGATTTTATTTTAATAATTATGTAGCTAGTAGTTGTGGCGACTGAGGTAGCCTTGGCTTGAGGCTCGAAACCTTAATTAATACATTCTAGCACCACTGAGTTGAGTAACCCAGACGATTGCTTGTAGTAGTCCGATTGGCAATCAGACAATAACAACCGATACCTCTAAGATAAACAAAGATCTTGATATAACTGATTTTGTTCCATTTAACACAAAAAAACTCAGACTGACCTTAATCTAATTAAATTATCATATTTGATTTTAATTGATCTGACATTCATATTATTTATTACAAATAAAATTACTATAAAGTTGTTATTTGATCGAGACTGTCGATGAAACGCGAGGCCATATTGTTTTAGACGATAATGAAATTACTCTGCAAAAGTTGTATCAGTTACTTGTTTTTAAAGCACAAGTCTTAGTAATTTGCTAGGGTACATTCACATTTGTCCAGTATAAGTGGAACTGCGCGTTCCGTTTCCAGCTGGCAGTGTGTTCTGTATGCATTGGTGTTTTATGAAAGCGGTGGGCGGTGTGGCGCGCGCGCCGCTGTCAGTCGTGTTTGGTTATCAGTAGCGCGCGCGTGTCGGAGGTGCGCACCGCGGATATTTTGATATGAGCCCGCTCACCCGCGCCCGCGGCTTGTGTAACCTTGTGTTTGCCACCACCACGCCATGACACAAGAGGAGTGTTGCACCCGGCTCGACTACGAGCTCCAGTCGTCTTCCGGAAATGCTTCCGACGAAGACAGTGTTATCATCAGAAAGGACAGGGCAAGCGTTAGAGACATGATTCTCCGCTTCGAAAGGACCAACCTAAACAACTTCAGCGGCTCGAGAGAGTCGCTCGACAAGTGCAAATCACCTTTGGGAAGTTTGACAAGTGTAGCTAATCCTATTCAATCCCATTTTCAGCATTTGTGTCCAGTGACAAAGTCTCAAGACAGAAACTCTAACGTATCAGTGAATTCCATTTTATCTAATGCTTCAGAACATAGTTATGAATCGAGTTCATCAGGTTTTATCTCAGATAGGAAATCAGGAGACGTACTGGTGCCTCACAGACCTGCTCCACCACCTCCGGATCAATTTAAGGATGCTCCTTCACCTTCACCGGAGAGGAAATCACCTGTTCCGGAGGAAATCACGTTTAAGGAAAGACGGTATTCCTTTATTACGCCAAACACGTCACCGGTTGTCACAAGGCGCTCACGTCAGCCACCTGTCATTAGGAGAAAATCTACAGCAGGTCAAGGACACGCCGGGGAAACGCATTGGTCTTACGGGGTTAAACAAAGTGATCTAGAAAAGTTGCTAAGACTTAAACGATCAGATCCATCTGACAATGAGGAAGAATCAACTAGTCAAGAGCCGGTTGGAGAATCGTCAGAAAATGATAGCTCTGACAGTAGTAGCGATTCAAGTGATAATTTTAGTAATGGCAAGGAATACGTACTGAACTTAGAAGACGGTGCAGCGGAAACGTTGTCGACCGACCATTCTACGGACACATTGATACACGAAGGAAATAGTGATGAACAAAGTGAACGAGGGGATGATGTGTCTGTTTCTTCGGGTGACTTTGGTGATCGTGTTAATTATGACAATGTTAGTATTAAGTCGATATCGTCTTTCGACATGGTTCCGTACCAGAAGTATGATAGCATTACTGTGTCTTCGGACGAGTTCGGATCTGAGGTGTGCCACGCGCCGGACTCAGAGTTTCTTACTGTGAGTGCAGTGAACGAATGGTGTATTTCCAAGTCTACGGAACCGGTATTGATGCAGGTGGAATCGAAAAAGGAGAAATATCGCAGGTGAGGTCACTCAAGTTTTTTCAAGATATCGAGGAAAATATTTGCGATATCGCCGCCTGGCTTTGTCACGGTATGATAAGATAATCTTTTACCTTCTAAGTGCGTGTAGCTATGGCTAGTGCGTCTTTGTTTTAGCCTTATGCGCGATTTGTTGAATGAATACTGATTCGTTTTACTTTTATCATGGTGTAATTTTATAACTAAAACGTAAAAATGAACAAGAATGCTTACTTACTGTACTGCATACAAACTCGCACATGTATCTACTTATGTCTTGTTACCGTGTATGAGGTTTCACCTTGATGTTTATTCATATGGTGCGAGGCAAGTGGGCAGGTGGCTTATACGTATATACCGCCCGATGATGACATTTAGATTTATTTGTATAGTGGCACTTATATATGACGATTATCGATGACTAAAACATATTATCAGTCAATGACAAAGTAATATAAAAAAAAAAAAAAATCACAAACTCTCAAAATGACAAAATGAGTTTAGATACAGGCCATTGATTCCATATTTGAAACTTTTTGTTCGGAGCCAGAATAAAAACATCCGAGATCAACAAGTTGTTGTCGGTAACAAAAAACCGGCCAAGTGCGAGTTGGCCTCGCGCACGAAGGGTTCCGTACCATTATCTATAAAAACGGCAAAAAAATCACGTTTGCTGTATGGGAGGCCCCCTTAAATATTTGTTTCATTTTAATTTAATTATTTATTTTTAAATCGAATATATAACTAAATATTCTGTGAATATTTCAAGCGTCAAACGATCAAGCAATTACGAGCAAAAAAATCACGTTTGTTGTATGGGAGCCCCCTTAAATATTTATTATATTCTGTTTTTTAGGATTTTTGTTATAGCGGCAACAGAAATACATCATCTGTGAAAATTTCAACTGTCTAACTATCACGGTTCGTGAGATACAGCCTGGTGACGGACGGACAGCGGAGTCTTAGTAATAGGGTCCCGTTTTACCTTTGGGTACGGAACCCTAAAACAAACAACATGGCGGTCATTTACGTTTACGAAACGATTTAATAATAACAAAAAACAGAATAAGTAAAGTGCACATAATAATAATAATCAAAGTACCTAATTGGAGGCATGTAGGTAAACTGATTTATTGACGCTAATATTTACCTAGTTAATGAAAGTATCAATACAAAATTCTTGATCTATTTTTGCACGTGATTCAGAAAGATTCTTGTACCCTATTATGAAGCATGATAAATAGTCGTCAACGTAGGTGGCAAGGTCGTTCTATGTTGCTCCTGTGTTGTGTGAAGCATACCTAATTTGTGCTCATATCTATAGTTATTATAACGGCAGTCCAGCAATGGATCGACGTGTCTACCATGTACCGAGTTGATGGGTTGCATACAGTAGTTGGGTGGATCCGTAGTAGTAGCCGCGACATTCAAATTTTCTTACGATTTTTGCAATTTGCAGGTCAGTGTCAGATTGTATGTTGGTAAAAATATGATACGCGGCTATAACAAATATGTATTTACATATAGCATTGCCATACAACGTGGCAATGCTGCCAGTCTTTTGGGCACTTTTCCTGTCGACAGCGATGCGGACGAAATTTTTGATGCCCTATGATTATTTCCCCTCCTTTTTTATATACTTGTACATATTTTTTGTTTTTAAGATTGTTAGATTTTAAATTTTGTAAATATTCATGGATAATAAAAGTTATGAAGTTGTATTTACATAATTTTAACCACAAAAATCATACATCTTTCTAAGTTAGATTTCCTGCGGATTGGTCTGATTTCTGAAATTAGACGAATACGCAGGAAATCTAACTTAGACAGATGTATTGATGATTTTGTGGTTAAAATGATGTAAATACATATTTGTTATACTCGTAGCCGCGTATCATATTTTTATCAACATACAACCTGACACTGACATGCAAATTGCAAAAAACGTAATAAAATTTAAATTTCGCGGGTTACTACTGCGGGCAAATGAACATTCGATGATTGAACTGGATTGAACTGTCGTTTAAAACATCAAACACCAATCTAATAATTAATTTGATTAATGTGCGCATTGTGACGTTTTAGTAACTATATGTGCCACATATTTCTTGTTTTCAAATTAAAATTCTAAAATGCCATTTACCCCTTTTAGGGCAGAAGTTTTATATACCTTTGATACCTTTGCTTATCTCTTAGTAAGTACCTTTAATGGTAGCTGTTTCGAAGAATACTGGTTTATTTTTACCCAAAACTCGTTGCATAAAATATGTGTGAAAACAAAGAATCTAAAAGCACCGTATCGTTTTCAGCGCCCATTCAATGAACAGTGTTAGTATTACAAAATCAATATTATCAGTTTACAGTTCATTGTTTGCTTTCAGCGTTTAGTTTTAATTTTACTCATATGGCGAGCGTTGAGTTACGCTAAGGCATAACGTTGTTGAGTTACTAAAGGTTCCTTTTTGTACAATATAACAAAGCATGGAAAATGCAAATTCTTCATATATGATGTAGGTGTAGATTGTAGGTATAATAACTCTTCGTAAGTCGTTGGTTTTTCCTTAGCAATCTGCTTAGCCTTTTCCCAATTATGTTAGGGTCGGCTTCCAGTCTAACCAGATGCACCAGATACCAGTATTTTACATGGAGCGACTGCCAATCTGACCTCCACAACCCATTAACTGGGTAATACGATACCCCTTGGTAAGACTGGTTGTCAGACTTTCGGGCTTCTATACCCGTAACGACTGTCAAAGATCCACGAATGATAGCCGGTCCCAAAGGCTTAACGTGCTTTCCGAGGCACGGAGGAGTCTCGGTATGTAAAGTTGGTAACCAATCCACGGACCAACCCCGGCAAGCGTAGCTTAACCTGACGGATCGACCCGTGCGGCTGTTATTACTTAGCCCCGCGCTCCTCATAAAATATGTTTGAAAACATAAAATACGTTTGAAGTAGGTTTTTCCTTAGCGTTGCGTTGTTAATTATTCTTATTATTGGTAGGTACTAATAAACAAAGCAAGTTTGCATCCATAGAGATTGCATCATCGATTGACTGGTGTCTCGAAACGCTACGTTCTGTTGTTTATAAACACAGTAAATATTTAAATCCAAAATAAAGATACTTCCCTACTTCTGTTTTCTTGGCTAACAGCTTAGCTTGTTTGTAACGAAAGAGTGGACTTAGTGGTATTTTAAAATAATAGACTTTATATTTTTGAGTACACGAGTGAATCAGACGAATGTTTTGGAAAATTCTATAAAGAAATTGTAGTGTCCTCTAAAAATGTTCCTAGAGTTTGTGTTTACGAGCATATGCGAGAATTTGGATAAGATTTTATATGAACAATTAAATATTAATCATTCTTGTCATCTAAACAATGATGTAGTTTGTCAATGTAAAGAAGAATTTTGTAATTTAGATAAGTTAAATAGTGATTAGTTTTACTAGTTTCGTAGTAATTAAGATTAATAAGTATTCTGCATCGCTGGGTCTGCAGTTACTTCAAATTGCTCCCACCTTCTAATGTAGTTTGACATTGTTTTCATTTACGTATACCCAAATACAGCTGTGAAACCAAATTGAATCGAAAGAACAGAGGGTACCCATTTGTAAACATGGAAATCGAGGGTGTATAATAATCAAGTAACGATATGAAATACATATTTTATAACGTTATTAGGAACCTTTGGAGAGAATAGAAATATAAGGTTCAAAACTGCATGTACACTAACAATTATGTTTCAAGTGAACTTGAAGTTATTCCACTATTTATAACTTTACGTTTGGAACCTTAAGTACTGCTTTGGAGATCGATCCTGCTCTTAGATTAGGTACCTGTATAACATAGAACCTATAAATACGATAAGGATTTACTTATCATAGGTGCTGGTATACTCACTGAGAACATCGGTGCACTTTATCTTAAGGGTTCCGGGACTGGAATGATATGTCGTTGTAGGAAAAAACTGCGTGAAACGATAGATGTTGTTGATAAAATGCTAATAATGTAGTCCTTGAAATGAAGGGGATCATAGTGATTGGATGAAGATGAAGTCCTTAACATTTGTTTCGATAATTTTAATCTTATTTGAGTGTGTGAAAGAGATGGAGCTAGACATCCTGTATAGCTCCATCTCTTTCACACACTGAAATAACATTAAAATAATACTGCTTTAAGGCGAAAGCGCCAGGGCAGCCAGCGAAATTCAAAATTTCTTACGTGTTTTGCAATTTGCAAGTCAGTATTAGGTTTTATGTTGATCAAAATTGAATTCGCGACCGTAACAAGTATGTATTTACAGAATTATAATCATTAAAGTCACCAATACAACTCTTTAAGACCAGGTAATCCTGTTGAATGACTATTTCATGAAATCTTGACATTTGAGGATTGTACTAACTTAAGGATAGTATTACTGATTCTAATGATTATAATTCTGTAAATACATATTTGTTACGGTAGCGAATCATACTTTAATCAACATACAGCCCAAGACTGACTTACAAATTGCAAAAAACGTAAGAAAATTTGAATTTCGCGGGCTGTCCTGGCGCTTCCCCCTTAAGAGGTGGTGGTTGGTCCCGAACCTTCATTAACTTAGTCTATATAGGTAAGTATAAGTAATAAAATAGTAACGAAGAATTTTTGTCCATTTGTCTGTACGTCTGGATGAATGTTCCCGATTGGCGCAAAAACGGCTAAGTGGATTGGGATGAAATTTGGCGATAGATAGTTTATGAACTGGATTAACACATAGGGTACTTTTAATCCCAATAGTACGTTCCCGTGCGATATTTGCAAAGGCGAAGCCGCGGGCAAAAACAAGTAGTTTATATTTAGCAGGGACTTTTAACTTTTAAGGCCTCAGATACCTACTTACACTCCTACCAACTTATCTGTGAAATGGCGAAAATTGGATCTACGGCCGTCATGTTGAAATGTCATTCGATTGTGCCGACGCATCGACGGTGCTGTCCTCTTTCAGTTCACAGATAAGTTGGTACGACTGTACTCGTAAATATATCTATCATTATCTACTAATGCCTCCTTGCTTATGGTATTTTGGTATTAGAAACCTTTAAATTGAAGCAAAAAGTATTATAGGCGTGTGCAACATGCTTACTACAAGGAAAATCATTTTGTCATTGTTTGTGTATTGTTTACTTAAACGTGTTCAAATATAACTTCAAAATAAGATGTGCAATAGTTATAAATAGGTCTGAAATAAACAGTCCTCCTCTTGTGATGATGTCAGTCTTCAATAGGATTTGTTTTCATCTCCACATAACCCTCATTATTCTTCACCAGTTGAAACAGTTTCTTAGAAGGATAGAGGAACCTTTGATATTGAAGAGGATCTCCCTCTTGTTGCGACTGGTGTTTCCATCTTCTCTGACTCAGCCAAGACTCTTATTTTTTACCTATGTGTTAATCCAACGTATAAGCTATCTACATACCAAATTTCATCCAAATCGGTCCAGCTGTTGGAGCGTGAAGAAGTATCACACACAAGCACACACAAACTTTCGCCTTTAAAATATTAGTGTGATGAAACGCTGCTTTACTATTTGCCAAGTGATGATTTGCAGAAGAATGCATTTCTGATGCCTAATATCAGTTTAAATAACACATAGGGGTAAGGGAAACAGCAACGCGCAAACTCGTCTCCATGAACTCAGTAGGTATTCACAACACAATTCTAGATCTGGACAGACCAGTACATAAAGACATTAAAAAAAAAACCAGCCAAGTACGAGTTGGACTCGCATACAAAGGGTTACGTACCGTAAAGATCGAGCAAAAAAACTCCGAAAAAAAACACGTTTCTTCTTAGACGGTACTCTGTACAGTAAGAGTTTGTTAAATGGCCAGTAAAATAAATAAGATAGCCAACTTAACCTGCCTTCTAATTTCTAGAATTGCTTTTTAGGGTTCCGTACCTCAAAAGGAAAAAGGAACCCTTATAGGATCACTCGTGTGTCTGTCTGTCCGTCTATCACAGCCAATCTGGTCCGAATCGAATGGACCGATTAAGGTAAAATTTGGTACACATATGAATTTCTGTGGCCCAAACACGGACGGGTAAAGTAAATAAATGAATTTTGAATATGAGGGTCACTTTTGGGGGGCAAATAAGAAAAAAAAAAAAATAAAAATAAAAAGTTGTGTGACATATCAAATGAAAGGGTACTATGATAGTCTCAATTTTTTTTATAATTTTAATATACATTGGTTTAAATTTATTTAAGAAAATAGACGAAAATTGACCAATCCCGCCCTTATCTCTGAAACTACTGAGCCTAAAATTTTGAAAAAAATACTTACAGAAAAACTGCTTTACAAATAAAAAACGATGAAGTCGTTTTGAAGAAATCGCGAAAAAAAAATCAGGTGCTTGACGGTGATTTTGACGAGTTCTATGAACATGAATGTATGGGGCAGCTGATTTTTTTTTCGCGATTACAGGTTTGGTCCCATAGTAAAAGTTGTTTGCTATCATGAGCACAATCATGTGTTTAAGTATCAGTCACTAATTACCAGTCACCATATAAATATAAGGTCGAATTGAGAACCTCCTTTTTTTGAAGTCGTTTAAAAATAGATCTTTACCTGTAGATTACAGGAAAACCTTTAAGAAGTCTATGATCTTAAAATAACATGGTAAATCTAAATAAAGTTGTGAGGAGAACATGTTTTTCAACTACAATGTTAAGTTTGTTCTTGGGATAAATTCATCCCAACTACGGAACCCTTCATTGTGCGTGGTCCAACACGCACTTGGCCGGTTTTTTTTTAAATTTGATTAATAAAGTTGATATTTGAAGTGATTTGGACAAAAGTATTCCTACAAAATCAGTTGCATTGATTTCAAAACAGAACAGTAATAGTGTTTGCAGATAATTTATTATCTACGAGTATTATAGTTCCGAATAACTGGTATACCTTTTCAGAGAGTTTTGACACAGAATAATAATTACAGTAGTTTATCAGGGCAGTGACCTTGAATTAATTACCTATGGCCGGCTGCTCGGTAGATAAATACGCGTCCGTCCATGCGTAACTGCCGCGAGCTCGAACTGTTGCGTACTGAACACTGGTACTGACTGAGATTTCGAGATAAACTACTGTATCATTATTCTACTGTGGTTCTGTGTCTGACGTAAAATCTACCGCAAATGCCATCAAAATTATATGTATGTCTTTAAACCAAGAATTATTTTAATATTTTAGTATTCTAGTAGTTTAGTTTTGTTATAGTGTAGCCTCATAATAGAATAGAAAAGGCGAACTGATTACCAACGAATAGTTTATATTCATCATCATCTAATTTGGCAAGTTCGTGACATCACATCTTATATATTTGTATGGATGCGCAAGCGTCGGCGTGGATGCCAAGGTTGTTCTTGTATTTACGTTTTGTTAGTGTTATTTGCGTATAAAGAATACAAATACGTTTCTCACTTGTATTTTTATAGATTATGCCGCAGTCTCGATGCTCGGTTTACGTTGAATCGCGGAAAAACGTCAAGGATATAATAATTGTAGATATACCTATCTTTGAATCTATTTATATTTTTTGTACGTTTTACAGATAAATTTAGAAGGTTATGAGAATATGTAGTGTGTGCGGCACAGTTAGATACCTATAAATTTTAGATACATATACGATTTATATGTGTTGTGGTGAAATCATTGCTCAAGTCAAACTGTAACTTTCTCCAATATTGGCGTTGAGTCGATGACTAGGCATTGATTGTTTCAAACAGGTGACTATTACGTCATCACGACTGGGTTCTCCAAACGCTATAACTATATGTATCTATAAGACGTTTTTAATGATAGCTAGATACATTCAGAGTAATATTTATACGCCCCCGATAAAAAAAATAATATTATAATAACAGATATAAATAGACAAATAATTAGAAGTGATCGTATTTGTTGTTATATTAATAAAACTGTCAAAAGGAAACAAAGATTTAAAATCTATGGTAGCAAAAAGTTACCCGTATTTCTTTAGGATGATTATTTCTATAAATTGGGATGGCTAGTCGCAAATCGCAATGGAATAGGTAGGTAGGTACACAGTCTAAACATCACGTAAGTATTTAGTTATGGGGGATGCTCCAGGTCACCCAAAATTCTAATTTCCTTAGGTTTTTTTGCAATTTGCAAGTCTGTATTAGGTTGTATGTTGATTAAAGTACCTATGATATGCGACCGTAACATATACCTATGTATTTTACAAAATTATAATCATTAGCATCAGTAGAGGAGGTCGTGGCTAACTAATAACAGCCGCACGGGTCGATCCATCAGGTTAAGCTACGCTTGCCGGGGTCGCTCCGTGGATGGGTGACCATCTTTACATACCGAGACTCCTCCGTGCCTCGGAAAGCACGTTAAGCCGTTGGTCCCGGCTGTCATTCGTGGATATTTGACAGTCGTTACGGGTCGTCAGAAGCCCGAAAATCTGACAACCAGCCTTACCAAAGGGTATCGTATTACCTAGTTAATGGGTTGTGGAGGTCAGATAGGCAGTCGCTCCATGTAAAATACTGGTATTCAGCTGCATCTGGTTAGACTGGAATCCGACCCAAACATAATTGGGAAAAGGCTAGGCAGATTGAATCATTAGCATCAGTAATAAAACTCCTTAGGTTAGTATAACCCTAAATGTCACGATTTCATGAAATAGTCATTTATATAAGAACTTGGCAGTAGAATTGATGATTTTAATGATTATAATTCTATAAATACTTACAGATTTGTTACGGTCGCGAATCATATTCAGATCAACATGCAACCTGATACTGACCTGTAAATTGCAAAAAACGTAAGAAAATTTGAATTTCGCGGGCTACCCAGGCGCTTTTGCCTTAAGAACTAAGATACACAAAAAAAAGCACATGAAACACACACATGTTTATGTAAACTACTGAAAATACTACAACGCAAAGATGTTCCGAATAAAATGGGCTTATTATTATTATAGGTATGCATTATGAAAACAAACAATTAAAGACGATGCTCAACTCTTTTAATGTTGTTGTTACAAATAAAAACATCCTTTTAATTTGGAATTGTTTCAGAATCCACGCATTGTTCATGAGTTTGTTACGGATACACTATATTTGTGTTATTGAATCACTCTACCATCGTAGCCAAGTTTAAATACGTTAATGAAATTATATAAACGTCACGAACTAACGATCAAACTTATTGTTTTACTATATAAGCTATAAAAGGAAGATCTATGAATAAATTGAATACTACCATATCATTCTTTACGCAATTTTCACGGAATAAAAAGAGATTAAAAATAACTTTGGTACTTTCAGATTGATATCAACCATTTTTATTGCTCCACAAAAGCGATAAGTTCGTAATACTTCTCAGGCTATCGAATTCAAACGATTTGTTTGTTATTCAATACCACAGGCATCGCAATCTTTGCATTGACGCCAAATCTGAAATATTGTTTACCACATAACATCTCTAAATAAAAGCTAGCATCGTTAGAAACAATCGAATCAATTTGCACTGAGAATCGATTCCATAATCGGCAAGATAATACAGGGAAAAATGTATGAAATTAATTGTTAAAACTTGATTAAATTTAATTGTGCTGACCTTGATATAGATTACATACAACTAAAATAATAATTCAGATGCTTCCTAAAATGTTTTCCGAATTTCAGTACCTATATTTTTGTAATTTGCATGTTACAATAATGTTTCTGATAATAAAATATCTATGTATAGGCCTATCTGAATAGGGATGTTGCCTGGTTAAAAAATAAGAAATTATATTTAGTCCGTCAAACAGATAATAAAAAAATATTAGACACGTATTTTTGCTATAACCTATTAATAAAAAAATGACTTATATAAAAGGCATTAAAGTTGGGAAGTGGGGGCTCGCTACATCACAACTATAACAAACTACGTATAAAATCTGGCAAGAAGTGACGTCATGCCACATTTTATTTTTTTAAAACTTACACGACAGACAAAAAAAAATTTTAGTTAACATCCATAATGTTATGTAGCATATTTTATTTATACCTACTTTATCAACGAAATCTCCAAGCGGCTTGTTGACACTTCCCGTGACCCAAGGGCTGGCTTTTACCTTGGCCAGAGTGCCATACAACGTGGCAATGCCGCCAGTCTCTTGGGTACTTTACCAGTCGACAACGATGCGTAGGAATTTTTCGATGCCATATTTTAGTTTTTTAATAGTTTTAGTTATGTTAGGATATAATTTTGTAATTTTTAGGTTATGTTTATATTACATTTATATACTTCTCTTTATTAACACATGTATACTTACACGAAGTAATTGTACCTACCTACCTAACTTTTGATATCGATACCAAAACGTTTCAAAAGACCTCGACTCTATAAAATCACTTAACCATGACCACACCCGTCAAATATCGCGGTCAACTCAGGTTATTTACCCAAACGTGTTGTGTTATCTTTCAAATTACCTTTTATCTAGGTTCAATTATAAGGTGTAGGGTAAAAATTTACAACTAGCTAAGTAGGTAGACCGAAAAATACGCGCATTTTTTTTTTGTTTTGTGTATTTGACGCAATTGTTAGACCAAAGTTCAAATACACAAACACTACTGTTGTGCCAGTACATATTTGCTCAGTTTATCGTTGTTTGCCCCCCAAAATGGGTTTTCCCAAAAATGAAGGTCGTGAGATTAGTACCACTAAAATCAGCATGGCCCCACAACGTTATTTGGGTTATCAAAGAGAATGGTTATCTTGCTACCGGTCTGTTGTCTAAGCATAGTTATACTGTTATGGAACCAAAGGTCAAAAGGTTAGGTATCGAAGCTACAGTAAAAAGATACCTAAAATTTTTCATAAGTTGTGTAAATAAATAAGTTGCAACTAGGCATTTGAAACATACATTTTCTTTGCTGAATATTTCAAGGCAATCTTACGAAATCGAGTAATATAATATTGCATAAACATTTAGATTGTATTAATTGCCTCAATGACAGCGTTGGTCAGAAGCAGTATCTCATAGACAAGACATTAATGTAGGAAGTGAAGCATTTTATCATTTGCACTCAATATCCTTAAGTCCTTATTGACAGTGGAAGAATCTTGACCTGTTTGATAAAGATATTTTTAGCAGCATTTGAAGTGTAGGTATGTGTATGAACCTACACTGTGCATTCATTGAATATAATTATAGGAGGAATAACATGGCTATATACTTTGCTAAAAAGTGTTATTTTATACATTATAGGTACATACATAGGTACATAAACTCACGCCTTCTTCCCATGGGGGTAGGCGGAAACTACAGAACACCACCTGGTACAATTATTACATCACTAGCTTTTGCCAGCGGCTTCGCCCGCGTGTATGTCGGAAATTATCCCACGGGAACCTTTTACCGAAATGAAAAGTATCCTATGTTTTAATCCAGGTTATAAACTATCTGTATACCAAATTTCATTTAAATCCGTTCAGCCGTTTTTGCGTGATTGAGTAACAAACATCCAAACATACAAACTTTCATATTTATAATATTACTTGGATACTCCTTTTGCCTTGTATTTTATAATTTAGGTACTTAATACTCGTAAAATATTAGATAAACACTGATGTAGTGTTTTCATTTTGACGATAATGACTGTAGTTAATTGCATCGAAAAGAAATTGACAAATTATCACTTCCCAAACAATTTTCCGCATAATTTCATTTGCCAAATTATTACTTAGCAAAAAATGTTTTGCAAGTGAACGTTTAAACAATAATTTGTTTACCAACTAATACTATTACCAATTTTTATGTAGTCAAATATTTCAGTTGGAATAACACATTTTACGCAAAATAAAATAAGCCAAATATTTAGTATCGTCAGTTTTCAATTTACCATTTATATTTAGTCAATTGCTTAGACAATGACAAAAAACATGGTTCTTTTTTTAAAAATAATCTCGTAATTTCCATATTTCTTTTTATATACCTAATCTAGTCGTTTATGGCACTCGCCGGTCGCTACCGCGGCACCGCTCGTTTCGCTCGTTCGGCTCGTGCGTAGGAGGTCACAGTTTTAACCTAACCTAACCATTTTTTTTATAATTAACCTCGTCTAACTAGTTCGGTTCTTGATAGCCTGCTAAAAATAATATCTTTTTTTCCATATAAAAAATATGGATACATAATCTAGTCGTTTCTGGCACTCGCCGGCCGCTGCCGCGACACCGCTCGCTTCGCTCGCTCAGCTCGTGCGTAGAAGGTTACGGTTTTAACCTAACCTAATCTAACCATTTAAAAAAAAAATAACGTCATTTAACTAGTTAGGTTCTTGATAGCCTGTTAAAAATAATATTTGTTTTCCATATTTTTTTTTTCTATAAAATCTAGTCGTTTCTGGCACTCGCCAGGACTCGTAGGAGGTCACAGTTTTAACCTAACCTAACCTATATATTGGTTGTCATAACAAATCATTTGACCAAACGTTTATTGTCTAAAGATTGTTTGCTGTAATAAAACATTTGATTAAAGACCAAATGCTTTAATGACATTATCCTTGGTAATATTCTGCCAAATAGAAATTTGACCAAATAAAAATGTGCGTACTAAAATCATTCCAAATAGGTATTGCATTGGTATAAAAAAAGGTTGCTAAAATTTGTTTGGGAAGTGAAATTTTGTCAAAATCTTTTCGGCAAAACGGCAGGATCCCTAATTGCACAGACAAACTACTACAAAAGACTACTTACATATACAATATTAACATCTTTAATATAATATGATAAGGGCTAAACACTTAGTATGTAGAATTGTTTATGACTTGTACACTGTACAAAGATAGCAAGTGTCACTATAGGTATGTCAATTATTTCGTTTAAGGCGACGTTGTAGTACCTACTATACTATAAGTCGCAGCGGCTTGAGTTGCGAATTCAGTCATCAAAACTATAAAAAAGTTTCAAATAAAAACTGGATTAATAATAATTGCATTTTCCAAGGTCCCAGTTATTGTTTTGGATTATGATCCTAAGAGCGTTGATCGCGCGCGGGCTGACAACCTCGCATTTCTAGAGGTTATTCGTGATTATTTCATTAAATTTAAATCAAAGGATAATTAAATAATCACGATAAACCTCTAGAAATGCGACGTTGCCAGCCCGCGCGCGATCTACGCTCTTATAACGTCCTTACGTTATAAGAGAGTAATTAGCTTAGAACCTTTGTAATATACACTTCTGGACACATTTATTGGCCCACCTTAGAGTTTAGGTTTCGATGGCCCCTACCGAAATATGATTGCTAGATTGAACAAAAACTGTTGATGCAGTTTTAAACCTCATACATTTTACCATCTTTTTCGATCGTATTGTTTTAAATTTGAATTCAGAATACCATACGACATGGAGCTACGCCTAACAAGTCGGATATGCGCCTTGTTAAAGGCAATTGATTTTTGAATAAAAAACATGTTTTATCAAATAAAGGTTTAATTTAATAACGCGTGTTGCCTCCATGGGCATCTACCACAGCTCTCATACGATTAGGCATAGAGTTTATCAACCGCTCTATGAAATTTTGACGGATCATCTCCCATTCCTCTTCTATGGCAGTTTTCAACTCCTGCATCGTCTGGGCAACTGGCTGACGAGCCCTAACACGTCTTTTTAGCTCGTCCCACATGTGCTCAATGGGGTTCATGTCTGGGCTTCTGGCTGGCCAGTCCATAACTGTGATGTTCACATCCCGAAGATATTCCCTGACGATGCCGGCCGCATGGGCTCTTGCATTATCATGCATAAAAAGGAAATTTGGGCCCACATAGTCCTTGTATGGTATCACGTGAGGTTCTAAGCACTCACGAATGTACCTTTCAGCATTTAATGTTGGCAGCCGTGGTCCTGTAACAACCTCAAGTTGAGTTTTGCCGCTCGCGGATATACCGCCCCCGACAGTCCATGAGCCACCGCCATAAGCAACCCTCTCTTCAAGGCAGCATTGTGCGAAACGCTCTCCCTTACGTCGGTAGACCTTCTTCCTTCCATCATTGCCATGTAAAACAATTTTAGACTCATCAGAAAAGAGTCACGGCTCCAATCTTGCTGTGTCCAATTTAAATGACTGCGTGCGAAATGAAGGCGCGCTGTTCGGTGGGCTCGCGTTAGTTTGGGGCCATTAGCTGGCTTGTGTGGTACCATATCGCGTTCTTTTAACCTTCTCCGAACAGTTCGAGCGCTCACAGATACTCCGTGGAAAACGCGAAGTTGGTTTTGTATCTCAATGGAGGTAAGGTGACGATTTCTCAAGCTGGTCGTCACGATGAATCGATCCTGCCTTTCAGTTGTGACCCGAGATCGTGGCCTTCCTTGGCGACGAACAAAGCCGCCAGTCTCTAGGTACCTCCGATAAACATTTCGGACCGCAGATCGACTTAAATTAAGTTGAGCACTCACGTTTCTTTGGCTGTGTCCGGCCTGAATAAGTGCCACAGCTTGGGCGGCGACTTCAGGTGAAGTATCCATAGATTATTGATAGAACCTCACCTTAATGTTAAGAATAAGTAATGTTTGTTGCAAAACCAAAGATATCAATCACTTTTTCAAGAATTAAATCCAAGTAAACCAATAAAACCAAGTTTTCTTAGTATTCGATTGTTTGATATCAACAAACAGGCTCCAAATTGTCTTTTGTTTCTTTAAATTCTGTGTTCGAAATTCAAAAAAAGACTATTGAATGAAATTGTGAATGTGCCAGGTTCAAAACTGCATAAAAACTTTTTGCTCGACCTAATATAAAATTTTAGCTAGGACCAAACGAAACTGAAAATACAAGGTGGGCCAAAAGATGTGTCCAGAAGTGTAGTTACTCGTATGTTAGAGCAACTTTAATTTGCAACACATTTCCCAATTACAATTAGGAAAAACCCTAAGATAACATTGACGGTTTTCACTATCAGCTGTAAACTAAAATCCCCGACAATCGAGTGGGTACAACGTACGAATTCTTATCAAAAAAAAAAAACATTGATTCACCCTTCATTAAATACAATGTTTTATTTGCAGACGGCTAACAGAACGCGTGAACGAACTAGTACACACGGAGAACGTCTACGTGGAACGACTGAGGCATGTCGTGGACGACTACATCCCCAACATGAGAAAACCTGAACTATCTCCCAACTTCAGATCCTTAGAACCTGAGATCTTCGGCAACATCGAGAGGATATTCAGGTTTCATTCTGAAGAGTTCCTACCAGCTTTAAGAGACTGTGAAAATGATCTCAGGAAGTTGGGACAGTGCTTTAGGAGATTCGTAAGTGTTGCTTTTGTTTGCGTTTTATTTGTCTAGTCTCAATCTGATAACTTTTAAATGGTGGTGGTGGTGGTGGTATCTGACAAAAATTGGTTTCTCTGCTTTTCTTCTGAATCTAATTTTATAATCGTAAGTCTAGATTTGTCTGTTCCATTAACTAGCCAAGATGATCACGTTGTTTTCCTGTAATAAAATCTTCTGTTTTACTGATGTATGCTCGTAAGCTGACATAGTAACTATCTGTACCTCGTGCCGGAAAACGCCTAATGTTTTTTTTTTAATGAGCATCTATTTTTAAACTGACGAATAGCCCTGAAATAATTATGTTTCCTAACTAGAGTAAAATAGTCAGCGTAATGACCGATTAAGAGCAAATCGTTATAAAAAACATTGGTGTCACGGACTGGCGATGGCGGAGCGCATGACTCTATGCCTCCGCACTTCACCGCCGTAATAAGATCGTCTTTCTTCACAGTTTTGATACATACAAATGGCTAGAACACGACAACTTTGAAAAACCATGGCTCATATTTAAATGGACGAGCAATATTTATCAACGTGTCGAACGATTGTCCACGGTCCCTCAGCTTGTCGCCACATTGGCCCCTGTCTCCGATAGTTTTACTCAGTTCAATTGTCTTCGGAGAAAGTATAAGAATTTCTCTTAAACTACCGAGTGTGTATTACTGGAAATCACAAATAATGACCGTGGTTAATGTATCTACGTGAGGTTTGATTGATTCAAACCGAATTTAATGAAAACAATACGAGAAAGGATTACGCAAAAATTACGCTATTTTATTTGCAGGAAAAGCGGTTCAATATGTACGTAATGTACTCTAGGAATAACAAGAGAGCGACGAGACTGGTATTCGAACACAAACAGTTTTTCCAGGTAAGCTTAGTTTCTTACTAGCTACTCGTATTTTTTGCGACATTCAATTACAACAGAAAGGCGAGTCCTCACAGTTTTTTTTAGATAATTAAATGAGTCCTACTGTTCTGAAGTCAAACAAAATCACAAGTATTTTTGTTATTATCATAACAGTTATCGCAAAAATTCAGGATATTTTAAACTACGCATCCGTTTATTTATATCCGTTCATAATGGGAATTCCCTGTTCATGAAAAAAAAAACACCTACCTACCAGCTTCCAACATATAGGCAGATATTTTTAGAAATAAGTTATAACAAACAAGCCGATCCCAAGTAATATGGGATAAGGGCAGGAAGATGATGATGAAGTTATAACAAATTACATTAGATTTTAATTCCAACTTTGTGTATGGACGTCGTAAGTCATACGTGCCATTACGGTTTAAATGGCACTGTTAGCGTAGTTATAAGTAGGTGGGATGTATTACCGTAAAAACTAAATCGATTGAAGCATTATCGGTTGGCCGCATGCACGCATCAGCCATCACGATGTTCTATGGACGCTGAGCGTTATTTCCTCGTTTCTGTATTCTCGTTTCTGTACGGTGTGCGGGAAGGTGCACGCTACTATACAACCGCCTAACTGTTGGCGCTACCGTTATACTTGCACATTCATAGGCATTACTCGACCGCCACTGCTTCAAAAAATAATATTCCGTTACGTTTAAACAGTCATTAATTATACAAATTAATTTAATTCTCTCCGCCCGTTGTTAGCGAATGTACTAGAAGCTCGCTCCTCGCGTTATTTTTCAAATTATAATTTTCATAATATAACTTCTTTCTTTGAACAAAAAGCTAAATGTTGCGACATAAACGTCTAAGTGGAGTGAAAGTTTGTATTTTATTATTATAATTGTCGCGCGCCATTTCCCTTCTGTGAACCTTCTCAGTCTACTTGTTCGGATAAAATTCTGCTCCAGTTATCCCACACCTCAATCGCGATCACATATCATTCGACCCAAATTACGCATGAAAGCCGGTGAAAGGCTATTAAATTATATGTATTACTAAATGTAATTTAACCGCAACAATCATATTTATAGTTTTCATAGCCATCGATTGAATTTATTGCAAATGATAATGTTTATGTTTCAGGGAATACAATTAGAATTAGGTGATCGATTAGATCTGTCAAGTTACCTTCTTGAACCAGTGCAGAGGCTACCGAGATACAAGTTGTTCTTGGCGGATTTAGTTAAAACTTATTCAAATTATGAGAACGAAAGGTGTGAAACGGAGTCCAGGATATCCAAACTGAGTGTGGACAGTGACGAGACCGGCGGCAGTAACGGAGAGTCCTCGGAAAACGATGAGACGCCGCTTGAAAGTTTGAAGCTAGCGAAAACTATGATCGAATGTGTACTAACAGCGGTCGATGAAATCATGGCGCTGGAAAATATTACCGACTGTCCGGTGAGTGAAATATATACGTTTGTTTTCAAAACATTATGCCTTGAAACTGCTATAGATTATAATGGGGATATGTAAAACATTATCGGTAATAAATTAAATGTAGATACAAAGATAACTGTAAATAATATGTATAATAATGCCAGTTAGTCATATGGAATATACGTTGTTTGCCACAGACTATGGACAGTGTATGTTATCTCTCATTTTATCATATCTCAGATAGGTATGTTAGAAAATAAAGATAATTTTATTATTAGTGTGACGAATTTTACGAAACATCCGTTAAGTTATGATCTGCCTGAAGTTTATTTTACCTTCTGTTAATAGCATTTACGAGGTAAATAAACGAGGGCATAATATTATAATTAATGATATGTTACTGTAGGCACTATTTATATGTATTACCTGAATATTGATTGGCTGGTAAAAAACTCATTCCAATTTTGTTTACAAAAATCGTGCACAATGTATTTCCAAGTGAAACCATAAAAATTGGTGGAATTGGTTTCATCCGAAATCTATTTATGTCCGGTAGGGCTTTAATTTAATTCGTGACAGTATTGTTCGTTCCTGTTGCAGCTATATTTGAACCTGCTGAACCAAGGCCGGCTGCTGCGCCAAAACGAGTTCTACGCGATGGACACGGCGCGCCGCCGACGTCAACTAATGAGGATATTTCTCTTCGACAAACTCGTGCTCATCACTGTGGTGTATAGAAAGGTCAGTGTCTATCTACCTACTGTTATGTCCAACACAGACACAAACAGTTGCGCGTACACAAACAAATACACGCCGCAGACAGCTAGGTTGTTCTTTTTTTGCATATTTTTGTGTGTCTGGGTATTTTTATTTGAAAACTGCTGTCGTTAAGTTGTTGAAAACCTGCTGACTAAATTCTGATAGTTAATAGCAATCATTACGGTTTTTAAGTCATTAGAACGATAACGCAGCATTAAATGAACCATTTATGGTAAAAACTCAATTAGGTAGTATCCATTGTAACATATGAATATAATAAAAATAACATTAATAAGTTCGGAGACGTAAAACACTGACTTTAAAACGTAATAAACGACAAGGTAATTAACCTCATCGATAATGTAAATGTTGTGGCTACATTAAAATTGCTCTAAAAGGAATCAAAATACTTTACAAATAGGTCGTATTATAGCAGCTACTGAATTAATTATTTAATGTTGGTTGCCATCGACTATTTTGACAAGAAAAGCGTCTAACAGAATTGATCGACAGCCTAAATAAAACTTTGCAGGCATCATAAATTATGAGACAGACTTGTGATAGACGTAAGTAGGTACTAATCGATAAACGTCGTATAAAAACCGGCCAAGTGCGAGTTGGAGTCGCACACGAAGGGTTCCGTGCAATATTTAACACTACATATTTAAAAAAATACTTTAGTTTAAAAGACCGTTTAATTTTTATTTATTTATTTAATACTTCAAGCACACAAATGTACAGAGGCGGACGGATAATTTTTAACTCTAAAAAAAACACTAGTGCCTTGGGGTCCGAGTGCTCATCGAGTTTTTCGGGACATCGCCAAGCTGCTGGCCTATTTTTAGCCCAAAGAATTAGCATTGCGATCCAACGTGGCAATGCTACCAGCCTTTTGGGCACTTTTCCCATTGACAGTGATGTAGACGAATTTTTGATACCCTATGAGTTCTTCCCCTTTTTATTTTTTATTATATACCTGTACATAATATATATATTTTAGTGTTAGCGTGTACATTGTAATTAAGGTAAATAATTAAGTGTTCATAATTAATAAATGAAAACAATATTTTTAACTTTATTTTATTTTTATTATTTGTTGTTATAGCGGCAATAGAAATACTTACATAATGTGTGAAAATTTCAACTGTCTACCTATTACGGTTCATGAGATACAGTCCGCTGACAAACAGACGGACAGCAGAGGCTTAGTAATAGGGTTCCGTTTGGCACCCTTCGGGTAAAGAACTCTAAATATGAATTATCAGCAAATCGAATAGGTAAATAAATCGTATGTGGTTTTGGCCTTGTTAACAATTATCGCAGAATAATTAGCGACAAACCTTTAACTATAGTATAATAATAAGAAGCTTTTGCTAGTTATTTTTGATAACAATGTAAATATTTTGATAGTACATACGTTAAAGCCAAAGTACATAATAATTATGACGTGATACCCAAGACTTCCGGCTGGTGACGCTCATTTACCAGTAATTAAACAAAGTGGAGTAGTACTGAACAGTAATTATTAGCAATACAGACACTCCGCATTTCGCATATTCGTTGTGCAACGTGAATTGCACTTTTTCTGATTGGATTTCAGATTTAAACAATCGACTGCCCCACCTCTATTTCGCAGACAAAAACTTTGTTTCTAAACAGCAGTTTCAAAATAAAATAGGTAATGCTTTTTCTTTTCTACTCTCAACGTAAAAGTTCAGAATGTTTTTTTTTTTACTTCATTTCATTATTATTTACGCGTAGGTATTTTTAGTTTTCAGCAGGTCTCAATAATCTTTATTAGGTACCTTCATGGATTTTCTCTGAATTTAATTGTAGTTAGCTCCGTATTGCGTAGTAATGTTAGATAATGATAAACATCGACGCAAATTCATATTCATTTACCAAATTGCACACATTCATAGTATATATTAGTCCTACATAGTTTTCTAAAGGTTGCGACTTAATCATACTTGACCTATATTTTTTGGGATAAACAATATTTACTAAATACGTCTTTGGAATATATACCATGAGGTTAATGTAAACATTATATGGATTATACGTATATTCAGCCATAATTCCTATTCTACTCTAAATTCTAACTCTCTCTTCTACTCTAAAATCTACTCTAAATTTAATTTATATGGAGGGAAACAACTACCCAAGAAGTCGGTATAAACGACACGTTTTGATACAGAGTCACAATAGATTAAAGGAGTATGGATAATAGATTCATTCAACTGATTACAATCAAATAAACATACGTTTTCATCTTTGATGACACGAGACAATAACAACCTTAATATAATGAGAATGACAAGACAAGTTATGAGCATCGACCAACGTCGACAAACGTGAAAGTACTTTCGTATTTGACAAAATACTGCTGTTAAAAAATTTTATATTGTTTTATTCCATTATAAAAAAAATAACCAATTTAGGAATTGTTCGATTTAATCAAGCAAATCGACATTATGACGTTATTAATTAGCCATCTTCCAGGAATGCTATACGATTTTGGATTATGAGCATTTGCCGCAAGGGATAAATTATATAATTCCATATGTAGATCAAATAAAACATTGTTTTGATGACTCATTATTATAAGTGAGTCACGACTTATCAGTGTAACAATAAAATTATTATAATTACACGAGTCTGTGCCCACTGTTGAGTGATATGATAAGGTAGCTAGTCCATGGTAATTCTGTATCGGTTGGGACTTTTTGTTGCTCTTCAAGTACCTACCTACATTATTTGAATGAGCCCTGATTTTAGGGAACCTGCAGTGGTTGTGACTAAATACAGATGTTCGATTGATAGGAAATGACTAAGTCGACATTGTGTTGTACGGACACCCGTATCAATAAAGATAACTGGATTAAACCTTTAAATTAGATTGTAATATCTTGACGTATAAAACGCGTATGCACGTTAGTGGCGTTAGATCGATCAAATATTTAATCAAAAGATAAATGAATAACTGTGTGGATTCCTAGATATTAATTACCATTTTTGTTACACTGGAATGTGACATCAAAAATTCAGTTCACGTATGTTATCTACGTAGGTACATGATATTTTTTGTCTCATTGTCCACCTGTGCTCTCGCTCTAAAAGCGCACCCGCACTTTGCAAGTTTATTCTCAGATTCGCTAAAACACAATAAATTCCAGTATTGGCAGAATTAAATTCCTTTACACAAACGTTGAAAGCGCTTTATTCAATACTCAACTTAGTCCGAGATGCCTTTGAAGTCGTTTAGAAATCAGTCAAGGGGTGACGTTTGAAAGAAAGATGACTTGCCAAGTATTGACTTGAACGCGGCGAATTTCAAGTCGGAAACTAAAGAGCATTACATTCATAATGGCTCGTTTCAATCTGTATTACAAGCAATTATTTTTACTTTTAATTTGATACCATTCGCAGCCACTTAAGTTGCATCATAATGAGATATTATACGTCGGATGTTACGAAGTATTTATTACGCAGACGCGACGCACTGGCGTCGTCGCCGACGGAGTTATCTATATTCCATCATTCACAATTCGCGTACAGCTTCATAGTTCTGATACAAGTTTGTATCATTGTTGAGAGTCTTGAAGTTAACATAACAAAGGATTGTATTCTGAGTAACAACTCAAACATTCTAGTCTTATCTCTGGAGTTAAAATAATTTTAAACACTGCAGTGATTCTCCACAAACTCAAAGTAAAGCTAAAGGTTTGCTGGTTCTATGGCCATGACATGTTGAATGAGTACGTAGTCGGTCATTGTCACGGACTTTATCGACGCTTCTTTAAGCAAAAATTTACATTATGAGCTAGAGAATATACAAAAGTTAATTGTGAGATATTTTTGTAATGAAGTTTGTACACAATAGCAATTGTAGCGTCGAGAGTTAAATGACCTTGCCAATGCTACGGAACGACTAATTTACCACGCATCGTCGATTTCAGCTGTTTGATGGTACAGGAAATACGTAATACTGGGAGACCCTCCCATTGTATACGAGCTAATATCACCATAAATGTCGTTCTAGAACTGGATAGCGCTATACCCAACCAAAGCTAATGTGACCTTTTGTCAAAAGATTCAATGACACCGATTTACATTTTATGTAAAAATAAACTTGACTTGGTATTCTGCTCTTGATATTAGTTTCAATTTGAATAAATAATATTAAAAACAATATATTTTAATTCAGCTAGCTCCATGAATTCCATTTATGTTGTTTGTCCTTTTGTATATTTCATTTCTAATTTGGTTTTATGAGAGCTATTGACTTTTTTGTAATGTTTAGTAATTATGTATCAGTTGGTCCGTGGAAGGGTGACCATCTTTACATACCAAGACCCCTCCGTGTCTCGGAAAGCACGTTAAGCCGTTGGTCCCGACTGTCATTCGTGGATCTTTGACAGTCGTTACGGGTCGTCAGATGCCCGTAAGTCTGACAACTAGTCTTACCAAGGGATTTCGTATTACCCGGTAACTGGGTTGTTGAGGTCAGATAGGCAGTCGATCCATGTGAAATACTGGTATTCAGCTGCATCCGGTTAGACTGGAAGCTGACCCCAACATAGTTGGGAAAAGGCTATGCAGATGATGATGATGATTTATGTGTCAGTTAATGATCAGGGTCATATTTTGGATGTAAAGACAAACCAAATTAGGAAAAATTATTAAGCATATTAAACTATCAAACATAGGTTCTGACTAGTACATTTCATATTTTCCAGCAACCTAGAGTGGAGTACTTCATCTACAAAGACGACATACCGGTGGATGACTTGGGGATAACGGCGAAGGAACACGACCAGCACAAATTCACGATCTGGTACAAGAAGAGGAACCTCAAGTCTTACAAGTTGGAGACCAGCGACCCTGTGATCAGGAACGCGTGGGTCGAAGGCATCACCTCCCTTCTGTGGGAGCAAGCCATGCAGAAAAAAGGTAATACTTTTCAAGAGTTCTTTTTTCTCTTATGATTGCATTACGATCATTCATAGCAGCGGTTGTGATTTGCAGTTTGCAGTATCTAAAAGTCAGTAACCCAAAGCAATTTATTTTTAGTGATTGGAGTATGATAATGGATAAAGATAGAGAATGGATAAAGTGAGAAATGGGTATACAGGGTGAAATTTTAATCGTTTTAATCCTCTTAAGGGGTCATTGTACTCATCATTATGAACAACTTTTACTATGGGACCAAACCTGAAATCGCAAAAAAAAATCAGCTGCTCCCTACATATTGAAGAGTTAAATGTAGATAAATGTACTGAACGTTTGAAAGTGGCGCCAGTGACAGAAAAGTTGAAAGGAAATCGTTTGTCTTGGTATGGGCATGTAATGAGGAGAGACGAAACGCATGTGACTAAAAAAGTGATGAATATACATGTTGATGGATGGAGAGGCAGAGGAAGGCCAAAGAAAAGATGGATGGATTGTGTGAGGAATGATATGAAAGAGAAGGGAGTGAATGATAGCGTGACGGTTGACAGGGGAGAATGGAAGAAGAAAACATGTTGCGCCGACCCCAAGTAATATGGGATAAGGGCAGGAAGATGATGGAGTAAAGACAATTCTTTAGTCCAATAATCATCACTGAAAATAAATGAATAGATATTGATATCAATATCTATAAATTAAACAACAATTCCTAATGTTATAATAATAATGTTATAATCAGAGAACCAAGCAGTGTCAAACGTCGTTGCACTCATAACATTACATATAAGGCTCACTGTGAGAATCTGGTTTTGCGTTGAAATCATAACCTCGCCACAACATGAATGAAAGAACTGGTTGTGTTTGTATTAGCAAGAGCGGGATCAGTTACCATAAGTTGTGTACTGGACAAAGTAATTAAATGCGATGATTAAACGATACGAAGAAGAAAAGAAAAGGTATTCCGAGACAAACATTTGAAAGATGTCCAAGTTCCAAGTTTATCTAAAACCAAAAAGAGAATTGAAGCAATAGATACAATTAGTTTTGCCGTAACTAGGCCTTATTTTATCTGTATCAACACTTACAATAATATGGCTGAAATATGATTTTACCCATCTAGATAACATGGCATTGTTTTGGGGCAATTTATCAGCATTGGTTAAAATGTAGATGTTGTTCAACGATTAGCAACGATACGCGACCATCAATATCAGCACACGTTGATAAGGGCACTGCGTTGAAACAATGCACTGACTAATGATGCAATATTAAGCACCCACTATTGTGTGACGAGCATAATTTTCAAATTACCTACATATACCTAATGTCCAAACAGTCGGTTTTCATACCAAACAACGTAGTATAGACTAGGTTGTTTGGTTTCAAAATCCACTTGTTGATTTTATTTTCTTCGATTCCGTCATGATGTGGTAACGACCACTCGTAAATATTGTACTTGTCTCCATACTTCACTATTGTAGGTACATTATTGTAGAAGTTGGTCGCGGAAACAAAACACGTTCAATGATAAACATTGCAAAGATGAGTGTAGCGTCATGCAACGCAGCAGGGAGTGACAAAGCGAGTCCGTCCTAGGTCGATAGAATTATATCATCTTTCAAACATTGCGTTCGTCAGTGTAACGCTATATTGTCCATGTATATGAACCCTCCTTGAATGTTTCTTTCAGTAGAAAGTATTTATATCTAATGAAGCAATTGGTAATAAAACCAGCTTTAAATTAATGACCGAGGAAGCTTATTTTTTATTAGTTCGGTAACCCATCTCCATCGATGAACATGCTACGTCCACGTGATGTTTTGATATCTATTAAAGTCATCATAAATGTAATATCGATTGATATTAATTACTCACATCTTCCAGTGAACATTCGTTTCCAGTCATCAGGACCATCATAATAAACGTTACATTTAGATAAGTCACATTAACGTTAACTTAGAGCCCATTTCTCACAAAGAAATTCGTTGAGTCCATGTGGCACGCACGCTGAACCAAACTAATGCCCGCATAGTTAATGCGAACAAACTTTTTAATTGATCGTCATCTGCTCCCCGTATTATACGTGACGGAAGGAGCGGGGTTCTTTATCACAGGCTGACGCACGCGGGGTCGATGACACACTTTTTTATTGGACACTCGTTGGCAAGTTGCATGTGCACTGCGTTGCATCTTGTCTGTGGGAACGCCAGGAACTCGACGTTTTTCTTTGACGCCGTTGTTTTGTAAATGCAAACGAATATGCAACGATCGCTCTGTTTGCCGGTTTACGCAAAACAAAATTAAGTATCGGCTGTATACTTAACAACACGTTTCACACGTTCCTACGATCCTTATCTTCGTGTACTTTATTCCTCTTTGAAGAACGTCTGTATTATCTAACTTGATCAACCTTTCCTTACGGATAATTAGATAGGAGTATCACAAGGGAATGCTGCGACGAAAGTACGATCGTTTTGAACTCTCGCTGTTACAATACCACAATTCTCGCTAAGATTACGCCGATAAGCGTAAACTGGTGTTTAAATCTTTCTGGTAACGCGTTTCTTTGTTACTCAGAGCTATTTAGCGACAATTGCTATTTCCTCAAATGCACAATGGGCTTTTGTCTATTGCAAAATAGGTACCTTCGAGTCGGATTGGACGACTTAATATAAAAGTATATGCGGATCATGTGTGGTGTGACCGAGACAGTGGAGTTTTATTGTTGTCTTGTCGGAGTTCGGTTTGCGTCATTGCGTGAATATTATCTAAACTATCGACGGAGGTGACGGGCACTCGATCGAGTTCTATTATTGTCTAACAGTTGAGTTTATTGATGATAGTGGAGTTTGAGCCGCCTCTCCCTGCCGACCGATGTCCGCTATTATTAAATTTTGGTTTAACAACAAGATCGTTGGTTCTCTCAGTTAGTTTAGACGTCTGATACTTAGTTTAGACGTTTATATGTGCTGGTTCTGTGATTGTTTAAAAGTTAGATAGTACATAATATTGTGTACATTGAACAAAGTTTAGTTAGGAGCAAGTGCGTAACTTACCGTAATAGATTTGAGATTCGGACTGAACTTCATCATGCTTATTTTTTTTATTAGCCTACATTATGTTCTTCCACTGGGCAAATGCTTTCCCTTTTTCCTTCCAAGGCAGGGATGTCTTGTGCGAGCTCTGGCCAAATTGTCCCTGCAAACCTTGTCAGATCGTCACACCACCTTCGCCGTGGCCTGCCTCGGCGGCGATGTCCTCCCTCAGGCGTTCAGTGATTGACGATCTTTGCCCATCTCTCCAGGTGCATTCGTATGACGTGTCCGGCCCACTCCCAATTCAGCCTGGCAGGATGCACATGTCGATGGGTTTCCTTTTAAGTGTTATAGGAAGATTACCTTTCATATGTTCTTTGTGGGCCCAGTAGATCTTCCAATTCCATAAATGTTCGCGGCCACCAGCTAACAAACCTCCGCTTTGCTGATGATATTGTACTATTCTCCACATCACCTTTAGAACTTGAAGAAATGATCCAAGATCTGAGCACAGCAAGTCTTGAGGTTGGACTTTCAATGAACAGATCCAAAACACAGGTCATGACCAACAGCATAAAACGTAGGGTCGAAGTAGACGGACGTGTTGCAATATGTCGATGAGTATTCATCATACTTGGGTCAGATAGTGTCTTTCAACAATAGACAAGCTTATCTAATATGCAATCATTTTTATGGATACTATATATAAGTATACTTAGCATTGATAATATTCGGACAACGACTTTGATTTTTTCGATTATTTCAAGTATGCAGTTTATACCACAGCATTCAAATATCCGTTGAAAATTAAAACATCCTACACGAATTTAATCATAACACAAATTATTTCTGTGAACGCTTAAAGACCGATATGAAAACACACTCAAGTTTATGACGACCATCCGTCGATCCATTGATCCAACGATCAACGACCTACCCAAGGCGTCGACTCAGTCGATTAGCAAACCATAAAGAGTAGTCATGCATATTTACTTGACAAACATCAATTGTACTACAGAAATCGTTATATTATTCTGAATGGGGTATGAACATTTTCGTGGAATCGTATCTGTGTTGTTATCAGCTTCGCTAACGCAGTGAGGTGTGGCTTAACTGAGATAGCAGCGGTGCCTTATTATAAATCACATTCTAAAACTGTTGTTGTATCGATACTCGTGAATATGAGGCTAATATAAGGCCAGCAATGTTTTTTTTTTTGGTACTTACTCCACTTGACTTGTGGGCCGTGAGCAAATGTATTAAGATGTTGTGAGTTAAGAATTGATCGATAACTCTATAACTTTTTATGTATGTCTTAATAGCCAATAGAGGTATTAAAAGGTAACTGAAATCCAGGGTACAGCATCACCAGACAACCAAAAATAACCTACGAAATCACTAACCCATCAGATATTAATCTCTTTTGCTAGTGGTGTTTTTTTCTTTCCTATAATGGATGATACGAGAAAAGCTACAATTAATTCTTGTAGTTCATGGGGTTCACGGTTACCAGGAGACTTCAGAATTGAAATGTTTCTGTGATGACTGAAATACTTAAGTATCACATTATCCTTAATGATAACACAACTCGTTAACGTGATAAATAGTACATTTACACAATTTAGAAATTCATGACATACCGATAAATTATCTGAGATATCCCATCGGTGTGTAATCTAATGCTTGCGGTCAATAGATATACCTACCGACCTATTGTAGATTATGGACATAATTTAGACATTACTGTCTATCGAAACTGTTTCATCTCGTCCTTCATTGGTACTCCATTATCAAAATTAATTTTTATTTTACTTTGTTACGACGAAATTGAAGGTAAAGAAGAAAAGTTATTTAAACTAGATTTATCTTAATTATGTAAACGTTGACAATCGCTGCAATTTTGTTTTGACAAACGATTAGTTGGGAGATCAGAAATTTATAAACGTTGTCGACATACATTCTAATAGTTTAATGCCATTTTAGACAGTATATTTCTGTCTTTTTCATCAATAACTAGCTGTTACCCGCGACTTCGTCTGCGATCCAGGATAAAATGTAGCCTATGTCCTTCTCCAGGCCACCTGTCTGTCAAATTTCATCCAAATCCATTCAGCTGGTTTAGCGTGAAAGCGTAACTAACAAACAAACTCACTTCTCATCATATTAGTTAGGATTGTGCGAATTTTATCTTGTAAGTAATTTGTAACCCTATCTTAAGTATAACCCCATAATAAGCAGCTATGCGGATTGTATTCGTAGTTGGCGAAATGGTAGATTTGAAACACCTGCACTGCCAAATTTCGCAATTAGAATCTATTTCTAATATCAAAACATTCTTCGCTTTCCAGAACTCCTTCTACAGCAGAGAAACAAAAGAATATCGATGGTGTCCATGAACAGCGAAGAGTCAGTGGAATCAGAGAGGAACGAAAATGACAAATGTAAGCACAAACACATTTTTACAATCAACACTAACAATATTTATTTTTAGCACGATCAGGAGTTTCGCATTTCGGACTTTATGGAGTTAATGAGACAGATAGTACAAATCGTGGTGAAGTCAGTGTGTCACGGATTTTGTCGCATCTTTTGTGACACTTTATGTCACAGTAGTGCATGCTTGGCATTGTTTTGCATACTGCAATAAGTGTGTCAGGACTGTCAAGTCTATTACGTACTTACGTATTAGGTATTAGGATTTATAGAACACCAATACGTTTAACTGTAATCCACCCGTGTTGTATGCAATCCGTGTTACCCATTGAGATTGATTTGATATACTCAAAGAAAATTACGTCATGATATTTGAGTAATGTAAATTTGCGACACACAACAGAGCTCTTTGGAAGATTATGAAATATAATTTTAAATAAAATTTGTACATTGTTGTCGACTTCAAATACATATTATACCTAATAGCGTCATCTTGACAAAAAAGTCAAATGACGCATAAGGCATAACACAAAACAACAATAGACTGAAATCTACAACTAATTATATAATCTATATTTTTGTGAAAATGCTGTCGTCCAAATCCTTCTAAAGTTCTAGAATATTCTCGTATTTGTAAATATTGTAAATAACATTACACTGTACCGTACCTGGGCGTAAATATTGCACATCGAGTATTAAAAAAAGTTCTCCTTTATAGAGCGTCGTCTATCACTCATACCTGTGTGACAGTCTCTGAAGCTCGATGTGACATATTAAAGTTCTATTCACAATATCAGGGCCGTGCCCGGGACGTGGATGGACCGTGCTTCGAGGGTTAAAAAAAAACCGTTGTGAACATTTTATATGAATTCGTTCACACACGTCCGTGTCCGGGCCGACGACGGCGCTTTAGTACCCTGTGTGAGTCACGGCCTTGTCACGTCCCGGGCATGGCCCTGATACGTGTGGATAGACCTTAACTCCCAGATACTGTATGTCACCAATTATACTGAGTACCAATGTACTATCTCTGCTGCAGGTCTGTTAGATGGTTTCGTTCTCGTGAAGTTGCACCAATGAATTGCTTTGTAGGTCAGTAAAGTTTAGGCACGCTTCCAAACATTACACCTTATATCTGCTCAGCTTTAATTTTTTTTGCCTTCGCTTTTGTGGATTGACGGGATAACGGGAAACTATACTGTAACTATAGAAATATGTTGACTTTACTAAGGTTGACATAATACTGGAATTTCGGAGAATTGTACTGTAGATAATTAATAAGCATGTGATCCTGGGTATTATTTAGATGATGAAATCCTTGCCTGGCATAAGAACTATGAAGAAGGAGAGAAAAGATTTGGTATAGTTTGCAGTCCAGCTTTGACTGAAGTTAAAACCAAGCTAAGGACCATGTTTTTTTATAGTAGTGTAGTCAATAGTAGCATGAAGGATTGTAGTTAGTGTATACCCACGTAAATCTAGATTACTTGTAAATCTTGGGGTTAGTTTTGTATAGAGAACAGTTTCTGAATAAATTGTCTTGAAGAGGTTCCAATAGGGCAGTGATCCTTGTATTTAAGAGAGATTTAGGAAACCTGAGATCACATATTCTCATTTTACCTGTACCGTAATCTTAGGACCCAAATTCGACATTTCTTAACACTTGAATTATTGAACGGCCTAAGCTATCGACTCCAAATATTTATAGGTCTAGAAGTGGTCCAGTATAAAACTTACTTTAGCCGACATCGCTTCCAGCTTTGAAATAAAACTGGCATCTTTTCTCACTTAGCTTATCTATGAATCTCTCTCTCATGGCTATAGTTTGTTCATTGTATGGATTGTTTTTATTAGATTACTTCGCACTTTCCTCATTCTTGGTGGTAGTTGCTGGATTATTGATGAATTTTAAATAACAGTTCCTCTTGTATATGTTTATTAAATCAGTTTTATGTTGTTGTAAATTAATAGAGAAATTTGTTAATTCCAGATAATTCTCTGCGAGGAGTGCCCGGAGAGTGCAAGAGATTAGGAATAGTAGATAAGAAAGTAAGAAGGACTACCTGGTACTGCGAATGAGCCCCACTTGATAACACTACTGATTCACATGACTATCCTGCATAAGGAATAGGACTAACTTCCCCACGTCACACGGCTGTGGAATGTGTGTTTGAATGTGGCAATGTTGCTCAAAAATAAATGAACAAATTTTGATGAAGTGTAAAAAAATATTGTCAGAATTTTGAAAACTAAATATTTAAAATTTCTGATCGACTGATACAGATACCATTGAATCCTTATATTCGGGATTGTAAAGTTAATGATCACAATAGAGATATTTTAATGTAATAAATAAACGTGCTTTTGTACGATAAGATTAAATGCTAAGTTGAGAATAGTTTTAAAATAGATAGCAAAGAAAAGCAAATAAAAAACAGATTTGTTATATACTTAAATTCAAAGAGTACAGGCGTAAAACTTAATATTATAGTATAGTAGATAAATCCAAAGAATGATTTTATGGATAGAGAAGAATAATATGCTCTAAAATTGTTACCTAAGATTTATTAAAAACAGCAAAACGAGAGCAGAACTCTTGCAGGATATGAATAAGATATAGGCCAAAGCATCGCAATAGAAATTTTACGATATGTACGAGAAATGTGATAAAACGTTATTCGAAAATGTATTATACTTTATGTTATTATGGTAATTTCAGTCATTATTTTATGGGACGTATATTGTTACAGTGTTATTTAATGTTATCTTTTTTGTAAATAAGTATTATTGTATCAATAAATAAATGTATAACGCCCGATGTAAAGTGAATAATGTAAATGTTAAATTAATTACAAATATTAAATAAATGTATTATTTTCATCACGTGTATAATTCATTTTGAAATTGAATGTTATTTTAAAACACCTTTGCTATGGCAAAGTATTTATTTGTATTATAATAATACCTACCTGTTTCATTCATTCATAGTTTGGTTGGTAAAAAACTCATTCTAGGTCTTTATTAGCCAAATTGAAAGTACAAAATATCAAGTTATGGTCAAGCGATAATAGCTCAACTTAATTGTGACTAGAATTTCCGGACAGTTAGGTGTCCGGTGGATTTACAGCTCTCTGTAGCAGACATTAAATATCTTCTGTTTTCTGATAATGTCAACTGAAATGCTTTTGTGGACATTAATGGATGTTGCTACCTTTTATTATTATGTTCAAGTCACTAGTGGCTTCCAAGTAGGATTTACAGTGGACAGGAACGTGTAAATTCAATGTAAAATGTAATTTCAAAGGAAACAGCAACTTTGTACCTTAGTATATGATTTAGGTTAATTGTATAGAATTTACATAGGTACGATTCTTGAAGTTGAAGATTTCAAATAAATCTAGATTATGAAAATAGTTTGTAGGTAAGTTTATCTTGGACTTCACTGACATTGGTGAAGAAAAACATCGTGAGGAAACCTGCACCCTAATTTTATTGTGTAACACACACACACAATCACAATCTAAATGATGCTTGAAGGATATTGCTCATCCATTGCTTCATATGTTCGAAAAATTTGTCTGCTCAACAACGTAAATAACGTAATGAATGTTGAACTGCCCGAATGAAAGCCATTGCTGCTGTGTGTTACGCAATTATCCCGTGGGACTTATCTATTTAATAAAAACCGGCCAAATACGTGTCGGACCACGCACAATGAAAGGTTCCGTAGTTGGGATGAATTTATCCCAAGAAAAAACTTAACATTCTAGTTGTTAAACATGTTCTCTCATACATTCCAACTGCAAATGTGAGTTACTCGTTTACTTGTAAAGCCTACTTAGCTATGATAGTTTTCTTGTAACTTCGTTACATACACGGTGTAACAAAAAGGTATAGTCAAATTTTAGGGTGTGGTACAGACCATCAAACTGAACAACTTTCTCCATGGGACCAACGTCGTGATCGAGAAAAAAATATCAGCCGTTCCTTACATTTGGATCGAGTAGGTTTTGAAGCTTTGTACGGGACAGCTGATAATTTTTTCTCAAGATTTTATTTTACCACTTTGTCGGCGTGACACATTACAGCTTTCCAGTAGGTACTAAGAGCCTCTGAGCTAAGCCGAGGACAGACAGACAGGCAGACATGGCGAAACTATAAGGGTTCCTTGTTGAGTACGGAACCCCAGAAATGAAATGCTGTTCGTTGGTAAAGTGCATTTCTTGTTTTAAAGTGTTTGTATTTGTAATAGTCCGGATCAGGTTCTTACGGAAATAAAAATTTCACAAGTTTCCCGGAAAGTCTTCAAATTCGAGAAAAACTGAACGTCCTTTTTTTATGAATTATTGAAACTTGGACAGGACAACGTCAGTCGGGTTGGCTAGATATTAAGAGGCATATTACATTTCGACCGTAGCGTAAATTGGGCAACTTTAAATTGGCGTTGATGTTCTGAGAAACTGAGACTTCGACAACTTTGACTTATTGATTGGTGGAGGATAGTTATTTTTTCATAGTTTATAGCGGCCTCGCTTTTCTCAATTTTTTATCTATATAATAATGTGGCTGAGCTAAATGTAATATTAAGAACTATTATGTATTATCCATATTTGCAAAATAAAATTCTATTCTATTCTATTCTAAAGCTAAAATTCCGAAGCAAGTTTTTCATAAAATGCATACAGTATTTTTTTGAGCTCGTGGATTGACGACTATAATACTTAAGCAAATGAAATGAAAAATACATAATAATGTTTAGTTTATAGCGGCCTCAAAATTTTGAAATATCTATGTATAGAATAAAAAAATCCCATTCGAAACCATAAAATTACTAAAAACGCTCAGAAATAACTGTAACTTTCTCCTTACAACATTATTACGTAAAATTTATACCCGAATAAACGTTAGTTCATAAGAAATTACAATTTCATACTTTAGTAAGCGTGGTGATCAATGTTCATGCCTTCTCTGTGTCAGAAGCGGCTTCTGCCCTGCATGGTACAATACAGGGCTGGTATTATTTAATACTAGCTTTTGCCCGCGGACTCGCCCGCGTGGATGTCAGGAAATATCCCAAAGGAACGTACTACCGGGAATTCCTTCCTTAGTCCTTGTCTACATTATAAAGGCAACCTCTGTGCAAAGTTTCAGCTTTCTAGGTTCAAAGGTTTGGGCTGGACGTTGATGAGTCAGTCAGGACTTGCCATGTGCAGCTAACAACCATTTTCAACCCCAATTTAATTTATCAATAATTCGAGTAATTTAGACATGTATTCAGGGACTTAAAATAGGAATTCGTGACTAAGTAATAACAGCCGCACGGGTCGATCCATCAGGATAATCTACGCTTGCCGGGGTTGGTCAGTGGATGGATGACCATCTTTACATACCAAGACTCCTCCGTGCCTCGGAAAGCACGTTAAGCCGTTGGTCCCGGCTGTCATTCGTGGATCTTTGACAGTCGTTACGGGTCGTCAGAAGCCCGAAAGTCTGACAACCAGTCTTACCAAGGGGTATCGTATTTCCCAGTTACTGGGTTGTGGAGGTCAGATAGGCAGTCGCTCCATATAAAATAATGGTATTCAGCTGCATCCGGTTAGACTGGAAGCCGACCCCAACATAGTTGGGAAAAGGCTAGGCAGATTGATTGAAACGTTAGTTCATAAGAAATTACAATTTCATACATTAGTAAGCGTGGTGATCAATGTTCATGCCTTCTCTTTGTGAGAAGCGGCTTCTACCCTGCATGGGACAATACAGGGCTGGTATTATTTAATACTAGCTTTTGCCCGCGGACTCGCCCGCGTGGATGTCAGGAAATATCCCAAAGGAACGTACTACCGGGAAGTCCTTCCTTATTCCTTGTCTACATTATAAAGGCAACCTCTGTGCAAAGTTTCAGCTTTCTAGGTTCAAGGGTTTGGGCTGGACGTTGATGAGTCAGTCAGGACTTGCCATGTGCAGCTAACAACCATTTTCAACCCCAATTTAATTTATCAATAATTCGGGTAATTTAGACATATATCCAGGGACTTAAAGGGACATCAGGTTAAGCTACGCTTGTCGGTGACCATCTTTACATACCGAGACTCCTCCGTGCCTCGGAAAGTACGTTAAGCCGTTGGTTCTGGCTGTCATTCGTGGATCTTTGACAGTCGTTACGGGTCGTCAGAAGCCCGAAAGTCTGATAACCAGACTTATCAAGGGGTATCGTATTACCTAGTTACTGGTTTGCGGAGTTCAGATAGGCAGTCACTCCAAGTAAAATACTGGTATTCAGCTGCATCCGGTTAGACTGGAAGTCGACCCCAACAAGGTTGGAAAAAGGCTAGGCAGATTGAAATGTATTTATTTCGTGTCACAGATTTTCTATTTAAAGTGTTAAAATTATCAACCAAATAAAATTTATAAAAGTGGTAATTATAAAATCGTGTGTGTGAAGGACCATTCAAATAAAGAATTTGTATCATCATAGGTTAATACTTATAAAAAAAAAAACACATTTTAACACGTCTATTTTTGTTGTAAAAAGCGAACGAAATAAAGCTGTAAAAGCGAACGAAATAAGATTATAGGTACTCAAAAATAAAAATATCGGCTCCGATGGGAAAACATTTTCTGAAAATAGAAGCATATTTTTTATTTTTATACTAGCCTTTTAACGTGTGTGGCTGTTTGGTCTTCGATAGTCAGATTGATAGGTTTGTAAGAATTTCACACTCTCTTTGATATCCCGATGGACCTTGTTTTGTTAGTAAAGATATTGTGTCTATGGCGACACCATTGTGAAGTTTGCAAGTTTTTTATGACTTTCCGTAAATATTGACTGCTATCGTGAGGAAACAAATGAAATACAACATTGTTGTAGGTACGGGCCGCAATAATAACGTAACGCTGAAACGATAATTTATGGAATGGATAAGCGGTATTTTTATTATAATTTGTAAGCTGTCACAGGCGCCAACACACAGTGCCGCTGGTTGAAGAAAATGAAGTGTGATTTTCAGCAAAGACTGCTTATCCTGCTCGTGTAGTAAGGTAGAGTGTAATAAAGTACTTAGTAATAGTAGGAGACTGGTACTTAATTAATATAGGAGTAGACAGTAGTGGAGTAGCACTGTAGCTGCAGCTTTCTTTGGTAGGTAGCAAATGAGCACCATGCAGAGAATATATGAGCACAGTCATACAGTCGTCCGACGAGAGCCCGAGCTGCTTACGTATTTTGCCGAACTTCGTATAAAGCTCGGGCTTCGTCGGACGTCTATGATGTATAGACGCCAGAGAGAGAGAGATGTAAGTGCGCCGTGCAGTTTATTGCTATATGTATTTCAACAGGGTTAAGTTTTGTAATTATTGAAAACTATGGCTTGCAAAATTGTTGGAGCATCAATATACGCTACGCAAGTAATAATATTTCATATGCTCTTTTCTGTATGATAGAATACATAAGCTTGTAGATATGTAGCCCTTAAGAGGGCTGTCGCATTTTGTCACAAATTATTAAGAATGTTAAATGAAATGATGCTTATTTGAAAAATGTAAACAATTAGCGAACTAGTAAATAATATTAATTTAATAGGTAATTATTAAAAACACATTTAGTATTGTGTTATCTAATAAACTCAGCTCAAAAAGTATTATGATCTGTTTTTGAGAAGAGATAAGTAAATTCCACAATAAAAATGTGTTTTTAATAATTATTTACTAGTTACATTTTAAAAAAAAAGCACCTCTTCGTTTAACAATATTAAAAATTTGGTTCCGTATGAGCGAGAGAGGTGACAAAAAATGTAAATCTACGGAAGCAAACTACATTCGCATGCTAAAATACAGTGAGACCGAAAACCTGTTTTCTATTAGTTAAGTACCTAGCTTTAATAATACTCACTCTCCTTCACACATCCACTCATACACTCTACTCACCGGAGGTCATCACTGTACAACTAATTTAAGATTGTTCTCCTACATTTGTCACTTTCTTTTATTTTAATACTAGCTGCGCACCGCGGTTTCACCCGCATAGACCGGGATAAATGTATTAATCCAGGGTATAAGCTATCTACATACCAAATTTCATCCAAATCGGGCCAGTCGTTTGAGCGTGAAGAAGTAACAAACACACACACTCACAAACTTTCGCTTTTATAATATTAGTGTGATTCATTATTTTATCTCTTTGATCGAATGTGTTATAGATGTGATAGAGGTCATACAAAGTTAATTTTCTAAGTGTCGCCTATCAACAGAGAAGAGCGTCTGTATACTTTTGAAAAATAAGTTATTACTAGCTGCGCCCCGCGGTGTTACCCGCGGTTTATGAGATACACTAAAACGTGTATTATTTAATCGGTGAGAAAAGTATTCACAAAAAAATTGCTCATCCCACGGGAACACTACATTTTTTTCAGGATGTAAAGTAGCCTATGTGTGCTATGTGTTTATCCAGAGTGTCAGCTACTTCCACACCAAATTTCATCAAAATCGGTCGGGCGTTTGAGTTTGAAAGAGTAGCAAATATATTTGAATTTCTTGCTCATCCCACAGGAGCACTACATTTTTTCGGGATAAAAAGTAGCCTATGTGTTAATCCAGGGTATAAGCTGTCTACATACCAAATTTCATCCAAATCGGTCTAGCCGTTTGAGCGTGAAGAAGTAACAAACATACACACACACACACACACACTCACAAACTCTCGCCTTTATAATATTAGTGTGATGTGATTATTCTTTTCTTAGATTTCCCTATTACTATAACTTAATGTTTTTTTATTTAAAATTAATTAATATTTTATCTGTATGCAATCTACACCTCTTTAAAACAATCTCATTAGTCGTAAAAACGTAAAATGAGGTAATGAAATACATTTAACTGAAATCCGCAATGCGAAAAATTATGGGTAGGGCTGCGAAGTGGGGCGGAATATTCTACCTGAAGGCTAAATTTTATTGCCCCGCGCTGTTTTCGAACAATTGCATTAATAGTGTATCAACGGAGCGCCTCGCCGGCTTCTTTACGGCTATGGAGTCGGGCGCCGGAATACAATTAAACTTTTAATATTTTAACACAGTGAAATCACAATTTGAACTGGAGCCGTGAACACAACTAGCATAATTAAATACATTAAATAAACTATATTTTCGTGCTCACTTGCTATTTGTTTCCTTGTATAATTCGCTAGTTTAATCCTGGTTTGCTGCCTTGTTCTTCTAGATGTTTTGATTTATGCCAATAAGTTTTGAAAAGATACACAACTGGTAGACCAAAGAACAAACACAAACTGTGAGCCGTGAAACCAGAATGTATGAGGCCTAAGCACAACTCTGCCGCGAATCCGCCTAACCGCATGATGTTTCGTTGATGTTCCGCAGATGTTAGGCTACTATAGTACAGGAACATCATGCGAGTCAGTTGAATTGAACTACTGCTGTTTCGCTGCTATGATTTCGCGGTGGAGGTTGCTAAGGGCTTCAAAGCTGCGTGTTTTTCCAAATAGGCATTTTCACGAAGAATACAACCAAACGCTGTTTTGTTCAACGAAATCTCCAAACGGCTGGTTGACACTTCCCGTGACCCAAGGGCTGGCTTTTACCTTGGCCAGCGGCTTAGCATTGCCATACAACGTGGCAATGCCGCTAGTCTCTTGGGTACTTTACCAGTCGACAGCGATGCGGAGGAATTTTTCGACGCCATATTTTAGTTTTTTAATAGTTTTAGTTATGTTAGTATATAATTTTGTTATTTTTAGGTTATGTTTACAGTTAAATGTAAATGATCTGTATACTATTTAATAAAAGTACCCTAAAACGCTGCGGTAACTAGCGCTACCAGAAGATAAAACTAAGAGCAAACGTTTGTCTATCTATCTATCTATCTATATAAATAAAAAGAGAAGTCCTGACTGACTGACTGACTGACTGAATGACTGACTGATTGACTGACTCATCAACGCCCAGCCCAAACCCTTGGACCTAGAAAGCTGAAATTTTGCACAGAAGTTGTCTTTATAATGTAGACAAGGAATAATAAGGAAGGAATTCCCGGTAGGACGGTCATGTGGGATATTTTCCGACATCCATGCAGGTGAAGCCGCTGGCAAAAGCTAGTCATACAATAAAATTAGCACAAGGAAAGACAATTTATCAAGAAACTTTATTTAGCCAACTACGATTGTCGCTGAAAATTGGCTCGTTGTACAAATATACAATTCTTATTATTTTTTTTTTGTGTTCCAAATAGCAGTTCCGTACAAAGAGCAAAATGACGTCTCAGCGGATGGGGTGGTTTACTGCGCCATTTCTCTGAGCCCGACTTGTTTCGACAGGAGTTCTTTGGCGGCGTCTTTAACACTCCCTCGAGGGTTCATTTATATATTCGCAACACGGAGCCGGCAATAAAACTGCGTTATCCTGGTCATTATTTAGTCATCGCCCGGCCTCCTCGCCTACTCTAGGAAAATAAAATGCATTCGAATGACTCTTGTATGTACGGTGCAATTTCATGCACCATCAAATGTACCGTGGGTCGTAACTTTGTTTATGATTTTTGTATTGAAAAAGTTTTATAAGAAGTCGTGAAAAAATATTTGGTAGTTTAAATATTATTTTTATATCTGCATAAAAAATGTTATGTTGGAGTCCTATGTCCAGCAGTGGACGTCTTTCGACTGAAATGATGATTATGATGATCTGCATAAAGCGCTTTTATAGATATTCATTCTCATATAGTACTAAAAACACTATTCAAATGAATCTTCAAATTTTCTTCTTAGATTGGTGTTGTTATTTGTATTGGTTTGGCTGCAGTGTACAAAATCCAGACTTACTCGTACATTATCGAGAATCGTTAGTTAGGAGACTGGTCACGGCCGGTTACGAGCAAGCCATTTTATGAGGCGGCTCTGGGCGTCGCCGCTAAATCTCCTTATTTATCCGGGAAAACATAAACCGAGGTCTCAGCAAAAATTAATTGGCTCCCACGCTCCTTCTGGCACATTAACTATTTCAGGGTTTATTGTTTTACGTGTTATTTTGTAGCTCATATTGATTTCTAGTGGGACAATATTATGTACTCCTGCTTGGATATTTAGAACAACTTCATTTTATACATTCTTGCACAGTACTGAAGTCTGAATTATTCAAGACCTGGCACTGTGTGTCGTATAGATAATCTTCAGAGCATGTGTTATCCAGACTACTTTACTTTTTATTTTTATGACGGGACCAAATTTGGCGTGTTGCTGAAACGACGGATCATAACCGTTGGACACAGCAACTGTTTGCAATCCTATCCGTAAACCAGGCGTTGTTTTGTTCACAGACAGTTTGAGGTTAGAGTGAATAACAACTTTAGAGCTTTGGGTTAAGGAATGTTTTCGTGTTTGTATTGTCATTGTTGTGGTTGCATCCATTGGGACCTCTCCTTACTCACGCGTGGCGATTTTATTTTAGTCGCTATAAAAAGAGCTTGCTTTCACCTGGCACTTCTTAAAGCGCAGCTTGTGGTACGAGCGACACACTTCGTTAAGACTTCAGTATTTGTTGCGTTATAAAACTTTGTAGTTTTTTTATTCGACTTTTTTCGCCAGACAGAAAAACAAATTTCGCAATGTTTGAAAGTAGCCTTCAATCCCGACAAAAGAAAAGGAATGTTTTAAAAATAAAACGAAGAATATTTGTTTAGTTATCCAATTAAAATTTGTGCTTACACGACACGTTTCATATGGGATGGAACGCGACAATGAGCCTGGAGTAAAGATTGCACATGCGGCCACTCGGTGCGTTGCCAACTACAACAGATGAGGTTGGAGGAACTCCAGAACTATGCACCTGACTACTGATGCAGACGTCAACAGCTCTATATTTAATCCAAACATTTAGTATCCATGTTATCGGAAATATTTTATTGATATTTTGCTCAGTTCGTTCGCAGAGTCCTTTAATATTGGATCTACGAAAGTATGAAGGTACGGGCCTTTATTTGCTTAGAAAAAAGTGTTCTCTCTAGCCAAATTTCACCGAGCCGAGGTTAAGGTACATATTTTTATGTATTCGGCCGTAAACTTGGAGTATAGTTTTATGGATATGTTTTTCAAAGTGCGACGAGTTTTAAGAGGGATTTCTTTTTTCGGGAACAAGGCTGTCGGTCGTATCATAAAGCCTTTTTGTATTGGCAAATTACGTGGGCGTGTCCAGTTAGTCAGGTGTCGTTGTTTAGACACCATATCACAGGCTGCAGTGATCCATTGCGATGGCCGCGTAATCCCGGCTAGAGGCTTTGTCTCACGTCCAGCTTACTTTTATTACCGTGCCTGCATCGCGAAATAAAACAAAATTGGCGGGAATTTATGGGCCACAGCCCCAGCATGATGGCTAGTGGGGTGGAAAGTTTTCAATTTGAAACGAATAACTTGTTTGTCTCGTGTAATAAGGAGGGTTTTGCAGCGGGTATTATGGGGCTGCAATGGCTGTCGCGGGCTTCCTTAAAACTACTTTCTTGGTTTTATTACCGAAGTGCTGTGGGTGGGTGTAACTCTTGAAGGTGTGTGTTTGTATAGTGGTTACAATGTTCGCCATAAAACTACACCTACTGGCAATAAGCTGATCGGAATTTGGGTGGAGTAGTTACTTACTAGTGGAGTATTTCAGATAGAACATGCAGGGATTTAAGAACGCAATATTAGTGAAGGTTTCATAGTTCTATAATCTACCATAATAATGAATGAAAATTTTTGCCACGAATTATAAAGGGAACGAAATTCGAAACACTTTCGGCCATAATTTAGAAGCAAATTCTTGCAACCGAAGCTCAAATACAATTCATTTTAAATGATCCCCATACATCCAGTAACAAGCACGCTTCGTTATCACCAACGAGCGCTGCACGTACCTACACACGGCTACACATCAAGCTATACATTTCCAGTTTATACTGACCTCTCATTGTGAGGAAATCCTATACAATGCGAGATCAGCTTATACTGGAAATGTATAGCTTGATCTGTAGCCGTGCGTACAATGACATTGTGGCGCCTCCCGCCACTCCCGCGACGTTTACCGACCATAACGTTTCTTCTGCCAGCAAATTGAATGTTAGAAGAAGAAGGCACGCTACCTGCCCCTAACTGAATAAGTTATGAGCTCTGAGCTATTGGTAATGAAACTTGAATGACCTCAGGCGTGGAAACCGCATGTAGAATAGAATTTCCGTGTTTATACGACTACGCCAACTGTTTATTCTGTTGCGTTAAGTGCCACTTCCGAATATACCATTTTACACGAGCCAAAGATAAATTGTTTCGGTTTGAAAATCAAACATTCCAAAATATGAGAGGCTAACTTTTGTTCCACGAATAAATCTGACAACTTTTATTCGGGATTTATCGATTATTTTGTTTGTCCTGCTAATTTTGTTTTTCTTTGTTTAGTCTTTATGCTTTTCCCAAATGGTTTTAGTTTTAAAATAGAGTTTAGTTTTGATTCTGATAGAGATTCATCAAGCCTGTGCCAAAGATCTAATTTTACGTTTACTACTTCAATGAGTGTACTTTTGCAACTCAGATGTGACGTTATCATGACACTAAACACAAGGTTTTATTATTGTCTACTTCATTGAACTTAACTCGACTGAAGATAGGTACTTCAAAGTGGTGCGAATGAACCATTATATAAACTCAAAGTCTAGATTCTGAGAACTTCCCCAAAAGTGACAGTGAGTTGTATGAATAAATTTTTCTGCGACATTTAACACGGAACGTAAATCCAACGCGAGGTTCCGTGGAAGGTTTTTCTAGGAACAATAGGATTGGGTAAACAAACCAAACTGAATAAATTTCTCAGAGAAGCAACTCTCACCTAAAGTTTGTGAAGAATGCCAGTTACTCAGTTAGTCTCGATCCTAGCCAGCCAGTAGAACTTTCTATTTTTCGATTGCTCGTGTTACTGAATTGGCAAATGTAGTTTTGCTAGTAGTTCACGCTGTCGCCGCTTCACAACTGAATTTCATTGCTAACTTACTTTGCATTGTGTTGTTGTAAGTATGCGTTGGTCACAATTCAATATATTACACACTCTATGCAGGTCTTCTCTTGGGAAAGCTTTTATAAAATTCTGCCAAGTAGAAAATTTGTTATTTTTAAACGTAAATAGAATAAATAATGACGATTCTTTAGTTATTTTTAGTAAGATCTGCAAAGTTGGGCAGTATTCCGAATTTTTACAACAATTGTTCTTAGCTCTTTGAATAGAAATACTTTTCAAAATAATATTAGTACGTTGTGGAATGTATACGTACGAGTATGTGGCCGCCATTGCCCGGTCCGTTAGCATACTCATAATCGTATGACCAATATTTTCAAGGTGCGTTTATAATAGTGTTATTTTCAAGTTGGCCTGAATTCTTTAGAGGCCAAAGCAAGCATAAAAATCAGATTTATGGCAGTCAAACAATAAAATGGTCACAGTTAACAGCCTAACTGCATTATAACTAGTTCAGAGCATTTCAAGGCTGTGTTCGAATAATTTAGTTAATTTATTTAGAATTTGCTGTGTTGGCTACGTTTAGAACAACTGTAGTAATAATGTATCTTGTAGAAACGGGCCGTTCTTGCGGGGGTTGTCGAGACAATGTTCTTGCGTCATTAGTAACGTCTCAGGCGGCGATTATCAAAGCAATCAGCCGTTCTGCAAACTGTTACCATCCGAATGGCTGGCGATAGGGCTAGCGGTCTGTGTCGATGTTTTTTTTTTCAATCTTCTTTCGTATCGATATCGAGCCGTGCTGCGATACTGGAATTGGAATTGAATTGATATTAGTGTTTTCTGAAAACGAATTAAAATGTTATTGTTTTTTGGAATGATGTGAGAAAACATTCGTAACAAATCAATCTGTTTTCGAGCACGTAATAAAATTTTAGTAGAGCGTTGATTTTGCATTGTAAATATCTCTAGAGGAAACAAGTTCGTTTCAAAAACATAATGTTTACAAAAAGATTTTCCGCGAACTATTTTCCATGGTATCGATAGTTTTGTAATTCTCTTATAAACATCACTAAGGCAATTGACGAGTGTTTGCTCGAGTTTGAGCGGCTGCGGCTCTGGGCGGGCGGAAGTGGTCGAGGGCTGTTCCTAGTTTAACTGTTGCGTCACTTGATTGTCGCCGCCGACCGGCGCCAAGTACTCTCACTGAATTTAGCCTCACAATTCACAACCCGTTTATATTTATTATTTTAATACAGAACTTATATTTTTTAATTGTACAAACAACACTAATAAAAGTTAAAATACCATCGAGCCCGTCAGCTGGAGACAAAATGAATTGTGAAATTCTACTTTTTCATTGTATTTTTTCATGACGAATCCAAAGCCGATCTGTCTGTTGATTTAAAGACCCGAGCTCTTGTAATTTAATACCGATATCGAATTACAGGCAATCGACTTAACATCTCGCATTTACATACTAAATAAAAGAAGGTAGATATTAGAAGATTAGGGAGTTAAGTGGTGAAAATCGGGACAGTAAAAGTGATTTACATTTAACTGAGAGCGAGGAATATATACTTCGAATTACTAAAGCAATTCGGTGCTTAATTCGTAGGCCAGCCAAGAAAGATGGGCGGCCAACGCTCCCGGCGCTCCCGGCGCTCCCGGCACCCGACTTTAATTACAACGCAGGTTTATTCACTCTAATTTCGGGAATTTTGCATTCCCCGCGCGAACCACGGAAGGGTCAGAGTAAAAGAAAATGACATTCGTTATTCTATTACGTTAGGCAAAGGAGCAAAGAAGAGCTCTATAGGCACTGGTAATTACTTTTGTGTAGGTATTATATCAACAGGATCTGTTTTGGTAATAGTAATCTGTAGCGGGAGCGGGTCCGGCCATTGTGTCGCGGATAGTCCCTCCCCGCCACGCCGCGCCATGCGGAACGAGAAGATTGCTCCTTTTTGTTGTTACTCATGCCTCTCTGCAATCAGATAAAGGTTTCCACGATTTACGTAGTACGTAGTTTTGTGACTTGGTGAGGTATTGTCGTATTTTTGTTTGATGTTTTTGGAGTAAATTAAACAACGTTGTGCTCAGTGAATTAACCTTAACCTACTTAGGGAAATGTTCGTTTTTAAGACTGAAAATGTATTTGCCTTAAAACTTTTGTTCATCAATTCGTACAAGACATAATTATTGTAAGTTTTAATGGTTGTTCGTAGAGCAAGTTTGAGTCGTATGTAGGTCAAGAGCTGTGTAGTGTGCGCGTGCGCTTGTGGCCGGGCGCCTGTGGGGCGGTGCGTCGGCCGAGCTGCTCAAACGGGCGAAGTTTTCTCCTCTCGGTCGTTACGAGGCGCGAATTGCCCGCGTTACAATTACTGCGCGGCCCGCCATATTTATGCCAGCGGTAACCAAATTGCCCGATATTATTCCATCCCATTGAGTGCGAAAAGCGCAAATTAAACCGATTTTATATTGGACGATTTTCCTCCAGAGCGGGGGCGAGATATGTTCGTTGTTAGATAAGAAGCCGAGAAGATTGCGTTATGAAATAAGAAAGGAATTGCAAGGTATAAAGAGTTGCTTTCGAATAAATATCTGCCGCGGTGCTTGGTGCGTTTTTGATTACGATTTATTCTGTTAACGGTAGGGGTTTGTTAATAAGCAATATCTAAAGCTGTTTATTAAACGTGCAATGGTTTCGTGTTTAGACACCAATAAACATGGGTTTCAAGGAATTTTGGGCTCACGAATATTTATCCCATAGCCCACTGTGTGTGGCATTCTGCTGGTAGCACCAGTACCTACAAATATTTATTTTTGGCAGGAAAAAAATTTTTTTGTGCCTTTATTTTAAATAGGTAAAAACCTTAAATACAGCCATGTACCACCACAGGTGAAGAACAGTGGAGTGTGGTAGAACAGGTTTTTATTTTAACAGTGTTATAAAAAATCATTATATTTTTAAAAGTTTAACACCCTTGTTGTTGTAAGTATGGCTAAGACCGACATTTGATTATGTTTTAAATAAAAGTATCGTCGGCTTGTACGAACTGGCTCCGGCCGTCAAATAAACCGCGAAACACTAGTAAAATTTTACAACTGAGTTGCTCGCCGCTTCTCGCATAAGCGAAGTGTTAGAAGAAAATGGAAAAGCAACCGAAAGATATATCTCTGAGGGGCCCAGATATTTGGGAAACTATATAGCCTAATGAAAGCGAACGAGGGCGGCCGGGCGCTAACAACTAATTGGCTATTCCGAAAACTCATTTGAACACAAAATGGATTCTGTATTTAAATTTCAGCATTCCGTAAAACAACGGCGAAAGTTAAATGCATAAGGCATTTTGGTTTCCATGGATTTACTTGCCATTTATCGGTTGGATTACTTCGACTTTTCCGGTGTCGCTCCAACGCATGAACGACTATGTGGACGACCTAACGTTCATGTTTCTAGTGTATTTTTATTAAATGTTCTCACGAGATTCCACCTAGCCTGTACGTGGTTTGAGAACGACTCCTAACAATAGCTCTCTAATATTGAAAAATATCGCTTAATTCGAGCTCGAAATTGAGTTGGTCCGATGTCATCATTATTCAGCAGCACAGAGTAGGTACGTTCGAGCTGCTTCTGGGAAATCCAACGTCTGGCTCGGCTAATGACGGCTGCGCTCTGAATACTGAACGGCCAGCCTCCCACATGGACCACCTACCACTCTATAAACATCTATCTAACTCCAACAACTGTGCTCCAACTTATGACAAATACTGCCAATATTAGTCGTTCGAAGCGGAAGCACAACTAAAAGTTATTATAAATCAAATAGTTCACTTTCTCTGTCGGGTTAAATTGTGTTTTGTTTAAGTCGCTCGTTCCGCGTGCGTCTGCTTGGGTGGCTCGCGACATATTGTCTGAGAACTCCGCCGACGCCTCTCCAATAAATAAGCAGGTCACATATTGAAGGGGGCAAAGGGGGAATACAATTGTAACTTTCCTGCTCCGGCTTACGGGAAGGCAAAAGTTTAAAAAATATAAGTTTCCTTGCCCCTGGCTTGCGGGCACGCATGACAACGTTCGCACGTACGCGCCCGGCGAGCCTCGCGCGTCTCTTTAAATATGTTTTACTTACCTTTAAAGAAACAGAAAGTACCTAATTACATCTTCCGAAAAGGACTGAAAAATAATTTCCGAAACGTATTATCATTGGTATGCGGTAACCATCCCCGGTGGCCATCCCCCGTAACGTTAGTCGGAATAAGAATGAGAATCCATTAAAATATCCAAAGATTTAGTGCATGACAAGCAGCTACTCTTTCAGAAGTCCTTTCTCCACGAAAAAAATGAGCTTATATTTGGATGATCCTTTCAATAATTTAACGGGCGATGCGAACAAAAGCGGTTTGAAATCGAAGCTTATAAAAGGCCGATGTTAAGTGATCGATCAGGGGTAAAAGTTGTTAATCTTGTCTCGCGCCGCACAAGTTCCGCTCGGTAAGTTCTGAATATTACTTAAAGAGAGCGACACAACAAGCAATTAGTATGCAGCAGGGCCGCGTAACATTTTTTCACATTATGCTAAGTCCCGAAGAGAAACTGTAGGAAGTCCAAGGGGTGGAAGGGGGGCACTCCAGCGATTCCCAATAATTCATTAGAGAGACCGTCGTCACGGGGTACGAATTAAAATTAATGATTCGCGAGGACAGCAGCCGCCTTCGAAGGATCTCATTGTATTATCTAGTCACTTTTTATCTGCAGAGATAATTTAAACTTGCCTTCTAACAGGTGTCGCAACGACTTTTCTGTATTAGCGATTTTAAGAGGTTCATAAATTCTGAATCGGGGAGTTATTAGCATTTTTATGTAGGCGCTACTTTGGAAGCGTATCGTTACCTATGTATAACCAGGGAATTTATTAGATTAGTCAAACAGAATGTAGATTGTATTTTATTTGCATGATTTCTTTCACTAAAAAAATCATACAAAAGAAAACATAGCAAATCAACGTCTCAGTTGTTACTGTGAAAGCTCCCCACTAAAACATTCCCAGCGCGTATGAAATGTATACGTACTGTGACAAACATATGCAATTAGGTATCATCACTGCTTCGGTTCAATTTAGCTCTAATATCTTTTGATCCCGTGTTGGGATTTGCAACGACATTGTCGCGGGATGATTTGATGAGAGAATTCGGGCGACAAGACGCGACGCGACATACAAGTCGAGTTTCCAGTTTCACGTCACGCGCGCTTGGCTCAAATAAGGCTTACTACCCCTGCTGCCGCCGCGCCTGACGCCTGACGCCTAGTATAAAGTAGACTAGAATACCTAATGCATCTACGTGTTAAAACTATTCGGCTTTCTTCACCATGTTGCTGAGCAAACTTAGCTAACAACATTAATAAAAAGGTGACAACATTGATGTCTGAATTTCAATGACCAGCAACAAACTAGCAGATAAGAACTTAAGAAGGTTCAATTGGTACTTTCGCAACATTTTTGCCTTTTCACAGTAAAAGATTAACAAAGTCTCAATTGGATTTCCCCGGAAGCAAGGAGTGTTTCATGGAGCTTGTGGGCGAGGGGTTAGCGATCTGTTACTAATTGCGAACTATTATAGACTTACGTAGAACAAAATATGTTATTGCGGCGAAGTACATTAATAAGAACCGAACAAAGTTGTGCAATTTAGCTCATCTCGGGTCGGTACAATTAAGAGATCTATGGCTAGATTGGAAATAGAGATAACTGGCGTATGTTTCGTCGAAAAACACATTCATATTTTGTTGGATATTTTTTAGGATGCTGCAATATCGAAATCGACGGTTTAATCTAGTGTACGATAGTAGGTACCTATAGTCTGATATCACAACATAGCGAACGCTTCGTCAACGAGTTACGTATTTGTTCGGACATAATTTTTGTGAACGAAATATATTTACTTGAACAAAAAAAGGGATGATAACGTGACTTTCGGCTAATCGGCTGACATCTCAACTTTGTTGTTCTTATTGGTGGTATGTTCATAAGCCCGGGCGGCGGGTCGAGCGTCGGCCGAATCCTAAGCAGCGCCGAGAAGAGCAGCCCTAACAAATTGACGACAATATCTGTCGGCAGTTCGCTGTCACCCGACGCCGGTTATTAGTGTTGCCACACGAAGGAACGCCGCCTCGGCCTCGGCTTATGTACGTGTATTATTATTTATGTGCTCAGTATTACCTTCTTTTGAATTTATTGTAATATCTATTGTGGAAATGTGGACAGCGTGTGATAAATTGTGACTTTTATTAAACGTGCACGTCAATATTTTTTTAGATGGGGATTAAAATAAAATATATTGCAATAACTGAAAATCAAATACTGGCTTTTATTTTGTGCTATTGCCACCAGTATGAAGTGGTATTAAAATAAACAAAAGTTAAAAATGCCACATAAATACTTGTTGAAATGCCACTTGTCCAAACTGCATTTGCGGCAATTCCCGCGTACACGCGCGTGGGCCCGGGATGTCTGTTTTAATTGTCCGTCAGTCATTAGGCCTCGGTCTCACAAGCACGTACAACCAGCCCATATATCACGTTGATTACTCAAAGTGGAAATATCACATTTTTATTTCCTCGTGCCGGAGTAGATTAAGGTTGGGGCGAATTAGCTCACTGTTGGAACGTCGCATGAGTCGTCAAGAATGAAGTGTTTTGCTTTAATACAATTATGTATGGTAGGTATTACCTATTTGTTTATCAATATTTTGGAGATGATAAATATCAGGTCATTCTTTATTTGTCTATTCGTGGGATTTCTAAGGGTTTCACTTACATAGATGAGAAAAAAATAAAATAAATAAATAAATATGTTTGGACATATCACACAACGCCATCTAGCCCCAAGCTAAGCAACCTAATGCTTGTGTTATGGTAACGAGATGGCTGATAAACTACTTATATACATTTTTTTTTTGTAAATACATACATATTATAGATAGAACAACACCCAGACTCGGAACAAATACTTGTAGGTCGTACAAATATTTGTTCCGTGCGGGAATCGAACCCGCGACATGCTGCGCAGCAGTCAATCGCTCAACCACTGCGCCAACCGTGTCGTCTAAAAAGGATCTATTATTCTGAATCATTATATTTGCTGTCCCCAGATACGGTTAATAGAAACGTATATTTATTTATTTATTACTTGTGCATAAGCACAAGTAAAAACAATACTTTACAAAGGCGGACTTAATGCCTGAGGCATTTTCTACCAGTCAACTTTAGGTTGGTGCAGAGAAAAAATGGCAGGTGCAACATAAAGGATAGATAACACGAAAATAACTATAAAATATAAGAATATATACATAGATATTTTATACCTACGTAAATACATATAAATATATAAACGGAATAAACATTATAAGGAGAAATAACGATCGGTAAAGGAGAAACAACGATCAGTAGAGGAGAAAATGAAACCAGCAAATCAGCGCTGGGATGCTTCTGCCAACTTCTTATGTATACAGGGTGTCCAGTGCACGACATACTGCAGGGGGTGATAGTTTGGGTCAATACCTATCAAAACAACACAATATGCAAAATCTTACGGATTTACAGTTTTAGAAAATTTTCCGAAATATTGAAAAATCTCTACCTTGAAACAGATTTTTAAGCATCTCGTAATGAAAAATTCCTTTTCTAGTATTTTTTTACATCAAATTATTTGTGAATAGTTACTTTACTCATTGATAAGTCTGTTTTCTATCAAAAACAAGAATGTTTTCAAGAAATAGTACTTTTTGTTTAAATTTTCACAGAACAATTTTCTTATCGCTTAACTTTAACCTACAGTTGTGAAAAAAACATGTATGTGGCAGTTTTGTACAACAGACTTAAAAAATAGCTTGTTTAATGGTGATTTTGGAAAGATACAATACTAGTGCATTTTCATAAAAAAAATACGAAAACGAGATACTTCAATATTTCGGAAAATTTTGTAAAACTGTAAATCCGTAAGATTTTGCTGAACATATATTGTGTTGTTTTGATAGGTATTGACCCAAGCTATCAGTATGTCGTGCTATTTACTGGACACCCTGTATACTCACGTGTCATCACTTTAAAAGACAACCGATTGGTTGCCGTCCTGATGTTCAGAGGCAACGCGTTCCAAAGAAAGACCGCCTGGACAAAGAAAGAAGAGTGAATGAAACCAGAGCGGTGAGAAGGACATCGTAGAAGACGATTATTGGAGGACCGAGGGTTTTTACTATGGGCAGAGCAGAAGTATTGAATAAGGGAAGTCAGATAAGAAGGAGAAGTGGGTTTGTCGAGAATAGAAAACAACATAGACATAGCCCTCAGCTCTCTGCGCTGCCGAATGGGTAACCGTTTTAACAGCAATCGGTGCGCTGGATACATGGTATATATGTTTTCACATAAAGCTGAGCGTCCACTAGTCCGCACCGGGCGCAACGCACGGTCGGCACGAAACGGATTTTGGTTTGTTTGTATGAAAAAATGAAAATGCGGGCAGTACCGGTAGTGGACGCAGTGCTATAAGAATTCATACAAAGCAAACCGAAATCCGTTGCGTGCCGTGCGTGCGTTGCGGCTGGGGCGGACTAATGGACGCTTATCTAGAATATTTGTAACCTAAACTGAACCCTAATTGCGTAACACATTATCAATCGGAGTTTGAATCATTTTGAAACAAATTGTTAATCCATTGCTTCATATGTTCGAAAAATTTGTCTGCTCGACAACGTAAATAACGCAATGAATGTTGTTGAACTGTCAAAATTAAACCAACTCCGATTGATAATGTGTTACGCAATTAGGGTGCAAATAGCCAAGAGGTTGCGTGCAACAACCCGGATAGAAGCTACTTCCATTTTTAAAAGATCTTTGATAGATCTCTAATACTTTATTAATAGCTACGAACCATCAGTATAATAAATGGCAATAGAATTTAAGGCTTTGAAAAAATATATACACTTCTGGACACATCTTTTGGCCCACCTTGTATTTTCAGTTTCGCTTGGTCCTAGCTAAAATTTTATATTAGGTCGAGCAAAAAGTTTTTATGCAGTTTTGAACCTGGCACATTCACAATTTCATTCAATAGTCTTTTTTTGAATTTCGAACACAGAATTTAAAGAAACAAAAGACAATTTGGAGCCTGTTTGTTGATATCAAACAATCGAATACTAAGAAAACTTGGTTTTATTGGTTTACTTGGATTTAATTCTTGAAAAAGTGATTGATATCTTTGGTTTTGCAACAAACATTACTTATTCTTAACATTAAGGTGAGGTTCTATCAATAATCTATGGATACTTCACCTGAAGTCGCATCCCAAGCTGTGGCACTTATTCAGGCCGGACACAGCCAAAGAAACGTGAGCGCTCAACTTAATTTAAGTCGATCTGCGGCCCGAAATGTTTATCGGAGGTACCTAGAGACTGGCGGCTTTGTTCGTCGCCAAGGAAGGCCACGATCTCGGGTCACAACTGAAAGGCAGGATCGATTCATCGTGACGACCAGCTTGAGAAATCGTCACCTTACCTCCATTGAGATACAAAACCAACTTCGCGACTTCCACGGAGTATCTGTGAGCGCTCGAACTGTTTGGAGAAGGTTAAAAGAACGCGATATGGTACCACACAAGCCAGCTAATGGCCCCAAACTAACGCGAGCCCACCGAACAGCGCGCCTTCATTTCGCACGCAGTCATTTAAATTGGACACAGCAAGATTGGAGCCGTGTACTCTTTTCTGATGAGTCTAAAATTGTGTTACATGGCAATGATGGAAGGAAGAAGGTCTACCGACGTATGGGAGAGCGTTTCGCACAATGCTGCTTTGAAGAGAGGGTTGCTAATGGCGATGGCTCATGGACTGTCTGGGGCGGTATATCCGCGAGCGGCAAAACTCAACTTGAGGTTGTTACAGGACCACGGCTGCCAACATTAAATGCTGAAAGGTACATTCGTGAGTGCTCAGAACCTCACGTGATACCATACGCGGACTATGTGGGCCCAAATTTCCTTTTTATGCATGATAATGCAAGAGCCCATCCGGCCGGCATCGTCAGGGAATATCTTCGGGATGTGAACATCACAGTTATGGACTGGCCAGCCAGAAGCGCAGACATGAACCCCATTGAGCACATGTGGGACGAGCTAAAAAGACGTGTTAGGGCTCGTCAGCCAGTTGCCCAGACGATGCAGGAGTTGAAAACTGCCATAGAAGAGGAATGGGAGATGATCCCTCAAAATTTCATAGAGCGGTTGATAAACTCTATGCCTAATCGTATGAGAGCTGTGGTAGATGCCCATGGAGGCAACACGCGTTATTAAATTAAACCTTTATTTGATAAAACATGTTTTTTATTCAAAAATCAATTGCCTTTAACAAGGCGCATATCCGACTTGTTAGGCGTAGCTCCATGTCGTATGGTATTCTGAATTCAAATTTAAAACAATACGATCGAAAAAGATGGTAAAATGTATCAGGTTTAAAACTGCATCAACAGTTTTTGTTCAATCTAGCAATCATATTTCGGTAGGGGCCATCGAATTCTAAACTCTAAGGTGGGCCAATAGATGTGTCCAGAAGTGTATGTGCGTGACTCGGCAGGCGCCGTGAGGTCGCCCCGCCATACAATTGTATAGTCCTAGAAAAGGCGACCAGATAAGTTTGAGCTTAGACTGTACACCAGTTTACCCCTCTCTACTGCTTATACGTAAGAAACAGAAGGGGAAAGGAGGGTCTTTTTAACTGGTGGGTGGATAAAGTGGCTAATATGAGCAGAGCACGCGTATGGAAATTACAGTGGAATCAATCACGAACCGCCCAAACATGCCCTATAGATAGCACAAACAATGCTTCACTTACCTAATGGTTTCCCATAAAGATTCCTATCTTTTATTCTTCTCAAACTCAATGTTATGTACTTTAGAAAAATCTACGATTTTCTCTGTCAGTTTGTTTTCCTGAAAACAATTTAAAACGAACAAATATTGATACATCTGTTTGTTTATTCATCCGAATTAATTTGACGATATAACAGTCAGAGCGTCGAGTAGGTGGGTACAATGGGAACAAATTAGTAAATAAAACGCTTCTATTGCTCACTTATTGTATAATATAACAAAAGAAAAGGAACAATTCACTTTATAGGCAAATTGATGTTTAATTTTTTAACTGAACAAAATGTGTTTACCCGTTTTATACACAACACACACCGTATTACTACAAAACTGTGTTTATCAGTTGTTTAGGATAAACAACTATCAGTTTGACGTAAGACTGACATTAGACTCGCGTTGAACAAGTGTCTAAGTTTTTGCGGTGAGACCCAATCATGTTTAGAATGAGTTAAAAGATAACAAGAGTGTTTCCGTATGTAGGAGTATGTAACCCATTTACATAGAGAACGCCTTAAGATACGTGACCGTAATGTTTTTCCTATGGTAATATGTAGTCATATTGAGCACACATAAAATCAGATAATAAAATACACATCAGAAAATTCAAAATCACTTACGTTTCAGGACGAAGCCGGCAGGCGGTGTCCTAGCATACCAATAAAAATGTAAATGCTACCAATAAAATTTTGCTTTTGAAGGTAGTCGCGACTTGGGCCGCGCCTTTGATGTGGTGTGTATGTTATAATCAGGATTGTTTGTCAGTGGGCACGCTACCCGTCCTCTGTCGACCTCGGACGAATCATAATAACAGAATTTCCCAGCGGGGAGAGCGATATCTGATAGGAATCATTGAATTATTTCTGAGAGTCGGTACGCTCTCCAGTCTCGACAATGTATTATTTTTTGTTATTTATCAATTTGCACGTAGCACTTATCTAATAAGATTTCTTCGTTCGCTTTATTGGAGTTCTCACTAATTGCTCGTTCTTCGTTCTTACTTTTTATAATTCACTCTACGGAGTGAGGGAGCTACGTATTGGCTTCATCCTCCCTTCCTCTTCTATTACTGCAGACGACTCTGATGAAATTTCACGACAAAAGTTGGATACAAACCTCTTCGGGTACAGTGTTATTGGTAAAGTAGGTATTTCGCACATCTGCGTACAATAAACTTATTCATAGAATAATATACTGTAGATGTTCAGGGGTGGAAGAATTTCAATATGTATAATATTATGCAGGTTGATTCTTTGAGCTCGGGTCGGACAAGGAGCATTTGAATAAACCGATATCGCGGGAGCCGAGCAAAATATTGTCCGCCAGAGGTCGCTGTGTTTAGCCGAACCCCGGAAAATATACAGTTTTGCCTCCGAGAGAGCCCCGTTATTAGATTCGAGATATACGAAGATGTTGCTACGTAAAATATTGAGAAACACATACATGGTGAGCCAGACGAACTAACATAATAAAACGTCATTTATTAACTAGATCACTTATACTGAATGCGGTACTTAGCTTATTGGAAAATAAATAAAATACACAACTATTTTTTAATTAGTACAAAAAAAAATGGGGCTCTATCCGTACCCGGTACTGATCATATTTGTGTAGACAAAAATAAAAAAAATGAAATCCTAAAATTGTTCACGAAAATTTGTCATAATTGGTAAATTCATAAATTTCATAATTGAATCAATAATTCATAACAATTACTACTAGAAAATACTATGCGTAGTGCTTTTCCATGATTAATTAATACTACTATGTAGCCTGTACAATATTTCCATAAACAAACGCTAATAACTTTGCTGTTTATGAATATTATTTATTGAGACTTCACATATATAATAACAAGACCTTCTCTAATAAGCCCTTTAAGTATTTGTACTAATTAAAAATTAGTGGTGTATTATAATATAATATTTTGTTAAATGAAATAATATTAGACTTACAAGACTTATCTCGACACCCTCGTTGGTCTAGTGGTCACAAGCGCTACTGCTGGACATGAGGTCCTGGGTTCGATTCCCAGGTCGGGCAAGGTCTTATTGTGTTTTTCCATCTGGGATTTCTGAGTAGCAGCCCTGAGTCTGAATTTGTGTCCGGTTGATGGCAATAGGCTCGCCCTCTATTACATGGGACTTAAATATAACTGGCAAAATGTGACATCATTCATTGATGATTCTTTCATTCATTCATTCATTCATTGATTTTTTTCTGTAAGTAGGTAACTAAATCTGTTTCAACATAAATCAACTATCAAACTATTAAATATGGCGTCAAAAAACTCCTCCGCATCGCTGTCGACAAGTAATGTACTCAAGAGACTGGCGACATTGCTACGTTGTATGGCAATGCTTAGCCTCTGGCCCAGGGTTGGCATAAAACAAACACGTTGTTTTAAAACACGTATTTTATACAATGTTTAAAAGTTTGAAATAAAACAATGTTTTTTATTATGTGTTTAAAATCACAGTTTAAAATATGTTTAATGCAATGTTTTAAACATTACCTAAGAAAAAACATGGATTTAAATTACTTTTTAATAGCAAATGAATGGAAATAAATGAAAAATTATAAGTGTGTAGGACTTGAAATAACTCGAAAAGAAATTAAAAACCAGCCAAGTGCGTGTCGGGCCACGCGCAGTAATAGGGTTCCGTAGTTGCACAATTAATTTAGAAATCATTAAATAAGAATGTTATGATTTTATTTTTGTATAGTTTTACATGGTTCATAAACTTATATTTACTACCTGTTTTACACATTTAACAACGTTTTAGGTAATTTTTAATGGAATTTGTACGAAATTTTTACTTTTCCAAGTACATTTTATTAGTTGGTTGACAATAGTCAAAACGCAAACGTGGTTGTCTCGGTAAACTTGAAAAGCCTATTTAGCTGTGATAGTTTTCCTTTTAACTTAGTACTACTACCATGAATTTTTTCACCCATACAAAACTAACCGTTTAGCTGGCGAGGGGGGGAGGGGACACACGCACACCCACAATATTTTTGAAAGACTCATCCAACAACACCCCATACCATGGGGTAGACGAGAAAAAAAACATCCCCATTTTACGTGTACCCTGAAAATTTTTTTTTTTCATGATTGTATTTTACAACTTTGTCGGCGTGATGAATATGTATATCCATGCCAAATTATAGCTTTCTAGTACTAAGAGTCTCTGAGCTAAGCTGCGGACGGACAGACAGACAGACAGACAGACGGACGGACATAGCGAAATTATAAGGGTTCCTTGTTGACTACGGAACCCTAAAAAGGTTAGATAGATAGTAGGTCCGACCTATTTATACACTTCGTTGCCGCGCCGGTCGAAATGAAGTAATTCCCCGCAACTATTTTGGGGATTCCCCTTAATTGAATACAGTCCGTCCTACCTATGTGTATCTATACTTCGTCGCCCGGTAATGTCCCGCTCTATCGCTTGACGAAAAGAGGTAATTCCCCTTATAAGAACGAACACCGGATTTCGCAATTGGGAACGTATTGCGTGTATGTAAATTGTAAGTGGTTCAGTATCTTTGTAATTTATCTACTTAGATTGATTACAAAAAAAAAATAGGTAGTAATGGGGACTGCCGACATAAGTGAAAACTTAAACGCGGTGTAGCGGTGACGCGGTGACGCGAACCCGTAAGATTTCCCCTACCAAAAATCGCTCAACGCGCCTAAAGAAGTTTTCACTTCTAAAAAGTAAGTATTTCTACAGATTAGGCAGGTACTCGTAGTTAGTACACACGGCTACACATCAAGCTATAAATTTCCAGTATAAGCTGACCTCTTATTTATGACGGAAACCATATACAATGCGAGATCAGCTTATATTGGAAATGTGTAGCTTGATATGTAGCCGTGTGTACTAACTAACTATAACTAGAATAGGTATTATTCTGATCGATTTTTGTACTTAGATGTTTCCTCAAGTTAATTTCAAAATAGTCTAGAAATTAATTATATTAATCCTGATCGATTTGTGTTGATAATTAATTTGATAAATCGCTCAAAAGAAAAAAAAAACTCTTTTTTAAAACATTTTGATTTTACTTATAAAATTTAAAAAAATAACTGGTTTTTTTTTCAACCATGCTCTGGCCAAGGTAAAAGCCAGCCCTTGGGTCACGGGAAATGTCTACCAGCCGTTTGGAGATTTCGTTGAACAAACCATGAGCACTCGGACCCCACGACCCGAGGGTTTCAACCCCAAATGGCTCGAAAAAAAAAACTGCCCAAGTGCGTGTCGGACCACGCACCATGTAGGGTTCCGTAGTTGAAAAGAATTTATCCCAAAAACAAACTGCATTTTTATGTTTGTAATCCCACAAAAAAAAAAAAAATGATAAAATTACAAATTAAGATTTTCGGACTTTTTCCTTTATTTGTGTTGTGAGACCTTCCTTCCTGCCACATTTCATGATTCTAGATCAACGGGAAGTACCCTATAGGTTTTGATTTACTTGCGACTATCAAAATATGTCGCATAAATTGGCGTATCTTTTTACTGCGCTGACTTAGAAGCTTGCTTTTTAGAGCTCCAAGGGACCATATACCTACACATTTGATAATAATCTCAACTTGATAACTCCAAGCGTTCCTGGAAAAAAGGTTTTGACAGACTGACAGACAGACAGACGGATAACGAAGTTATATAAGGGTTCCATTTTTTCCTTTTGAGGTACGGAACCCTAAAAATGGATGACGTTATCTTAGTCACAGTAATAAGTGAAGAAAATAAACATTTCAAATATGCGATAGTGATCGGGCATGATCGGGTGACGATCGAGTGCGTATAATCCGTGATCAGGGCTCGCTCAGCAGATGTATACGGCGATGAGTCTCGCCCTGCCATTACACGCTGTACTCGCACTTACATTAACGCTCTGCCAGATGAAAGATAAACATTTGACGTGAGGATGGGGCGAATCCGTATTCTCGTCACACGGACCGGGTTAATTCAATAGCTGATTGGATTTGGGGCACGCTGATCTGAAACCCCTTTTACAACTCACGACGTTTTCGACTCTCTGAATATTTATACACGACATTTTTTCAACTCCTTGGTTGAGTTAATTTTTTATTCGGAGGCTTTAAACCTTTTTTATGAGCGGTTGAAAGGTTGACTGTATTTTTATTTATTTTATTTTAATATAAAAATACTACGTTAATTTTATTTCAGTAATAGATAGAGGTTCATAAGAAAATAAGACAAGCACAATATAAACAAATTAAATACCTACACATATTTTTGTGACATTTTCGAAGTTGTATTAAAAAAAAACAGATAGAAAACATTTAAATAAACAGGGACTTACGAATAAAAAGACGAATTCATCATAAATAAATACTTGTAATAATAAAATTCATTTAGTTCAGGTAAATTTCACCCATATGACGAACAAAAATACAACAAAAATTATTATGAAAGTGATATTTGGAAATCAACTAATAGTTATTTAACGAGTCGAGTAGGCTTTGACAAGTGTCGCCAGCTACCTGCGTTGCGGCAGCGCATGGGCAAGCGCACTGAAAGAAAATCGGAAGTCAATGTTCTTTTTTATTTAAAGTGTAATGTAGCCAGTGTATTGTTTCTAAATAGAAGTTTATTAAGATACTTACCCTGTAGATATATTGTTTGTGCGTGTGAGTTTCATAAATAGTGTCAGCGTCAATAATATCGGGACGAACACACTGTTGAAATGATATAACCACGGGATATAACCAACTATGAAAATGAAATATTAACTCAATGACACAAGGAATGTTTCAGAATGAAGACAGTACACGACAACTGTCATTCTGACAAGAACTGAATTGTTGGGATCATTTTGAACAGTCTGTTCGTCCCGTTATTTTTGACTTTGACTGGTCGTTGCTTTGACTGTACATGTATGTGCAACCACCCTCCTTAACTTTGTGTGTAATCTTGTGGTTAATTCCCGAGGTTCTCGAGAAATGTCATCGTGTGATGCCATCTTCACCATGTAATTGTGTGATGCCTACGTATATCGAAAAAAAACATGCATTTTTCACGCGAAATGAAATCTATTTCTGCATTTCCACATAAAACAATGAAAATTCCGATTCTCAAATAAATCTTTCTACCAGTCGTGGGATGTAAACGGGGTGTAAGTACGGGCCGTCACTTCGCGCGCTTTTATATTCCATCTTGTGTTGACACTGCATTGTTCTGCGGGATACCCTATTTATCTGCTGATTTGTTTGCACCACGACGCGCCACGTCTCTGCGACGTACGGCCGACCGACGCTGGGGTAACTTTACTGTAATTGAGATGAGAAATGCGTGACTGTTGAATTGTGTTCATTTACAAATAAATTTGTTCGCGTTCGACGTGTTTGTGATTCTGATACGTCACCTATACGTACTCTGTAAGTAATATCGAAGATTTTTATGTTTATTAGATTGGGTATTGGGATTGGGTGTTGTTTCGTTTGTTCGTAGACAGCAAAAGACTTGAAAATCTATGTGAGAGGTGAAAATTATTTTTTAGCTTCCGTCATTAAATTATTAAAATTATCTAAAGTTCTGGCCTTTAAAGATTACTCACAATATTATTCAAAACAAAATGACTTTAGGCTGTTATACGGAAAAATAGCTGTGAAAGAAGATTACTTAAAAATAAAGCAAAAAAAAAAACACACTCTTTAAAATATCTTCGATCTACAGGCGTCTGTTGTCTTCAGATATATAAAAACTGATAGGTACCTATCACAATATCTTGTTATTTTTTATAGGTAATAAGTACATACGTAGCAGCCGTCTGTGTACGGCCAATTAGATTTTCTGTTATTATCTTGAAACTTCGGCTGATATCGCTGATAAACGATGTGCCGTTCGATTTAGAAGAGAAAACAAACTTGTTAAACTTTTTAGCGCATTAGCTGAATGCTTAATTTTCTGCACAAAGGGTTTGCACAGAAGTATATGAAGGACAAGTTGTAGGTACTGTAGAGGTTTGATGGTTTAATGAAGCATCGACAATATTATACTGGCTGACATTCAATCATTTAACCCGTCGCGCGCCAATTAGCAGACACAATTGAAGTTCTATTGTTATCTGTACACATGGTGTACAATCGACATTTTAAGAGTTAAATATGGAATGTATCCTAGAAATAATAGGATGACATATAAAATCTGGTGAGGGCTCCGAGTAGAACTAATTTAGTAGGAGTGTGAATTATAATTTATATGAAGCTTAAAATATAGAGGGCTTCAGCCCCATTTAAATAGAGTCCCTCTAGTTTTATTATTTATTTAGTAAATCTCCTACTGTGAGGTTCGAGCCCTCACAGTGCCTACCTAAATGATTATGATTAATTATATCGATTCTCTGAAAGTTCTTCTAAATCGGGATGCAGATACATTCCCAGGTTTAAAAGTTAATTTATAAAAAGAAAAAGCTCATGATATAATAAATCGTAGGTACACGAATACCTAGATTTCCAAATCCGTGAGAAAATCGAGGTGTGATAAATTCTCCCATTTTTTAAAAGGACAAAGGTGAAACGCCAAACACAAAATTGTGACCTAAGAAAATACACAAGGAAAGAAAAGCACATGTATTTTTCAATTCCAAGAGATACGTATATTCGTGAGTGACCTTGTGTATACGTACTGTGTAGGTACAAAATGTGGGGTGGTTTTACGATCGCTTTTCTCGTTTGTGCCGAGAAAGGTAAATTTTGGGAGAATCTATTGGACGTTTTGACTTATTGCACAATTGAAGAGTATTTTGTATTTCTTATATATTCCGAGGTGTGGAAGGAATACTAAGAAGTACTTGCCCTCGCTTGTATTCAGTCACTTAATAGCCGTTTTGAACTGACACTATAAGAGACAAATACTGTGATCCCGTTTCGTAAATATACATAAACTGAAAGGCTCAAGCAATTTTGTTCCTATAGAAAATCTAGGTGATGGCCCCCAATCTAATATGTATCTAATTAAGCCCACCTGGATTAGAGTAGGGTCGCTCCCTGATGTTAGCGTACGCAAACAACTATCTTTACCGAATACCTAATTTCATCGTTTGTTCAACAGGTTCCAATTAAATCCCTACTTACTTATAAAAATCAACTAATGAAACCAATCTAGTTCTAAAACTGTATTCATACACGGTCTAATCTGTGAAAATTTACGAGGAAAATATTTTTACTATGGCACAAATCTAATATCCTAAAATCCGTCCCTATTACTTCAAGATGTACCATAAAATACGCATATAGTCGCAGTATGACACATCTCAGCGGGAGGGGCGGCGCAGAAAGCTGTGCGGTGTAAAAAAATCCCCTAATCTAGTAAACAGGGGCTAAATGACTCACTTCACTGCGGGCGCCATGTATTCGGGGAAATTCGGGAAAATTCGGGGGACTTAATCTTTACGGGATAAAGTAAAAGGAGACATGACCCAGGTGCTAGTCACACCGCCACGCGCGTAAATTGTGGCCTCTTTGTCTTTTTGTAATGTTACCTCCAAGGGCCCGTCTGTTAATTATTAAATTGGAAGCCGTTTTAATTTTAATAATATTAATTTTATCAGTATATCTACTGGTTTCTTTTTTGGTAGGTATGTTTAGAAGAGGGCTGTCTATGGTCGTTCTAGAATTAATTTTGGATTGTTCGGAGTTTAATACCACAAGAGTACTTGCTGGAGAGTTCAGTGTTCGCGGAGTAAGTAGTAATAGGCACGTACTATGATAATCCAACATTTCTTCGCCCTAGTGCTTAAATACCTGATAGTATTAAAAACTTACCGGCTAATAAATTTGCAAAGTGTCTCAAAGTATGGTTGGGGGAAAAGAACTTCTACTCAGTAAATGACATATTTAATAAGAGATTGAACAATAAATTACACCATCTCTCGGACATTAATAGTATTTTTTTTCAATGTATTTAATAATATTATATAATCAATTTCTCAATTTTAGTTTTGCTGACTATAATAGTAACTAAGTACTTTTATCTTTAAACCCAAATGTTTGCATTTCGCATTATTATCACTAAGTGTTATGGATCTGTATATTTATTTATTTTAAGATTGAAATTTGTACCGACACTTATGGCGAATAAATTGATTTGATTTGATTTGATTAATGGCCAAGCAACCATTTTTTGGGATTTCTTTTTTTAATGCATAACTGTAGAAATAGTCTTTGTCTACAGTTATACATTAAAAAGTCATACAGTAATAATTAGCCATTATAATGTGTTACAGTAAGGTAAACTGTACTATAATATTGCAGATTAATTTCATTTCTGATGATAGCCAGGTTTGTAATCATTCTCACTAGAGATATTCCTACATGTGTAGGTAAGCTGAAGGCACATTTTCAAGTTAACCTTTGCCAGTAGATAGCTCACGTACGTTTTAACACCTGAGCTCCACCTGTCGACCTCCACCATAAACATTTGAGTCTCTAAGACAAGAAGCCGTTAAATACAAAGGAGGATAAATCTCGAAGCTAACATTTACAGCATTACCGGAACGGTTTTTCATGTTTAAAACACAGCATTAGGTGCGGGGCGGCCGGTCGGCGGCAGGCCAGTGTACTGCTACGTGCGGCGTAATCGCCGCGCGGACCTCTCTCAAACACGGAAAACCGTTCAGACACCCCCCGCACCTACCCCGGTACCCCCCAACCCACACCCACCACTTTTACGATGAATCTTCGTTTCTCCGCATCAAGAAGTAATTTTAGTGTTCCTTTGCCGATTCAATGATACCACTCGGCCTGATTGGTTAAGCCCCTCTTTGATTTAATTTCGGGTTAAGTTGCCTTGTGGTCGGACCCTGTGGGATTTGGATACGTTTAGTGCGGAACATACGGATATTTGTATCGGTCTGTTATACTGGTTTAACGGCTTTACGACTCAGTTTTGAGAGGGCATTGAGTTGATCAAGTTAGGTGAACAGAGGCGGATTTGCAGTGTTGGCCGCCCTAGGCCCCAGGCCATGTAGTAAAAATAGGTACCAGCCCCCCCTTTCTCAGCACCCATCTTATAGACTGCATAATGAATTTACTGTATTGCCAGCTTTTATCGAAATCGAGTTACTGATTTTTTATTCGCGATTTTAGCTTTGGTTCCATAGTAAAAGTTGTTCATAATGATGAGTACAGTGACCCCTTAAGAGGATATTGGTCAATAACCAGTAACCCTGTATATACGAGTGATTTAGGAAGATTATTGTTATACGATGCGGTGCAGTGCGGCCCGCCATAATGTGCGCGAGTCTTTAGAATATTTAGGTACTTTCAATTATTTCTTGTTACATCAGTTTTTTGTCAGATTGGCCGCCCTAGGCCCGGGCCTAATGTGCCTTAGGGCAAATCCGCCTCTGCAGGTGAAGTTAGTTTTCCAGCTTGGTCACGTAGTTTAACATTATCTAAATCACTAACTTACGTATACAGGGTGTCCAGTAAATAGCACGACATACTGCAGGAGGTGATAGCTTGGGTCAATACCTACCAAAACAACACAATATATGTTCAGCAAAATCTTACGGATTTACAGTTTTACAAAATTTTCCGAAATATCGAAAAATCTCTACCTTGAAACAGATTTTTAAGCATCTCGTAATGAAAAATTTCTCTTCTATTATTTTTTTTACATCAAATTATTCGTGACTTTACTCATTGATAAGTCTTTTTTCTATCAAAAACAAGAATGTTTTCAAGAAATAGTATTTTTTGTTTAAATTTTCACATAACGATTTTCTTTTCGCATAACTTTAACCTACAGAGGTGAAAAAAAATCCATAAGATTTTGCTGAACATATATTGTGTTTTTTTGATAGGTATTGACCCAAGCTATCACCTCCAGCAGTATGTCGTGCTATTTACTGGACACCCTGTAGATGAATCCATAGATTTTTCATGTTCATGCTTTTTTCCTTTGTCTATGGAACTATTACTAAACTTTTGTAACCTACTCGAACGTAGGTGTAGCTACGTTTCATGTCAAACGTCAGGAGATTTAAAAATGGAACTGGAAAAGGTCAGCGAAACGATTTTGTTTATTCCGTTTTATTTTAAAACCTTAAACTCCATTAGCAGGCACTCTGTCTGTGTTATAGAGATATAATACGAGAATCCATTGAGAATAATATCTCTATTAGCTCTTCCTGAAATTATTAAAGCTTTTTTTGCAGGTAGGTAATGAATGTAGATATTCCTTTATTCGTATTGAATTAAATTATCTTGATAAATATAAAAATTAATTCCTATTTCACTTGGTCACGCCATAACTTGAGAACGACTTTACCGATTTCATTCATCTTTTTTTTAAAGTTTTCTTATACTTTGTAGAAGGTTCTTATGGAAAGAAAAATTGCGCAGAAAATTAGGAAATTTCAGAAAACTTAACGACTATTTTAACTTCGCGCGCTTACATTAGTATATTCATAGCTAAGACAGGACAACGTCTATCGGGTCAGCAAGTACCTATAATTATAAAATCAAAGAAGCCGCACGGCTCGATCGAAGGTTAAGCTACGCTTGCCGAGGTCGGTCCGTGGACGGGTGACCATTGTACAGTCAGCAACAAAAGTCGATAAACACTTGCAGTTTTTTAATCTTAATTATTAAGCGAAATACACTTCTGGACACATCTATTGGCCCACCTTAGAGTTTAGGTTTCGATGGCCCCTACCGAAATATGATTGCTAGATTGAACAAAAACTGTTGATGCAGTTTTAAACCTGATACATTTTACCATCTTTTTCGATCGTATTGTTTTAAATTTGAATTCAGAATACCATACGACATGGAGCTAAGCCTAACAAGTCGGATATGCGCCTTGTTAAAGGCAATTGATTTTTGAATAAAAAACATGTTTTATCAAATAAAGGTTTAATTTAATAACGCGTGTTGCCTCCATGGGCATCTACCACAGCTCTCATACGATTAGGCATAGAGTTTATCAACCGCTCTATGAAATTTTGAGGGATCATCTCCCATTCCTCTTCTATGGCAGTTTTCAACTCCTGCATCGTCTGGGCAACTGGCTGACGAGCCCTAACACGTCTTTTTAGCTCGTCCCACATGTGCTCAATGGGGTTCATGTCTGGGCTTCTGGCTGGCCAGTCCATAACTGTGATGTTCACATCCCGAAGATATTCCCTGACGATGCCGGCCGCATGGGCTCTTGCATTATCATGCATAAAAAGGAAATTTGGGCCCACATAGTCCGCGTATGGTATCACGTGAGGTTCTAAGCACTCACGAATGTACCTTTCAGCATTTAATGTTGGCAGCCGTGGACCTGTAACAACCTCAAGTTGAGTTTTGCCGCTCGCGGATATACCGCCCCAGACAGTCCATGAGCCACCGCCATAAGCAACCCTCTCTTCAAAGCAGCATTGTGCGAAACGCTCTCCCTTACGTCGGTAGACCTTCTTCCTTCCATCATTGCCATGTAACACAATTTTAGACTCATCAGAAAAGAGTACACGGCTCCAATCTTGCTGTGTCCAATTTAAATGACTGCGTGCGAAATGAAGGCGCGCTGTTCGGTGGGCTCGCGTTAGTTTGGGGCCATTAGCTGGCTTGTGTGGTACCATATCGCGTTCTTTTAACCTTCTCCGAACAGTTCGAGCGCTCACAGATACTCCGTGGAAGTCGCGAAGTTGGTTTTGTATCTCAATGGAGGTAAGGTGACGATTTCTCAAGCTGGTCGTCACGATGAATCGATCCTGCCTTTCAGTTGTGACCCGAGATCGTGGCCTTCCTTGGCGACGAACAAAGCCGCCAGTCTCTAGGTACCTCCGATAAACATTTCGGACCGCAGATCGACTTAAATTAAGTTGAGCACTCACGTTTCTTTGGCTGTGTCTGGCCTGAATAAGTGCCACAGCTTGGGCGGCGACTTCAGGTGAAGTATCCATAGATTATTGATAGAACCTCACCTTAATGTTAAGAATAAGTAATGTTTGTTGCAAAACCAAAGATATCAATCACTTTTTCAAGAATTAAATCCAAGTAAACCAATAAAACCAAGTTTTCTTAGTATTCGATTGTTTGATATCAACAAACAGGCTCCAAATTGTCTTTTGTTTCTTTAAATTCTGTGTTCGAAATTCAAAAAAAGACTACTGAATGAAATTGTGAATGTGCCAGGTTCAAAACTGCATAAAAACTTTTTGCTCGACCTAATATAAAATTTTAGCTAGGACCAAACGAAACTGAAAATACAAGGTGGGCCAAAAGATGTGTCCAGAAGTGTATTTAATTCAAATCGGAACAGAAACACAAAAACAAAACAAACAAATTTTAAAAACACTTTTAACAGTTAAGCGAAAAAAAGCAGTTTATCGAATCACTTTGTGTTAATTTAGATGATGTCAAAAAGTAGCAGTGTTAACCGACTTCTGTTGCTGACCGTACATAAATATCGATACCTCCCCGTGTCTCGGAGAGCACGTTAAACCGTTAGTCCCGGCTGTCATTTACTAAAGGGTATCGTGTTACCTAGTCACTGGGATGTGGAAGTTAGAAGGCAATTGCTTCATGTATTCAGTTGCATCCGGTTAGACTGAAAGCCGACCCCAACGCAGTTGGGAAAAGGCTATAGGCAGATTGAATAATAAAAGCCAAAGCTATTGTTGCAATATAGCCTCGTGTAACGTGTGACGTGACCCTTCACGTGTGTGGAACAGCTTCGCTTCGGCTTCGCCCGATGGTATGACGATAAAAAGTAGCCTATGTCCTTTTCCAAGTCATGCCTACCCGTGTGCCAAATTGCATCCAAATCTGTCCAGCCGTTTTAGCGTGAAAGCGTGACTAACAAACAAACAAAGTCACTTTCTCATTTATAATATTAGTTAGGTTTATTAGAATGCTGCGTAAATTCAGACACCAGTAACGTGGTTTACGCGTTCTTCTTCTAAGTATGCCTCTTTTTTTTTTATTAAAATATGAATTTAATACAGGAGTTAAAATACATAGGTATTCCCTTAAAGCTGTTATAATTCTTTTCAGAGTTCCGTACTTCAAAAGAAAAAACGGAACCCTTCTATGATCACTTTGCTTTGTTGTCCGTCTATCTGTCAGTCTGTCAATACTCTTTTTCTCAGGGACGCGTAAAGGTAATCAAGTTGAAATTAATATCAAAGGTCCCTTAGAGTTCTAAAAAATAAGCTATTATGTAAACGCAACAAAAAATACGGCCTTTTATGCGACATATTTTGATACTCGCAAGAAAATCAAAACCTATAGGCCACTTCCCGTTGTCCTAGAATCATGAAAGGCAAGAAGCAAGGTCTCACAGTACAAGTAAAGGAAGAAGTCCGAAAATTGTTAATTTGTAATTCTAATAAAAAAAATATTTTATGAGTCTGTTAGTCAGTCAAGACCTTATTCCTTAGGGACGCGTAAAGATATCAAGTTGAAATTAATATCAAATACCTAGGCCTATGGTCCCTTAGAGTTCTAAAAAAATCAAGATTTTAAGTCAACGCAATATAAAATACGGCCATTTAAGCGATATATTTTGATACTTGCAAGTAAATCAAAACCTATATGGTACTTCCCGTTGACCTAGAATAATTAAATTTGGCAAGAAGAAAGGTTTTACGGCACAAATAAAGAAAAAAGCCAGAAAATATTTAATTTGTAATTTTTATCACGTAAAACTTTTTTTTTTTGGAATTACAATGTTAAGTTTGTTTTTGGTATAAATTCTTTTCGACTACACGGAACCCTTCATTGTACGTGGTCAGTCACGCAATTGGCCGGCTTTTTTATGTCTTATTCATTAAATATTGCTCTTTATAGTTCCTATTCATTGTTGCCTCTTTGTATTATTTGTGTTTTAGAATATCTTGTTGTTGAAAATGCTTTAATAATTTTTTTTTTTTAATTTTACTCTTCAATTGTTTACTATTTAACCCGTGTTTTAATTTCAAATGTTTAATTTAATTTTAAGTTCATGTGTTCTTTAATTTAATATTGTTTAATTTTTCTTTGATTTAAATTTTATTATGTTTAACTACTTAAACTCATACAATTCTAAACTATGTTTAAAATGATGATGTATGCATGATGTGTTCTATAACTGAAGGAGCACAAATCTTCAAAGAACTTTGTATAATAATGCATGTAATGTGTATCCTTTGTTGGAGTTCCTTTCTGAATAAAATAAAATTAAATGAATGTCTATGGAGACTATTATGTCTTAACCAGGACCTATTTATAATTAATAATAAGGACGACAGGGGGGGGGGGGGGGTAGGTAATAGTGGATTGATGACAACAACACGTGTAACATTATAATGTTACACGTGTTGTCACCAATCCACTATAAGATATTATTTTGTTGACTCATGGCTACCCAAGTGTTTGGATAAGGTAAAACATAGGAACAAACATAGGTACTGGTGTCAGTGATTGATGTGTAACTAAGACATGACCGCCTGAAAGGGATGTGTTATCACAAAACAGAACATCGCACAGATCCCACAACATTTGTGGACAATGATGAGTTTTATTATGCATTTACTGTGGACAGTTTTATTGTGGACATTTACGAAACGCATGTGACTAAAAGAGTGATGAATATACATGTTGATGGATGGAGAGGCAGAGGAAGGCCAAAGAAGAGATGGATGGATTGTGTGAGGAATGATATGAAAGAGAAGGGAGTGAATGATAGCGTGACGGTTGACAGGGGAGAATGGAAGAAGAAAACGTGTTGCGCCGACCCCAAGTGATATGGGATAAGGGCAGGAAGATGATGATGAGTTTTATTATGAAAAAGGTTTTCATGTAACCACTCACGTGCAACTTCATAAAGATAACTTTGATAAAGGATCTTCTACAAAGATCTTACAAATAAAGCAATAATTATCTAAATGTAAGTGTATATCAACGCCTTAGAGTGAAAACCTCGGGAATGCATTTTTGCTCAAATTTATTTTATTGCGTTTCTAAGAAGAAAACCTCGCAACGCACATCCTGATCCGACTAATTCGTTCATTCGATATTCGTAGCGCCATATATGATTGATGACATTTTGTATTAATTAATAAAAAAAAAAAACATAAAAGACGCTGTACAAAAAATTTACAGCACGCAGTTTTTTCTTCCTCCTGAAAAGTTACTTCTTTTACACTTACGAGGTTTTCACTCTAAGGCGTCCATATAGGTAGAGAGACATGTGGAACAGGGTGTAAAGTTCACTCATCCTCCATAGAAAAGTGAGGATCCTCCGACCAGACGGGTGCTTTGTCTGATGGGCTACTGCCCGGCGGTTGATGTCGGGATGTTGTCTAAATGCCAATCGCGCGGTAAACTCTGCTTGCGCGATGCAGGATTTGTGTGACGTCAGGTTTTTGATGCGTAGTTCGCATGTGGCGTGGTAGTTACCTCCACATTTATTATAAATACCACCACTCCACTTTTAGATGTAGTACTGCCTAACCCGGAAGAACAGGCGCGTATGTTATTGGAATATGCAAGTAGGTACTGTTCTCATTGGCGGAAACCATTAAGTGCGTGTATCAAACTTATGTCTTACTAGCTGTTACCCGCGGCTTCGCCCGCGTGGATGTCAATACTTCCCTATTTGAAACGGATTTTGTTAACAATTTCACGGGTTTTAATTTTTTTGCGCGGAAACCTAATTATTTTTCTAAAATAAAATAGCCAATAGTTCCATTTAAACGGTGCACGTTTCTGGAACTTTCAACAGCAATAATCGCATGCCATAAAACACGTTTAATTGTAATTCAAGCCATTTAAGAATTGCATGCAAGTTCACGTGTGGTTTCCTACAATAATTCAATGCAAGTTTTGCCAATCAATAAAATCGCATGCCTCTTGCACCAAGGCAATAAAATTGCCAGGCGATTATTGCATGCAAGTTTTGCCTCGTTTAAACACAAAGTTGCATACTATTGTATTGATTCAAGTATTACCCGTTTATGTGCTACCAAACATTTCATTCAATTTTATTGAACGCCTTGTTTCGTTAGCTTATGTTTGAATAATAGAACATTTTCATGTCAGAATTGAATGGGATTTTATTGTATGTACGATTTTATTGTACATGCAATTTTATTATAAGTGCTGTTTACACCTATACTTACCAGTTTTGAAGGCAACTAATTGCCCGTATCGTGCAACAATATTGTACGTGTTGTTTAGACGGTGGCCATCAATTTTGTGTCTTTAATCGTTCCTTAATTCTTGTCTACATTATAAAGAAAGCTGAAATTTTGCACAGAGGTTCCCCTATAGCAAAATTTCAGCTTTCTAGGTGTAGGGGTTTGGGCTGGACGTTGATGAGTCAGTCTGTCGCTACAGGCAATAAACTTGCACCGTGTAAATGAACCTTAAGTTACTCCTTATAATATCAGCTATCTGAAAGTGGAAGACCAAAGAAACGATGGATGGATTGTGTGAAAGATGACATGGCTAGAAAGGGGGTGACCACCGAGATGACGAATAATAGAGAAGTATGGAAAAAAAGGACATGTTGCGCCGACCCCAAATAGATTGGGATAAGGGCAGGAGAATGATGATGACAGTGAAAGTCCCGTCAAAATCGGTCTAGCGGTTTCGGAGATTAGCCGGAACAAACAGACAGACAAAAATTTTTTAAAATTGTTGTAAGAGCTGTATATACTTTCAGTAATAAGCTGTTATTTTGACATTACAAACCGACTCTTCAATTTTATTTATTATAGATATTAGTAATCCAATCTGTGCGGCCGCCGGCCATTTGGCATGTGTACAATTAGTACAACAAAACTTTTCTAGTAACATTCTGTACAAAGCCTTGAAGACTTGCCAAAGTTACCCTATAAGAGGCTAACAGGCTTCATAAGGCTTCATAAAGCCTTGAGATATGCATGGGATGCCAACTGCCATTAGTTGACGAAGCTTTGAAGACCGGCTGTAAATGAGGTGCTGCAGCTGCGCTGGCCATCCTAATTCTTCTTAGCGTATCAATCGTAAAGTAAAAAAGGTCAGGAGGTGTCGTGGGTCACTCGCTTGGAAGTTCCTTTCGCTGTATGTTATGTATTAAAACAGAGCCGTCTAGTATGGTCTCAAGTTTTAAGACTCAATAGAACAAAAGCATCAAACATTCCTTTTTTATTGCTATGAGTTCGGGGAATAGGGATGATGACTAAAAATTTTTCTTTTGTCCGTCATGTATTAAAAAAAAAAAAGAAAAAGAAAAAAATCTCTCTGTCTCTCTTTCTTGTATAGAAATAATCTTGTATATTAGAAAATATTGGAGACGTATTTTTTCATTTTTTACAAAATCAAAAGATTACGGCGATACATTGTGTTAAAACATCGCGTGACGTCACGTGTAGCTAGATTTTATACGTACAAGTGACGTAGCGAGCCCCTACTTTAATGCGTGTTATATTAGGTCTTTACCTATGAAATTGCCGTTCTGCAGTACTGGCCATTTCAAATCAAAATAATTTTTGTTTGGCTAAGAATTCTAATTTCAAATTAATTTTATTTTAAAAACATGGATTTTTTTTCCAAAAGTAGTCATTTGTTTATTGATTAGTGTTACATTTTCATCGCATTTCAATCTTTTTCGTCATCATGGATACGTTAAAAAATCGAGTAATTATGGAATATGAGTACCGTCGTGGCAGCAACGCGGCACAAGCGGCACACAACATCAACAACGTTTACGGAGCTAACACTACAAACCAACGCACCACTTGTTATTAGTTTGCTCGCTTCCGTTCTGGAAATTTCGACCTGAAAAATGAACCTCGCGGTCGTCCGAAGACTTTGGTCGACAATGACGAATTAAAGGCGATTGTGGAAGCTGATGATACACAATCTACGGCTGAATTAGCAGCAGCTTTCGACGTTAGCGTCAAAACAATATTGGTCCATTTGCGTCAAATTGGCAAGGTAAAAAAGCTTGACAAAATGGGTGCCCCACGAACTCAATGATCGCCAGCGCGAAGTACGCGTCGAGACGTGCCTTGCACTGCTCAACAGACACAAATGAAGGAATTTTGAACCGCATTGTTACCTGCGATGAAAAATGGATTCTGTTTGATAACCGCAAGCGCTCAGCAAGTTGGTTCGATCCTGGTTCAGCACCTAAACAATGCCCTAAATGAAAACTTACCCCTAGAAAAGTGATGGTCACTGTTTGGTGGTCTAGCGCCGGTGTGACTCATCACAGCTTCTTACCAAACGGGGTGAGCATTACTTCAGATGTGTACTGTGAAGAACTGAACACAATGATGGAGAAGCTGGCACATCTCCAACCAGCATTGGTCAATCGCTCGTCTCCGCTGCTCCTGCACGACAACGCGCGACCTCATACTGCACAGCAGACGGTCTCCAAGTTGCAAGAACTGGGGTTGGAAGCTCTCCGTCATCCGCCCTACTCACCAGACCTTGCGCCTACAGACTACTACTTTTTCCAGAATTTGTATAACTTCTTGGCGGGAAAAAAATTCAATACCCGAGAGGCAGTACAAAATGCCTTTGAAGAATTTGTTGCCTCCCGTCCAGCTGATTTCTTTAAGAAGGGCATCAATAAACTGCCACTGCGTTGGCAAAGATGCATTGATTGCATGGGTGAATACTTCGATTAATACAAATAAAAAATGCATGAAAAAAATTCGTTTAAATTTTTTCATACAAAACGGCAATTTCATAGGTAACCTATTATGATAAAGCAAAAAATATGTGCCTAATATTTTTTTATTATCTGACTGACGAACTAAATAGAATTTCTTTTTTTTACCCTGGCAACATCCCTATTCATTTATTTATTTATTTATTTAATAAATAATAAATAAATAAATAAATCCCTATTCCAAGTAAGACGTCTACAACTTCGACTTACAACGTCTGCTTTTTGAAATTCGATTAATACAGTATAAATATGTCGGTAGTATATCAATCCTCAAGAAAATAGTATTGATTCTAGTTGAGATAATTTCGTATGGAGAAGAATAAGTAAGAATCTCCACCGTTACTCTTTTAAAAACTTTTACAATAGAGTAAGAAAGTTTATATAGCTACTCGTATGTTTGGCCCAAAATTTAGCTACGCGAACTTCGCTGCGGGTATCAACTGATTTTTTTTTACCTATATAAGGTAGGGGAATGAGTATTGACCCGAAGTCAGTAGTAGAACATGGTAATACTCAGTGTAGGACTTTAGTTTGAAAGAGGAGCGTCCTATCGTCACGCGAGTACGCGATCGTCGCGCTATTTTATATCTTCTGCCCGCGACTTGGTCCGCGTGAAATTTCTTGTTCCCCCGACCCACCCCGTCGCATCTCATCGCCTGCCAGCGTTATTACTTCTTTTTTGCTTAGATATTTCTGACTTTTTTTCTTTTTACTCGGCTTCGGTCCTAGCGTGATAGAAAAATAAAAGAATTTTTAAATCCGACTGGTAGTTCCACAGATTGTTGCGTTCATACACATAAAAACAAACAAACTCTTCAGCTTTATTACTAGTATAGATGACATAGTCGCGCGATCAATCAAGTCGCGTTTGTACGTCAAAATTCATACAAACAATCGCACAACTATTGCTTCTAGTTAGGACACGGGGTTCGACGCTAGGTCCTTGTTGGTCGTTTACCTAAAACTAATCAAGATTACCTACTCCATGGCAAGCACATTCGTTGTAAGGGTCTCCGTAACGATCAATTGAAATAGTCAATTTTTACGTGATTGATACAAGATGCTGATACTTGATACAAGATTGATCATTTCAGGGACCCCTTAGAACCTAGTTTTATTATCATTTTAAAAACGACATTTCATACTAACTTCACTATCAAATACCGAAATATTTTTGTACATTATTTATAACTTAAAGCGAGCATAATATTTCAGCCACGTTTGTGAGTTCAATTAGTTCATAAAAATACTTTGCAGTGATAAATGGATAGACGGAAGGTTGGGAGACAAAAGAAGATTAATATTCGTGGTGGTCGCTGTACCCTGTTCGTGTATACGTCCAGCATATTTGTCGTAACAAAATATATTACTACAAAACATAATTATATACATAAATATACAAATTTATTCACGTAATTTTTTTTGGACAGCCTCGTTGGTCTAGTGGTCACAAGCGCTACTGATGATCATGAGGTCCTGGGTTCGATTCCCGGATCGGGCAAGGTGTTATTGTGTTTTTCTATCTGAAATTTCTCAGTAGCAGCCAGGAGTCTGGATTTGTGTCCGATTGATGGCAATAGGCTCCCCCCATGTGTAGAGTCCGCTCCTATAAGACTCACTTTTGGGCACACTTAATACTTTTAGTATTTCACTCGCTTGCAACACAGACTGATCCAAGAAATAACGCGCTACGCCAGCAACCAACAAGAGTGGAGACCGGATGTAGCACGCCTCCTCGTTTGCTAAAACAGTATCATTAATTAACATCTTAAACACAAGCCAAAACAATTCTAAAATTCTTTTAAATATTCCATTTAACGGTACATACAATACAGGAATTAATTAATGCATAACTTTAAATGTATAATCAATGTTTAATAAAAACTTTTTTACAAAAAAATACAACCGACTTCCAAAAACAACACTACAAAGTGAAAAATAACTTTAATTTCGGAAGTCGGTGTCGGTGTTAAATGTGTTTTCGTTTTTTGCCACCGGCTTCCGAAAATAAAGTTATTTTTCACTTTGTAGTGTTGTTTTTGGAAGTCGGTTGTATTTTTTTGTAAAAAAGTTTTTATTTTTCACTTTTTAGTTCTCAATTCTCAATTCTTTATTGCATTCCATAATGTAAAACAGTTGGTAAGCTTAAAATTAATGACCCAATTATGGACCCTGTCGGGCACAGCATAAGTTGTGTACGAGTACCTACCTCACACAAATTCTAATACCACTATCTGCAAAACAAACTAGAACATCATCCATATAAAAGTGGGGAAAAAATACGTATTATTGAAGCTAACTCAAAAACTACCGAAGCAAAGTTAATCAATTTTATATGGGACCAACTGTGATGTACCCTCTCGAATAAAACAAAAAAAATCCAAATCGGTCCAGCCATCTTCGAGTAATCGGGGAAATGGTTCCGACGAATTGAGAACCTCCTTCTTTATGAAGTCGGTTAAAAATAAATAGATCTTAGCCAAAAGTAACGCCATCTAGTGGTATAAGATGGTATTCATATCCAACGTAAAGATTACTGTATCATATCAGCACAACAATAGCAGATTAGTAGGTACCCTTCATAAATCAATAGCATAAATTCTAACACATGTTAATGGGATTTAAACATAACTGGGGCCGTATTATGAACAATTAATGCCATCATTTTTCCAGTGCTAGAGAGAGACGGAGCTATACATGACCTATCACCATCCCTTTTTCGCAACGGAATCATAATGGCGTTAATACTTCATAATAAGGACCCTGGCGAAACGTACCTGGACCACACCTCCGCCCAACCCTTCGGGGAAGCAGGTGTGATGTTATGTTATAAGTAATTTTTTGTTGAGCTAATTGACTGATGGACTTTTGAAAAATTTGTGTCCACAAGTTCAAGTTTTCCCGAAGGGTTTTAGGCAGCTCAAAGTTAATAATAAAAACAATGTTTACAGTTTTTAAAGTTCCTACAAATATTTTCAGTGGTTTTCATTCATCTAAAAGTGGCAACTGCATTTACCGGAGACGGCATAACAGGCAAGGCAAGTAACTTATTGACTGGTTAATCTGTTCACCTCGTGAAAAAAAAATTAAAAAAAAAAATAAAAGAAAAAGTTCAAAGTTCTGAAAAGTTTTCAAGGTAGGGTAGTCTTCTTCTCTTCTGTTAGCATATGTATAAGGACATGAAAATTGTATGCTGATTGTGTGGAAACATGAAGATCAGTTTCCACCAAACGGAATAATCCTCGCGGATGCTCGAGCACTTTTTATTTATTTATTTTATTTTTATTTAACCATTTATGTACACACAAATAAACAGACAAACAGAAAGGAACAGAAAAATACGTACAAAGGTGATGCTTATTTCAAAAGAAATCTCTTCTAGCATACCTGCGATAGGACAAAGGATAAAAAGAGATGTAGACAACGTGTGTAAAAGAGTAGAAAAGAAAATAAAATACATAAAATCCAAAACAATTAACTCATTAAATAAAACATATAATAAATACTTAAATACATACATACTACTCAAATAAATACCACTAAAATAACTAACAACTACTTTTTAAATTTCGCTGAATAAGTAACAACTCTATCAATATTGACTTTAAGGCGAGTAGTGCTGTCAACTAGCGCCACCATTGAGAAAAAAATAATAAGTCTAGGTTTTGGCTGCTTAGGGTTCGAACCTAGGAGGTTTAGTGTTGATTTTTTTGATACAAAAATTCTACCTCAATCAATCTGCCTAGCCTTTTCCCAACTATATTGGGGTCGGCTTCCAGTCTAACCGGATACAGCTGAATACCAGTATTTTACGTGGAGCGACTGCCTATCTGACCTCCACAGCCCAGTAACTGGGTAATACGATACCCCATGGTAAGACTGGTTGTCAGACTTTCGGGCTTCTGACGACCCGTAACAACTGTCAAAGATCCACGAATGACAGCCGGGACCAACGGCTTAACGTGCTTTCCGAGGCACGGAGGAGTGTCAGTATGTAAAGATGGTTACCCATCCACGGATCGACCCCGGCAAGCGTAGCTTAACTTGATGGATCAACCCGTGCGTTGTTATTACTTAGCCACGAGCTCCTCTATTCCTACAAAAATTCTACCTCATCTAACTAAAAATGTGTGCATAGGAAATTTCAAAATGTTCCATATCTCCAGACTTATTGTTTTTTTCTCAATGGTAGCGCTAGTTGGCAGCACTACTCGCCTTAACTAAAGAATTCGACGCAGACATCAAGAGTTTGTCAATGACTAGCTGCGCCTCGCGGTTTCACCCGCGTAGACCGGGATAAAAAGTAGCCTATGTTTTAATCCAGGGTACAAGCCATGTATAAGCTATCTACATACCAAATTGCATCCAAATCGGTCCAGCCGTTTGCGCGTGATGAAGTAACAAACATACAAACACACACACACTCACAAACTTACGCCTTTATAATATTAGTGTGACTAGCTGCGCCTCGCGGTTCCACCCACGTAAACCGGGATAAAAAGTAGCCTATGTGTTAATCCAGGGTGTCGGCTACCTCCATACCAAATTTTATCAAAATTGGTCCAGCCGTTTGAGTGTGAAGAAGTAACAAACATACACACACACGCACACACACACACACTCAATACTCAATACTCAATACTTTATTGCATTCCACATGTATTCTTAGATGGTAAAGCTTATAGTTAGACCACATGGACCACTCACAAACTTTCGCCTTTATAATATTAGTGTGATGTGATGTGATAGTGTGATGTTTGCGTCGAATTAGTCAATATTGATATAGTTACTTATTAGTGAAATGTAAAAAGTGCTCCAGCATTCGCGAGGATTTTTCGTTTGGTGGAGTCTGACCCTGAGACATCGGCATCACAACAAAACTTCCATTACGAAAACAGCCCTCACTGCTACAACATAGAGGCGCTGTCAATGTCAAATTGTTACGTCTCATGTGCGATTGACTGTACTAGGAGGTACTGGTATCTACATGTGTGGGGCGCGTGACTGTACGCTTCGGCAGCATCGCGTCCACGGGGCCAGTCGTCATGAATACGTAATACAAGGGCAGGACGCGAATTCTTTCGTTTATTATTCAATCATTCGTTCGGCGCGAGTCGGCTTTAATTTCATGGCGGGTGGGCACGGGCCCCGAGCGTCGGCCAGGCCTCTTAGTGTGGAAACGATCCCGATACTATTGTTGGAATTATGCTATTAATTAGAACATCGTGGCAGATTGTCGGAATTTATAGGGCTGCCTCAACCGTTGGGAACTTGTCTTTTAACTTGTGCCGCGCTTAATTTTGGCTGGAGTTTTACGAGATTTTGGATTAGCAATTGTGTTTTAAATCTTTCTTTTCTTAACCCTTTTTGGGTACTTACTACAAGTTAAAGTCACTTCTATTAAAATCATCAATGCCACTACAGCTTTATACCCTGCAACAATTGCTCCATTTCACTTAAAAGTCCGGAAAACGGAATGTAATTTATCCTAAAATGCAAAGCGAGAGGAAGCACTTTCCTTACTTGTTTCTCCGTCACCGCCGAGTACTGTGAAAAAGACAATTCTTATTCTAAAAGGCGAAGCTGGTGAGGATGTGGAGGAGTGCGTGCCCGTTTTGATTGAAACCACCGGCGCCGCCCCTTCCGACGCCATCGCGACCGACGCCGAATTGAAAACGCAAATTTAGTGACACATCTATTAACGAAAATGTGAAGAAGGCACCACCAGAAAATAGGATCCACGAGGGAGAAAATTTTCCTACAATTGTAACGATATTTTATGCTGGCAACATTCTTATTTTAATAAACAGGTGTTGCAATTATAGGCGTGTAGGAATTTTCTACTTACATGACATTCATTAAGTATATTTTTGCTGCAAAATTGGGTTCTGGTTATTCTGTGTACGACAAACTGAATTTGTTCTCTGAAATATCTAAAATAATGTATGTTTACTTTTATATGAATGCATGCGTAAGGCACGATGGGGACGAGCGGGGTTGGCAGCAATCTTGAGAAATCATTTTTACGACTATCAAAGGGAGGATAACATTAAAATTCAGGAGACGGTCACGCGACCTTGTACTGCCATGTTCCTTCATGCCGCGCCGTGTAAGGGTCTGTAAAAATGCGTTCTTCTTTAAATAAAACATGTATGTGAATTGCAAACATATTCTGTGTGGGGTTACTTTAGGAAATCTTGTTTTTATTTTGTGTTTTGAACTTCTACATTTGTTTTTGGAAACTTAAGTCATTCCAACCCAATAAGCCACTTCCAATATGGGATATAATGTAATTTATATTACATCTCGAGATATAAATTAATATCGCTCACCGTATTTTTGAATGGAACCGTTTACACTAAGATGTAATTAATATAAGGTGTTAAAAAATTAAATCTAAAAACTTTAAGGAGTGATAGAGCACTCCTATAAATTTTTTCGCGATTTCAAAGTTGTTCCCTTAGTAAAAGCTATTCAGTTCGATGGTCTAAAGCACTCCTCAAAGATTTTAGAGTTAATTTTTTAACACCTTATATATTATTATATCTCAAAATATAAATATTTTTTTCTATATATATTATATCCAGTAATGGAAAGGCGGCTTTATAGGGCAGAATCATTGTATAGCACCTGAAGAGTGGAATCTATGCAAAAATAAAATCCAGACCCAACTTATGCTTACTTTTTAATTTTAGTCATAAAGAAATCCTTCACCTAGTACCTACCTAGCACCTGCTCCTGAATATATTTGCTATAATTTATTGAAAGTCTGCAGCCTGTCTCAGGCTCGCCTATGTAAGTAATGTGTCGCAACAACGCGTCTGGGCATTCGGACGGTCACATTCGCACACGATTCAAATAAAAAAGTCCGCCATCACTCAAGTATGCGTCGCCATTCACTCGCTTGCCTAGAAATTTACGCTCTCGACCCATTGTAATAATGTGGACATGCTAGATGAAAAATACTATAGTTATAGAGAATTTACTACATAGAGTCTAGACAGCTCTCGTGTTCACAGGAAATACGGCGACACAGGGCCGAGCTGATAAACTCTTAAGTGAATTATGTTTTACATGTGTTTCGTGTCGTATCCATCCAACATTGAACATGTCTCCGGGGCGCAAGGTTAGCGTGATGTGAGATCTACACGGTCCTCGCAAATGGACAGGAAAAAGACGCGGGAGGAATGCGTGGGTGCTTTTAATTTAATATCGACTGACAACGAATTGGAATCGAAAGTTTGCCAAGGACGTGCTCTGCCATTTAATCCGTACCGCCTGTTTGCCGCTTTAATATTTATTGCCTACCTACAGGACCCGGGATACTTATTTATAAATACGAGCTATTAAATTCCTAAGAAAAAACATGCATGAGGTGACTGCGTAAGGACAAAGGCGCGAGGGAATGCGTGAATATCTGGATAACGAATTAAATTCTTTAGCAATGTGAACTTATTTATGATTTTAGTTCCTACCTGGTCGACCGAGCTCTGCTCGGGTGAAATAGAGAAAACGAAATTTCCCAGGTATGAGACCTAGCCAGATCGATTTTTCGCCCCCGGAAATCCCTATAACAACAACTACTACTATTGCAACTTTCATCGCAATCGTAATTAAGTAAGTAAAAATTTATTTGCACAGATTGTAGATTTACGAGTATTTGCACGGACTCTGTCCGTCCACTGAGTGACCTCAGGGAAGACGGCGCACAGTGGTCACGTGCTGCCTTGCTCGTTTGCATAGCCAGGTTTCCGGGAGATCCCTTTACAGTCTCCCCAGAGATGTGCCCTAAAAGGTGTTGCACAGAGGGGGTTCCGGATTGGTCTTTTGAGAGGTAACGGGTGCCCCTTCCATGTGCAGATGGTGATTACCGGGGTGGTCTTAGTGAGGTAAAAATCCCACACTCCCCGGTCTTTTCCCCAAAGCCCGGGCGCCTTTTGAGGGTTTCCCCCCGAAAAAAAAAAAAAGGTACCTACATAAAACTAGATGTAACAGCAAAATGGCTGATCCTTGTACAATCTACCCTAAATTAGGCACGCAAACATTATGATTAAAAAAGAGTATTATTATAAAATGTGTTAGGTAATTATGACAAAATTTTATACATAACATTCTATATTCATTACATATACATTCTACCTTATACTTATTAGGCATGCACACATTTAATACAAGTGATTAATAGGCTAAAACACTGTCAATATGAAAATTATTATAAATCGTTAGAGCCGTTATCGAGAACGTGATTTAAAATATATAAATATTGCTTATTTAGTAGTAGTAGGTACCTGGTCGAACGAGCTCTGCTCGGGTGAAAATAGAGAAAACGAATTGTTAATATATATTTTTTTTTAATTTACCCAGATGTGAGACCTAGCTAGATCGATTTTTTGTCCCCGTAAACCCCTATATTGCAACTTTCTTCGAAATAGTTAGAGCCGTTTTCGAGAACGTGATTATATGTATAGGTAAATATGTAAATATTGCTCATTTAATAGGACCTATAGGATATTTTGAGCGAAACTATCTAATTAGTTCGAACTTGTAACTTTAATCTTGAACAAGGTTTCAAAGATAAAGATGAAATAAAACATCGTCGAGTACGAACAACGCAAGATTTAAGGAGCAAAAAGATACGTTAGTTTCTCGTTTTCCGTAATTGAACCACGTACAGCAGCATAACTTCGTACAAAATATCTCGTTGAAGACGCTCGGTTGTTCTGCGAAAAATAACGTACGCATTTAAAACAATAAAAACATTCGCGTCTAACGGAGCTGGCTTGAGTGAATTTTCGCGGGAGGAGGTGCGGCGCGGGCGCGGAAGACGCGTATTTACCGCGACTAGAGTAAGTCTATAATGTTGCGATGGAAAATATGGATACGGTATAGTGTCCATTATTTGATTCTTTATAAAAAAAAAATCTTGACCGTTCCCTAAATATACCTACTGTTTTTTTTTTTATATGCAGCCTTCGATTTTGGAATAATAATAATAGAACTATGTTTAGAGTTAAGATGCGGTTAGAATTGGGCTTCAGTTATTTTGCGATACCAGTATTTCTAAAACTGCTATCACTGGAAACAGAACTAACGCCGGTCATCCGACGAGGTTCGCCAGTGTGTACACGTCATTAGTGTTGTGTGTAGAAGTACCGACAGTAACAATAATAAAAATTGTGAAGACCAAGTGAGGCTAGATGCCCATACCCGCACTTTACGAAGACGTCGCTGAGCTGTCATCAGTCCTCCCGTGACCACGATCGCTGCAAGGCGGTCGAAACGTCGAGAAACGAGTAGGTACCTGTTTTACCTCGTAAAAAGGAATATCGCGAGAAGACCGTTCTCAGTTTTGTTTATAATGTTATACTTACCACTATTATAAATGTGAAGGTTTGGTTGGATGGATGTTTGTTACTCAATCACGCTAGAACGGCTGAACAGATCTGGTTGAAATTTGGCACAGAAATAGACTACTTTTTATAAGTATAGAATAGTTTCCGACATCCAATCGGGCGAAGCCGCTGGCAAAATCTAGTGCAAAAATAAAAATTTGATAAAACAAATACTTCGTTAAGTTTGGTGTGGAGATCGAAGTTAGACAGAACAACTAACAAGAAGATATTGGTAAGAACCTCTATAATGTTGGTCAGCCAGACAAATACGATTGTATGTAACAAAAGATAATTCCAGGCAACAAGTTTCGCTTAAAACAATAAAGCACACCTGGCTAGACACTTATATTCTTATCTCCCCAGTTGGCCGGTGTCAGTGGGGCAAATTTCATTTGGGCGTCCGAAGCGAAGCCCCGGCCTGAACTTCGCCCCAACTTGCAAACACGTGTTAACACGAGTCGTCTTTGAAAAACTGGATAAGCACCTTATTTATATGGGGCCAGCGTACGACACGACACAAAAGAACATGATGATATTACTGTTAGCAGGGACACGCTAATGTCATGTACATAATGTTATTTATCAGTCACGAATTACTCTGCCTTTTTATGCCTAAAAATGTTGGTGGAATGTGATAAAAATTACGAGCCCTTAGATGTGGGGAAGTAAAGATATATGCCTAGGACGTGTTATTGCCAAAGTCGCGTTTAGTACAGGTACGGCAGAAAACTCACAATACGCCACAAGAAGCTTAGAAAACAAATGAAAAAAACCGGCAAAGTGCGTTTCGGACCACGCACAATGAAGGGTTCAGTGGTTGAAAAGATTTTATACCAAAAACAAACTTAACATTGTAATCCTAAAAAAAAAAAAAAATATGTGATAATATTACAAATTAACAATTTTTGGACATTTTCCTTTACTTGTGCAGTGATACCTTGCTTCTTGCCAAATTTCAAAATTCTATGTCAACGGAAAGTACCCTATTGGTTTTGATTTACTCGCAAATCAAAATATATGGCACAAATGGCCGTATTTTTTTAATGCGATGACTTAGAAGCTTGATTTTTTAGAACTCTAAGGAACTATAGACCTCTACGTATTTGATATTAATTTCAACTTGATAGCTCCACGCGTTTCTGAGAAAAAGGGTCTTAACAGACTGACAGACTTGAAATTATTTTTTTATGTGATAAAATTACAAATTAACAATTTTCGGACTTTTTCCTTTACTTGTGCTGTAAGCTGCGTTCCTGAGAAACAGGGTATTGACAGACTGACAAACAGACAGACAGACAGATAGACAGACGGTCAACGAAGTGATCCTATAAGGGTACCGTTGTTTCTTTTTGAGGTACGGAACCCTAAAACGAAATAGTTCTCATCTCATTGCCTTAATTGTTGCAGAATACGAAATAACACGTGCAGGTTACATGTGTTTTGCTGTAAAAGCCACTTCACGCTTTTCCGTTGATAGTTTTATTAAAAGAATGAGGGAATTTTCCTAGCAGTCAAGTTCGACATATAAGTTGTAGGTACACTTGTAGCAAACAGCCACGGACGCGGCTCGGCAGATATTAATCTTTCCATCGCGGACGTTGGACTTACAACTATTTAACTTTCGATACTCCATTTTGTTTTTTTATATACCGAAACAAATGTTATTTTGTGTTCATAAAAATAAAATAGTGCGATGGGAATAATTTCAGTTTAGGAACAGACTGTTACTTATATATTTGATTTATTTTATTTACCCAGCGAGTTGGTTTTCTCCTCGCACGTACTAAACGATATTTGGCGATCCCTAAGACGAGCCGTTTGTCACGTACGTGACGCCGCGGACAAAATGGAAACTTCACTGTGTTGCCGAAACGGACAAATAAATACGTAACAGTTTTGTGAAAAACTGTTATTGCCATTTATGTTTTACTCCAGATATTTGAAACAAGTTTTTTTGCTTTCATGTGTGACTTTACCCCCAGTGCAGTCAGTAAGTAGTTTGTTGTGGAGGCGTTTTAATCTTATATACGGAACCTTTTGTACAACTTTGTAACTTTAATGGTAATGTATTCGACACAGAATCCAACACTACCCGTCTTATTACAAAACAAGGTTCATCTTCAAACTCAAGTTTAAACCATGGACCCTTTTTTGAATTTCGAACTTTATTCCGACACATTAAGTTGTCAGTTTTACAAAACTGACAACTTAGTACCGGACTAAATTGTCAGTTTTGTATAAAGAACTGTATTTCTATCACAGCTAGGTTCTTATTACATAAACTGGCTCGATGGTTTAAACCATGACAGAAGAAAAACCTCGTTTTGTAATAAGACCGTAAAAGTTTTACAATTCTCAGAATGTTATCTTTTTTTACATTTTTCATGCCTTGTTCCTTCATCTTATAGGGTATGGTAATACATCATTGTTGATGAACATGAACGCTCATCACTTCTATTGGGGGTTGCAACACTATTAAAGGTAAGTATTGTGTTACGAACGTCTAAAAATATTTGGAAATTTTGTTATTGGTGCAGAGCAGTGCCCCAGTGAGCGGTAATGGCCCCGACTTACGAGTTGTAGGTCGTAGGTTCAAACTCAGACAGTTGTGTAATTTATTTCATAACCACTGCTCTCTAAACGGCAAACGAAAACATCGTGAAGAAAACCGGCATGTCCTAGAACCAAAACTTCGAAGATATGTGACATCTACCAACCCGCACTGGGCCCGCGTGGTGGATTACGTACGGCCCATTTCCTCTCAACCTATGGAGAGAGATCTGCTGAGAGGAGGCCTGTGTCTCAACAGTGGGAACGTTATGCTTGTTATTAGTTGGGTTTTATGGTCGATTTCCAACTTCAACGTAGGTCAATGGCGCAGTGGAGGATTATCCAGCGCTTTCAACCATATAGCGGTACAAAAGCTTAACCTAGCTAAATCCCAAAAAGCAGTGACGCGGGTTTAAATCCAAACGGAAATATAAAGAAAATTTCCGAGAAAGTGTGGCTGTTGCTGGAATATAAAGTAGTTAAAAAGAGTAGCATTGAAAGTTCAATTTTCTCTGAATAAATTTAGTTAAAGTAAATTAAGAAAAACTTTGGAGTCCTTGGAGTTCTTGTTGGTTTTAATTTTTCCAAGTCACGTTATAGGGAAATTCTTTAGGAGCGACTTTTGACCTTGAGAGTAATACCTATACAGCATGTATCAGTTTTTTTTATGTATGGCATCTCGTAGTTGACCTTGAGAGGTCGTAACTAACCGGTCAGTTCTGTGTCTGCCCAGGGTATAAAACTTATAAACTAGCGCGACTGCACGCTAAGGGCAGCCAACGTGGGATACGAACCTTGGCTTAGGGCGTCGCTGGGGGCAGGACAGCAAGATGGGACAGGCTGGATCATAACTGGATAATTATTATTAACAGGGGAATTTAAAGCTACAGGCTTATAAGCTATGGCGCAGGCTGGCGTGTATCATAAACATGTGGCCATATTTAAGGGTGTGGTCATACATCAAACTGAACAACTTTCTCCATGGGACCAACATCGTAATCGCGAAAAAATAATCAGCTGTCCCATACATTTGGGTCGAGTACGTAGTGAAGTTTTATATGGGACAGATGGCCTATACCACACTCTTAAATACGAACACACCTTTTTATTACATGCTGTATGGTAAAAATACTTGGTGTTCTTTTTAACCCACGAAAAAAAAGGAGGAGGTTCTCAATTCGACAAGTTTGCTTTTTGTAAATTTTATTTTTATGTATGACCATCACGCATAACTTTTTTATAGAGTCGTCCAATTTGATTTTTTTTTTTGTTTTATTCGAGAGGGTGAACCTCAAAGTTGGTACAAAAAAATAAACCGACTTCCAAAAACAACACTACCAAGTGAAAAATAACTTTAATTTCGGAAGTCGGTGACAAAAAACGAAAATATATATAACCAGACACCGACTTCCGAAATTAAAGTTATTTTTCACTTTGTAGTGTTGTTTTTGGAAGTCGGTTTATTTTTTTGTAAAAAAGTTTTTATTTTTCACTTTTTAGTTGTGGTACCTACCCCACACAAATTCTAATACCACTACCTGCAAAAGAAACTAGAACATCATCCATATAAAAGTAGGGAAATAATACGTATATATCACTTTGTAGTGTTGTTTTTGGAAGTCGGTAGTATTTTTTTGTAAAAAAGTTTTTTTTTAATAAGTATTGCTAGTGCGCCGTTCGGTGGGGGAGGGAGCGGCGCGGCGGCGGCTCGGCGCGGCCCAGAGTGTTTGCACAGAGATTAATGATGCGATACTGAGCGCACTATGGGGCGAAGGTACTCAACAAAAGAGCCTCTTACTTACTCTTTGGTGCCTATGAAAAGTCCCGCGAAGAAAACAGCCACCTGCAACGTTAAATGTTTTTGAGGAAACGTGTGGGTGTTTACGTGGTTATGCTCCTATAGAGTGTTTAAAATATGAAGTAATGGAATTAAATTCATTGAACTGCTACAAACTTTTATTTAGTTTCACCTGTCCCTGTGATCTAATCTTGCAAGTTAAATTTTACCCACTTCCCGGTTTCCGATTGAGTTGAAATTTTACATGCACATGTAAATCAGATGACAATGCAATATTATTATGACATGGAGCTGATCTGATGATTGAGCCGGAAGGTGGCCATACTGGCCATGGGAATTCAGTAATAAAACAACGCAACCCTATCGAGTTTGGGCTCGTTTGATTCGTCTTGACACGGACTCTGGTTCTAGATGATATCCAGACTAATAAAAGCTTGTTTAAAAAAAAACTATTTTTTATTATTATACTGTCTTGTTTTTAAGGAGGAGGAGCTCGTGGCTAAGTAATAACAGCCGCACGGGTCGATGCATCAGGTTAAGCTACGCTTGCCGGGGTTGGTCAGTGGATGGGTGACCACCTTTACATACCGAGACTCCTCCGTGCCTCGGAAAGCACGTTAAGCCGTTGGTCCCGGCTGTCATTCGTGGATCTTTGACAGTCGTTACGGGTCGTCAGAAGCCCGAAAGTCTGACAACCAGTCTTACCAAGGGGTATCGTATTACCCAGTTACTGGGTTGTGGAGGTCAGATAGGCAGTCGCTCCATGTAAAATAATGGTATTCAGCTGCATCCGGTTAGACTGGAAGCCGACCCCAACATAGTTGGGAAAAGGCTAGGCAGATTGATTGACTGTCTTGTTTTTAATATGACTTTACTTGGAAAAAAATTGGTACTTGATTGGTTGGTTGGTTGGTAAAATTAGTGGTTGGTGGTATTGGTAATTGGTTGGTCTTTAATGATAAAAAAGTCGTACTCGAAAATATTCGTACGTATGCAAGCTGCACGTCTATAATTTGTCCCTTCTAAACTTATGTTACAAAAAGTTTATAAAAAAGTCTGATCTAGTCACACACCTATAGAAATGACAGACCAGAAATAGGCTCATATCACCACCAGCATTGGAAGCAGACTACAATAATTCAATGACACTCATAGCATCTCAATGAAGGGGGAAAATGAAAAAGTCTATTGGAGAATAAATCATAAGTAAATGAGATATTGTATTTCTGCGACGCCCCGGCGGTATCCAACTGAAATGGAAATCACAAATGATGACAAAGCGTAACGTAACGTATATTAATGTAACCTATAACGTAGTCTATGTGTGTTGCATAAGTGGGGCTGTCATTGTTTTAAATCAATATAGGTAGGTACCTAATTTGCAGAGATTTTGTTAATGTTTTCAATTTTCTTGTTTGATAGTTGCATTGGCAGTGGCAATGCAACTTTTATACAAGGAATTGAATCTCAGCATCGAAGAGCTTCGAAGATCAGCAGGGATTTCTATTAATTTCATTTCGGCATTCTTACAAATGATTTTCTTGACAACTTCTTCAATGGAAACAGTCACGCACTAAAATTATGTAGACAGCACAATTGTTATGAAAACTTTGCTTCTCACATTTTCATTTGTTTTGGGGTAGATTGAAACCGAATGCTGTGAGATTAATTACTCATTTACTATAATAAAAGATTCTTACCAACTTCTGCATACATAATGCGGCTATAAACATATATCATAAGTTAGCGTCAGCAAGACTGCCTGAATAATGAAACTAGATCATATATCAAGATCGTATTCCTAGAAATGTTCTAGCTCGGAAAAAAATATCAAAATAAGAAATGTTCCCCGCTATTTATAACATGGAAGGGATCATTATTTGTGCCGTAGTGACTCCATTTATAGTGTATCCAGTGGTTTCATGAGTGCTCTAGATTTTCAATATTCGCCTGTTGGTCGCATCATAAATCTTAGCGCGCAGACGTTCGCTGCGACAACGTGCATTCCGTGCCGTCCCGCCTTAATATTTAATGAAAATTGTTGGTTTAGCTTAATTTCCTTCTCAGTATGTATACCGTAGTATGAATCATATTTTATTTACTACAGCTTCGTATTGTTATTATTGTTTTTATGAAGTAGCATGTTTCAATGATCAATAATGATGATTAAAGCCTCCAGCATCATTATAAAAGCAAAAGGGAATTTGATAAAAGGTGCGATAGAAACACGCGACGTAGATGAAAATGCAGTAATAATTGAGCAAGCAACGTCAATGTTTAATCCGGCGGGAGCGCAACGGGCCGTTTATCAATCGGCCCAAAAAACAACATATTTCAATATCCGCTGATTAATATCCGCTGCCAGTTCGCCGGCCGAAGCAAACATGAAATTTATGTACTGCGACCGAACGGTTTATTTCATTTTGCTTTTTAAATTACGAATGTTTGTCGCGACAATTGGCCGCGTGTCGCCGTCGCTCCCATCTGTTGCGGCCGACAAGTAACATTTGCATTAGAATTTCATTTCGCTACCTAAATCTGTATTATGCGATAATTTTCACACAAATATCCTTTTATAAATGTGAGCCTTTTTCGTATATTCAGTGCGGTTGTAATATCAATAGTTATGTTTCAGTAATGAGTTTCGCAACTCCGTACGTGCTCAACAAAATGCGAAATTAATTTCTAAAGGCGTAAGTCTCGCCACCATATTAGCATAAAGACGTAATTGATGGGTAAACTAATTTAATGTTACACAGCAATTATGCTAAGACGCTCATGGTTTACAACGCCATAAAATGTACTTCCGGTCCCCGAAACTGCAACGGAAGTAATAAGCAGTGCAATACTCCGAGTCATAAATTAGAATAAGCAGTTTTAAGTGAGAGGGGAGCGCGCAGCCTCCGCCTCACGCGCAAATCATACACTTAATATTTGTACACGTTCGATGTATCCTAGTACATTCAGGTGAATAACTTAGCGCGTATATTTGAAAACATAAACAATCCCACAACAGCGATGGCGGGAGTCGTAAAAATGGAACTCGAGAGAAACTTAACAGGAAACTTTTATTAAAATAACAACATTAAGCCGTTAATTTGTTTGTAAAACTGCGCAGACGGTAAAAATTACTTATTCAGAGTGTTGAAACCGCGAAGGCGAGGCGCGTCGGCTTCTTGGCAAATGTCGCGCCGCTTTTCTATAATTCAAGCCGGCGGAGTCGTGCGGCGTGCGCTCCGCTCTGCTCGCTCCCACGCTCACACCTCACTACTGACAACTTAGCTCGCACTGGGCCAGATCAATTCATGATATTCACATCGTTAAAGTTACACTTTATGACGCCGGCGACACGTTGTCGCCTCTCACTCTTTATTCAGAAAACTTTTACATTGACAATTCGTGCAAATTTAAAAGTAGATTTAGCGACTACTTAGTGACACCCCGAAATTATACATAAACCACCTACAATATTGAACTGAAGACGTGAACTCAGTGTTAAAAACAAAATAATAAGATACTCCGAGGCGAGGATTAAACTTATAGAAATACAATAACTTAATTGAGATTCTCCGGGCACTAATAGGTTTTCCTATGTTATAGAAAATCCACTTTCTCGCAAAGTGAAGAAGAACGGTCGTGTTCCGGCGTCGATGGGCTAACAAATGAAATTAATGCATTTCTCCAGAGAAATAAAATGTCATTAGTTTCGCCCGATGAGCTCGCTTCCACCGAGAACCTTCTTATGAACACGAACTTTATTGTCTCCGATAGTTTTCAATACATCTACTTGTATTATAATAATATTCTTACAAGTACTGTAATTTTGTTGTCGATTGAACATTTAATTTAAATTGAAGTTCTTTGAATACTTAAGGCTTCAAATAATGACGGTTTCCATCGATGATATTAGTCTAGGCTTTGCATGAGAATGTTAAGAGTCTGATTACGTATTTTAATTACTGAGAGCAGTCTTTGGGATTCATCGATGTTATCTTACTGAAAGCAATACATGAAAAGGATCTCGTAGACGTGAAATCGGCCAGTACAATCGATATTATATCCACAATAACAGGACAAATGATATCAAAAACGTAATATTCTGGCATTTTTCCATTACAAAATCGCTGTAGCTATATAAAATAATGAGGGTCACATTATTGGTCAATATCGGGCTTTTCGGAATACATTGGGTATAATACAAAAGATAATATCGTATTTAAAGTGCCATGTAAATTACGGATTTGAGCCAAAGCACAAGTACGTAGTGTTATTGTGAGGCCCAGTAACGTCTTATTTTATCTAAATCCTATTTTGTGTCCCACGCATAAATCGAGTGCTAAAGGCGTCTACACTGGGTGAGCATTTTCTTATTTTCTCGCAAACGTGCCAAGAACAGTGAGTAAGGATGTTCTCGTCCTTGTTATTTATATATAAAAATGTATATAATATATTTGAAAAAGAAGTGAAATCAAAAATGTGGCTTGGCTTTTCCAGTTTTCTAGATCAAGTTTCCATTTTGATGTTTAGTAACGTGAGGGTAACAAAATTCTGCAGAATTCGACTGAAATTCGATATAGATTGAGCGTTCGAGTGAGCGGGGGCAGCGCGAAGTTTTCTTGCTTCCTTGAAAATATGAAATTCTCTAAACTGGAACTTGGTATTCTACGAAATTCAGACCTAAGTAGATATACGGAAGGAAGGCTATTGGTAAATAAATATTCCGTTGTCTGGCTGGCTTAGGTCACGTGTGTCTAGACGTTAAATGTCTTCGCTGAATTAGCTGAGTAGACAGAATAAGAGATAAAAGCTGAGCACTCTTCCCTCTTCCTAGGAACAAGGTAAGTAGTGCTTTTTGAAAAACTTGTCTCGCTTGTAGAACACGGGGGTAGATTGTGCAATTGGACCACTGCCATTGCAGTAAAAGTGGAAATAAATCGACTGGGACGCTTTTGCCAGCGAATGACCCAGATCAAAACAGTAACTTGTAGTCTGACTGAAACTTATTTTAAAAGCTAGATTTTTCAAAACGAGACGTCAAAAGTCGCATTATGGTGGTTGTAGCCGTGATACTCGTATAGTTATATCCCTGAGGATATATAGCTATAATATACCTATATTTTGTTTGCAAATCGCTATTAACGAACACAATCAACGCAACATATTTGTAACTAGATCTTGTAATTAGCTAATTTTCCTGTTTACGAATGATATTGTTAATTCTGATATTAGTCTGTAAGCTTTCTGTAAAATAAATAATTAATAAATATATCGTAATATAGTTCTATGAAAATTGTCGGCGTGCCCTAATTCTGTTACTGCGACCAATGTCGACGTAGCGCTCACTTCGCTCGCTCGGCTCGCGCGTAGTTGGTCATAGTTCTAACCTAACCTAACCTGTTTGGTCGGAGTGCCCTAATACTTACGTTCCTAGTAAGATAGTTATTAACCACTTTTACTGCGACATATACCTACATATGTATACCTAACCCATAACGCGATTTCAAAAAAAAAAAAAATAAAAAAAATAATAAAAAAAATCACGTAGGAACCCATATCATACAACATCTTTAAATTATACAAAAATCAATGCACACAACAACAAACACAAACGAATAAATATAACATGAACACACAAATTCATAATCAATCAAAATTAACTTATATCTAGTCTCCTACGAGCGACACTATACGTAACAAAATTAAAATATGCTTTCCTAACTACTAACTTATAAAGCCCATATTGCAACGTTTTGCACGTAAATACCCAGTAGCCACATCGCCGAGCCAGCACGGCGGGCGCCTAGGAACTTTCGTAATTGTTCAATTACCTATTACAACTTGCGTGGGAAGACTGACAGCTGACCCACTGGCACGTCGCTTACGTATAGTGCAAACGGCTACCAAGAAAAATGTAACTGTTTTCGTAAGTATTAAAATATTCTATCAGTTTTGAAAAATTAAATAGACGATACTGGATCGAGTCTTCAAACTCAAAGCATTTATTTCAAATAAAAATTACTGGCCCTTTTGAATTGTCAAGGGGCGGTTAGTCAGAAAGATGAATCTAGTTGCCCATTGTAAACGTAGTATAGGTTCCTGTGGAGAAAAACGGACAAGAAATCCACGGATACTCTTATAAATCAAAATATTGGTTAGGTACATTACATCATTTATGTTGAAAATATACACGTGAGAATAATGTAGAAAGCGTGCACTTTAAAGGCATCCGTAATAAAAAGATAAAAACTAAAAACAATTGAAAAATTAAACTAAATTAAAATAAGCCGTGGCAGCTAAGAGATGACCAGTTCCTACTGACGGCGCCCGTTCACGAGCAGAGAGCCTAGACTCTCAAATGGCATTCGCTCCGGAGCGATTCTATTTCTACAATCGCTACAGCTTCAAAGTGACATTGACATGATCACGTGACATTTCGATAGCTTATGTCACCCTATATATTTTTACACGACTGCCCAAAGGAGTGTAATGTTTTGCAGGGTTGATATATGTTTGTATGTATGTGAGTTTCTGTATTCCACCATAACTTTGAAATGCCTGAACAGATTTGGATGTATGGGATATCGTTAGAATCCTTACATCATCCCGAGTGACAATGGCTATAATTTTATTTGAAAAAATTCAATACGGCGGCAGTATGGTTTTTTTCTTCAATTATTACAATATGGGTATCAAATTGAAGGCCTTGTACACCACATTCTAGATAGTAAAATATAATTTATTGGCATGAAGGACATGAACCACGTTTCATACATTTTTGGTCCAAATTGAAAGCCAAACAAAAATTGTGCTATATTCTATTAGAATTTGTCAGACTGAGCATTTCTTATTTGGTTTTTTCTACAAGCGTTATCGTTAATTAAATGTTACTTTGTCTAGGCAGGCCAGACGCACTCCGCATTTTAGGTATGAAGCTACAAGTACGCGGCGGGCTCGACTTGTCGGGCTAAATCAGTGTGGGTTGCCGCGCGCCGGCCGGCGGCCTTGGCGCACGTTAGTTCGATACTCATTCACGGGCCGCGTCGTAAAAGAAGACAACCCTAACGACTCAGATAGTATAAGAGTTTCACGATAGAAAAAGAGGCAACTTCTAAGTGAATATAACTGTAGGTAATTAACGCTATGCGATCTAAATTGCACTTTATTGTGTCGTAGCAAGAGTCGCTATTTATTTAAATGATTTTATGGTGTGAATCTTCTGTACTTGTACTATTGTGTATTATGTGGTTTAGGCCCTCAGGGCCCTAATTCACTACGACCACTTAACAATTCCTTACTTCGAAACCACGTCAATTCCTTGAGCTAATCACGACATCTGTTATTAAAGTATTCTCTCTAAGACACAAATGAACGAAACCGCCAATAATAGAGGCGGTTTCGTTCAACCCCCTTTTTATATATCGACGATGAACTACCTTACCTCCTAGCTACCTTTTTTAGATTTTTAGTTTTTAATGCCAATCGACGTAAACCGCCACTTCGCGTGTACTGGCAAAACCTCCTAACACGATAATTTTACTATTTATCCCATTAAACACTAATAGAAATAACTTCTAAATTATGAGAGGCTATAGGTATATATAATGCTGCAAATACCTTCTTACTTTAAGGAGAAAAATCTACTATGTTATTGTGTTGAAATTTTCTAAAAGATATTGCTGCGAAAACCTATTCTAATAACGTGTTGGCCCTTGCGCATGGTTTATCTGTTGTCTGGCGTCTTGACAGTTCAGTTCGGAATCAGCGTTTGATTGAATAAAGTGGTGAAGACTCAGGTAACTGATAATAAATAATACTAAAATTTTGATGTTATTTTACTATTATTACCTCCTATTCCTCTCCTACTCCTCGATTTTCAATAAATTAATTAAACTGAAACCAATAACCTCCTATCTTCTTCTAACTCTGTAAATGGTAGTTTTAGAATAAAAACATATATCACACCATATTTTTAATCCAGTAATTAGATTATTAAAATAGATAAAACCGGAACATTTAATAAAATATAAAAATGAGACGTTTTTTTCGTCTCCTGTAAAGTTGCAATTTTTTATATAGAAGATATTGGTAGTTCGTCGTCAATATAGGCCCTATTATAGAGCCCATCATAGAAATATAAAAAACTTATATCTATGGGGCCTATATATAAAAAGGGCGTGATTAGCCCACGTCAATATCGTGCCTTGTAGAAACCCCTTTTTATATTGGTTTGCACGTGGTAAGATATAAGCGGAGAATCATACAGACTTGGGGCCCTGGACGCACTCAAAGCTATTAACATAATCATCGGCTCTTACCCGCATTTATTATGCAATTGGTATTGCTACAACAATATTGAGTCCCTACCAGTGACCAGACACGGACGCTGAATATTTCCCTACAAGTAGGACGAACATATTCATATTATATATTACATACTACTGACAACAGTACAGATTACAGTCTTTATTGTTGCTCTAGGCTCTACCAATGTTTAAGGCGGTCTTTACGATTGGAGGCAATTCTTCTAATCCATTAGGCTGTCTGATGTTCAACTTTATGCGGGTCCTACCACCGAATGTCTCACGGAAAACGAGTAACATCGCTCAAATTATTTTCAGTGGGGTTTTTACGATAGTCGTATCTTTTTACACACACATCATGTGTAGATATGCGCACATAATGTTTAGGTGTACTACGACGTACCAGATAAGTGTCCATAAATCGAATTCGTGCGTCGAATTGCATACTCGTCGATGAGCGGTTCAAGTGTTTTAACGCATCAAAACACCTCAATTATGTCCAAAATTACTTATAAAGTGAAGTTTCTATGACTGCATTAATTTATCGGTTCTAGTAGAAAGTGATGTTTTGTTGAAGATATCGAGAACATTGGGTAAGTTCGACAAATGATAGCGTAATGTCGGCGGGTCGTGTCGGAGACTAGCGCCGGCGTGTCTGGCCTTCGAGACCATTGACTTCCCTTCTTGCAAATGAAGTTGGCTTTATTAATTTTTTTAACAAGCAAGGAGTATTTCATTATAATTTAATTATAGTTGAGGTTTTAGAAGGACTTCTAGAAAACTCGTAGGTGCTATACCTACGCAACATACCAATGCGGTGAGTTGATGCAGAAACATGTTTTTTGAGTTTACTCAGAATACATTTTTCATATAGGATATATTTTTCCCCGGTATGGAAAAAGTATGAGGAATTAAACACACATAAGCGTAATATTGATACGATTTTGTCTAACGTTTTTGTGAAGAAAATTTTGACCTATTTCATCGAATGGGGTATCGTTGTTTAAAGCTTGTTGAGTAGATAAATACTATGTTTTTGTTTTTAAAAAATATTGCAAACAAAGGAATGAGAAAGCACCAGTCAGCTTATTTTTACAAAATTTTGTTCCGAAGAATTTTTTAACTTCACATTGACCTATAAACTTGAAATTTGGTGATAATGACGTATGTTAAACTCAATCTCAAACTCAAACTCAAAGCATTTATTTCAAATAAACCAATTACAGGCATTTTTTGAATTGTCAATGGGTCGGTCAGTCAGAAAGATGAAGCTAGTTGCCCATTCCAAAGCGTAGTAGATCCCTATGGAGAAGAACGGGCAAGAAACTCCACGGACACTCTTTTAAATCATAATATTTTTACAAAATATTGGTTACATCGTTCATGTTGAAAATATAGGTACATGTGAGAACAATGTAGAAAGACGTGCACGTTAAAAAGCGTCCGTAATAAAAAGATAAAAACTAAAACTACTAAATTAAATATTAAAATTAAAAATAAGCCATGGCAGCTAAGAGACGACCAGTCCCAACTGACGGCGCCCGTTCACGTTACGTATAAAAATTTATGACGTATATTTTACTAACAAATACCAATATATTAATAAATAAAATAACAGTTTGGATTTCGAACCAAGCACTGCTGTGTCCGCCAAGTCCACCGAATTGTCGAGTACATAAGTACTGGATATCAAACGGGACGATTGACAGGCGCGCTCTTCTTTGATGTAGCGAAAGCATTCGACAAAGTCTGGCACAACGGCTTAATTTATAAGCTGTACCTACTTAAAGTGCCCTACCGTCTCGTACTCATCATACGGGACTACTTGTCGAATCGCACCTTTCGCTACCGCGTAGGAGAAGCCCTGTCCTCCCCCCACTTGATCCGAGCCGGCGTCCCTCAAGGATCCGTGCTATCCCCCCCCCTTTTTTCACTCTACACGAGTGACATACCCCGACATAGTAAGTGTCAGTTGGCCCTATTCGCCGACGACACAGCTATTTACTACTCGCACACAAATGCCAGTAGAATCTCTGACCAACTCCAATCGGCAGCCGACGCTCTCGAGCAATGGTTCCGTAAATGGCGGATAGAATTAAACCCGACCAAAAGTGCCGCCATACTTTTTACCAAGCGTGGTAAAAAAGCAAATGTGCAAACCCGCACCCGACCCATCTCTATGTCCGGTCAACCTATCCCATGGGATAAAAAGGTAAAATACCTAGGGGTTACCCTCGATAATCGTTTAAGTTTCGCCGAGCACGTAAAGATAGTACGTAACCGTGCTTCATTCGCGCTCGGTCGCCTTCACTCACTTCTCAATGCACGAAGTAAACTCGACCTTAAGTCAAAGGTACGAATTTACACTACGTGCATACGCCCTATTATGACGTATGCTTGTGTCGCGTTCGCGCACGCCAGACCGTCACTCATTAAGAAACTCCAAGTCCTCCAAAATCGATTCATGCGACGTGCCACGGGCTGCCCCTGGTACGTTCGTAACGATCAATTACATATCGATTTAAAATTGCCGACCATCAAGCATTTTATTAAAAATATTAGCAAACGCTATTTCGATTCTGCTACCACTCACACTAACCCACTAGTGGCAGCAGCTGCCAGATACACACCATCCCAAATATCACGCACACGTCGCCCTAAACACGTCCTATTAGATAAGGACGATGACATCACTCTCCTTCAAGAGAGTCTCAGATTAGCTCACCAAAACACAACACATGACCGACACCCTACCTTTAGGTACCGTACTCGACGGCGAGTACCAACGCGTAATAGTAGAGTTCAATGACCTCCCCGACCCTTGACCCCGCCCGCCCGCCCGCGCGGAGCGAGTAGTTTCAAAAATAATGTCCCTAATAATAATAATAAGACCGACACTTTCAAGTCCCCACTTGCTCAGTAGTCAGTAGCGCCCTAAGCCTAGGTTCGAGTCCCACTATGGGACGCCCTTAGCTGTGCTACTTAATAATTATTTTGCAAGGCGAGAGGCCCATCTGGCCCCGCCGACGCCCGGTTAAGCAACAGAGGCTCCCGGAGCCAATTGCGAAAAGGTCAGTACCAAAAAAAAAAAAAAAAAAAAGCTTAACTAGTAATTTCCCTGACTTTACCTTGTGACTTTACGTTACGCAGCGAAGTACGGTGAGCATGCTACAGGACGTATGGAAATTTTGCGTTGAGTAGCTTCCAAGGTTCATTTGAGATTTCTCTTAAATACTTACATGGTACTTTAGTTTTTGATATATTTTCCCAATATTAGTTGGTACGTAACATATGTACCAACTAATATTGGGAACTTACGTAAGGAACAACACATTTTTTATATTTTTACTCCATCCACTTTGTCGCCAAAATTGTGTACCGTAAGGGCGGGTTACTTTGACTCTAGGGCATAACTTTGGCCCAAATCGAGACAACTGTATAAACTGCCCGAAGTGTCACGACCACACAACCGAACGTCGTATGTCCTTCGGTAACTATTAGATGGTGATACAGACGCGTACTTGCGGAACCTTGTGTGGATTTAATGACAGTAAACATCTGTCTCGACCAAAGTGTGTGTGTGGGCCAAAGTTATGCCCTAGAGTCAAAGTAACCCGCACTTACTGTACCAAATTCTTCTTCGTCTTTATCTTAAAGTTTACGTAACTTCGCTCCGCTTAACCTTAAAAAACATTGTAAGTACTTATCCCTACTTTTATCCGAAAATCTAGAGCAGCGTAGAATGTAACAAGCATTGTTAAAATTTCTTTGAAAGCATTGTGAACTGCAGTTTTTATAAAATGGGTCAGTTTTCCAATAACAATGCAGTTTGCATTGTGTGGTATGATACAGTGCTACCCGCTGCTATTCCAGTGTTTTTGGCAGCTGTCCGTAACGACACTGTGAGAGGATAGTGACGCGTGGTAATCGTGACGTACGATGTCGTCACAACCGGATAGTTCATCGATTTCCATGGGTCTGATAACAATTGAATGGTGCGTCATACAATCTCCTGCGTGCCGTGGTCCCGCCGTATCGTGAGCTAGTAATTGTGTAACTTAATATAGTTAATATAATATATCTCTATGAGAATTTAGTTCTGGCCATTTGCGTTGATGGCTTTGTTATATGGTACTGATATATCCTTTGATAACAGACATGTTACATTTTGACAGATCAATTGGTTATGTTCGAAAATCCGCTTAAAGACGGTATTACTCACCGCGAGCATTCGCTTCAAGAATTTGTTTTTCAAACGTTCGTTACGCCAGCTTTTGCTACGCGGCGAACATTCATTCGCGAAACAAAATTCGTCGCGACCACGGCATATAGAATTTGTTTTTCAAGTTTCAATTCACGTACTTACCAAACTGTTCGTTTTGCGAATGAATCTTCGTTATGGTGCTCCCTCACCGGGAGCATTCGCCTGTAATGTAACCTTTACCTGCGACCTAATAGCCGAGTTACTTCTACCTATTTACTTAATTATATGTGTTAACCTATCCTGGTGGGTTCAATTATTTCTCTACTCTATCTAGCAGTTGTCGGCCTGCGCAGTCTACTTGCAAAGCCCTAGCTGTTAGAGGTATCTTGAATTGTTATATTACCGGCGAATGCTCCCGAGCGCCTTTGCGGAACAAAAGTTCGCGCATCGAATGTTCGCGGTGAATACGGTTCTTTACGTAAATCTTCTCATTTCAGTAGGTAAACTGAAAATTAGGAAGGAATTTTGGCTTGTCTTAAAACTGGATTTAAGAAAGTAGTTTCACAGATACTGTCTACCTACAATAGATAGATTGTGACAGCTTGTGACTATGTAGGTATTTCCAGCAAAAAAAAAACCTAACAACAACACGACTCAGTTAATATAAATAGACAAAATAATACATCCAATTATTATCACACAGCAATCTAGTTACCTATTTCTGTAGTTCAAAGAACAAATAGTAGCTATTGGTGCCGATTCTGTTGTACCTACACCGAACTAAAATAACTAAACTATCACTAAAATTCCTTACTTTTTGCTATGAGAATCTTAGAGCTATTCTGCAAAAAAAAACCTCTAAATTTAATAACAATTTTGACACAACTAAAATCGAGTTTGACAATCGTGACTCTGCGTGGTATAGTGCCTGTAGTATATTTGACCCGGTTGCTTTAATTGGAACTTACGAAATCTCTATGAAGTGACAAGGCTTGTCATATTTTGTTCACCGACATCGCCGCCGTTACCGGGTCAGATATCTTTTAAAACTGGAGAGGCGCAGGGAGGGGGCAACTTCAACGTGTTTTATATGGAATGTAGGTACCTTTTTTTTTGGTACCTACATTTTCATTATTTTTGCGATAGGACTCACCATTTTCGAGATTTATGCAAAAGAAAAGAAAAAAATACACTACTGTTTTTGCACCCGAACTCAAGGTCTTGGTGTGAATTTTAGTTCATGTCAACTAATTTTTTTCCACACCTTTTTAATCGCGATTAAACATAGTCTGATTTAGTTTGACAATTAAAATTTTAGGCGAAAACCAGTCAAATTCAGAATAGCAAAATTGCCATTTTGACTAAACTAATAACTCCGTACAATCTTAGTGCTGTCAAACTAAAATATAGTTAAGTTGTGTCACTTTAGTCAATTTCAGAATCGGAAATCATCCTTTGACAGGAATAAACTAAATTTTGGTGATTTTTAGTCTAGTTTAGAGGCATTTGTGACAAGAGAATCGGCACCAATATCTAACACTCGATAAATAATACTCAGCTATGTAATAAACTTATAAGAAACTAGTGAGCCGCCCCTGTTTCACATGGTTATTGCGACTTGATAAAACATGAGATTTCTTTATTAGGTACTTTTTGTTTAATAAGAATGAATTATTTATACTGTAAATAAACCTTCCGGAAAAAAAATAATGTTCGAAATGGTGGTGAAACAAAACAACAGCAACGTACATTTACAGCTGCTTTAACTGGCCATGGGTCATTTGATAAACACCTCTTTGTCATAGGAGTCACAGACAGTCCGCTGTGCAGGGCCTGCATGGAGGACGACGAGACAGCAGCTCATGTGCTTCTAAACTGCCCGGTAGTCGCCGCATACAGGGCAAAGTACTTCGGTAACCCAGGTACCCTCCGTGAGGTTGTCAGTAACATCAAGGCACTGCTGGCCTTCTTTGAGGAGCTGGGGTGGATCGAATAATCGTTTTTCCACTCATTCGCAAAATACGCGCATTGTCGTGGATTTGCGGATACCAGCCCGTATTACCTATTACGACCTATGGTGGTGAAAACGAATTTTAAAAGAATTAAGCGGTTACATAGACATGAAAAGCGACTTTAATTGATGACGTGTAAAGATAGAAATAGAATACTTAGGTATAAGAACTATTTATTTATAAACTGCGCTTCGCTCATGTGACGGTGAATTCTATTGACATTTTTTCTCGTCTAATTAAATCTCGCAGTAAACTGTTGAGGAATACGGTCATAATGCAATATTGTTTTTGTATCTCCCCTTAGGAAATAGTACGATAATTATTCCTTTTTGATGACCAGATCTTTTAGGAATCTTTGTACAAAATTTGAACAGAATCTATTCAGTCGTTTTTGCGTCAATTCGGAACATACAGGGTGTCCCGTAAATAATGGATCAAACGTAACGGGTAGGTAGCTTACCTAATTTCCAACAACTAATTTGAATATTAAAAAAAAAAACCGTTACAGTAACCAGGATATAAATTTTTTTTCGAATTTTACGATTTTGTCTTCCAGAATTAAGCTTTTTTAATGCTGTCGCTGCAAATGATGACATTTTTAGGTATGATTTTTATTTAACATTTCTGAATAGCTTACTAATGTTATAAGATACCATTTTTTTTGAATACCGTTTTATTTGCCTTAGAAAAAAAATCTTGAGTTGAAAAGTTTTTTCTTTACGATGTTAGGACCAAAATTGAAAAAATTCTCCTGTAAAAAAAATGTATGACACCGAAGACCACCATTATTTTAAAAACTTGTACATTTAATAAGGTTTGCAAATTGGTATAAAACTTACGTCTAGTCCTTATCGTTACAAAGATATTGCTATGAATGTGATGAAGAAGACAGAAAATAAATTAAATTGGTACTATTCCATTTTTTCCTTTTCGTAATGGCTTATGCTTGAATGCTTGTAATCGAAGCAGGTAGTTAAGCGGATAGCATAATTCCGACCCGATGACGTCATCTGTCCGGAATTTGGGACCGCTACCTGTGGCGGAGTTGCACCTCAGTCAGTGTGAAAGGGATAGATAGCGCCGCTTTTTGGTAAATCGGTTAAATCGGTATGAAGTTGCGCAGGTTCTTTTGTTCTTTCCTGCGCCCTTCACTCGTACAGGCTTCATTGTTGCTTGATTTTATTAGTTTAGTTGTAACTAGTCTCTCTTCGAGTTGCTACGTCAGACAACTTTCGCTCCCGGTCAGTGGCTCAGTGTTTTCTTCTGTAAAATTTGACTTGTGCTGTGTTTTTGGACTTTGCTTTGCCTATCGATTTGGAACTCTTTGCGTATTGGACAAACGACTTGGCGATCCTACGGACTCCGAAAACATTCGTTTGTGTGTGCTTGTACGTGTGTGCAGTAGCGCTGAAACCTTATTCAGCCCAATGCCTCGTTATGAGTACACGCCACGGCAGTACGCCGAAATGCATTTTATCTACGGAGAAGCAAGAGGTAATGCCAGGGCGGCTGCAAGATTGTACCGTGAAAGATACCCGAACCTGGTTCGTTATCCCGATTATCGCGTCTTTATTAGAGTGCATAACGCGCTTCTTGAGGGAAGAATTCTTGGCACCGGAGTTGGTGGTACCCGTGAAGGACGACCGCGACAAGTTAATGACGAAGTCATTCTTCGAGAAATCGAGGAAGATCCGTCAGTCTCCGTTCGCGTCATAGCGCGACGCGTAGGAATTTCTAGATCGACGGTGCATCGAGTGCTACAACGGTGCCGATTGCACCCATATCACGTGCAACGTGTTCAAACGCTGACGTCGCGTGATTACCAGCCAAGAATAGAATTTTGCCAAAGGATGCTTAGAATGATTCGGGCGGACCCGCAGTTTTTTAACAAGATTTTATGGAGTGACGAGTCTTCATGCCGCCGAGATGGATATTTAAATTTGCATAATTTGCACAGTTGGCAGCTGATAAACCCATATTTGATGCGAGAGGACAGGAGCCAACATCAATTTAAAATAAATTTATGGGCGGGAATAATCAATGGGCAAATAATAGGGCCCTTTGAACTACCAGCTACTCTAAACGCCGAATATTATCTCCATTTTTTAAGGAATGAGTTGCCAAGGTTATTAGAAAACGTTCCAGAAGACGTACGGCAAGCAATGTGGTTGCAAAATGATGGGTGCCCCGCTCACTATGCGACGGCAGTAAGGGCGCACCTTGATGAAAGTTATCCGGACAGATGGATCGGCCGATTAGGACCAATTTTGTGGCCTCCGCGATCTCCGGATTTAAATCCCCTAGATTTTTTTTACTGGGGATGTTTAAAAGACAGGGTCTACAAGAATCCAATAACGTCGGAAGAAGAATTACGACAGCGCATCCAATCTGCTGTATCAGAAATAAACCAAAGCCGTTTTGTCCGTCGGATAAGAGCTTCCTTTATTAGGAGATGCAGACTTTGCATTCTTGTAGAGGGAAGGCAATTCGAACATTTATTGTAAAAACCAAATAAAACGATTTATTTGAACTAACTGTTTTTTTTAGTACGGCCTCCTAATTCTTTTCATACGCCTCAATAATTCAATGAACATTGCCTCTGAAATACTACAGTTACACATTTTAAAGAAAAAGTTTAAATGTACACACTTTTTTATTTTTTTTATTAACGTTGATTTGGAGCACCTCTCAGATTCATAGCAATTATCTTTGTAACGACAAGGACTAGAATGTACAACTTCATACCAATTTACCAAAAATACAAAAGCGGCGCTATCTATCCCCTTCACGCTGACTGAGGTGCAACTCCGCCACAGGTAGCGGTCCCAAATTCCGGACAGATGACGTCATCGGGTCGGAATATGCTAGCCGCTTAACTACCTGCTTCGATTACAAGCATTCAAGCATAAGCCATTACGAAAATGAAAAAATGGAATAGTACCAATTTAATTTATTTTCTGTCTTCATCACATTCATAGCAATATCTTTGTAACGATAAAGACTAGACGTAAGTTTTACACCAATTTGCAAACCTTATTAAATGTACAAGTTTTTAAAATAATGGTGGTTTTCGGTGTCATACATTTTTTTTACAGGAGAATTTTTTCAATTTTGGTCCTAACATCGTAAAGAAAAAACTTTTCAACTCAAGATTTTTTTTCTAAGGCAAATAAAACGGTATTCAAAAAAATGGTATCTTATAACATTAGTAAGCTATTCAGAAATGTTAAATAAAAATCATACCTAAAAATGTCATCATTTGCAGCGACAGCATTAAAAAAGCTTAATTCTGGAAGACAAAATCGTAAAATTCGAAAAAAAATTAATATCCTGGTTACTGTAACGGTTTTTTTTTTAATATTCAAATTAGTTGTTGGAAATTAGGTAAGCTACCTACCCGTTACGTTTGATCCATTATTTACGGGACACCCTGTATATCCAGACAAACAGACAAACGGACTAAACTTATAAAAACTATATTTTCGGCATTGTACTCGTTAATAAAAACCGGCCAAGTGCGTGTCGGAACACGCACAATGGAGGGTTCCGTGGTTGTAAAGAATTGATCTCAAACACAAACTTAACTTTGTATTCCCAAAAAAAATTTTTATGTGATAAATTTCAATTTAACAATTTTCGGACTTTTCCTTTACTAGTGCTGTGAGACCTTTCTTCTTGCCAAATTTCATAATTCTAGATCAACGGGAAGTATCCTACAGGTTTTGATATACTTGCGAGTATCAAAATATGTCGCATAAATTACCGTATTTTTTTTATTGAGATGACTTAGAAGCTTGACTTTTTAGAACCATAAGGAACTATAGACCCTACGTATTTGATATTAATTTCAACTTGATACCTCCACGCGTTCCTGAGAAAAAGGGTCTTGACAGACTGACAGACAGACGGACAACCAAGTGATCCTGTAAGGGTTCCGTTTTTTCTTTTTAGGTACGGAACCCTAAAAACATTATTTATGTTTTTAGTGAATGTTTAAAAAAAATCGCTACTTTAATTTAAAAAAATATTCAATGTACAGTTTTAACTACGCTACTATTTTATTAAATGTATAGGATATGAAAGAAGACACTTGATTGACGTCGCAGGCTCGATTATACACATGTATTGTTGAAATATTATGAAGCCAGTGAAGGCATTCATCCTATAGATTGAAGAGCGTTTTCAGAAGTCTTTGTTCCGTAATGATGTGTCTGTTTCATGTCGGTAATTTTAGTACGGTTCATTACTTAGCCGTTATTTATGCATAGCTAGTTATTAGCCGAAACGGCTCGACGCCAACGTTGGCGGCGCGAGGGACGGATTTTATACTCGTAACGTGTTCACTGATATGCCTGTCTCATTGTGAACATTTCATGCGATAACCGGCTTTTAATGATTTTAAACTGAAGATCACGTCTAAATGAGCATTGTTAATAATTTGGAAAAAAAAAATAATTAGAGCATTTTCTCAATAACTTAAATATGTGAATATTTTAAATTATGTTTATGTTTATTTGTCATAGTGCAATTAATTTGTAAAGTTATGTCTAACGCCGATAAAAACTGAGAATCACGCAAACACTATCAAACGTATTTTTATGAAACCTTCACCATTTTAAAGATAATTTAATTAGCTATCTTTTAGTATACGTGTTTTAATATAATATATTTTGTTTTGGGACAGCGCTCCTTGATGGGCGAGTCGTATTACTTGGGTGGACGTACGACGCGTTGCGTGAGCTCAGCGCAGAACACGCAAGCTAACCTCTCGAGGCCATTGGCATACGAGTACATCTGCGTCTAAAAATCAAAGTAAACAACTTTATGATGCTGTTTCTGTTCTATTACACATTTAAAGCAATGTTCAATATCTCTAATATCGGTTTGGTTTCCGCAATTAGTCCTTCAGGTGGACTTTTGTGCGTGGGCCATGGCGACCTTCGGTGGTGATGTATGTGCATGTACGAGTTAAGTAAACGTACCACTGCAGTATTGCCTCTCCTTCTTTCTCCCTTTAATCCATCCAAGGGTTGACCGCCCATTGTGTCACCCTATGTAAAGTCGCTACACTTATGTCTGTAATTTTTATGGTGTACATAATAAAAAGTATTACATATCTATCTATAACTAAGGATTTGGATAAACACGATAAAATCCAAAATTTAATAGGCATCCGAGTCGTTACAATAAATTTCCTGTTGGGGACAAATGCATATTGCATAAGTGCACATAAAAATATTTGAGAGCGCGTAGACGCGTGGTGGCGGCGCGGGCGGCGCGGGCGGCGGGAGCGGGAGGCGTCGTCGCGGGCCGCATCCGGACCTAGCAGGCTAGGCGGCTGGGCTCCGCTATAAACTCCCTCGTGCTGCGCTTGGCTGACGTCACGTGCCATATTTTACACACTTAAAGCTGTTTGTCGTGTCATACCATTATACGCCATGTAAGGCCCGGACTTATTGCCAGCAAAGAGGAATAACTCAGTTTAAATTGTTTTCAGAGTAACAACTAAGAACTGCTTTATTGCATTACGTTGGACTTGGAATGCTTTTCATCTCAACCCTGTAATAAAATTACACTAGTATTAAGAATTATGAGTCTATTTGAGACATTTTCGACTGTGTCTCTGTAATTTTATCTTAATGGCAGCTATTTACGCTGTTCAATATTTTAACGATGAGATATGACAGAAGCAATGAAATGTTATTTTCCCTAGAGATGCTCTGACCTTCACCACGGTGTTGTTTAGTGCGAATGTCGTCGCAAGGTGACCGCTTTCCTAGAAGGTAGTTTCATATACCTAATTAAAATTTAAAAAAAACCGGCCAAGTGTCGGACCACGCACAATGTAGGGTTCTGGAGTTGAAAAGAATTTATCCCAAAAACAAACTACTTCATCATCTTCCTGCCCTTATCCCATATTACTTGGGGTCGGCGCAACACGTTTTCTTCTTCCATTCTCCCCTGTCAACCGTCACGCTGTCATTCACTCCCTTCTCTTTCATATCATTCCTCAGACAATCCATCCATCTTTTCTTTGGCCTTCCTCTGCCTCTCCATCCATCAAGATGTATATTCATCACTCTTTTAGTCACATGCGTTTCGTCTAAAACAAACCAAAACAAACTACTTAATCTCAAAAAAAAAATGAATGTGATAAAATTACAAATTATTATTTTTCGGACTTTTTCCTTTACTTGTGCTGTGAGACCTTACTTCTTGCCAAATTTCATGATTCTAGGACAACGGTTATAGGTTCTGATTTACTTGCGAGTGTCATTGTAAGTCGCATAAATGGCCGTATTTTTTTATTGCGTTGACTTAGAAGCTTGATTTTTTTAGAACTCCAAGGGACCTACGTATTTGATATTAATTTCAACTTGATACCTTTACGCGTTCCTGAGAAAAAGAGTCTTAACAGACTGACAGACAGACAACGAAGTGATCCTTTATGGATTCAGTTTTTTCCTTTTGAGGTACGGAACCCTAAAAATATATTTCTTCTATAAATTCAAGTTCAAATACGAGTATATCATCTCGGACTGCATTTGAAGAAAAATCGTTTATCAATTCATTTTTGTGATAGGTTTTTCCAATACCGACTAAGGTTTCAACGATGGCCGCGGTATAAAATCAAATGCGCCACTTCCCATAGTGATTTGGTAATTTTCTTTTAATTGGCCCAAAACTTCGCCGCTTCCACGGCATCAATACGCCGGTGGTAGCGCAGATGTCACTATGGCTGCATTTTTTGGGGAACAGAGAGCGAGGAGCGGAGGTGGGAGGAGTGGAGGTGGGAAATAGTTTGCATCCTAAAAAGCCTTTTTAATAGCCAATCCCTGTGGTGACATGTATATCGCTACATACGAACTACGCATCACAATGACATGACGTCACGCAAATCCTGCATCGCGCAATTAGAGTTTACTGCGCGACTAGCATTATATACAACGTCCCGACATCAACCGTCGGGCAGTAAGTAGCCCACCAGACACAACACCCGTCTGGTCGGAGGATCCTCCCTTTTCTATGGAGGATGGGTGAACTTTACACCCTGTTCCTCATGCCTCTATGAGGTATAAGCATTATCTTTATTGTCATTCATTCCTCATTCATGCAGTGCCATATTTTTGGATCACTGTAATGGAGCTTCGGTAGCATTTTTAAGTAGAGATCATGAAAGTGCATTAGTCGAGACAGTTTGACAGCTTGATATAAGCAGTGCCTTATTTCAAGCTCATTGCATTGTTTTATGAACCAACACTTATCAGATATTATATTATCAGATATTGAATGATAATGGTAAATGATAACGGTCAAGTGCGTGTCGGTCACGCACTTGGCCGGTTTTTTTTTTATTATCTTTTTAGCACGGTTCTGACTGATGTTAGTGTTGCGGCGGCCTAAAGCCTTGGGGTGAAAATCGAAATTTTCTTAGTGGACTGTATGAGGGGCGGTTCGGTGACACAAGTAGTTGTTTTGCTGGTGTGGGAAAATGATGATGGTACCTGCCTGGTGAGCTACGGCGACACGATGGGAAGGGTTTCCTTAGCCACGTGGCTGGCGCGTCCAGGATATCACGTACGCACGAGAATCTGCACTTTCCACAACACACATACACGCTTTTGCACTGTTCAATAGCAATCTTCGTTCTTCGCGGTGAAAATATGAGTCCTTTTTCGACTTGGGATTAATTTTACCCACAGGCGTCGATGTTGGTTGAGAACTAGCGGATCTTTTTGGCGGCAGCGTATGCGCCATTGCGGATTTTCCTTCTCGCTCTCGCTTAGGCATTATAAGGGTTGTGGAAGGGAGAAGGAAAGCGGAAGGAACTTTATGTTACACAGATACTAATTAATTAGAGTTGCCAGTAATTAGCCATGAAATATAAAACTAAAGAAAGTAATGGCGTTAACAGTTAGGTTACGTTACCTTTTGTTTGTCATAATATGTTGCATCTAATTAATATTTAATGTATGACTGATGGCCGCGAAAAAAATAAAATTTGCGGCATTTTTGATCATTGGCTATCGACATGAAGAAGAATATTACAGGCTCATTCACTAGATGATCTTTGCTAACATTATTATCAACGTCTTGTTATTATTCTTGTCTAGCAAGTCGAGTCCTCTCCTTGAACCACAGCCTTGACCTAAAGTTCAATAACTGACTGATTGACTGATGTCGAACGGTTTTGATCAATCTGTGGCGGCATCTACATCGCCACATACGAACTACGTTACTACGCGTCACAGTGACGTCACGCAATCCTGCATCGCGCAATCAGAGTTTACCGCGCAACTAGCATATATACAACGTCCCGACATCAACCGTCGGGCAGTTGCCCACCAGACACGACACCTGTCTGGTCGGAGGATCCTCCCTTTTCAATAGAGGATGAGTGAACTTTACACCCTGTTCCTCGTGCCTCTATACTGGTGACCCCGAACATGAACGTCAGCGCAGCCTTCGTGCAACTCCTTCAGCGTGACGTCATCAGCATCACTTCCTCAAGCTTTCGAGCGGCGAGTCACGCAGCCAGCCAGCACCCACGGCTTCAACGGGTATCCTGACCACCAGCATGCAGCGAACGCGCATTCCTGGTCATCACCCTCAGCCTCATCAGCAACCTTGGCACAGCACACTGCACCTCGGCCGGTCCACAAGAAGAGCCCTACCTCTCCTGGTCGACACCAGCAGTCAGCCTCAACTCAGCGCTGTACACTCCGACTCACTGGAGCATAACGCAGCGCCATCACCCCGACTCACTGGGGAATCACCGCAGACAGTTCCGACTCACCGTGAACTATGCGGCACCCGGTTCCCGACTCACTGGAACCACAACTGGCACTGGCAAGCATCGCAAGATACACGACTCAGCCCACTATCGACCTCCGGTCTCAGGAGGGGAGTGATGTGGCGGCATCTACATCGCCACATACGAACTACGTTACTACGCGTCACAGTGACGTCACGCAATCCTGCATCGCGCAATCAGAGTTTACCGCGCAACTAGCATATATACAACGTCCCGACATCAACCGTCGGGCAGTTGCCCACCAGACACGACACCCGTCTGGTCGGAGGATCCTCCCTTTTCAATAGAGGATGAGTGAACTTTACACCCTGTTCCTCATGCCTCTATAAATCAATTTCAGATACTCCCAATACATCGCAAAACTTGATTGTCACTTAAACATGACATAACATGACGCTTGTATCTCCCAAAGGGCTAGGCAGAGGTGCACGTGTAGTACATCCACATTTGGCCGGTTATACTTAAGTCCCATGTAATAGGGGGCGAGCCTATTACCATCAACGGGCACAAATCGAGCCTCCAGGCTGCTACTAAGAAATTCCAGATGGGAAACACTTTGCCCGACCCGGGAGTCAAATCCAAGACCACATGCTCCGCAGTAGCGCTTGCGACCACTAGACCAACGAGGCTTCCTTAGGGTCAAAACACATACACACGATACGACGTCGCATCGTGACACGTTGCGACGTCGTGTCACCATGCGATGTCGTGTCGTGGAAATCTACGACGTGCATCGTAAAAATTCATGACACATCGCATCGTGGCACGATGCACGGCACGTTCAACGTACGGCATTTGCTGCGTTTCTATTCCTTCTGTAGGCGTCTTCTTAATAACAGCAAGAGGAGAACACGTCTAGTACGGTCCATATCTCAGGTTCAACTGTGGCAATTTTTGTTCAAATTTCAATGACATCGTATCGAAAACGTCGTGGCGTACATCGTACCATGATGAACGTGTACCGCGATGCAACGTCGTGTCGTGAATATTTACGATGCACGTCGCAGATTTCCACGACATGATATTGCATCGTGACACGACGTCACAACGTGTCACGATGCGACGTCGTATCGTGTGAATGTGTTTTGGCCCTTACACCTTTATTTTAAGTAACAAGATGGCTAAATAAATAAAATCTGCTAACAAATTAGTCCACCCGATATTCGTAATACAATAGCAAGATATTAAACGAAAGCGTTAATTAGGCTTTTGTTTATAATCACCATTTTCTATGGTCCGTGTATTATGTTACAGTTTTAGGGCATCGTTACCTAGCGTCATTGTTATGCTTGTACAACGCAAATGAGTACATAGCCTTAGTTGACATTGCTAGGACCAAGTTTGTGACGGGTATCTGCCTGGGGTAGACGAGACTTAGCCTTAGGTAGTGTATGTTTTTGTTAGACTATAGTTATTTGGCTTTACAGGGATGCAACTAGGATTTGTTTAAAAACGGTTTAGCTAGAAAATACGTAAGTATATGTAGTATAAATTTAGCACAGAAATATAGACTGATGTTGCCCTAACTTATACTGCGTGTCATCAGAAATGCGTATATTTAAAAATGTGGTACAGAAATGTCTATCAACAGAGTCCTCTGGGAACGTCATTCAAACGCCAAAAGATCCTAGCCTTTTTAAAACCAAAAGAAGATTGGCAAATAAAAGAAAGAAAATACAGTAATATAATACACAATACAGCAGATAAAAAAATAAAAATTAAATAAAAAGTGTAAAGTGTGATGTAAGAAATTAGCAGGAATGTGTGTTTCACATTACTGGCTGCGCCAAAAAGGCCCAGTTCAGCAAAAATGCCAGACTACTAGTGCTTGACGCTGGTGTTCAACTGGACCTGATAATACTCCCATAATTGCCGACACGAGTCGAGAGCACAAACTCTACTCTTTTATGAGTTAGGTTACCTTTGGTTAGGTTAGGTTTACCTAACGACACCCACGGTGAAGCGAAGAGGAACCCATGCGGGGGCCGCTCGTCAGGGCTTTTGCCGATAAGCCGACGACGTAGCGGCCAGCGGTTAGGTTGCGGTGGCCGTATGGGCGACACCGCAACTGAGGCGGGCCGCGGTGTCTTATGGGAGGCATCGCGGCTGAGGATTGGAGGCCGCGGCGGGAGAGGAGTGCCGGTATTGCGGTGCGCCGCTCTCCCTACCTTCCGCGGCCTTGACGGGGCCGCCACCGTTTGATGGCGGACGCGGTGGGGCCGCAGGGGAAGAGGAGTGTCGGTATGACGTCGGCCGCTCTCCCTATCCTCTGCGGCCGAAATGGCGGCGGAGCGCGCGCGGGAGGACGACCCTCACGCGGCGCCGCTCCGAAGGCGGAGGAGGGGTCGGAGCAGACGACTCCTCCCAGGTGGGGGCCAGCAGGCAACGGGTGTGGGGGCATCCTTGCCTGTATTGCACAGGCCCCCACCAGTGTCGGACGGGAATGGCCAGGTGTTCCCGGTCATTCCCGTAGCCCCCCATCCCGGGGGGCATGCGGGGCCCGCCAGTTAGGCGGGCATGCGCCGGGAGGGTTGTGGACGTAAAGGCTGAGCCGGTTTCCCATGGCCCTCCCATCACGGCGATGTGGGAACACTGCTGAGTTTTAGTGGTTATACTGTCATTCCGACAGGAGTCCCACATACCCTGTCTCGTCCCCCACGAGCGGGGATGCATAAAGCATTTCTCAGCGTCAAAAAAAAAAAAAAAAGGTTTACCTAACGAATCTTATTTCCTATCACGGCAGGATTTACACGGGCGGGAGCAATTAAATCGTTATATTATCAAGCATATTAAGATACAGTTATAAAACAGAATACAAGAGCACACTGACGAGGGCAGTTAAAGTTAAGGTGGAATTTGTGCTCACGACTCGTGCCGGCAATTCTACCTACTCATATAATTTCCCAAAAAGTTTTGTAAACTCCGATTCCATCAGATTCGAAAACGGATCAAATTCTACAACACACGAATCACAATGATGTGATTGCCAGCCTATATTTCATCGCACGCGTCCATTTAACGCGCGTACTACAAAACCATTAATTTCTTTTCTGATTATTAAATTGCTTTATATTACTCCCATCATGTGCCTTGCTAATTGAGTACGAGAGGCGCATTTGTCAGCTGTTTATGATCACTATACTACGTTGTTTAATGAGTTTAATTTGCATTTTATTAATGTCTACTACATACAATATGGCGCTGATAATAAACTTTGCAGTAGTGTTGTGAGATATGATGAACTGCATAAGAAATAAGATGCTATTAAAAATCTTATAATTAATGGCAACGTTAAATATTTATTTAATTAATGTGTTGGTATTTTAAGGTAATTTTGAGAACGTCTTTACTTGTAGGCTCAAAATACGTCAATAAAGAAAATATCAAAAGAAAACTGTATCATACAACTTATTTCTTTCAAATATTCCTTTAAAATATTTTAAAAGACCAACCAACCCTTGAGATATTCGGAATATCTCTACAAAACTTATATAAACGAGTAAAAGGAGCCTCAGTCGGGACGGGATCCACTCGTCCCGATAACATCGCGTTTGTCTAGCACACTCTATATCCATTCACTAGTTTCTTACTTTCAAATCTGTCATTCTGAAGTATCTTACTTGCGATATTTCTTTCCTTGTTAGAAAGCACTGTTGAAGGGTTGGTTTAACGCCTTAAGAAACAGTTTTTTTTTGTTTGATATCTGCAGCCAACAAAAGAGCCAATGATGAAGTGATGACGCAGCGTTGACTCCACGTAGGCCGCGTAGACATATCATAGATTCGGCGTAGGCTGCCTAGGCATTTCGTAGACTCCGCGCAAGCTGCGTAGGCATTTTGTAGACGAGAACTCCGCGTAGGTTTCGTAGGCATTTCGTAGACTCGGCGTAGGCTGCCTGGGCATTTCGTAGACTCCGGGCTAGCTGCGTAGGCGTAGGCTTCGTAGGCATTTCGTAGAGTCGGCGTCGCCTGCGTAGGCATTTCGTAGACTCCGCGTAGGCTTTTTTTTTTTTTTTTGTGGATGGGAAATCATCAAATGACTTCTCCCGCTCTGGGCAGAGCGGGAGGGCGTGTCAGACTTTTACTGACCCATGCTCCTTCAGCTGCCCGTGCCAGGGCCACGGTATCTCTTTCGAACTACCCGCGACCCCGGCGGCATCGGCCCAATTGACCCCGTCACTGCTGAAATCTCTTTGAGGTTCGCGTGGAACACAACGCGCCGTTGACCCGGGCCTGGTCCTTACCGGACGGCGAGCTGCCCATTACTCGTCGTCCGCAAGCCCGCGCCTACGGTGGCCGGGAATCGGCAATCGATTCCCGCCGCCCAGGGCGTCTCCTGCGGCGGCTAGGGGCGCGAGGGCGCGGCTGTTGCCTCTCCCTCACGCGTTCCGCTTCCTCCTTCGCGAGCATTACTGCTTCGCAGAAGGAGGTGACGGCTTCCCATGCACTCTCGCTCCGCACCATGGCCTGGACCAGGTTTGAACGCGAGAGATCGCCGCCGCCGATCGCGTCCGTGAGAACACGGCGGTGCTCCGCCCAAGCCGGGCAGACCTCCACTGTATGCTCCACCGTGTCCTCCGGGCGATCCACACAATGGTGACACCCGGGCGTTTCCTCCCGCCTTATCCGAAACAGGAACCTCTCGAAACAACCGTGTCCGGTGAGGACCTGCGTCAGGCGGAAGGTGAGGACGCCGTGGCGCCTCTCCAACCACTCCTCAAAGAGGGGACTTATCGCCGCAATTGTGGCGTGCCCAGCGCTGGGTTGCGACAATCGCACTCTCCATGTCGCCATGAGATCCCGCCGGAGCTCTGTCCGCTGTACCGTGATTTCTCGCGGCAGCGGAGTTACGCCCCGGCGTTTCACCTCCTCGCGCCACTCCCACAGACTCCGCGTAGGCTGCGTTGGCATTTCGTAAACTCCGCGTAGACTCTGTTTAAGATTCTAAAAATATGCATATTGTTATAGGATTGTGCAATAAAGGCCCTGGCTGTGACTCTCCAGTTAAAAAAAGTAAATTTTCCTGAGCTTTATTTGAAACTACCACTCCGGTATATTTTTTTAATAGTTTCAGAAACCATAGTCTCAGTAAGCCAACTAGGCATATTTTGGAGCTCTATGAAGTTCATTTTCAAACACTATCAAAACAAAATTAGCACCAAAACAGAGTAGACGAGTACACCGGATTTATAAACATTATCATATAACGTTATGATATGGTCGAGATAACAAAAAGCGTTGTAAACCAGAGATAACAGTAACTATTGTTGTATGTGTCAGTTTATGTACAAACTTCAGTCAACACGTGTTAAGTAACTAATTAGACGTAGGTACTCGACGAGACAAATCGTAAAATATTCTGAATCTAGTTACAATGTAGCTCAAGGATACTTAGCATGAGATTTTAGGTAAAATCTGGGAAATTAATATTAATAAGTAAACTAACTCCCTATTTAATCCCTATTTAAATGAAAATAAATATTACAACTGTCATTATTTGACATTTGTATGAAATGGCATACAGCAAATTGATGTTTTGTGTCAATCTGCTTAACAATTAATGTCCCTGACTGTACCTGCATAACCTTAATTTTGCTAAAGTATTTTAATGCCACAATCCATACTAATATTATAAATTCAAAAGTAACTCCGCCTGTCTGTCTGTCTCTCTGTTACCTTTTCACGCCAAAACTACTGAACGGATTTCGATAAAATTTTGCAAGACTATATATGGTATCCTGGGAAAGGAGATAGGTAAGCTACTTTTGTCTCAAAAATAATCCTGCAGGGGTGATATAGAGGATGAAAGTTTGTATGGGAAACCCAGCATTTCTTAAAAGTTAGGGATATGAAAATTCAAATTTATGCTTTTGGTAGGAAATATAGAATTATGTGGTTCAGCGTTTTTGAAAAATCATCCCCTAATGGGGAAAATAAACGTTTATTTTAAAATACACAAATTATATAAAAAATTTTGTGTACCTCTTTTTAAGAGATTTAAGGGATTGCAAATGTAATGATAGTTTGTGTCTTGAGGTAGCATTTAGTCTTTATTTCATTAAAATCGGTCCACTCTCGGTCAAAAGTTATTTGTTATTGCCTACCCGTGCTATAACTTCGTTTTCGCTTAGGGGTTACTTCTGCCTTTTTTTCTTTTATTTCGGCACGTAAAGGTCTTAAAGTGATGTTAAATATTCCTATAGCCTTCCTTAAGATTTGGGCTATAAAATGCAAAAAGAATTTTTAAAGTCCGACAGGTAGTTTCAGAGATTAGAACGTTCGTTCACCGTATCCCCTTCCCGCTAACCTCTCCCTGCCCCTCTCTAACACCCCCTTCATCACTTCCCATTCCTATCCCCCTCACCAACCCCTCCCCCTCACCCACCCTCTCCTCTTCCCCTTCCCCTCTAACCCTCCCTCCAGGGTAGCTTTGAAAAACTATTAATGACAAACTTTATTACTTAGGCAAGTATCTGTGCCACGTTTCAAGTTAATAAACCAAATGAATAAGATTTTTCATATAAAGTGTATTCCCTGTTTTCATGCCCACAGGAGTGGAATTTTAAAGAATCGTTTCGGATGTTTCCATAACTTGACTGAATGATATTTACACCAATTTTCGATTTAATCAAGCCCCGCAGTAAAATCCTCCCCTGAAAAATGTTGTACGACTTTTCACCCCATTATGGGTAGATTTTCGAAAAACCCACGTTATTCTTCATTTTTAGGGTTCCGTACCTCAAAAGGAAAAAAACGGAACCCTTATAGGATCACTCGTGTGTCTGTCTGTCCGTCTGTCACAGCCAATTTCTGAATCTACAGGGCCAATTTAGTTGAAATTTGGTACACATATGAATTTCTGTGACCCAAATACGAACGGGTAAAGTATATAAATTAATTTTGAATATGCGGGTCAGTTTTGGGGGGAAAATAAGAAAATTAAAAAAAAAGTTTTGCAAACTATCCCGTGTGACATATCAAATGAAAGGGCTTACTATGAGGGTATCAAATATGTTTTTTTTTTATAATTTTAGAATAAATTGTTTTGAAGTTATTTAAGAAAAAAGATGAAAATTGACCCTTCCCCCCCCTTATGTCCGAAACTACTGAGCCTAAAATCTTGAAAAAAAATACTGAAAATAGAACTTTACTTTTAGATTACAGGAAAACCTATAAGAAGTCTGTGGTCTTAAAATAACATGGTAAATATCTCAATATTGTGAGTACAAACTTACATTTACGGTTGAAATGTATGGGAGAACATGTTTTTCAACTACAATGTTAAGTTTGTTCTGGGGATAAATTTATCCCAATTACGGAACTCTTCATTGTGTGTGGTTCGACACGCACTTGGCCGGTTTTTGGTCTCAATACTGAGTTAATCGCGGCGCGACATCGAACGGAACGCGTATTGCATTTTTATAATCGTGATAACTTCGAAATTAAATGTCCGATTCGAATAAATTAAAAAGTATTTTATTAATACATAAATATCATTAATGATTAAACTATTTATTTGAATAAGAATTAATACTACGATACGAATGTAACTAACTTTTGCTTCTACCGGCGATCTAATTAAATTTTGGAACACAAAAACTTCTATTGTGACTTAACTATGATAGGTAGATATATTGCTTTGCGGCCTTTTTTGAAGGTAATAATGAGTAAATTAATCATGTTGTACATACTTTTTATGTATCATCAATAGTTTTCTCAGCGCACGCCAAATAATGAATTTTATAGTCAAAATTTTGCTACTTTGTGTTACATTATTGCAATTTTCTAAAGGATCTCTAAATTTTTTGAAAAAAATTATAGCTTATGTCACTTCCTGATAATTTAGCTTTCTATTGGTAAAAAAATAATTCAAATCGGTCCAGCAGTTTCGGAGCCTATTCGGTACAAACAAACAAACAAAAAAATCTTTCCTCTATATAATATTATATTATAGTATAGAAGTATAGATGTTCATCTGTTCCATCATAATGTATAATTATGTAGGTAGGTGTGTAGTTAGTTATAATTAGTTGCATCAATATATTTATAGTTTAAATATTTTAATTTTTGACGTAATTACAATCTTTGCAAAATTAAATTGCATTTACTATTTATATCTCGAGGATGAGTTAATTCAATGCAGTCTTGGCCGCATGTACTAACTAGTTCTTTCATTAGTCCAGTATGGTAATTAGAAAACTCGTATGCCAAGGGCCGTATTTTCCGATTGGCGGTGCATATGATAAACCTTGAACATGAACGTTCTTGAATTCAAGGTTTAGTACTATTGTGGCATAAATAGCTTAGCTAATTCAAATCTGCCTAACCTTTTCCTGTTCCTTTTCATGTTGGGGTCGGCTTCCAGTCTAACCAGATGCAGCTGAATACCAGTATTTTACATGGAGCGACTGCCTATCTGACCTCCACAACCCAGTAACTGGGTAATACGATACCCCTTGGTAGGACTGGTTGTCAGACTTTCGGGCTTTTGACGACCCGTAGCGACTGTCAAAGATCCACAAATGACAGCCGGGATCAACGGCTTAACGTGCTTTCCGAGGCACGGAGGAGTCTCGGTAAGTAAAGATGGTCACCCATCCACGGACCAATCCCGGCAAGCGTAGCTTAACCTGATGGATCGACCCGTGCGGCTGTTATTACTTAGCCACGAGCTCCCCTTACCTAATTATAAAACGTAATGACATGATAAATATGGTAGAAAATGCAATGCACTACGGAAAACGGAATATTTACATGGATGGCAGATGTTTGATGAAAGCCAGATTACACAAAGGTAGGTAATTTCATGGTTTATCAGCACCTAATAAATCATACCTAATTAATTTGTTTCATCGGATCGCTGTTTTTTATTTCTAACTTACTGATTGCCAGAATTCGAGTCAAACCGACAACTAAAAAAAAAAAATTGTCGGGAAGTGTTGTGGGACACCCGGTTGGAACGAAGTTCCTTTCACTGTATATTATGTATTAATACAGAGGCATCTAGTATATGGTCTTAAATTTCAAGTGTCAAAAGCTTTTGGTTTTGTATTTTGATAAAGAGTAGGTATAAAAATAAGTAGTCTAGCTCTGTATTAAGAAACATCTCAACAAACATATCTAGTATAATTAAAAACATCTAGTATAGTTTTTAACTTGCTGTAAACTTTTAGATGCCTCTGTATTAAAAAACTTAAACAAAAACTTTTGATTCTTGAAACTGACGGCATAACGCTTTTCCGTGACGTCACATTTTCTGCGAGTTTATTTCTAACACAAGCCGCGTTAAAGAACTTCGTTCCAAAAGATGGCAATAATTATATTTAATAGGTAGGTATATAAACGGATAACGCTGTCGTCTTTTTATCGAAGTTCATCTGAGATTTCTATTCAAGATATGAGTATAGGATATTAGATTAGATTGCTGCCTCTCTTTCAATCTGCCTAGCCTTTTCCCAACTATGTTGGGGTCGGCTTCTAGTCTAACCGGATGCAGCTGAATACCAGTATTTTACATGGAGCAACTTCCTATCTGACCTCCACAACCTAATTACTGGGTAATACGATACCCCTTGGTAAGACTGGTTATCAGACTTTCGGGGTTCTGGCGACCCGTAACTTCTATCAAAGATCCAAGAATGACAACCGGGACTAACGGCTTAACGTGCTTTCCGAGGCACGGAGGAGTTTCAGTATGTAAAGATGATCACCCATCCACTGACCAACCCCGGCAACCGTAGCTTAACCTGATGGATCGATGTACGGCTGTTATTACTTAACCACGAGCTCCTCTTTCCCTACGTATTATAGATGTGTAATTATACGTATGTATAATTTTACTCAATAAATTAAACAACACACACACACGCTCACTAAAACTAACGAAGCAGTAATCGGATATTATCAAAAATCGTTCCAATATCAACATTTGAAACCGAACCCAATGATCGAAGGATTCAAAGTAAATCGCCATTTAAAAGCAGAATCCTTACAAATCCGACAAATGATTCCATCACAGAGCGACGGTACACATTTTCCGAGTGAATTGCCTCAAGTAGACGGGGCGGAAGTCAAACATCAAATAATAACATAATAAAGGGATAATTCAAATTTTTTTTTGCTTCAATTTTGTACCGACGACGTAAATAAAGGAGCGCAGTATTACCGCTGTCAAATCAGGCCGCAGGGATGGGGTTTATCAAAGGTTATATCGATACATTTTATTATTATTTTTAGCTCCAGATGTTCGTAATGGCCCAGTGGTTAAGGTTTCGCAAATCCGGGCAGGTACAGCCAACGACTTTCGTCCCTCACCCCCATAAGGGCCACTTCTCGTATGCACGGGCCAGTGGCTAGCCCCGCCTGCATTGCCTGCATTGTTTTTGTCCACCAATAGCGCTTCGCACACGTTATAAAAAAAGGTTCTCAATAATTTAAAAAAAAAAATGGAAAAAAGGGGCATTTTTCATTTTAGGGTCATCCTTCTTTGGCGAAATTCTTTATTATTGGTCAAACAAAAAAAGGGCGTTGCAAACTACGATTTCAACGTGCAACCAAAAAGGTTTTGAAAAGGGTGAGGCACAACGACTTTCGACTGTACCTATGTGACTTTTTCAATGTATATGTACTTTCTGAGTTTTCTTGGACATTACTGACATCGGTGAAGGAAAACATCGTGAGGAATCCTGGACTGATAGTTAATATAAGTATGAAATCGCCAACCCGTCTTGAGCAAACGTGGTGATCAATGCTCGGCCTTCTCTATGCGAGAAGAAACCTTTGCCCTGCAGTGGTTAGGCTGGTATTATTATTAGCTACAGGCTTTCTTTAAGGGCTTCCTTTTTCTACGCTAATATTATAAAGAAGTAAAGTTTGTAAGTTTGGATGGTAGAGGTAACCTTTGGAAGTATTGATCCAGTTTTGAAAATTCTTTCACTGGCAGAAAGCTACACTATTACCGAGTAGATATGAGCGCCGCGCCAGCGCGCCGCCGTCGCCGTGAGTTCATGTTGACGCGTCGCCGCCGAGTGCAGCATGCGGCGCGCCGTCGCGGCTACTCACAACTTGCTTTCTCACTCGCACGCGCGGCCCGACCGCGTTAGTTCGCCTAGTCGTTTCGGCACACTCGTCGCTTACGCAGTCGAGTTCAATATTTTACCGAGTAAACGTGTATTATGTTGTATTAACGATGGCAGCAACTTCGAGATGAGATGAGAGAGAAATGATTATTTTTCAGTAAACGTGATCTCCAATTATTATTTAGGAGACTGTAAAATTGTAATTAATAAATACGTTCCTTTATAAAGCTTTTTTTGGTAATAACAATATGGTTTTCTTTATGTTATTTTTAAGAAAACTCTCCCTGATAAAAAAAAAAACTCAGGCCCACGACCGGCCACGCCACGCCGCCGCGACGCCGCCGCCGCTCTGGAAATTAACAGGCCACGCCGCCGCCGTGGAATTGGCCATCGGCGCTCATATCTATTACCGAGTACCATAGAGTTTATATAGTATAGTTGACTACAGCGCAGGCAAAGTCACGGGCAGAAGCTAGTTATCTATAAAATAACAGCGAATCCGTACATTTTCCTTTATAAAATTTAAAATTAAATGTGCTTAATACAATATTCTTAGTAAATTCACGTTCGCTCATGTTCAAAGGTATTGTCTTCATCATTTTCATTTTCTGCATTAAAGCTGTTTCTAGTGAAGAACGATCGATTTATTTAACACTGTAATTTTCTTTAGGGGCTCGTGGCTAAGTAATAAAAGCCGCACGGGTCGATCGATCAGGTTAAGCTACGCTTGCCGCGGTTGATCCGTGGATGGGTGACCATCTTTACCTAACAAGACCCCTCCGTGCCTTGGAAAACACGTTAAGCCGTTGGTCCCGGCTGTCACTCGTAGATCTTTGACAGTCGCTACGGGTCGTCAGAAGCCCGAAAGTCTGACAACCAGTCTTATCAAGGGGTATCGTATTACCAGTACCTAACTGGGTTATGGAGGTCAGATAGGCCCTCGCTTCATGTAAAATACAGGTATTTAGCTGCATCTGGTTAGACTGGAAGCCGACCTCAACATAGTTGGAAAAAGGCTAGGCAGATGTTGTAATTTTCTTTACTGTGTGAGAGAGAGAGAGAGATAAAGAGAGAGAGAGAGAGAGAGAGGATAGAACCTGTTGATTTATGTTAGAGTAACTAAAGCTCAGTTGATATTTGATTATAATATCTATCTATCTATTTTCTATATCTTTATTTATTACAAAATAAAGTCGCGTTTCGTGTCTGTCGGTATGACCGCGCTGTTCTTCTAAACTACGCAACGGTTTTGATGCGGTTTTCGCCATCATTTAGAGAATTTATTCCTGAAGGTTTATGTGTACCTACAATACATTAATATTTAACTTATACATATATTATAATATAAAAACCTTCATGTTTTGTCAAGTCATAAAAACCTTGCGAAGCAGAGCTGGGTCGCTAGTAATATTATATTACAAATTAAAGTCGCTTTTTGTGTCTGTATGACCATGTTGTTCTTCTAAACCACTCAAGAGATTTTGATGCGGTTTTTATATGTTTAATAAATTAATATTAAACTTACATCTATATGTAAGTTTAATATTAATTTATTACTATACGATTTTTTATTTTTTGTTTATTTATTTATTTATTTTTTTTTATTTTTTTCTGTTTTATTTTTTTTTTAAATTTTGTAATGAGGAGAGACGAAACGCATGTGACTAAAAGAGTGATGAATATACATGTTGATGGATGGAGAGGCAGAGGAAGGCCAAAGAAAAGATGGATGGATTGTGTGAGGAATGATATGAAAGAGAAGGGAGTGAATGATAGCGTGACGGTTGACAGGGGAGAATGGAAGAAGAAAACGTGTTGCGCCGACCCCAAGTAATATGGGATAAGGGCAGGAAGATGATGATTTTTTTTTAATTTTTTTTTTATTATATTATTTAATTTTATTATAAACGGGATTTCCTTACTATTAAGGAAATCCCGTTTATAATAATAGGAATCATTCATATCGTGATTTGACTTAAAGAAATATCTTCCCTTTTTTCTAGTTCCTAAGCAATAAAAATATGTATATAGCGCTGTGCTAGCAGACTAGGCTAACAACATCTTATTACTTAAGGCGCAGAAATAGGTTATTGCTCTACGAGACTAGTCTTATTACCATACATACAGTATATCAAGTTAGCCTACTAATAAGAGAAGCTTTTTCCTGGCTACAGAGTACAAAAAACTACAGCCAATATTTGAAAATATGATGACCTTGGCACATAATATGTGGGTGTGGAAAGTAAAAGCACGTATCTTATCTACTTACATTTACCATTACAGGATACCCAATGCGGTAAATGCGCTTATCCTAACTTAATCTAAGCTACGAGTAACATCTCTAACTAATTATAAATAATGCATGCATGCATCTTATAGTTATTACTTCTAAGATTAATTTTGTATTCTACCAATAAAATTTTTGAACTTGTAATTATTTATTATTTACTAGGTTTTTCACGCGACTTCGCCCGCGTGGATGTCGGAAAATATCCCACGGGTACGTACTACCGAGATTAAAAATACCCTATGTTAGCCCAGGTTATAAACTATCTGTGTGCCAAATTTCATCCAAATCCGTTCAGCCGTTTTTGTTCCAATCCGGAACATACATTTAGACAGACAAACGGAGAAAAATTCAAAAAATTATATTTTCGGCATCGGACTCGTTCACACATCTCGTAGCAATTACATTTTTTCAAAAATATTCAATGTACAGTTTTGACTTCGTTACTATTTTATTATATGTATAGATAATCATTTGGAACATAGTTACGTCAACACGTGCGCAGTGCACGCTGTATACGTCATGGATCAGTAACAAAGTTTATTCCTAACTGCGTAGGCGTTTAATTTAGTCGAAGTGCTACGACGTAACAAGCGTAGGCGGTTGCTACGATGTCAAAGCGTAGCAATTTTCGTTGTCAATACTTGAAAAATAATGCAATTTTATTTCAAACGAAACTGCAGTTTGTAATGTTATATTATTGTTAGTGTTTTTTTTTTTTGTATTGGTTAAGTGCCTTTTTTTTCAATTTAGTTAAATTACCCACCGACAAGCGAGCGGGCTCGGAGTTATGTATGAATTAATTAGATTTACGTAAAATTTTGGGACTGAAGCATTAGCTAGATGCTTCTTCTATACGCAGAATCAAATCCAACACCAACCATCCATTTCAACACAAACCTACATCGACAAAAATTGTCCCATCTCTAGGCAGCTCCATGCAAATATTTCGTTATAATGGGTGATTCATTTGGAGTTACTTTTTCCAAAACTAAAAAAAATACGAATACAACAAATTTATCAGGTAATCTTTATTATAATACAAAAGAACCATTCCTTACATTTACTTTTTAAGGATTATTTCTTTCAAATGTTGTCCGTAATTATCGGTCACCATTGACAGACTGTCAATGGTGACCGTTATCGTACCATGATAACGGACTATTTGTTTCCTGAAATTGAAGCCCGTGATCTTCAGAACTTTTGGTACCAACAAGACGGCGCCACACAGCACGTGAAACCATGGCTTTGTTGCGAGAAAAATTTGGTGAACAGTTCATTTCGTGTTTCGGACCAGTCAGTTGGCCGCCTAGATCCTGTGATATCACACCCTTAGACTTTTTTCTGTGGGGTTATGTAAAGTCCAAAGTTTATATGGATAAGCCGCGTACGATTGATCAACTGGAAGCCAACATTACTCGCGTTATTTGCCAAATACCACTGGAAATGCTCGGTCGGGTCATCGAAAACTGGAACTCCAGAATGGACCACCTTAATCGCAGTTACGGACAACATTTGAAAGAAATAATCCTTAAAAAGTAAATGTAAGGAATGGTTCTTTTGTATTATAATAAAGATTACCTGATAAATTTGTTGTATTCGTATTTTTTTTAGTTTTGGAAAAAGTAACTCCAAATGAATCACCCATTATTTACATCGGAGTATTTTCTTCTCACCTTTATCCGGTAACACGTTACAGCAACGTTACACCGCAAGCTTTACATGAATTTCACGGCCGATGTATGTTATTAGATGCACGGTATTTAGATCTATTTAGATCTTTATTGACGGTTCGTGAGTGTTGAGTTGATAATAAATCGTATGGCTTAATGTTTGGTTTATTGTTACCATTATTGTTTTAATAACGTTATTTATTTCGGTTTTAGATGTAAATATTGTCGAGAATCTTAAATCTTGAAAACCGTTTTATTGTTGCGTTTTGCAGACTGATCTTTGTTAAAAGTGATAAATATGTAGTTCAGAAAGCACAATGTTCTCTTTTCTTGTATGTAGTTTTTAGGACATTTTCATACACAAAGAAGTTGAATAAATACACATATTAAATAGGAAAATTTGTTGCTAGTTAAGCAACATTTACGAGTGGAGCCGGTCTGTTGAGGAGCAAGTTTACTGCAGCACGGTTTTATGTTATGAACACACAAACGTGTTGGGGGCCGTCTTATTTACGAATAATAAAAACAAGGAAAAGCAATGAATCTCTGGCCACTTCATTTCGTCGCTTTAATATTTTACGTGACCCCTAAAATTTTGGGTAACATCTCGTCTGACGGCCGAGCGCACTTTTCATTAAGTTCTGATTACCCTCAGAGAGTTCCCGGAGACGTCATGTTGGGGAAGATCTGCGAGGTTTTCGGCGAAGTGCAAAAGTTTTATGATATTATGATTACTTGCATGAGACGAGCTTTGGTGGAACGTGACGTGGCTTCTGTTGCTAACGTGATCACGCTGACGTAGACGCGATACTAGTTTATTGTACTTGTTTACAGTAGCAGCTTTGTGACACAAAGTGCAGGATGAAATGGACTTTGTGAATAGGATAAATAAGGAAGGATTTTAGCAGCAACTTTCTAACACTACTTGTTTTATTTACGGAGCACAAGTGGAAGAACTCATTCATTTTAAACCAGACATCTTCAACTATGACTTATCTGAATGTCGTTTAAACTTGGAACGTTAGAGGTTGATACGGGCTAAGTTTAAACGACATTCAGATAAGTCATAATTGAAGATGTCTAGAGCAGCAATATTATACCTACCTGCATAAAGAATCCTTATGAAAAAATCAGCCAAGAACAAAGGCACATCTGCTATTCGCCTCCAGCTAGTCTTTGACAAGAATACGGCTAGACGGACGGCTCATAGTGAGTGCGATACTCTTTCCTTATAACGTGGTACGTGTTAATTACCGACTACTACAATTTTACGAGCGCCCACTATATCGCACTTCACAGTTTCTACTGTTTAAGCTGTTTTCTAGCTCAACAACACAGACGAGATGAAACATTAAGTGCCGCTTGTACGACTTTTTATTGGAGTTTTTAGAAGTTTTATAAAAGTATGACTTCACGGATTTTTGGGATTTTGTACGTGATTTACTAATAATTAGCCTAATATTAGGTACCTATATGTATGTATGTATCATGGATCTGCATCATTATTATCATAATAATACATGGTTAGACTCGCCATTTTAATTAATGATAAAGATGATGTTTAAAATCGCTACCGCTTGATGGCCGTTTAGTTGATAGTGAAGTGTTTGTGTGTGTGTTGTGTTTAGTTTGAGTTTTTGAGCTTTAGCTCAAAAACTCAAACTCAAAGCATCTATTTCAAATAAACCAATTACAGGCACTTTTGAATTGTCAAAAGGCAAGTGAGGGTAGTATCTGACATAGTTATATAAAACTGATTGCTTACGATACTTCCGGGAAGTGACAGGAAGGTCTTCTCGGTTGACTCTTTATAAAATAAAAATGTGTTGCTAAGAAACTGACGCAGAGAGACTAAGTCACAAAAGAAAGCATTGAGTTCTTCTCTCCATGTAAGTAACAAAGTACACAGACACTCGAATCTTCTAACTTTTTATTATTAAATATGAACCCACAATAAACTTGCTCAACACGTACACAAGCTCAATGTGAATAAATAAAATGAGAGGTCAGGAATATCTGTATGAAACTGAATAAATAATAACATAGGGATTTAAAACGCGAACCCAATTTATTTGTATTAAGTTAGGAAAACGTTATACGATACATTTGATTCGAAATTATTGCTCACTTATATCCAAAACTTGAAAATATGGTCCAGCGAAGACAATATTAATATTTACCTTTGCATCGTCCAAACAAAGACTGTATTCATATTCACCCCACGAAAACAAGTAGATAAAAATGCAAACACGCGCAATTGTGCCTCAGACGAACAGAGGCGATGGTACTCGCAGCAGGCGAGCAGGCGGGGAAAGTATTCCGGACAAAAATGTTTTCCCGGTCATATGAATTTAGATCGGCCGCCGTATTAGACGGAAGTAAAACTATCGGGAGACAGGTAAATCGAACTATTGGAATAAAAAATAAAAGGTAAAGGTGAGGCCGGGTCGGAGCCGATGGCGCGGAATGCGGCGCGTGTCGCTACACTTATGTGAATTTAAGAGCAGCTCTCCAATAAATGTACAGAACAACTGTAAACGAGTTTTATATTCAGAATTATTCGTGTTGAAGTATGTTCGAGTATAAATTTTCTCAGCGGGCGGTCGGCGAGTGGCCGCAAAGGCGTCTTGATGCGATTTCCGGCCCACTTTTAACGGCGCTTCCTGCACGATATAAATCCAAGTTAGAGCGCTCCCTGGGACCTGCTGTCGTTTCAGCCGGATGCCGCGTCCTCGTTTTGCAGATTGGACCATATTGCCTATTATACTTTGTAAAGACAAAATATTGTCGATAATTGTATGGGGTTGCCTAACCCAAACCAAGCAACTTTATTTGAAACATTTCTTTACTGTGTTATTAAAAATATCAACACTGAGAATAGCATTTTTATAACTAGCTGTATGTATTTATCTTTAACTATTTCTGATGATTGAAGACTTCCTTTTGGTCAGTTCGGGTTTTCCTGTATTGGTTAACATAGGTAGGTACTATCAAAGTTAAATCACTTTATGACTTATTAGCTGCGCCCCTCGGTTTCACCCGTGTAAACCGGGATAAAAAGTAGCTTATATGTTAATCCAGGGTATAAGCTATCTAAATACCAAATTTCATCCAAATCGGTTCAGCCGTTTGAGTGTGGAGAAGTAACAAACATACAAACACACACACAATCACAAACGTTCGCCTTTGTAATATTAGTGTGATTTATGCCTGAATCCTAAGCTAAACTAATCATAACGGTTCTGGCTGGTTCTTATTACCCATAAATAAAGCCACGTAACTTTATCCATGAATTCCTCAAACACCGAAATCCGATCAGAAACTAATTCTAATATAAGCAAGGAATGAAAGTTTTATTTGACTTTGAGGCTTCAGAGCAAACTCTGCAGAAAATCCACAAAGTTAATCACATCCGAGAGTTTCTTTTCTTACGGAATAAAAATGTATATTTAAAATAATTTCTTAAAATTCGCAACAAAACGTCGCCTAAGCGAATTAGACCTACATTTTGGGGAACACAGGGCTTATAAAATGAAATTTTCTTAACATAAAGTGGCTGAGACGATGTAACGACGGTGGAGTGAAGTAAACTGGCGGGCCTGCAAGCCCCTCATGTTTCTAAATAAATTATGAATATTTACCGGCACGTAACGCTTTACTGAGACATAATTATTTTAATCTGACTCTGAGACGGCAATTTTGGGGAATTGATGTCAAAAGAGAGGTCGTTTTAGTTTATTAAGACGGCTTGCGCACTAACAGATAGCACTTTGTCCTTGTTATATATAATAAATAATACCTAGTCAATTATGAAGAATTTTACCATTTTGTTTGGTATAAATTTCTGAACTGTAAAATCTCATCTTGTTAATTTTTTTTTTTTTTTGTAAATGTCCCTAATTTACTAAATTAATGACGGGACTTGTTTGAAAAAACTTTTAACTAAGGACATGTTACGTAAAATGAAACTGCCATTCTACCTCCTTAAAATCAAGTAACATTTTAGTATTATGGCGCATTATGTATGACGTATATCCTTTGTTTGTTATATGGATATTTTTTATCGTCTCGTTGGAGGTAGAGCTAGTGCTGCATCTTCGTATAATTTAGCGCTCCCCAGGTGCGGCCCCGGCTTGTGGCTTATAAGTACATCGAGATTTTAATTAAGAAGGTCTATCATAATCCACATGAGGCACTGCAAAAAATAACAGAATCCCTTTATACTAATTTACTATTCTGGACTTGTATTTGTGCTTTTAAGTTTTAAAAACAAAATTTTGTTAATTTGGATTTTAAAGATGGAAACGTGTCTCTTATTCGGAGCTTGGAACGTCTGCCATATAGATAATTAGGTGTGTAGTAGACATGTCTGTAGTCGTACCAGTTAAATAGAAAATACACATGTGTAAGAGACGACTTCAAATGAAAAAAGAAAACAGCATCTTAACTGAGAGCTCGCGAGTCAACAATTCGTATAATTCCACAGGAGTTGTTCATTATTAAGTGTGCTTACCTCGAGGGCGCGGCGAAAGATTGAGTTCCATCAAATATGTAGCAGGGTTTACCATGAAATCCTTTTTACGTTCACCGCGGACAGTTTTACGCAGGTCCGGTCTAGCTGCGGCTTAACGGTCTTATAAATGAGTGAAACTCTATTAGCGAGATGTTCGGCCAAACGAATTTGCGTTATCGCCTCTGTCGGGCGTAACGTGCGTCGCATACTAATGACGTCACCGCAAGATCGTCCAAACTTGCTGTTCGTGTAATTACTTCTTTAAACGAAGCTTCTGTGAGGGGAGGATACGATCACTTTTGTCCGAGGGTATACCGTCCTGATAATCCAGTTAGCAAGCGTTCCTCCGCTGCGTCGGATTTTTGTACAATTAAGTTTCATGGAAATTTATTTAGTTAATAATGTTTTCTGTTTGAGAGTTGCTATGAATTATAAAGTAGTTCCATTTATTAATTCAATAAATTTAAGAGAGGATAATTAAGTGTAATAAGGAAAAATATTCTGTGTTAATTACGAGCGTTAAACATTGAAAAGTGGTTTGTGGAAAATTAATTAAGCTGTGAAGCAATATGAATGATCAAAGTTTTATCTATCCTAAGTTCTATATTCATATTATAAATGCGAAAGTGAGTTTGTTGTTTGCTTTCACGCTAAAACAGCTGAACGGATTTCGATAAAATTTAGCACATGGGTAGACCATGACCTGGATTAGGACATAGGATACTTTTTATCCCGATATTCCGAGTGAAACCGCGGGGCACAGCTAGTTTTTTTATATTTTTGGAAATACATACACGTATTTTGTAATGAGAATTGAGGATTAGGGATTATAATGTATTTTTACAGGCACCGTAAAAGAAAACCAGGGCAAACATGTTGTTTAGCCATTACGAAAGTACGAAGCTAGTGCGGCGTCAGCATTCCTAGGAGCTCTGACGTCACAACGACACGGCCTCTCTAGATGTGACACGAAACGCCGCGTATAGCCCATGTCATTCCATCGAGAATAAATTCAGACGTGATAGTCACATTACTGTACTGTATGGGATTACATACTCGTAAGTATGAATACCAAATCTGTAGATCTATTAAAATAATTAAATTATTGAATAGAAACAGAAGAAAAAAAATATTTTAGTAGATACTTAACAAATTAATTTATTTAGGTAGGTACTAGCTTTTGCCCGCGGCTGCGCCCGCGGCTTCGCCCGCGTGCAAATCGGAAAGTATCCCACGGGAACGTACCAGCTGCATATGCCGATTTCTAGGCATTTTTAACACTCATGTTCCAACGCAGCAGTAGGACCTAATAATCTCTCAGCACTCCATTAGTTTTTCCAGTTTTATCTCAGATATGTCGGTCAAACATTGTTCATCTGGCTTACCTCTTAACTATGTTGAAGTCGACTTGCAAGCTAACTAGAAGCGGCTGAATGTGCATTTTTGGTAATTTTTTTAGTTAAGGTCTACTCAATATTTCTGTTCTATTTTTTCATAGGTTTTAGGCAATTTTATAACAGCACCATATAAACAGCTGCTCATAATGGTAGAAAGCGGAAATGACGGACTTAGGGGCGAGAGGTCTATACGGACACACGGGGCAGGATGGTGGAGGACTGGGCTCTGGAGACAGGCCTGGTCGTCCTAAACCGGGGTTCTGTCCCCACATGTGCGCGGATGCGGGGCGAATCAGTGGTGGACATCTCGTTTGCCAGCCCCGCTCTGTTGCCGCATGTTGTTGACTGGCGCGTCATGGAGGGGGTGGAGACCTATTCCGATCACCGGTACATTCGGTTTGATGTCTCCGCCCAGACCTCGAGCGCGCCGGTCCGACAGGCCCCGAGTGGTCCGCGGTGGGCGCTGAAGCAGCTGGACCGGGAGCTCCTCCTGGAAGCCTCGATCGTGCAGGCCTGGGTGTCACCACCGGACAGGCCTGCTGACATCAACGACGAGGCGGAGTGGTTCCGGGAGGCCATGTCCGAAATATGTGACGTGGCAATGCCCCGGGTCCAGCCCGGACGCGCTTGGCGCCAGGTGTACTGGTGGTCGCCGGAGCTGACGGCTCTGCGCGAGGCGTGCGTTGCTGCGCGGCACCGGTACACCAGGCACCGCAGGCTCCGTATTCGCCCACCGGATACGGAAGCCATTCAGGCGGAGCTGTACGAGGGGTACAGAGCGGCGAAGACCGCCCTCCGAGCGGAGATCTCGCGGGCCAGGGGTCTGGCTCGCGAGGAGTCGCTGGGGACTCTGAACAGAGACCCGTGGGGACGCCCCTATAAAATGGTGCGGGATAAACTCCGCCCATGGGCTCCCCCACTGACGCAGAGTCTCCGGCCGCAGCTCGTGGAGGACGTGGTGAGCGCTCTGTTCCCTTCGCGAGGGGAACATACTCCCCCGCCCATGGCTCCGCCTCCTGCGGTGCCCGAGGCGGACCACATCACCGACGACGACGACGATGCTCCGGAAGTGACCGAGGTAGAGCTGAGAGCGGCGGTACGTAGGCTGAGTGCCAAAAATACCGCCCCAGGACCCGACGGCTTGCCAGGAAGAGCTTGGGTTCTGGCCTTTGGGGCTCTCGGGCCTCGACTAGGGGGGCTCCTAAGCGCATGCTTGGAGAGGGGCCAGTTCCCACTTCGTTGGAAGACAGGGAAACTGGTCCTCATTAAGAAGCCGGGGCGCCCTGCGGACTCTCCGTCCGCTTACCGGCCCATCGTGCTGCTCGACGAGGTGGGCAAGCTCTTTGAAAGAGTCATTGCAGACCGCCTCGTCGGGTGGGTGGTGCAGGAGGGGCCGGATTTGGCGGAGAGCCAGTTTGGTTTCCGCAGGGGGCGCTCTACGGTGGACGCCATCATGCGCGTGCGAGCCCTCACGACGGGGGATGCTGTGGCCCGGGGTGGGGTCGTCTTGGCAAGGTCTCTAGACATTGCCAACGCCTTCAATACCCTGCCCTGGAGTTGCATCAGGGAGGCACTCCGGTATCACCGGGTGCCAACCCACCTCCGTCGAGTGGTCGAGGCCTATTTGACGGACAGGGCCGTCATCTACCCCGGTCATCAGGGAGAGTGGAACCGGCGAGAGATGTCGTGCGGTGTCCCACAGGGATCGGTCCTGGGGCCACATCTGTGGGACATCGGGTACGACTGGGTGCTGCGCGCCGACCTCCCTAGCGGCGTCAGCGTTGTATGTTACGCTGACGACACGCTGGTCCTGGCGCAGGGGAGGTCGCACCAGGCGGCGGCTGAACTAGCGACACGCGGGGTTGCGACAATCGTAGAGAGGATCCGGCAGTTGGGACTCGAGGTGGCCCTGCACAAGTCCGAGGTCATGTGTTTTCATGGTCCTCGGAACGCGCCACCGTCGGGTTCCCAAATAACGGTAGGAGGGGTTCACATCCGGGTTGAGTCGACGATGAAGTACCTGGGACTCGTCCTCGACTGCCGGTGGAACTTCGTGGAGCACTTCCGACGTTTGGCTCCCAGACTGGAGCGGGCCGGGGCTGCCTTGAAGCGGCTCCTGCCCAATCTGGGGGGTCCAAACGCCTCCTGCCGGAGGCTTTACGCGGGGGTCGTGCGGTCCATGGCCCTTTACGGGGCACCGGTGTGGGCGCGTTCCCTGAGGCTGCGACCAGCCCGCCGGTTGAACGCGTCCCAGAGGGTCATGGCCATCCGGCTAGTCCGGGGATACCGCACGGTCTCCTGTGAGGCGGCGTGCCTCCTTGCCGGATTACCGCCATGGGATCTGGAGGCAAAAGTCCTCGCGCACGTGTGGGAGTGGCGCGAGGAGGTGAAACGCCGGGGCGTAACTCCGCTGCCGCGAGAAATCACGGTACAGCGGACAGAGCTCCGGCGGGATCTCATGGCGACATGGAGAGTGCGATTGTCGCAACCCAGCGCTGGGCACGCCACAATTGCGGCAATAAGTCCCCTCTTTGAGGAGTGGTTGGAGAGGCGCCACGGCGTCCTCACCTTCCGCCTGACGCAGGTCCTCACCGGACACGGTTGTTTCGGGAGGTTCCTGTTTCGGATAAGGCGGGAGGAAACGCCCGGGTGTCACCATTGTGTGGATCGCCCGGAGGACACGGTGGAGCATACAGTGGAGGTCTGCCCGGCTTGGGCGGAGCACCGCCGTGTTCTCACGGAGGCGATCGGCGGCGGCGATCTCTCGCGTCCAAACCTGGTCCAGGCCATGGTGCGGAGCGAGAGTGCATGGGAAGCCGTCACCTCCTTCTGCGAAGCAGTAATGCTCGCGAAGGAGGAAGCGGAACGCGTGAGGGAGAGGCAACAGCCGCGCCCTCGCGCCCCTAGCCGCCGTAGGAGACGCCCTGGGCGGCGGGAATCGATTGCCGATTCCCGGCCACCGTAGGCGCGGGCTTGCGGACGACGAGTAATGGGCAGCTCGCCGTCCGGTAAGGACCAGGCCCGGGTCGACGGCGCGTTGTGTTCCACGCGCGCCTCAAAGAGATGTCAGCAGTGACGGGGTCAATTGGGCCGATGCCGCCGGGGTCGCGGGTAGTTCGAAAGAGATACCGTGGCCCTGGCACGGGCAGCTGAAGGAACATGGGTGGATTTTAGTCAGTAAAAGTCTGACACGCCCTCCCGCTCTGCCCAGAGCGGGAGAAGTCATTTGATGATTTCCCATCCACAAAAAAAAAAAAAAAAAAAAAAAAAAAAGGGGCGAGAGGTCGTGAGTTCGAACACGACCCCTTAAACTTTAGTTACATTGCAAGCATTCTTTCTGGGGTTAGCAACAAGTAATGTTTATCACCAGAAAACACTTTCAACTTCTCGGTGTGAATTTCCAAATGACACGAAGTTTCCTTTCAGTAAATCTCTCTAGAATGAACAGCAGGGAATAGTGTCTTGCATTAACAATATTTTAATCCAGCCGAAGAATTTGTTGCGAAAGCGCAAACTAGCCGTGCTCAATCAAGAATTCTTTTAAATTTTCCAAAGAGTTTCCTCAGAGAAACCTTGAGCAAGAACTATACAAACATTATTTGCTAAAGTCTATTTCCTATTTTTGCAACAAATTGTATAATTTAATAGTGCAAAATAAAAGAGCCCGTAGGTAGTTGCCATGGTATTTCGTAATGCGTTGGTTTAAACTGAATCTCTGTCCGACTCTTCACGACATTGTGTTATGTGCATAACCTTAAAAAGGAGGAAATCTCTATGAACGAGCTAGCAAGCCTGTGTTTTCACGTTCACGCATGAAAAGTAAAATAGGCTAAAATAATAAATATGTAGGTATCAACTACATAGTATACCTATCACTTTTTCAGTCTCATCCAGTGCTGATCTACGGCCACAACGGCAGCAGTCGCCGTCGTCGTAAAGCCAAGATACGCGCTGCTCGTAAACTTAAATACGGCTTACTGCATTTGTGGCCTGCTGCCATACGGGTACCATACGGGTGACCCTGTAGAGCCGGTGGATTACAATAAAAGCCAATATTGCACCTACAACTACACAATCAAAACTGACCACATTTTTTCTTTATGTTTTAATGTTTAAATCATCAATCATTTAGAATAGAATATTATATAATGTCATAGACGAGTCTCAGTCAGTGTTGACGTATCTTAAATCGTTCGGAAATAGTTTATTCCGTTTATATATATATATGTATGTATTTGTGTAATTATATAATATCTATGTATTTATTCTTATATTTTATAGTTATTTTCTTGTTATCTATCCTTTATGTTGCACCTGCCATGTCTTCTCTCTGCACCACCCTAAGGTTGGCTGGTAGAAAATGCCTCAGGCATTAAGTCCGCCTTTGTACGGTATTTTTTTTACTTGTGCATAAAGTTTTAATAAATAAAATAAATAAATAAATAACGCATCAAATTAAATGCATATAATTCGATATTAGTACTTAATAGTGATGGAACAACGTTAATAATAAAAAAATGTTTTCTTGGTATAGAACTCATACCACGTACAATATTAGGTAAAATGACTCCACGGACCCGATTCACACCGCGCTCGTGTGAGCGGCTAGGTGTAAGACAAATCTAAACTAAACTGGACACTAAACAAAAATCTAAATTATGTGAACTCTAAGTAAAGTGAAAAATACACATAGATTTAGTAAAAAAAAACCGGCCAAGTGCGTGTCAGACCACGCACAATGAAGGGTTCCGTAATTGAAAAGAATTTATCTTGATAAATTCTTTGTAAATAAATTATTGGATTGCTATCCAAAAAAAAAAAAAAATATGTGATAAAATTACAAATGAACAAATTTTCGGACTTTTTTTTCACTTGTGCTGTGAGACTTTGCTTCTTGTCAAATTTCATGATTCTAGGTCAACGGGAAGTACCCTATAGGTTTTGATTTACTTACGAGTATTAAAATATGTCGCATAAATGGCCGATTTTTTTTATTGCGTTGACTCAGAAGCTTGATTTTTGTACAGCTCCAAGAGACCATAGACCTATAGTGGAGGTATCAAGTTGAAATTAATATCAAACACTGATATTCATTTCAACTTGATAACTCCACGCTTTCCTGAGAAAAAAGGTCTTGACTGACAGACAGACGGACAACGAAGTGATCCTATAAGGGTTCCGTTTTTTCCTTTTGAGGTACGGAACCCTAAAAAAATAGTTGAATTCTATTAAATCTAAGGAGTTCAAAATATTTATTAAAATCGACACATTACATTTTAGTAAAAGTAATTTTTCGAAAATTATTTCTAAATAAAAAAAGGAAGTGTGGTTTCCTAGAATTTTTTGCATCATAATGTCATCTGTCATCTGTAAAGAGTCACTGCTAGACGTAGCCCCCAATGACCACAACAATGGCTGCTTATAGAAATTTATGGCTGTAATCACAATACTTAGCACTGATTGGTTTTCACAGTTTGTGTGCGTTATCAATACAGTGATTCTGCTGTAAATAGTTTACTCTAGAACGTGAGCGTCCCATGAAAAAGATCTTAGGGGAATAATGGCGCAATTACCACTCTTGGGAGCTATAATGTGCGTCGCAGTGTGATGTTATTAGTGGTGGATATTGCGTACCCTTCCCCCAGATGAATTAACTATACGATACCTAAGATACAGGTTTTGTTTTTACAAAAATCCATATCAAAAAGTTTGCAAAAATAAACTCAGGGACACTTAAAGAATGGATAAAATTGCTTGTATATTTTATATATAATTTGAATACTGAAGAATATAAATTGCATCAAAAACAGGCAGGTAGGAAAAAAGGAGCAAATCCATCTGTATAAATAAAAAGAGAAGTCCTGACTGACTGACTGGCTCTTCAACGCCCAGCCCAAACCCTTGCATATATACCTAAAGCTGAATTTTGCACAGAGGTTCCCTTTATAATATAGACAAGGACTAGTACGGTCCCGTGAGATAGGTATTTTCCGACATTCACGCGGGCGAAGCCGCAGGCAAAAGCTAGTGTTATCATAAAATAACATTTCCGAATATCCAGTTTCATATAAAAATAATTTTCATCAACATTGCAATCACAATAATTACACGTAAAGCAAGGCCGCACGGTTCATTTAATATGAATGCCATCGGTGCCTTTGTATTGTTCAGTAAACATATTGTTACAATAAAATTGAGTGCATTAGCACTTATTTGAGTAACAGCATTAGACAATCTCCCGTGCTCAAGCTTCCCGGAGTGATCCGAACGACCTCCTGCGGTCGCAAGTAATCGCACTTTTCTTTTATTACCCTTAATGCCATCATCAAAGTGTGGAGGTATATCGTACTAACTACATTATGGCTAGTAGTTTTTCTAATTCACTCAACTAAGTTAGTGTTTCGACTCATAATAATTGGTCCGTAAACTTTACTTGAGTGAGCGTCCAGAGTTTAGCTTCACCTGGCCAAAACAGATGGCGTTAGTAGTCGAGTTTGGTAGCAGTATGCTTGTAAAAGCAAATACATTGTTTGAACTGCGATGTTATAAGCATTTACAACTTTATTTTGGATAGTTGACCAGTTTTCCTTTGAATAATAATTTTAATATACTATTCAATCTGCCTAGTTTTTTCTCAACTATGTTGGGGCCGATTTCCAGTATAACCGGATGCAGCTGAATACCAGTATTTTACATGGAGCGGCTGCCTATCTGACCTCCACAACCCAGTAACTGGGTAATACCCCTTGGTAAGACTGGTTGTCAGACTTTCGGGCTACTGACGACCCGTAACGACTGTCAAAGATCCACAAATGTCAGCCGGGACCAATAGCTTAACGTGCTTTCCGAGGCACGGAAGAGTCTCGGTATGTAAAGGTGGTCACCCAACCACGGACCAACCCCGGCAAGCGTAGCTTAACCTGATGGATTGACTCGTGTGGCTGTTATTACTTAGCCACGAGCTCCACGAATTTTAATATACTATTATGATATCGAAATTAACGGTTTAAAAAAAATGGGTACTCAGTGACTAAAATTCTGGAAAAACCTAATTTCCACAGTAGTATTGAAGTGATCCCCATCCACAGAATACTTTAGCTTTAATAATAATGATATTATAACTGAAAACTGAAACGGAGGTACGTTACTTGACAATCAGAAACTAATACCTGCAATTAACCACCTTAGCCCAGTCAGTAACAACATCAAACACCGCATGTAACTAAGATTTTGCTTTAAGTTGTTAGTTCCCCTGAGAGTAGCATATACCCAAGTTTGCAACACTCAAAACCTTGTGCTACTCCTATGGTGCGCGAAATTCTGGCACTTGTTTACTTAAGTTTTTTTGAAAAATATACCTTAAGGACACGGTTTTAAAGTATCTTTGTTCGACATTTTAGTGAAGCAAACTAAATTTGGTACAATTTGAGCCCAACTCAAGCACTCTAGGTCTATTGGTTGCTAAGATACAGCTAGTCAAAGATGGGCATTTTTTTCCAAAAAATTAAAAATTATCGATAGGTCATTTGCCAAGACACGTAGGTACCGGCTAAACTAATGGTCCTATCATTCAATAAGAATTTGCATATAATTAAATTAGCTTTAAATTAATTAAAAGTGGTGCCTCTGGCTTCATAGTATCCTCAAAAATAAAAATAAATTGGTAAGGTAAGACTTAAGGTAATTTTTCAAAAAACTGAAACAAGTTCCAGAATTTCGCGCACCATGGGTGTAGCACAAGATTTTCAGTGTTGCAAACTTGGGTATAGACTACTCTAAGGGGACCTAACAACATAAAAAAGAATCGTAGTTACATGCGCGTTTGCGATGTTTGAATTTTTTTGTGTCGATTATGACTGGGCTAACCTAGGTATATTTTCATTTTATTTGTGAAAATGTATTATAACAAGAAACCTTTATTATACCTGTGCGGCAGTTTTCTCAAAGTAAAAATAGACACGCACATTTTTATAATTCGTAAAAGTAAGTTAGCAACGTTGTCTCTTTGTTTTTCTCCGAGAGCGTAGGTATAGGCGACAGTAAAACTCGTTGAATACATTTCTGTCATTGTAAAGAGAAAATATTTTGTTTTCAAGGAAAGTGCGGGCACATCATCATTACGCTGCGTAATTTTTTCGTATGTGCCATTCCCGTGCCTGTACTTTTATGCCTTCCCTCCATAAAGACAAAAGGGACTTTGAAGTAAAATCACGTACATTTTTTGCAACTTACTTAGGAGAGATTCAGCCCCTTGCCTTCCATGTTAATATTTTCTGGGAAAACATTGTGGGGACAACTCATGGAAATTACATTTAGATATTTGCTCACAACGCGTACATCTGAGTGTGGGTAGGGATATTATATTTTACGTGCATGGAATGTACCAAAAATGTTTAGGACATACCGCGGGGCGCGAAGCCCTAACCAACATAGGTAATGCCGATTGAAATGTAAATGAAGGGGCCGACACAAACTTTCACTCGCGAGCCCAAATCTCGTTTAGTTTTATTCAAAAGCTTTTTTCATATCGCCATGTATATTATTAATTATTGTTTGCAGGTAAATACTCGATGAATTTTAATTCTGTTTGTTAAACAAAGCTCATTAATTGTTGCGAGAAATAGTAATACCTGGGTTGTGTACTATTTTGAATTTCCAGAATTGTTAAACAAACGTAATTTTAAGCTTAAATTATCTGTTGTTTTCCATTTGTACACGATCCTGTTCATTTGAACGTAGGTATGAATAGAACAGTGGTGATTTGTCGGGTCCCGCTCCCCTTTTTAACTAGTGGGCTTTACGTGTCATATATTTTAAAAGTTTATTGGGCATTACTTCGCGAGATAGCGAGGGTGAGACGTTCCTCAGAATTTTCCTTTGGGAGCATTTTAAATTAGTTTTATAATGTAAGTGGTTTAATATAAATCAAAATACTTATTAAAGTTAAATCTCACCACTGAACAGCTGTCATCTAAAGTTTCTTATTGTTATATCTTAATTTCTTTCGTGGTCTTATCATCGTAATTTATCGCCGATATTTTTGTCTTGAATTGGATATTATTAAAAACTAACTGAACTCAAAATGTTGTGTGAAAAACGACTACGATGGACGTACAAACAGTCACTGAGCGATCCTATAAATGTTTAGTTTATTAAATCCAATTTTTGTTCCGGACAAAGTAGGGAAAATCGCATGACGCACTCGGCTAGAAACTGTTCAGCATACAAAACAGTATTCAAAATGTTGGTTTATGTTTAAAGTCCAAAGCTTTAACTAATATAGCTCGTTTTGTATTAATCCGTCCGATAAGCTTGTTATAATAGCTTAAATAGCTACACGTTCGCCAATTTATGCACACTGTATTTTGGCTGTAATTTTCCGTGATTACAACCTCGTGATTGTAGTTTAGATAGTAAGGACTGAGACTGAATGGACATCAGCGCTAATGCATTAATTTGTATGCTGATGTTTGCTGTTCATTAATCACATATTAGAAGTGTTAAAATCACATTTGATTGGAATGGCTATTATTAATTGTAATAATATTGATGACTCATCTTGTGGATAAGTAATAACAGCCACACGGGTCGATCGACCAGGTTAAGCTACGCTTGCCGCAGTTTGTCCATGGATGGGTGACCATCGTTACATACCAAGACCCCCCCCGTGCCTCGGAAAGCACGTTAAGCCGTTGGTCCAAAGGCTAGGCCAAAGGCTAGGCAGATGATGAATATTGATGACTCATGTATACTCTATTTATAGGTTCAGCAGTATTGTATGAAGGTACAAAGTTACGGGAATTTTAAGGTACAAACAGAATTGCTGTGTGTGACATTTTAGACAAATTGGGATTCAGTACCGGGAATTGTCCAATAGTCCATTTCGTGGGATTGTTTCGTGAAACTTTCTATTCGGTCGTGGCATTCAAGTGTTATATCTAGGTGTAATTGTAGAGTGACTGATTCAGTTAGAGGTTTGACGAAATCATCTTTTTGTATGAATATTTTCTGATCATTTGGCCTTGTGGAAATCAAACTTTAATCTCTATCCATCCATCTAAATTCAAAACATTACTAAGCAAGCATGCAAGCATGACACAATCACATGTAAAATTCTAGTGGTAGGGAAGGGGCACAAAACAAACACATTTCCCGATTATAATTTACTAGCTTTTGCCAGCGGCTTCGCCCGCGTGGTATGTCTATAAAAAGTAGCCTATGTCCTATTCCAGGTCATGGTCTACCCGTGTGCTAAATTTCATCCAATTCCGTTCAGTCGTTTCAGCGTGAAAGCGTTACAAACAAACAAACAAGCCAAAAAACAAACTCACTTTAGCATTTATACGCGGTTTCTTCAGCGTAGACCGACATAAAAAGTAGCTTATGTCTTAATCCAGGGTATAAGCTATCTATGTACCAAATTTCATCCAAATCGGTTCAGCGGTTTAAGCGTGAAGAAGTAACAAACATACAAACGCACATACACTCATAAACTTTCGCCTTTATAATATTAGTGTGATAGTGTGATTAGTTATGATTATTTTGCCTCCCATCACACCACGCAGCAACCTTGTAGCAACTGTGTCTTTACAGAACTCCATAAAAGCCGAACCTACATATACTTACTTAACTCACGGGAGTGAGCTTAACGCACTATCTCCTCCACTTTGCTAATTGCTGTAGTTCTATTACCTACTATTATATAATTATCTATAATACAATGTCTATTGGTCCTCTACAACCCTGTTGGTTTATCTATTGTGTCTCGTAAATGGCCAGTTAACGCATTACATGTTTAGCAGAAACAGCCATTCATGGAGATGTGTCTGGAGCAATGTGGAGAGAAATTGTTTGTGTTCCAAGATTTATACTGAAGATCTGTGTTTTTTTTTATATTACCTACTTTATTATACCTTCTCTTTCGTTTACCCACTGAAGCATTATACGAAAACGAAAGTAAATCTCTTAATCGAGATCTTTATCAAGTAATTTAAGCGCTCTAGGTTGCCTACGTAATAAATTCATTCAGCATCCGATATTTTTGTATTTATCTCTTTTCGAAACTTTAGCACTTTAGGACATTGCTATTCTGTGTGTTTATAGACACTTATCGAGAAACGAAATGTACTAATTGTATCGCAGCAGTGGTTGGCCCTCGGCGGGAGTAGATAAGTAATAATGCATTTAAGAGGCAATCCGCAGCCACATTCGTACCCGGCGGCAGCCTATCAAACTGCAATATCGTTTTATGGCTTCTCATCATACCATAAACGAACATTAGTGACTCCTTAGCAATGCTAAACACTTTGAAGAGGAACGTAAACGCTTAATTTATGCGGTTTGGCTCTTTAATTGACTAAGTGGTATTTATAATGGACAGGAGTTATGAATAATTCGAGAAACTGATGACTTGATAAATAAAATAATTGTTGATCTAAACACGGCAGTCGATTTTTCAGTTTTAAATGGTGTTTATTCAATTTCACACTAACGAAATTAAATATGTAGGTATCTGAATGATAATAATAACGTCTAGTATATTACTGTCGTTATTTCGTCAACATATTCAGGTTAATAACAGTTATACTCTGAAAAAACAGATTCACATTGCGTTTTTACAAAATATATAACTTATAGCGTAGGTACACGATTTTAATATCTGGTTTATTTTTTCATAAATATTAATCATTAGCTTTTGCCCGCGGCTTCGCCCGCGTAGATTTCGGAAAATATCCCACGGGAACATACTACCGGGAAATCCTTCCTTATTCCTTGTCTAGATTATAAAAGGAACCTCTGTGCAAAATTTCAACTTTCTAGGTTCAAGGGTTCTGGGCGTTGATGAGTCAGTCAGTCAGTCAGGACCTCTCTTTTTATTTATTAACCGACTTCAAAAAGGAGGAGGTTCTCAATTCGTCGGAACCTTTTTTTTATTTTTTTTTTTATGTATGTTCCCCGATTACTCGAAGATGGCTGGACCGATTTGGATTTTTTTTTGTTTTGTTCGAGAGTGTATACATCACAGTTGGTCCCATATAAAATTGATTAACTTTGCTTCAGTAGTTTTTGAGTTAGCTTCAATAATACGTATTTTTTCCCCACTTTTATATGGATGATGTTCTAGTTTGTTTTGCAGGTAGTGGTATTTGAATTTGTGTGGGGTAGGTACACAACTAAAAAGTGAAAAATAAAAACTTTTTTACAAAAAAATACAACCGACTTCCAAAAACAACACTACAAAGTGAAAAATAACTTTAATTTCGGAAGTCAGTGGCAAAAAACGAAAACACATTTAACACCGACACCGACTTCCGAAATTAAAGTTATTTTTCACTTTGTAGTGTTGTTTTTGGAAGTCGGTTGTATTTTTTTGTAAAAAAGTTTTTTATAGATAGATTTCTCTCTAATATTTTGATATTGTTTGGTGTCAGTTATTATGAATAATGATGCATTTGTTTATTGTTGATTGTAACATACTCGTACTTGTGATTTCAATTTAATTGTGAATTTTGGAAACACTCTTTTCAGTAAAATTTTACATTTAATTTTGTAAAATAAGAGGTTGTAACAGCACAAAATAAACATGGTTCTACGTTGTTGTTATGTAAAATTACATCCAAATACGAGTACCTTACAAGAATCTACCAAAATATAATAAGTTTCGCATTATAATATCATTGATCTTTGTGTTGATAAGAAAAGATACAAATAATTATTATAGAGCTATCTAAAGAAAAAATCCAAACACTTGAAGCAGGATATTGCGTTTTGGCGTCAATTGACCAGACGAGTGGTCAATAACTGGAATGGAGGCTGAGGAGCTTCCATATTGCGTCCTCTTAGGCTCTTACCAAGTGTTCTCGTGGAAACCTATACGTTTTATAAAACTAAAATGATAGAAAAACAACCGACAACAACAATAATGTTTCCGTGATGAAAAATAGTCTTGACTTGTTTGTATTTAATGACTCTACTTTTATTCATTTTCCTGTGTGTTTTGTAAGTTAATAATTTTTTTTTGTTACTCTGCGCTATCCCACTCCTGGGCAAAGGCCTCCCTCCACTCCTTCCACCACTCGCGAGCTAGCGCGTCCGCCATCTCATTGTCTCCGGGCTGTTCTGTTCTATCTGGGCTCACAGTTTGTCAGATAAGTAATAAAGAGTAAATATTTGTTTTATTTTATAATAATTGTATATCTGTCTATTTATATAACATACCACGGGAGAATATACTTAATTTGTGTCTTAAAATACCACAAATGCTGGCGATCAAAACGAGGTTTATTATTGAACAAACTTTGATGGGAATGAAACTTAATAGTCCTTTACATAGATTTAATAATGGATTGGATATCAAGTCAAGTGTCAATTCTGGCACCCACCACAATTGGGATTACATCCATCCAATTTGCGCAGCCAATATTCTAGCTAGACTTAACTACTACTACGTACAGATATAGATCTGATAACCACAACTTTGTTGACTACCTAGCTAGTATGACAGAATTTAGGACAAATTTTTCGCGTGATGTGGAAGTGGAAATCTATTTTCTAAGCGACTCCCAAAAAGGAGGAGGTTTTCAATTCCACTGTAGGTTTTTTTTTTGTGTTTGCGACGCGTTTTCTCCGTCAATTGTGGTCCGATTTTGAAAATTCTTTTTTTGCTTGGAAGGGTATGCTTTCAAGGTAGTTCTATCGTCACGAAGTCAGAATCTGATGAGGGGATCCCACGGAAATCGAGGGAAATCCTCAAATTTTATTGGCTCACCTATAGCGACATAATAGGTTGGGGAAAAAGTTTCTTCGCATTTTTTAAGAAAATTCAAAACTTTTTTTAATATACATTATTTTCATTTAACTAAAGTATGTAGGTACCATTTTGTTCGATAACTTTTTGCCATCTTGTAGGTAGGGACATATCCCATTGCTATAGAAATTTTGGGACTTCTGATCAAAATACCGCGACAAGTGGTTTTGGCAGTCCTCTCGTGATGTTAACCTGACACTGCCTAAAGAATTCTGAAGAGACCGAAACAGGTGGAAATCTGAAGGTGCAAGGTCAGGACTATACGGCGGATGCATTAACACCTCCCAGCCAAACTCTCTTAATTTTTGCTGAGTGGCTAAAGATGTGTGAGGTCTAGCGTTATCATGATTAAAAATCACACCCCTTCTGTTGATTAATTCCGGCCGCTTTCTCTCAACTTCTTGCTTTAATCTCATCAGTAGTTCGCAGTAGAGTTCAGAATCGATGGTCCTGCTTGGTGGTAACAGTTCACAATGAATAATGCCCTTCCAATCCCACCACACACACAGCATCACCTTGTTGCGAGTTAACCCGGGTTTCGCCACAGTCTGTGAAGCCTGACCGGCCTTTGACCACGACCTTTTTCGCACGTTCTTGTCGTACGTGATCCACTTTTCATCACCAGTTCAGCTTCTTCAAAAATGGTTCGGTTTCATTACGTCGTAATAAAGAATCACAAATGAGTACACGATTCATTAGGTTTCTTTCAGTGAGCTCGTGAGGTGCCCAAATATCGAGCTCTTTTGTGTACCTAGTTTTTTTCAAATGCGCCAAAACTGTTTTGTGGTCAATTCCCAGTTCTTCAGCTACGTCGTAACTACTGATATCCCGATCTAGCTCCACTTTTTCAAAAATGGCATCCATTTGATCTGTAATAGGGTGACCAGAGCGACGTGCATCTTTGACATCAAAATTTCCGGATTGAAAACGCTTAAACCAAATTCGTACTACTCTCACAGACACTGCACTGGGCCCATAAACATCGCAAATTTTTTTCGCGGCTTACGTTGCATTTTTACCTTTTTTGTAGTAAAATTTTAAAATGTATCGAATTTCTTCATTAGATTCACTCATCTTGACAGTACGGAAAACAAATAAAAATCACACATTTTCCTAAATTGAATTTGGAATTATGTTCTTTAAAATTTAAACTTTCAATGATACCAAAACCAGCCAGATACAAATAGTATAGCCAAAGAGATTTTATTTTAAGTTCATACATACTATAATGCGAAAATACTTTTTCCCCAACCTAATATATCGATTTGGTTATTTTTTATAGTAACTCGTGCATTTCCTGTGGGAAAGCACCATTTGGTGAAGTGGAACTGATGATGAAGACCACAGATGGTCATCGAAATTACTCAATTATACCTACCTAAGTATTTCACGGGTTGCGATTCGATGATTTTATTGGTTGCTAAGCAATTTATGCTCGTCACAATGGTAGAGTGGAGCTGATGGTGACTTCACCATCAGCTCCAGGCCTCCTGATTCTTACTAGGAGAACTCCTCAACAATTAACGTCACTGCACCGGGAAAAGAAATATTTTGTAAAAGTTGATGAGCAGTTGACATTAGGCTATTGTATTAGATAAATTATAAACTGACACACTAAAAAGTGAAAATAAAACCTTTAAAAAAAAACGACGGACTTCCAAAAAAAAGTGAAAAATAACTTTAATTTCGGAAGTCGCTGGCAAAAAACTACACCGACATCCGGAATGACATAATGTATAATAATAATTAATAATTTTTAAATTAATCTATATCAACAAATTGTAATGATAGCATGTTAAATTAATTAAAACCTATCGCCTGTACATTGCTGTGCCCTAGCAGGGTTCATTGTTTGGAACTATCATAATGTAACAACCTGTAAACAACATGAAATGCAATAAATGAATGATTATGATTATGATTATGAATTAAAGTTATTTTTCACTTTGTAATATTTTTTTTTGGAGGTCGGTTGTTTTTTTTTTTTTTTTAAATGATTTTTTCTAGATAGGCGACGAAACTAGCATTGGCAAATCTGCCTATTATAAAATCGTTTAATGCAGACTATTTCTGCCCAAATTTTATTATTAATAAAATTAAATGATCCTCAAACTATGTTTGTCATGACGAGGCGATCAATCAGGTAGGTAAACATAAAACAGAAAATTATGAATTAGATACCCTTTCTCTAGGTGGAGTGGTCTGGTCCTAACTGGACGGCGAGCTACCCATTGCTCGCCGTAATGAAACACCCTTACTCCATACTTATTAAAATTATGGTAATATTACTTCTTAAAAAAATATGTTGAAAAGTCTCATATTATTTCGAGGCAAGCACAGCAATGCTGATTGAGAGAGGTATAAGATTCTGACTAATATAGTTTTTTGGAAAAGCTCTTTCTCAAGTAGTCTGTACTATTTTCTAGGAACCCAAGAAGAGCCTTTCAAAACATCCTGGGTAGTTCTGGGAAGTTTGTATATTTACAAATCCTTTTTTGACTTTTCAAATCGTGTGAAGTGTTTTCTCTCGTCTTCTTATTTGCGTGACCTTTGACGCGTCACGTAGAATTTTTAGCGGCACTCACTTTTGACATCTCGTCACCTTTTGACATTTTGAGTAACTTTATAAGCAATTCCCCTAGTGAACTTTTTTTGGCTTCAACAGATACATACATAAATTCACGCCTTCTTCCCATGGGGGTGGGCAGAAACTACAGAACGCCATCTGCTACGATCCTTATTACATACTCCTTTTGCTTCATTTCATACATCTCCACCCTAATTGCGTAACACATTATCAATCGGAGTTGGTTTCATTTTTACAGTTCATCAACATTCATTGCGTTATTTACGTTGTCGAGCAGACAAATTCTTCGAACATATCAAGCAATGGATTAGCAATTTGTTTCAAAATGAAACAAACTCCGTTCGATAATGTGTTACGCAATTAGGGTGCTGAACGTACACGCGCGCCGATTGCGAGTACTACGCACTGGACTTTTCTGATGTAGGTACATATAAAATATAAAAAAAAATTATTAAAAATATAAAATATAGTGAAAATATAAAATACAGTATAAAATACAGTATACCTATACATTTTATATTTTTGACTTCCATCCATTATTTCAGTGACAATTCCTTTGTGATTGTCTTAATTCTTCCGAAAGTTTTTATCTGCATCATTATTTACCCATTATGTATGTGTTTCGACTTACCATCGCACTTTGTAACTACAGTTTTCGTACTATCATCATTTCGTGCTTTTAATTAATTGTTCAAGCCAACTTGACTCGTGTACGGTCTGATTACTGCCAAAACTTTCGCCGAGTTTATGTTTAAAGTAAAGGTGTACTTAGATTAATTATAATTAACTAGAGTACGACTGTTTGTTACGAAGAAATATTTTGCAGGATTACCTAATTACCTAACGTAAATATGATTTACTTATTCCAAAAACGTCTGAATTTTCATTGATGGTATCCCATGACGCACCGTTTCATTTACTTCATAACGCCAGTATAAAAACTAAGATATTTAGGTACTAAGACTCCCACGCTTCACTTAATCTAAATATAGATGTGTTATAACCAGCGTCAGATTATCTGACGTAATGATATCCTGGCCCTGAATCATAGCTCTCTAGGGTGGCTCCGGACTCATACTTTCAAAGTTCAGGACCATTAAGAGATTTCTCCGTTCTCTTTGGTCGATACTTTAGAAGATAAATAAGACGTTCCGCCCAATAAATTGTGCTGTGAAAATTTTATCTAACCGGGGAATTTTATCTAACCGGGAAAATGCTATGTGCGTCCGCTAGGCTATGCATTCCGGTCTGCTTGATAAGGGGTTGTTTTGGTAATTGTTTTAAAGAATCTGGTGCTGTGAACTTTCTAGATCACCCCCCCCCCCCCCCCCACACATCACCCTTATACACATTTGATTTATTTTAAATTAATGTTAATTTATGTAGTTTTAGCATAAAAAATAATATACGTTTTGGTTTCTGTATTAAAACGTCTTGTTATGGAAGAGCGGACTCTCCTAATACAGGCACTATTATCTGCCTAAAAGGAGGATCCAATCAAAAATGTTGTTTATTGGTAAAACAAATTTAGGAATTTGTTTTACCAATAAACTATTTTTTTAGATTATGTAAACATTTGTATCAAATCATTATTTACGGTATTTTACTGTTATTCTGTATTTGTTGCAGAATAAGTGTTAACAATAGTGATTTCCTATGGATTGTTTACTTAAAAAACTATCTTCTTTCCAATCTTATTTGTCTTCACTTAGCTCTTACTGTTAATGTCAGTATCTGAAGTATGTACCTTACTTGTTGCCAACCAATACTCCCATTTCATGCCTACTGGTGACATTGCTGTTCAAATCATCACATTATAACTTATTTCTATATATTTTCGGCGCCTTGTTTTAGTTTGTGAATAGTATTAGTTATGTTAGGATATATTTATGTTATTTTTAGGTTATGTATTTATAAGAAATTAAATATCATTACTTATTTCTTAAAATAATCTCTTACACCTACGACTACATCAATCGTGCTGGAAATCTGGAATTCAGAATGTCAAATTCGCCTTTTTTACTGACATGAATTTTCATTCATATGAACCGACTTTTAAATAAAAATATTTCTGTAGGATTACGAGGAACACAGTGTACTCGTAGATTAGATACTCACGCCAGCTCATCCCTATAGCTACGTATTACTCAGACTCAGCTAACTATCTCAGATAGATTAATTTGTTACGACCACCACATTAACCGCAATGAGTTAGTTACCTTTCTATACATAACTGCCGAAATACTATACACTGATGGTAGTATTACTTAACTTAGTTCTATGTACTTATAGTAACTTAGAATAGTATCTAATATATTAGGTCTTTACCTATGAAATTGCCGTTCTGCAGTACTGGCCATTTCAAATCAAAATAATTTTTGTTTGGCTAAGAATTCTAATTTCAAATTAATTTTATTTTAAAAACATGGATTTTTTTTCCAAAAGTAGTCATTTGTTTATTGATCAGTGTTACATTTTCATCGCATTTCAATCTTTTTCGTCATCATGGATACGTTAATAATTCGAGTAATTATGGAATATGAGTGCCGTCGTGGCAGCAACGCGGCACAAGCGGCACGCAACATCAACGACGTTTACGGAGCTAACACTACAAACCAACGCACCACTTGTTATTGGTTTGCTCGCTTCCGTTCTGGAAATTTCGACCTGAAAAATGAACCTCGCGGTCGTCCGAAGACATTGGTCGACAATGACGAATTAAAGGCGATTGTGGAGGCTGATGATACACAATCTACGGCTGAATTAGCAGTAGCTTTCGACGTTAGCGTCAAAACAATATTGGTCCATTTGCGTCAAATTGGCAAGGTAAAAAAGCTTGACAAATGGGTGCCCCACGAACTCAATGATCGCCAGCGCGAAATACGCGTCGAGTCGTGCCTTGCACTGCTCAACAGACACACAAATGAAGGAATTTTGATCCGCATTGTTACCTGCGATGAAAAATGGATTCTGTTTGATAACCGCAAGCGCTCAGCAAGTTGGTTGGGCCCTGGTTCAGCACCTAAACAATGCCCTAAACGAAAACTTAACCCTAGAAAAGTGATGGTCACTGTTTGGTGGTCTAGCGCCGGTGTGATTCATCACAGCTTCTTACCAAACGGGGTGAGCATTACTTCAGATGTGGACTGTGAAGAACTGAACACAATGATGGAGAAGCTGGCACATCTCCAACCAGCATTGGTCAATCGCTCGTCTCCGCTGCTCCTGCACGACAACGCGCGACCTCATACTGCACAGCAGACGGTCTCCAAGTTGCAAGAACTGGGGTTGGAAGCTCTCCGTCATCCGCCCTACTCACCAGACCTTGCGCCTACAGACTACTACTTTTTCCAGAATTTGGATAACTTCTTGGCGGGAAAAAAATTCAATACCCGAGAGTCTTCTTCTCCATAGGGATCTACTACGCTTTGGAATGGGCAACTAGCTTCATCTTTCTGACTGACCGACCCATTGACAATTCAAAAGTGCCTGTAATTGGTTTATTTGAAATAAATGCTTTGAGTTTGAGTTTTTTGAGTTTGAGTACAAAATGCCTTTGAAGAATTTGTTGCCTCCCGTCCAGCTGATTTCTTTAAGAAGGGCATCAATAAACTGCCACTGCGTTGGCAAAGATGCATTGATTGCATGGGTGATTACTTCGATTAATACAAATAAAACATGCATGAAAAAAATTCGTTTAAATTTTTTCATACAAAACGGCAATTTCATAGGTAAAGACCTATTATAACAATAGAAGAAAAACCGGCCAATTTCGTGTCGGACCACGCACATTGAGGGGTTCCGTAGTTTAAAAGAATTTATCCCAAAAACAAACAACATTGTAATCCCAAAAAACAATTTTTATGTGATAAAATTACAAATTAACGATTTTCGGACTTTGTCCTTTACTTGTGCTGTAAGACCTTGCGTCTTGGGACCAAACACTTACAAATTTATTATTATTTATTTTTATTATTTGTTGGTATACATTCTTGTATCTCGGCAACGATGTGCCAGTTTTATAGGTTAACACGGGCCGAAGCCAAGTGCTAACCTAAAAAGTACTAACCTAAGAATTTGTTTTATTGTGTCGAATCAAGCTTCTAAAGCTTGATTTTTTTAGAACTCTAAAGGACCCTAGATCTACTTATTTGATATTAATTTCAACTTGATATCTCTACGCGTTCGTGAGAAAAAGGGTTTTGACAGACAGACAGATTAAAAAAAATATGTGATAGAATTACAAATTAACATCAATTTTCGGACTTTTTCCTTTACTTGTGCTGTGAGACCTTGCTTCTTGCCAAATTTCATGATTCTAGGACAACGGGAAGTACTCTATAGGTTTTGATTTACTTGCGAGTATCAAAATATGTCGCATAAATCACCCTATTTCTTTATAGCGTTGACTTATAAGCTTGATTTTTTTAAAGCTCCAAGGGTCTAGAGACTTACGTGTTTGATATTAATTTCAACTTGATACCTTCACGCGTTCCAGAGAAAAAGAGTCTTGACAGACTGACAACACCAACAGACAGACAGATGGACAACGAAGTGATCCTATAGGGGTTCCGTTTTTTCGTTTTGAGGTACGGAACCCTAACAATAAGCAAAAGGTGGTTAAGACCGTAGCAACTCATCATCTGCCTAGCCTTTTCCCAACGATGTCAGGGTCGCCTTCCAGTCTAACCGGATACAGCTGAATACCAGTATTAGACGTGGAGTTACTGTTAACGATACCTACCCCTTGGTAACCTACTCAATTTAAAGTAATCGAGGTTTGACCAGTCAAACTTCAATTAGGTATTAGAATGTCTTAGTTTGTTAGATTAGGGGCTGATTTATCAATAGGTAGATAACTTTTCTGAATCTGAAGGATAAATGTGACAGTTTGACATATTTTCTATACAAAGGATGTCAAGCCGCCATATTTATTCCTCAGATAAGAATTATCTGAGTATTGAACAATTAGCTCGAACCTTAAAACATATAGGTCATCGCTTGTTTTTTCTTACTAGAGCCATTTCTTTGAAATCTGAAGCTAAATTGTCTTTGTTCGTCTTTTTAACCATTTCTAGAAATGTAAACAATAACAAATTCAAACGAAACACAACATAATAGAGGTTTAGTCAAAAGCTTTCCCAGAAATGAACAGGAGCTACAGAATTCCTAGAAACTGTGCCGCTAGCGCAGTTTGTAAACAAACGCGCGCAGCGGGCCGAATGACGTCAGCGGGTGGTACACTCGACTAGTTTTTTTTAAGCGGGCGCTCCCACTCTTATGAGCGGATATAACGATTTTTTTTAAATTTTAATATTTATTGTATTATGTTTATGGGTAGTTTAGGAACCTAACCAAACCGAACCTCGGGGTGCCTCTGACGTCGACCGTCTAGGGTTAGGGTGTTCGTCAGCAGGTCGTCGGAGCCAGTCGCTTCTAGGATCGACTAATAGGCAAAGCCCGAAACTGATTATTTTACTTTCGACGTTTGACAGAAAAGTTAGGAACTTCTAGGCCGAAATTGGAATTTACTTCGGGATTTGCCCGAAGGCTTTGGTCAAACCTAAGATAAACCAGTCATTCCGGGAAGAGACTGCATATCGACCTTTGACTATGACATTTATACATAAGATACACTCAGAAGAGAAGACTCGTCATTACACTCTTTTAAAACAAAGTAAAAACTGGACACTACAATCTAACCCCAACGACTTCATAAACGCAAGTACATGGGTAATTTTATTTCAATAAGGCGATACGTGAACATAGCGGGTTTTAAAAGGCATTCCAGTTTTATGGCGTGTTCAATCCTGGGGGTAATAATGTTGACAACGTTGTTCGAGTAAACGAGTAAGTGCTGCCACATATTAAACGGACCACGGGAAGGTTCTTAAGAGGTTAAGTGTGGTATTTTATTTAATTACTCCTTCATATTTATGAAATGTCGTCGATTTTGAGAGTTCGTTGATGATAGAGGATTAGTACCGTGTGTCTCTTCAATTATCACACTAATATTATAAAGGCGAACGTTTGTGAGTGTGTGTGTGTGTGTGTGTGTATGTGGGTGTGTTTGTATGTTTTTTATCCCGGTCTAGGCGGGTGAAACCGCGGAGCGCAGCCAATGGAATATAAGTGTGCCCGATGGGAATTTTTTTGGACAAAAATGACGAACTTCCAGCCCCTGATTTTAACACCTTTAGGGGATGAATTTCTAAAAATCCTTTGTTTAAGCTACTTTTCCACCAGAGATGTCCTATGCTACGTTGCTATGGATGCGTTTGATGTCCTCCAATGATTTTCATTTGTCCACGTAGCTGGTGGCAACGGGTTCAACTAAGCTATATTTCTTATATGGAAGGATGCGTGCTATGGATGCGTGGTATAGATGAGCGCTACGGATGGGAGCTAGGAATGCGCGAGTGGTGTAGCTGCCGCTCCCCGTGCCTTCCCTACTGTCGATGCATCGCACAGCTCGAGCTGCGCATCTTCCTCACACAGCTACCTCGCGGTGGCGCGTCTTCATAGCACATCTTACTCACTCCGCTACATGGCTTAGCATTAGTGGAAACGGTCACATAGTTTCGTAGCTTAGCTTTCACATCCTCGCAGCATAGCTGCATAGCACGTCTCTGGTAGAAAAGCAGCCTTATGCTCATCTTCGTTAAATAAGGAAATCGTGTGCAAAATGTAATGTTTCTAGACCCAGCGGTTTAGGCAGTGCGTTGTCTGTAAGTGAATATAATATTAATAACTAAGTATATATCCTGCAGGTGCATATTGGCTCAGATTAATACAGACTCCGCAGTTTAGGTATGATGCTACAAGTACGCGGCGGGCTCATCTCACTGGGTCAATTCAGTGAGGGCTGCCGTACACCGGCCGGCTCGCACGTTAGTTCGATACTCACTCACGCGCCGCGTCGTAAAAGAAGACAACCTTAACGAGTCGAGTATAAGAGTTACGCGACAGAAAGAGAGGCAAGTTATAGGTGAATATAATTGTTGGTGATGAAGCGTTGTGTGACCTGAATTGGTCTTTATTGTGTCGCAGCAAGAGTCGCTTTTTATTTAAATGATTTTGCGGAGTATCTAATCTGTATTAATCTGTGGTATTGGTTTGATTGTTGATCACATTAGTATATTTATTTCAATCTTCAAACTGGAGATATTCTGCTGTTACTTCAGCAGAAGAGCAATGTTTCTCTAGACGTAATTAAAACAGATAGAGGTGTCGATATCCGTTTGAATTGAAAAGTTGTGAAGCATTTTAGATTGTCTTTTGTTTTGAGAGACAAAATAAATTGTTACTACGAATATATATGTCAGAAAAGTGAAGCAAAAAGCTTGTTTACGTACTAGTGGCGCCATGTATTAGCGTTTGAGATACGTTAGTCGATTAATCAAATCGATAACAGCTGTCATTCAGTCAGTAGTTCGTGTCGGGATTCTCGATGTCGAAGCTGTCAGTGTCAACGTTGTATCTGTCAGTAGTGCGATTGTCTATTTTCGAGCTCTCTTGCTCCTGAGACAGCGCCTGCGCCGGTCGTGCGCACTGATTGATAAAGAAGCAACATGGCGGACACCAATATCGACCACGTGGACGCTAATCCGTTTGATTCTGCGACATATATTATTTAATATTTAAGAGCGTTAGCTCCGTACGGCATTTCATACAAACTTTCAAGTCCTTTTTTATCGAAATGAATGAACCGATTTTAATAAAACTTCATACGCATAAGCAAGATAAAAAGTTAAAAAAAAAGCTAAAAAGTTATAAGAACATTTTCGAAATGTCTTATTTAAAAAAAGATAATTGGAAATCTCTGTTTCTATGGAATATTTAAAATCGGCCGAATTTAGTTGCAACACTATTTTTCGAAAATGTTCTTTAACTTTTTGCTTTTTGCTCTTAACTGTGTTGTGATTTTATCTTTTACTAGCTGACCCGACAGACGTAGAAATTTCAATAATTCATACAAAATTTCCAGAAATTCACTTTCAGTTTTCCCGAATTTTCCATTTTTCCCGGCAACTTTTCCAATTTTTCACTTCATAAGAGCCTTCCTCGAACTTAAAGTTATTTGAAAAAAAAAATCGCCGTTCTCGAGTTTTGCGCTTAGCAATTACCCATTCTTTTTTATTTATATGTATAGATTAAACACGTAGTAGTCACACTCTATTGCAGAACATATTTTCGCAATGTAGAACTAACATAAATATGTTCCCCTGGATACCTTATAGTAAGGGTCGAGTTTTCTTAACTCCCTTAGGAACAAGTAACGTGCAACATAAACTTTACCCTAAGACATATCATGGCGTGTAAGGGCTCATTACAGAATTATAGTATCTTTGATTACACCCCTAAGAATTAGTGTTTACCTACGACTTTGTTGTGAGATACGGCTATTATGTTCTATTACGAAATTGTGATCATCACACAGCACTATTATTGCCTTTATAATCGGGTGAAGATACTGACTCCTGTAACACAAGAACCACCTAGATCAGGAGTTAGGGCTTCAATTGAAAATGTTACTCCATTTTTTATGTCAACAAAACATTTATTTTTTAAATATTCAGTTGTATTGGCGTTGAAACAAGTATATAATATTTCTTCAGATGATATTAAAATGAATGAAGCAACATTTTCTGAGATACCAAATAAGCCAAGTTACTTATAGGTAATTAATGCGTATAGTTATTTGAAACTAGCTATACTTACCAGATTAAAAAAAAACCGGCCAAGTGCGTGTCGGACCACGCACAATGAAGGGTTCCGTAGTTGGGATGAATTTATCTTAAGAACAAACTTAACATTGTAGTTGAAAAACATGTTCTCCCATACATTCCAACTGTAAATGTAAGTTTGTACTCACAATATTGATAGATTTACCATGTTATTTTAAGACCACAGACTTCTTATAGGTTTTCCTGTAATTTACAGGTAAAGATCTATTTTCTGTATTTTTTTCCAAAATTTTAGGCTCAGCAGTTTCGGAGATAAGGGGGGGAATGGTCAATTTTTGTCTATTTTCTTAAATAACTTTAAAACAATTTATTTTAAAATTGTAAAAAAAAATATATTTGAGATCCTCATAGTAAGCCCTTTCATTTGACATGCCACATAGTGTAGTTTGCAAAACTTTTTTTTTTTCTAATTTGCGCCCAAAAGTGACCTCTATATTCAAAATTCATTTATTTACTTTACCCGTCCGTGTTTGGGTCATAGAAATTCATATCTGTATCAAATTTCAACTTAATCGGTCCATTAGATTCGGAGCAAATTGGCTGTGACAGACGAACAGACAGACATACAGACAGACAGACAGACAGACAGACAGACAGACGGACAGACAGACAGACAGACACACGAGTGATCCTATAAGGGTTCCGTTTTTTCCTTTTGAGGTACGGAACCCTAAAAAAGTCAGGAGGTGTCGTGGGTCACTCGCTTGGAACGAAGTTCCTTTCGCTGTATGTTATGTATTAATACAGAACCATCTAGTATGGTCTTAAGTTTCAAGTTGATATCAAAAGTTTGTTTTTAGGGTTCCGTAGCCAAATGGCAAAAAACGGAACCATTATGGATTCGTTATGTCTGTCTGTCTGCCTGTCCGTCCGTATGTAATAATAATCCAATAATTTTCGAAAATATAAGAACTATACTGTTGAAACTTGGTAAGTAGATGTATGCTGTGAACCGCATTAAGATTTTCACACAAAAATAGAAAAAAAAAAACAATAAATTTTGGGGGTTCTCCATTCTTAGAAATGAAACTCAACAATTTTTTTTTCATCAAACCCATACGTGTGGGGTATCTATGAATAGGTCTTTAAAAATGATATTGAGGTTTCTAATATATTTTTTTTCTAAACTAGGATTTAATTTTATATTTTTTACCAAACTCAAGTCAAGTCAAGTCTCAATAAAATAATTTATTTTATTTAAATGTAATATAAACATAACCTAAAAATAACAAAATTATATCCTAACATAACTAAAACTATTAAAAAACTAAAACATGGCATCGAAAAATTCCTCCGCATCGTTGTCGAGTGGTAAAGTACCCAAGAAACTGGCGGCATTGCCACGTTTTCTAAACTGAATAGTCTGCGCGAGAGACACTTTCAAAGTGGTAAAATGTCCCCCCCCCCCCCCCCTGTAACTTCTAAAATAAGAGAATTATAAAACTTAAAAAAATATATGATGTACATTACCACGTAAACTTCCACCGAAAATTGGTTTGAACGAGTTCTAGTAAGTAGTTTTTTTTTTAATACGTCATAAATCGTAATCCGCAATTTACCTTTCATTCAATCAACTCAAATATAAAAATTAAAAAAAAAACATTTAATTTCATAAACATAAACCGTTTATATCTAAATCCCATCATTTAGGTACCTAATTATAATGTTTACTTATCAATAACTTTATTTAAAAAAAAAAAATACACTATTATTAAAACATCGATCAAAGTTAAAACGAACTACAAGAACTTTTATATTATGTTACTTGCTGCTACGGAACCCTTCATGGGCGAGTCCGACTCGCACTTGACCGCTTTTTTTATACTGAACGATCTAGTATAGTTTTTAGCAAACTTTTGACACTTACAACTGCGACAGCATAACGCTTTTTCGTAACGTCACATTTTCTGTCAGTTTACTCTTATCACAACAATCACAAGACGCGATAAAGAACTTCGTTCCAAATACAATCCAGAAAAGAATTACACGTATTTTCACCATGTGTGAACATGGAATGAATGGATGTTGCCCGTAATTACCAATAGCCATTGATGGCAATAATCTGAGTGACGCAACAAAACTAAAGCGTATTTTTCCTAACCTGTTTAATTTTACACATAAGTTACACAGCAGCAGCAGGTCAAGTTACTACAAACTGTCAAATTTTCTCATTCGATTTTGAACTTAATTCTCAACATTTTAAGGTTTAAAATCATTTGGAGAAATTTGACAGTTTAGTATAACCTGATGTGCTGTCTGTACATAAACTCACACCTTCTAACTGATACAGTCCTACTTTTGGACAAAGGTCTTCGTATTATATTATCAAACTTAATTAACTAAATGTTGCTAAGCTTCTTCATTGACATGACTTGTTGAAAACTTTACAAAAATATTTAAAGTAAAATTTTACGCCATGGTTTAAGTAGTACTGAAATGTATTCAGTATTTTGCACCTACTTAAACCATGGCGTAAAATTTTCCGCCAAAGGAATGGTGGATGAAGGTGGCTAATGTACACTTCTCACTAGAAGTGTACATTAGCCACTAATTCTAAGACAGACACAGAAAGTAAAATTTATTATTCTATTCGAGTACGTCGCGAGGTGACGTTTTTAGGAGAATATTTTAGTGTTTGAGGAAGTTAGGGAGTTTGTAATTAGTTTGGTGTACCGCCAGGTGGCTCCACAGTCTTTGCAGTATCATCACGTGCCATAACTTTTTCATTTGACGCGCACACGAACAACTTTTCCATTTCTTTTTATTAACATCATAACGAAAATGAGAGTAGGCTTTATGAGAAACAGATACCTGATGGTTTTGCTAAGTATCCTCGCCGCCTGTCATTTAGTTAGGTTATTATAACTTCGGGCTGCAGAAAATAAGATGTCGCTCGCTGATAACTAATGTATATCGACGTCCGTCTGTATATTAGCATACTGAGCTGAAAATGATGTTAATTCATTCAATTTGTTTTCAAGAAAAATGTCGTCGGTACGTACCCACGGGTAGGTAGGTAAATAAACTGAAAACTAATCTATACATACAAATAAATAAAATTGAAGTGTCTGTTTGTAATGTAAAAATAACAGCTTTATACTAAATGCATATGAAAGTATTGGTATAATACCTACCTATAACAAAAAAAAAAAAACCGGCCAAGTGCATGTTGGAACACGCACAATGAAGGGTCCTGTAGTTGAAAAGAATTTATCCCAAAAAAAAAAAAAACATTCGATCCCAAAAAAAAATATTTTTATGTTTTTGTGTTATTGACAATTTTCGGACTTTTTCTTTTATTTGTGCTGGTAGACCTTGCTTCTTGCCAAATTTCATTATTCTAGGTAAACGGGAAATACCCTATAGGTTTTGATTTACTTGCGACAGTTGCGAGTATCAAAATGTTTGGACTATAGACTTACGTATTCGATATTAACTTCAACTTGATGTCTCCACGCGTCCTTGAGAAAAAGGATCTTGACAAACTGACAAACTTGATTTTTTTTTATGCTATAGAATTACAAATTAACATTTTTCAGACTTTTTCCTTTACTTGTGCTGTGAGACCTTGCTTCTTGCCAAATTTTATTATTCTAGGTCAACGGGAAGTACCCTGTAGGTTTTGATTTACTTGCGACAGTTGCGAGTATCAAAATGTGTCGCAAAATGGCCGTATTTTTTTATTGCGTTGACTTATAAGCTTGATTTTTTTAGAACTCTAAGGGGTCGTAGACTTACGTATTTGATATGAATTTCAACTTGATATCTCCACGCCTCCTTGAGAAAAAGGGTCATGACAGATTGACAGAGTTGAATTTTTTTTTTATATGATAGAATTACAAAATAACAATTTTCGGACTTTTTCCTTTATTTGTGCTGTGAGATCTTGCTTCTTGCCAAATTTCATGATTTTAGCACAACGGGAAGTACCCTACAGGTTTTGATTTACTTGCGAGTATCAAAACATATCGCATAAATGGCCGTATGTTTTTATTGCGTTGACTTTAGGAGCTTGAGTTTTTAGGACTCCAAGAGACCATAGACTTATATGTGTATATTTGATATTAATTTCAACTTGATACCTCCACGCGTTCCTGAGAAAAAGGGTCTTGACAGACTGACTGACAGACAGACAGACAGACAGACAGACAGACAGGCCGACACACAGACAGACAGACAGACGGACAACGAAGTGATCCTATAAGGGTTCCGTTTTTTCCTTTTGAGGTACGGAACCCTAAAAATAGAATTTTTGTCTGTCTGTGTCAGTTTGTTCCGGCTAATCTCGGAAAGGGCTGGACCGATTTCGACGGGACTTTCATTGGCAGATAGCTGATGTTAGAAGGAGTATCTTAAGCTACTTTTATTTTAGAAAAATAATTAGGGTACCGCGCAAAAAAATTAAAACCCATGAAATTGTGAACAAAATCCGATTCAAATAGATCCACGCGGGCGAAACCGCGGACAACAACTAGTCTACAATAAAGTAATTACCCTACATAATGAAGAACTTTGACTCAAACCTATGGATGATCTCAATAAAATTTCGGTATAACCATAATAGAATTTATTACAAAAAGATTTATACATTTCTCAAGGCTTTTACCCGTAATAAAAACCGATGTTTATTAGTTTAGACGAATGCTGGAACCCGAGGCGAATGTTCTAAACAACGGAACGCGTTATGGAAAGAATTGTTTTTCCTGTTTGAATTCTCATTTTGGAAACGAGATAAAAAAATCTTTCAAATCACGTACTTGAGCGAAGTTACTTAGCTTAGGAACAAGTCTTTGTATCTTTTTTGTATACATTAATAATTTGTTTGGGTCGTAGAGGGGCCTCTGACTTACGTATAAGTTAGCTATGTTATTTTCTCATACAAACCTGTCAGGAATGTGAGGAGGTTTTATTTTTTACGTGCAAAGAATGTAATGAATAAGGACATTACATGCGACATCATACTATAATACGTTGACAGTGTGCGACATCGCGTCTTTGAACACGTTTAAATTGATAAGCATAAGTCAACCGTTCGCGGGATTCTTTATTCCAGATTTGTACTCGTACATATATCTTTGTTATAGAGATTATTTTAGTATATTCAGCCTGTCAGAGATTTGTACCTAGCCTGCTTTTCTTATTTACAGCTGGAGTTGGCTTATTTCATGTCTTCTTTTGAAATAAAAACTATTTTACAAAAAAAATACAACCGACTTCCAAAAACAACACTACAAAGTGAAAAATAACTTTAATTTCGGAAGTCGGTGTCGGTGTCGGTGTTAAATGTATTTTCGTTTTTTGCCACCGACTTCCGAAATTAAAGTTATTTTTCACGTTGTAGTGTTGTTTTTGGAAGTCGGTTGTTTTTTTTTTGTAAAAAAGTTTTTATTTTTCACTTTTTAGTTGTGTACCTACCCCACACAAATTCTAATACCACTATCTGCAAAACAAACTAAAACAACATCCGTATAAAAGTGGGGAAAAAATACGTATTATTGAAGCTAACTCAAAAACTACCAAAGCAAAGTTAATCAATTTTATATGGGACCAACAGTGATATATACCCTCTCGAATAAAACAAAAAAAATCCAAATCGGTCCAGCCATCTTCGAGTAATCGGGGAACATACATAAAAAAAAAATAATATAAAAAAAGGTTCCGACGAATTGAGAACCTCCTCCTTTTTGAAGTCGGTTAAAAAACCGGCCAAGTGAGTGTCGGACCACGCACAATGAAATATTCCGTAGTTGGGATGAATTTATCCCAATAACCAACTTAAAACTTATCTTATTACTTACATTGTGGTTGACAAACATGTTATCCCATACATCGATATACGTCACGGTCAATTCTCCAACTGCAAATATACTTGTGCTGAGAGTTCCTTTTCCAAATTTCATGATTCTGGATCAACGGGAAGTACCCGATTTTGATTTATTTGCGAGTATCAAAATATGTCCGTATATTTTTATTGCCTTGACTTAGAAGCTTGACTTTTTAGATCTCCAAGGGACCATAGACCTTAAGTATAGCTAATTGCAACTTGATACGTCCACGTGTTCCTGAAAAAAAGGATCTTGACAGACTGACAGACAGACAGACGGCCACCGAAGTGATCCTATAAGGGTTCCGTTTTTTCTTCGGGACATAACCCTAAAAAGACAATTTATATCTTGTTATTCCTTTGTATGGAATAATCCGATATTCTTTACTGTGTAAAACCAACTGTTTATTCTTACAAGAATGTTCCCACCTACTTACCACCTACAACAATAAGAGTTCTTATCGAAGGTTTCCTTTCACGTTAAGCTTTTTACAGAATTCTCAGGATTTACTTTGCAAACTGCGCATTGCACAGCTTTGTACGCACACTGAAATATTAAACGACACTTATAACGACCGTGGGAAGCCGAGCACATGACTTACAAAGCATTTTCTTTGATTTGTTACTGCGTATGGATCCAGTAGTACTGCGTAGATAGTAGATACATTTATGGAAACAAAGATAGATCCATTATCGTATCCTAAACCAACACACGATTAGGATTCATTCCATCACCTACCGTCACTTCTGCCTTAATAAACAAACACTTAGCGAAATGTTAATGCTATTTTCCCGCTCTACACAATCTGTTCTCGTTTCTAAAAAAAAAAAAGCAGCCAAGTGCGTGTCGGACCACGCACAATGAAGGGTTCCGAAAAGAATTTATCCCAAAAACAAACTTAACATTGTAGTTGGAAAACATGTCTTCCCATACATTGATATACGTCGCGGTCAATTCTCCAACTGCAAATTTAACTTTGTAATCACAAAACAAATAGTTTTATGTGATAAGATTACAAATTAACGATTTTTAGACTTTTTCCTTTAGGTATTTGTGCTGCGAGACCTTACTACTTGCCAAGTTTCATGATTCTAGGTCAACGGGATTAACCTATAATGTAGGTTTCGATTTACTTGCGAGTATCAAAATATGTCGCATATATGGCCGTACTAACCGTTGCCCGCGGCTTCGCCCGCGTGGAAGTTGGAAATTATCCCACGGAAACCTACTATCGGGATAAAAAGTATTCTATGTGAACATCCAGGTTATAAACTATCTGTTTGCCAAATTTCATCCCAATCCGTTCAGCCGTTTTTGCGTCATTGAGTAACAAACATACAAATCCTTTTTTTACTGCGTTGATTTAGAAGCCTAATTTCTTTTGGAGTTCCAAGGGGCCATAGACCTACGTATTTGATATTAATTTCAACTTGATACCTCCACGTGTTCCTGAGAAAAAGGGTCTTGACAGACTGACAGATAGACAGACAAACAGACGGACAGCGAAGTAATCCTATAAGGGTTCCATTTTCCTTTTGAGGTACGGAACCCTAAAAACGGAAACATCGGCTACTGATGAGGTTAAAATTGTCATTTTTTTTTCGTAACACAAACTGAAGCATCCTTTAAAAGTTTTTCACTTACTTGTTCAGAACCCCAGACCAATTTTATTTTCAGCTAAACCAAGTAAATTAACAAAACCAAAACAACCGGAGGACCGTACAAACTTGCAAGCGTAAGTGGGCGCCGAGTTTCCAGCTGGAACTTGGCAACATCTCTAGTAGCGTGAACGAAAAAATTGCAAAAACAAAAAAAAAAACAGTATTGGAATAATATACTCGTACCAGTCGAATAATTACCCGATGCATAAGTCTTTAAATAAAGAAGATCGAGGAAGGCAGTGAATTGAGTGGTGTGCCGCAGTGCGTCGAGTCGTGCAGTGGCGTTGACACCGGCGCCGCGCGGCCGGCACGCGACCAATTTACTTAAGGCTGTACACAACCCTGGTCTGCTAAATCACTGCTAAGTGACTATTAAATCTTTGTTGAAGCTACGAGAGTGGATTTTCAAAAGCTTGATAAGTTTTTGCGAAAACAGCGATTCAATAAACTGGAAACTTAATTGATTGAAATATCAGATATTGGAAATGCAATTATAATGCAATATCCCCTTCGGGAAACACAGGCATGATACACACCTGCACTACACGGAAAAGTATTATTTCCTCGATAGGGGTAAATCGAACCCCGTTTATTCCCGGCCCGACTTTTACTGAGAATTTTCAAATAGAAAAACCCAAAGTTGGTAATGTTTTTACTCACAGTTAAACCAATTTACATAAGAAAATGGTTTTTGTAATTTATTATTTTAAATTACTTCCGGGAAAAATATGTATTTGTACATTGATTAGTTTACAAATATTGTTTTGTTTTTCTTAGCGTCAAAAAGACTAGAATAGGAAAAATTTTAAACAACGTAAGATCTTCATTACCGTAACATGTTTATTATTTAAACCTCTACCTTTCCATGTTCAGCAATAGCCCTGCACCAACCGGGGGTTGTCCTTGGGTGCACTTGCATAGTGCATACAGGGATAATCGTCGGCTGGTGCCTCCTCGTCATTTGAAATTGTCTAAGGGGCCTCTGCGAGTTGGCTTCGGCCCCTCGTACGCCTTCTAAAGGTCCGCGACCCCAGGGTCCCGAGATAAGCCAAAAACCTCTACCTTTTATATCCTACTAATATTATAAATGTGAAAGTTTGTGAAGATATTTGTATGTTTGTTACTCAATCACACAAAAACGGCTGAACTGAATTGGATGAAATTTGGCACACAGATATTTTATAACCTGGATTAACACATAGGATACTATTTATCACAGTAGTAGGTTCCCGTGGGATAGTTTCCGACATCCACGCGGGCGAAGCCGCGGGCAACGGCTAGTATTAGATAAAATCATACTATAGACCCCCTCAAGGGGAATAAATATATGTAAGGACATAAGAAAAACAGAAATGGCGTTAATCATAAAACACGGGACTCGTAAAATTCTTCAAGTTATGTTTAAGTTAAGGAACGCAAAATACGAGTATGTTCTAACAAATAAAAAAAAAAACCTAAACGATGGTGTGTCGCCGCCCTAAAGTAACAACAGTTTCACATATTTTACCATTAAACTACCAACGCGAAGTTATTCGATGTAAACTAAGCCATTTCGAGAATTATCTTTTTTTGGTATTTTTATAACTTTTTACCTCATAATTTGTCGGTACAGTCAGCGATAATCTATGAATGGAAAAAACTCGAACAAAGTTTGTTGGAAAATCTTTGAAGTTTTTTTTTCCTTTGAGTTTGACGGTACATATGGTATTGGAAGGAAAAATACCTGATCTGGTCGCTTGTTGCCGACTTGAGAAAGAAAATTACATTCAAAGCAATAGGATAAAAATTAAACCAGAGGTTTTTGACCAAGTAATATAAATGTTTGATGGGAATAAGGAATGATGAATTAAAATAATTGGGACATTTTAATGTTATGAATTGGTTTTTCTGCCAGCAGATAATTCCAACATTTGGTAACAAAATGTTTTATCTACGAGGGGCTTGCAGCCGTACGGATCGATCGATCAGGTTAAGCTACTCTTGCCGTGGTTGGTCCGTGGATGTGTGACCATCTTTGCATACCAAGACCCCTCCGTGCCTCAGAAAGCACGTTAAGCCGTTGGTCCCAGCTGTCATTCGTGGATTTTCCCGAAAGACCGAAAGTCTGACAACCGTCTTACCAAGGGGTATCGTATTACCCAGTAACTGGGTTGTGGAGGTCAAATAGGCAGTCGCTCCATGGAGCAGCTGAATACCAGTATTCTACATGTAGAATACTGGTATTCAGCTGCATCCGGTTAGACTGGAAGCTGACCCCAAAAGAAAGAGAGAGAGAGTGATGAAAAGGCTATGCAGATGATGATTTTTGTTTACGTTGATTTTCCTTTTCCCGGAATAATATCAATGGTAAGTCTTTGTTGTACTTAAAAGAAGTAGTTTGTAGTTAAGGAAGTTCTTTAACAGTACATTTATGTTAAGGGCAGTTGGCCTGCGGACCACGAGCACCAATCCACTTTTCGCAATTGATTCTTACTATTCGTGCGCGAACTATGTTTTCCTTTACTTCCCGTGATTCGATTACAACACGTTTTCTTCTACATTTAACACACAAAAAGGAAATCCAATAAGAAACGAATGCTGGCACATGTATACTTTATTTCCAATACATCTTGCTCTTATCTAACTAGTATGCAACCTCCTTTATATCGAGAGCATGCTTTAACTTAAGGTAACTAAGATAAACGGTTAAAAAGTATCGAAAAAAGATTACATTTAAATAATATCACCCCGGCGATCAGTTTCGCCTACGCGTGAATGGCAATTGGCTTCATGAAATCTGGCCTCCTGGGTTCTTAGTAATCAACCCAAGGAATGTTCGATTCCGACAAAGATCTTTTTGCAAGGACTAAAAAAGATTCTTATCATGAAATAAATTGCTGTTATAAGGGTAAGAGAAAATTACAATTTGCGATGGGGCTCGAGCATAGAATTAGCCGTGGCCTAGATTCGCCTTTTATTTCTAAGTGGGACAATTTTTTTTATTATTTAAACTCGCTGTTTTGCCTTGGCTGCATACTGAATAAGGAGATTAGGGTTCTACCTTACTCATTTTATGTTTGGGCTCGGGAAAACATTACGTAGGTATAATATTAGCATACAAAATAATAGTCCATATCGAAATTCTGTGTAGCTTTTAACCCTTTTAAGAATTTGTACCTTTGAAAAAAGTAAAACATTATTTAATTAAAATAAGATATCGTACACTTTTTATAGATAGATACTGGCTTAGGCTAATCACCCAGCTTTGTTTGTGTGATGGGAATGGCGTTCCATGGTGAAATCAATACGGCGTGATGTCAATTGAATCTGCTTCAGTAAATTCAAGTCAGCTACTGTTGTATTGTTATTATTTACGATTTATGAAAATGGCTAATAGAACTTTACATTTCATAAAATTAATGAGACATTGCTGGTGCATAATTAGGTAAGTACACTTCTGGACACATCTATTGGCCCACCTTAGAGTTTAGGTTTCGATGGCCCCTACCGAAATATGATTGCTAGACTGAACAAAAACTGTTGATGCAGTTTTAAACCTGATACATTTTACCATCTTTTTCGATCGTATTGTTTTAAATTTGAATTCAGAATACCATACGACATGGAGCTACGCCTATCAAGTCGGATATGCGCCTTGTTAAAGGCAATTGATTTTTGAATAAAAAACATGTTTTATCAAATAAAGGTTTAATTTAATAACGCGTGTTGCCTCCATGGGCATCTACCACGGCTCTCATACGATTAGGCATAGAGTTTATCAACCGCTCTATGAAATTTTGAGGGATCATCTCGCATTCCTCTTCTATGGCAGTTTTCAACTCCTGCATCGTCTGGGCAACTGGCTGACGAGCCCTAACACGTCTTTTTAGCTCGTCCCACATGTGCTCAATGGGGTTCATGTCTCGGCTTCTGGCTGGTCAGTCCATAACTGTGATGTTCACATCCCGAAGATATTCCCTGACGATGCCGGCCGCATGGGCTCTTGCATTATCATGCATAAAAAGGAAATTTGGACCCACATAGTCCGCGTATGGTATCACGGGAGGTTCTAAGCACTCACGAATGTACCTTTCAGCATTTAATGTTGGCAGCCGTGGTCCTGTAACAACCTCAAGTTGAGTTTTGCCGCTCGCGGATATACCGCCCCAGACAGTCCATGAGCCACCGCCATAAGCAACCCTCTCTTCGAAGCAGCATTGTGCGAAACGCTCTCCCTTACGTCGGTAGACCTTCTTCCTTCCATCATTGCCATGTAACACAATTTTAGACTCATCAGAAAAGAGTACACGGCTCCAATCTTGCTGTGTCTAATTTAAATGACTGCGTGCGAAATGAAGGCGCGCTGTTCGGTGGGCTCGCGTTAGTTTGGGGCCATTAGCTGGCTTGTGTGGTACCATATCGCGTTCTTTTAACCTTCTCCGAACAGTTCGAGCGCTCACAGATACTCCGTGGAAGTCGCGAAGTTGGTTTTGTATCTCAATGGAGGTAAGGTGACGATTTCTCAAGCTGGTCGTCACGATGAATCGATCCTGCCTTTCAGTTGTGACCCGAGATCGTGGCCTTCCTTGGCGACGAACAAAGCCGCCAGTCTCTAGGTACCTCCGATAAACATTTCGGACCACAGATCGACTTAAATTAAGTTGAGCACTCACGTTTCTTTGGCTGTGTCCAGCCTGAATAAGTGCCACAGCTTGGGCGGCGACTTCAGGTGAAGTATCCATAGATTATTGATAGAACCTCACCTTAATGTTAAGAATAAGTAATGTTTGTTGCAAAACCAAAGATATCAATCACTTTTTCAAGAATTAAATCCAAGTAAACCAATAAAACCAAGTTTTCTTAGTATTCGATTGTTTGATATCAACAAACAGGCTCCAAATTGTCTTTTGTTTCTTTAAATTCTGTGTTCGAAATTCAAAAAAAGACTATTGAATGAAATTGTGAATGTACCAGGTTCAAAACTGCATAAAAACTTTTTCCCGACCTAATATAAAATTTTAGTTAGGACCAAACGAAACTGAAAATACAAGGTGGGCCAAAAGATGTGTCCAGAAGTGTATATTCATATCTCCAAAAGGCATCAATCAATCAACTCAGCCAATTGCAGTCCACTGCTGGACATAGGCCTCTCCAAGGTTGCGCCACAACACCCAAAAGGCATATCCTAACTAATATTATAAATGAGAAAGTGAGTTTTTTTGTTTGTTACGCTTTGACGCTAAAACGGCTGAACGGATTGTGATGAAATTTGACACATGGGTAGACCATGACCTGGATTAGGACATAGAATACTTTTTATTCTGGTAGTCCGTAGGATAATTCGGGACCTCCACGCGGGCGAAGCCGCGGGTAGAAACTAGTGTTTAATACACCCCAAAAGTGCTTTTAACCTATCAAGCGTTGACTAATTGTCGGTTGCCAGACCTCCGGGGTTCACCTCAACAGATTGATATTTGACAACCCATTAAAGTCAACTTTAGTCCTACAGCAACTTCACTATAAAGTCTAAGTCAAATCATTTATATCAAACAGGCACATATAAAAGTCAGTGGTGGCCCAGTGGTAACGGACCCGACTTACGAGTTGTAGGTCGTGGGTTCAAACCCAGGCAGGCGCTTTACTTTGTGTAAATAATTTCATCACCACTCTCTCAAAACTGTGAAGGAAAACAATTTTACACGAAGGAGAACAAATTTTTGGTTCTAGGGGCCTAGAGCCAAAAATTCGAAGACATGACATCTACCAACCCGCACTGGACCCGCGTGGTTGGTTACGGCCCACTCCCTCTCGAAAAGAGGAGGCCTGCGTCCCAGAATTGGAACATTATAGACTGATTATGTTTATGTAGGCACTTTTGAATGACAAAATTTACAAAAAAAAAAAAATAGATTCATAAATAGCAGTCCTGCTATACCTCAATATACAAACAATTTAACCAAGACACTAAATCGGAACCCACTCAAACAATAGTCTAATTACTAACTAAACAATTGAAGCTATAACAATTCAGTGTGGTTGAATTAAATCAGCCGAGTTAAGTGTGACCGTAGGAAGCAAATCTCGGCGAGTGGTCGGCTTCATAATTTCATAATCTTAATGGCTACCTCGGTCCGTAAAGTGGAGGAGTTTAGTGAGGTACCCTCCCCCGAGGCAAAACACTTTGCTGACCATATCTTATATCTCGGTAATAACCCGGATAATACACTGGCCGGTTTTTGAGTACGCTCTTCTTATACCTACATTTTTCTTAGAGCTTCTTTTATCTTCTTGTTATTTTTATTAGAGATAATTGAAGGTAATATTTTTATTGTTAGTTTTCGGGGAGGTTATTAGCTGGCTTTGTGTTTGGGGTTTATTCTAGATGTAGGTAATTGTTGTTTGTTTTGTCTTCTATATAATGTGGGATATATGTCGCTGGCATATGTCGTATGATTCGCCATTATGCATACGGCGTCGTCCGTTTATAAACGCTCGCAGTTATGAAATATGCCGAAGGAAAATTGGCAACTCGTTCAATTGTTATAATTTCGACATTGATTGCTATTGTAAGTTCAGTCGGAACTGTGACCAACCACGTGCGAGCCGAGCGAGCGATGTCGCGGCAGTGGCCGGCGAGAGCGTTGAAAAATAGAACTAAATACTTCAATTTGCCGCGGCATTTTGTAAACTGTGTTTGAATTGTCCATCAAAATAAATGTTGTGGCATATATTATATATTGACAAGGCAATTTACATTTTGCCTTCGGCATATTTCAAAACTGCGAGCGTTTTTAAACGGACGACGCCGTTTATAAAAAGCGGAATCATACAAATCGCCTTCGACTTATACATTTGTATTTTAGAAACTCTTTAGTATCTAAAGCTGCAACTACAGGGTCACACTTTATGACTAGCATTAGCACATTAGTAAAGTGATAGACATTTCTATCACTTCATTAAGTGAAAAGAAAACTTCTTTTTTATGTTTTCACACACTCAAACTATCACCTTGAATACAACAACTTACAAGAGAGCAAAATTGTGAATCATAGACCCTACAAAATTAGACACCTCTCATTCGATTATACCTACTTCGCCAAAATTGTAATACCAATTTACTTTACTGAATCCAATTCCAAAAATTAGTGACCACCATTCAATTTTAGTGTCAATTTCTAAAACTAGTTTCATCTGAAATTTTACGAAGCGTAAAGTCAAAATATCGTTATAAAACTGTTGTAGAAATTCGTGTAAGTACAAATATAAAAACTACATGAATTTTGAACCGTTTTCCCACAGCGATTCATAAAGTAAAGAGGGCTTCAAGTGCACCGTCATTAATTCAATTTACATACAATGCCGGGCCTGATGTGCTCCGCGAGACAGATAATCGTACAAATGACTTTTCGAACTCAGCGCTGGATGGTGTTATCCTCGATGGAGCCACATTAACTGGATTATTTTTGCTGTATTAACATTTTGCAGTGCATTTTGCATTTTCCGATTTCCAATACGATAATTTTATGCGCAAGATTGAGCACAGTGGGACAGATTTTGTCGGTAAATTAAGTCTCGTCTGAGTTGTACAAAGTTGAGTATTTTGTTACGCGCATAAATATTTTACAGTTGTTTTTCTGGCGATAGTAGGTTGTTATAAAACTGTTGTTGTATTTATTGTTTCCTCGTAAAAGTGTCAACAATGTAATGGATTCGTAGAAATAAAATAACTAAGTGACATACTAAAAACATAGTTTTAGCTGCCATTATTGAAGGTTTACCAAACAACTACTAATTGTGTCATTCAAAAATGATAACGTAGGTAGTCTTAACAATAAATAAATAAAGTGAAAATTTTATTTTATCCGAATAACATTTTACAAACGATGAAACCTACAGAATGAATCCCTTGATAATAAACATCTAATATAACTTTCATATTATAGCTATATAAATAAAACGCATTTGATTCGCATTTGTTTCTTAGTCGAAAACAAAAACCAAATCCCATCAGAAATCACGAAATTAAAACGCAGAGCGTTCTTTTTTTAAACTGTCACATTTGAAATATCGTAATACAGTTTGCATATGACCATTCGTCGGTCGACAAACGAGCGAAGGGGCGCATAGAAACTGTAAATGGAATGAAAACATTCGAGTTTCGTTTTCATTCATTTAATTAGTCGGAGTTTTAAACGCGGCGCCGCCGTGTCGCTCCGTCCCGTAATCGACCATCCATTCGGATGTTTCACTATTTTCTTTGTTAACTGGCGTTTTGTTTCTGATTTCTTTTAGCAAATCCGATCTGGTAATGTGTTTTTAATAAAGTGAGTAATTTTGGCATAGTGTTTGTTTTTTTGTTTAGTCTGCGCTACGAATGGCGTAGCTGCGTAGGCATGCTACGCCGAATTAAATGCGTACTCGTGCAGACATTCGATTAGCGTAAATAAATGTGGATTTAAAATGGAATTAGATTAGAATAGGATAAGTATTATTTAAATCCAATCCATTTTCAGTATTCAACTATTACGAAATACGAAACAAGGGGTAATAGTTAAATAATTTATATTATAAAAAAAAAAAAAAATCCTGAAAGCAATCAGAGAATGGTGAAACAGAAAAGCTCTTTCTATTTCCGCAAAAGCAGCAGATGCAAACGGGAAGTGCATTGGGCGACTTTTGTTTTCAACTTTTTCCGAATTTATGACTTGGTTCCCACATGAGTTCAGGCGTGAACAAGTTTTCACCTAGTTGTAATATTTTTCACAGGTAACAAGTTACCGTAGATGTTTTTAAATTTAATTTTCACTTTGAAAATAAACTTTAACGTGTGTTGGCGTCTGAAGGCTGGAGTGTCGTCTGGAGAGGCAATTAATTACCAATTCAAATCTAGTAATAATGTAAGTGATGCTGGTGAAGAAGGCCACTATCTTAGGGTGGAGCAATTCGCCTTCAATTAGTTCAGAGGCGTCGGCTCACCTTATTTATTCAGAGGGACGGGATAAAATAAAAAGGTAGAAAAAATATCTCTGAGATAAACATTCATATGCCGGAGATGGGAGCCGAAGGTTCGGTATTAGAATATGCTCAAGGTGCTTCGGGAAAATATTTTGATTTACTACGGACTATTTGGGGGTCCGGAGACTGATTGAAAGTTGCACTCTGAAGTCAATATCTCCCGATTCAATTTCGAATAGTATTGAGCAGTACAAAGTGTATTTACTCTGTGGAGGTAAGTAGTTTATATATGTACTGGGAGTTTAATAACTTTCTCTGATAATAAACTTGGGTGGGTGGTGTTCCTAGAGCGCTGTTATTGGTTTAGAGACTCTCTGTTAAATAATTGCGTTCGTGTGTCGTGGAAGAGCTTTATGTTGCGTCGTTCAGCGTGATTAGTTATTACTTTGAGCAGTTCGTTCATATTAGGAATTCTTATTTGATGCAGGGAATAAACTGTCAACTTATAACAAGTGTATTACAGGAGAATGATATTTGATATAAATCATAGGTATTTCTTGCATATTTTTCTAAAGTAGTGTCTTTGAACAATCGCCTTATTTCAATGCTTGTTTTAAATGGAAAAACCATGATATCATTGTTTACCAACAAACCCCACAAATTATAGACTTTTTACCATGCAAAATTTATGAGAAATTACTTTTAGACCCATCGCAAAGATTTTTTTATGAACATAAATTATTAATAGCAAACAGTTCGAATTAACAAGGGGTCGTTCAATTACTGATGAACTTTTAGGACATATTTATAATGCATGGGAAGGTGAATGATGCCTTGGGCATCTTTTGTTATTTGTCCAAGGCATTCGATTGCGTTCTTTATGAAACGTTAAACAGGAAACTCCGCCACTACGGGATCCGGAACAACGCTCTGGATCTTCTTACTTCATACTTGCGTAATAGGATTCAGCGCGTTGACGTTAATGGAAAACGATCTCCGGGGTCTATAGTAACAATGGGAGTCCTACAGTGTTCAATTTTTGGTCCTTTCTTGTTTCTTATTTATATTAATGACTTGCATATAGGATAATCATGATTAGTGTTGTTTACGGATGACACCTCACTTTTCTTTATAATACACTTAAACCTACTGAACTGAAAAACTACTGATCTTCAGTAGAATATTTGTTGGCTTAATTTGTTGCATTTTAACCTTACTATGACGTCCTGCAAGGAATATGTCGAGTAACCCTGTATACACAATGGCATGCATTTTTTTTTTTTATGAAGTCGTACGAGATGGAACTCGCAGACGCCCCTTAGACAATTAAAAATGGAATGAGGCACCAACCAACGATTATCTTTGCATGCACTATGCAAGTGCACCCAAGAACCCGGTCCCCGGTTGGTGCAGGACTATTGCAGAACGTGGTAACAAAATATGGGTTTGGGTGACTACAGTGGATTGATTACTTTGAACTATTGAACTATATGTTCTTTGCATGGTCAACTTTGGCAGGGGGTGACTTGCACACTTAATAATGGGCCCCCGAAAATTGTCACTAGCACATAGTGACGAAGCGACAAGGGGGCAAAATGTCCTGAGGGCCTAGACAAAGTAACATGCGATTAGCGATGACGCTAATAGAAAAGCCAAAAATGTATGGGGTTGGCATAAGCTATCGAAATGTCACGTGATCATGTCAATGTCACTTTGAAGTATAGCGATTGTAGAATAGAATCGCTCCGAAGCGAGTGCCATTTGTCTAGGCTCTAAGCCCTCTGGTGTGCTTGAGGAGTGGAGAGGTATCCACGGCTCTCAGGACAATCCCGTAAGTACGGTCAAGATCCTTACCAGCATCTTACTGGAATATTTCCTTCCTCCGAGCACGTTTGCTCTTGCGCACTTAAGCCGGCCAATAAAAGCAAGAAAGAGGTAGGAATTCTGTTTTCGTCATTATTCACTCCAGCCGGCCAATAATGGCAAGCACGACTTCTCCCGGGAGATAGGGTCCTTGGGGTCGCTACTGCCCAACAGCTCGCCACATGCTGCCCTGCGGGTTTATGTATCTCTTTTTTAAAAATTAAATTAAAATTCATTTATTTCAGGTCATTGACCCATATTAAATACAAAAACACAATTCAAAATAAAAAAAAAAAACTAAATAAAATATGTAATAATTAATGTCTAAAAAATAATGTCAGTAATAAATAAATAATGTCAAAGTTAATAATAATTAATTAAATATAACAATGGATTAAATAATTAAATAAAGTAATGTCAAAAGCAAATATTAATCAAATCATTATACATCATTAGACAACTTACATTCAAGCACCAGCAATATGCCTGCCACAACAATGCCCAACGTAGGGACAATCCAGTCGCTGAGCAATCATCGCCAGGACAGTGTTGGAGCTGGCCCGCACCCTGCGCACCAAGGACGCGCACCGCTTGCGCATGGTGGCGTGGAAACAGTCGGTGCGCGCTTCCGCAAACATGCCCGAGGCGCTGCAGAAACGGGGCAGCCCCAACACCGCCCTGAACGCGTTGTTGAATTGGACACGAAGGGCACTGTAAGCAGCTTGTGAGTAAGATGCCCATAGGCTGCACGTGTAAAGGGAGGTGCAGAAAGCTTTAAAAAGTAAGATTTTAACCTGATTTGAACAACGCGCAAACCTACGGGCTATCATATTTGCTCTCTTAGACAGTGCCCTCCGCTCCCGCTCAATGTCGACATGGTCTTTCAGATCAGCTGTTACCCAGTGCCCCAAGTATTTAAATTGTTTCACCCGTTCTAACGGTATACCATTCAAGCGAATAGGGGGTACTTGTTCTGGGCATTTGGCACCTCCCTGAAATACCATGTATTGGCTTTTCACGACATTATACACAAGGCCATGGCTGCCAGCGTACTCCTCACAAATTTTCAATAACTCGCGTAGTCCACAAACCGACGCGCTCAGCACTACCATGTCATCAGCATAACTCAGATTGTTTACACACACATCATCAACATGGCATCCAACATGGCGACTACTGAGCGCGACGATGAGTGCATCAATGTAGAGATTGAAAAGTGTAGGTGAAGTTAACCCACCTTGTCTCACTCCACATTCAAGCCTGTATGACTCCGATAATGTACCCGCCCATCTGACATTGTTAACCTGATGTTCGTACCAATACCTGAAGATGTTAACAAGTTCATGCGGCATGTTTATGCCCTCAAGTTTTTGCCACAACACATCGTACGATACCAGGTCAAAGGCCTTGGACAGGTCGAGGAAACACGCATACACAGGTGTTTTACGATCCGTGTAGTATCTGACAGTATGCTTGAGACTATCTGACAGTATGCTTGAGACTTTTGGTCTGACTCCTGAGTCAGGAGCCAGAGAAATACAAAAAAATTTGCCGGCACAGACCCAGAGTTCACGAGAGCGTGCAAGCCCCACCACGACGTCAACGTAGAGATACAACGGTGGGGTTATAATTTTTATTATTGACTATGTCATTGTTTTTTTGTTTGTATTTTTTTTTTATCAGTTAGTTTTAATCATGGTCTGGCAGTTTGAAAAATTTATGCGGCCTCCTTAAATGTCCTTTCTTTGGTATTGTTCGTCGAATCGTTGAGCTGCTTGAGTTCTGAGTTGAGCTGCACGATTACTGACAAATGCGTGCACTGACTGGACAGGTCCACTCAATCTGAGTGATTCTTTCCTCAAAAGACCATTTCAGACACCAATCTACATGGTCTTCACATGGCCTGACTAAAATACTATGCATTAGTATTGCCAGTGTTTGTATTTAATGTCGTAATGTCGTCTCCAGATTGTATAAAAATACACCAAAACACAACACCGTGACGAAAACCAAAACACACCACGAAAACACAGTGCATTAAAAATTTTCTTTACGTGGCCACTGTGGGCTAAATATGATCGGTGTTAATGTGTTCCGTTCCCCTTATACAGTTGGCAACGCGTCCGCGATGGCGTGACGACAGCTTCGCGGGTTTACGACCAACCTTGACCATTTGTTATTGGGTACTTGGACCCACCATATACTTCTGACATACAAGTACCATATCGTTTGGCAAAAGGTAAAATCCGCATTTACTGGTTATGGCATAAAATGTAACATCCTGGCGTTTGGACATACGGATATAACTAGATGTCAGAAAGGTTTTGTTTAAGCTTTGATGCTGAAAATATAATTAACTAGAAACCCGCCCCTGCTCTGTACGGTTTTTACGACTTGAAAAACCGGCCAAGTGCGTGTCGGACCACGCACAATGAAGGATTCCGTAGTTGGGATGAATTTATCCCAAGAACAAACTTAATATTGTAGTTGAAAAACATGTTTTCCCATACATCCCAACTGTAAATGTAAGTTTGTACTCACAATATTGAGAGATTTCCATGTTATCTTAAGACCACAGACTTCTTATAGGTTTTCCTGTAATCTACAGATAAAGATATATTTTCTGTATTTTTTTCAAAATTTTAGGCTCTATAGTTTCGGAGATAAGGGGGGGAATGGTCAATTTTAGTCTATTTTCTCAAATAACTTTAAAACAATTTATGTTAAAATTATAAATAAATATATTTGAGACCCTCATAGTAAGCCCTTTCATTTGATATGTCACACGGTATAGTTTACAAAACTTTTTTAAGTTTTCTTATTTTCCCCCCAAAAGTGACCCCTATATTCAAAATTCATTTATTTACTTTACCTGTCCGTGTTCGGTTCATAGAAATTCATATGTGTAACAAATTTCAACTTAATCGGTCCATTACATTCGGAGCAAATCGGCTGCGACAGTCGGACAGACAGACAGACTGACAGACAGACAGTCAGACAGACACACGAGTGATCGTATAAGGGTTCCGTTTTTCCGTTTTGAGGTACGGAACCCTAAAAACAGCGAGATGTCTTTATTATACGAAAGTTTAATATTAATGTTTATTTATTATATATTATACATAGTATATTTATATGTATTTATTATACACATAAACGTTTTACAATAAATTCTCAAAATCATGGTGAAAACCGCTTCGAAAACCGTTGCGTTGCTTAGAAGAACAACGCGGTCACAGAGACAGAAACGAAAAGCGACTATTACACGAGTAAATGCGAAAGTGAGATTGTTTGTTACGCTTTCACGCTACAACAGCTGAACGGATTTAAATGAAATTTGGCACATGAGTAGACCATGAGCTGGATTAGGACATAGGATACTTTTTATCCCAGTGGTACGTTCCCGTGTGAAAATTTCCATCCTCCTCGCAGGCGAAGCCGCGGGCAAAAGCTATTTTATAATATGAGATTTTTTTTAAACATTAATAAAACAGCTACTATTTATATTCTTAAAATCAATCCGCTACCATAAAAGCGTAGACATACGAGTATTTCCACAAAAACAAGAGAATAGATAAAACTTTAATGTTATTTTTATATGTTATTATCGCCCCAGAAAATCCGTTACAGATCCCTCTTAAAAGTGCGAGATACATTGGACCTTTTTTGTGTAAAGGTGCCTCAGTTCCCAGATTAACATAATAGGATATTCTTTATCCCTATAAGTTGTAGGACTCCCGTGGGAGACCTAAAGTTGTCTTCAAACTCCGTGGGGTAAAGGACTGATGTATTATAAAAATCCATTGGTTTACGTCATCATGGAACCCTTAGGAAGTTGATTTTTATAATCGAGCTACGGCAAACTTGTTGATTTTTGCGATGTTTGACGTTATTTAGTGAAGTTCATTTATATTGAGCTTGTTTTTGCGATGGGTTGCAACAAAAATATTGAAAACATTTTTCGAAGAGGAAAATAAAAAAGCATATCTACACGTTCTGTTGTTTTTATATTTGAAAACTAAAAGTACTTTTATGTATTTCTTCATAGTAAAAAACTAAGCATTGACGTAATTTTACATACTCCCATAAAAAAAATACAACAAACCATAAAATTCTCATCTATCAATCTGCCTAGCCTTTTCCCAACTATATTGGGGTCGGCTTCCAGTCTAACCGGATGCAGCTGAATACCAGAATTTTACATGGAGTGACTGCCTATCTGACCTCCACAACCCATTAACTGGGTAATACGATACCCCTTGGTAAGACTGGTTGTCAGACTTTCGGGCTTCTGACGACTCGTAACGACTGTCAAAGATCCACGGATGACAGCCGGGACCAACGGCTTAACGTGCTTTCCGAGGCACGGAGGAGTCTCGATATGTAAAGATGGTCACCCATCCACGAACCGACCCCGGCAAGCGTAGCTTAACCTGATGGATCGACCCGTGCGGCTGTTATTATTTAGCCACGAGCTCCATAAAATTCTCATCTACGAAACAATAAAACGTTACCCCTTCCATATCAGACAGCCATTTTACCATGTAGCATAATATTTTTAAATTGTAATCATAGTAAAGGTACGTTAGTCGGGTCGGTTGGGGCGCGTGGCTCGTAAACCATGGTTCGGTCTGCACTAAATGTCAACGTACAAGGGCACACGACTACTGTACCAATACCGGGAGTATGTACAACCACAGTCTACCAATATTAACGCACTACTTAGGTACAGTCTGCTAACGTGAGTGTTTTCACAGAGAAATTCTGCGGCGGTTTACAGGGCTTAAGTCCCAAACTGTCCTACCCTTCTTTCTTATATCCTACCACAGTTTGAGGCATAATTTAGATATGGTCTATAGTTTGTCATTTATCAAACCCTGTCATTAGTATGGACCACTGTGCGTTACTCAGCCATTAAGGCGACGATAAGAGACTTTTAATGATTTTAAACTGAAGATCACGTCTAAACGAGTAGTGATTTGGAAAAAATATATGTTAAATTATAGCATTTTCTTAATAACTTAATATATGAATATTTTATATTATGTTTATGTTACGTAGTGTAATAAATTGGTAAAGTTATGTCTAATGCTGATAAAAAAACTGAGAATCACGCAAAACTATCAAGCGTATTTTTTTAAACTTTCACCATTTTAAATATAATTTAATTATTTCTCTTTTTTTTATTTCGTATTTATTTAAACTTTCACCATTTCGAAGATAATTTAATTATTTTTATTTTTTTCTTAATTTCCTTTTGTTTTATGTGTAGTAAATTATTAATGCGTCTAATTTAGGACAGCAGTCCTTGATGGGCGAGTGGGTGGATGAACGACGCGTTGCGTGAGCTCAGTATAGAACTCGCAAGCTAACCACTCCAGGCCGCTGGCACTTATCTGCGTCTTAACTTATCAAGTCTTGACTAATGAGACAAAATTAATTAACTTCCTATTACCTATTGCGTGACCCCCGGTGGTCTAACGCATGAATGACAAGAATATCAATATGTTAGTGTAGCAAAGAGTTTTAGAAAAAGTTTGTCTTTGTGTAGCATTATTCTGCAACTCTTAGACCTGCGTGACAGTCTTTATCTAAACACATAACCATGGTAACGCCCGGTTACTGTAGGTAGTAGATACACTGTGACACCACCCATCACTTAATACTACACTATCGATTGCTACATAGTAATGGCAAATTGTATTACATTTACAGCAGTTATTTTCAATATATGATCTAGGACTGATCATATTTTGTCGTGCTCTCCCTAACTAGTAGGCGACCCTACGTCACAGTGGTGTCGTTACTAGTGGCTGTTATAGGCTACGAGGAAAATATGACATTATTAAATGGATTGACAGACAGAGGTGGCAGCGTCCATAAAAAAATACACTTTTGTTCTCGTAACGATTTCCTCTGTGTCATAGAAGAAAGAAAGAAAAAGTTAATTTAATAGTCTTTGTCGTTGTTGACAAAACCTACTGTGATATAAATAAACTTTGCAAACTTATAAACATTGTAGATATTAGACACTTATTATGTGTCTTAATTTTCTCCTAATTTTGTATGGAAAATTGGTAACTGAGAAAGATTCACCGTAAAATATGTTTGTTTATTGGCACTTGAAAAATGCAATTATACAATTTCAATGTTAAATTCTGACAAGAAGAAAGGGACTAATGTGTCACAGTTAATTAGAACTAAACACGAATGAAAGGAATGCTCTTACTCAATTAATATTCATATTATGCATGTAAGTCGCGAGAGAGCGGGACTTATTGACAGTATTACGATGCTAAGAGGTATTAGACGTGAGGGCAAATGTATTGAGCATATTGATTAATTCAGTGTTGACTGTTTTGTTGATACTAACAAGCGGTTGATAGGCATGGTTTGTAGAAAGATTTTTGACTAAAACATTGATTGAAAATCTGTTCAGCCAAACATCCAAGTGGAAAATGAGATATGGTCATGTGAAAGTATCAATTAGACTTAGAAACTTGCACTTGTGGATCCTTTTTTTTTTTTTTTGTGGATTGGAAATCATCAAATGACTTCTAACGCTCTGAGCGGAGCGGGAGGGCGTGTCAGACTTTTACTGATTAAAACACACCCGTGTTCTTCAGTTGCCTGTGCCAGGGCCACGGTATCTCTTTCGAACTACCCGCGACCCCGGCGGCCAGTTGTGAATCCTTCATCTTTAACATCACATAATCAGCCTATAACGTTCCCACTGCTGGGACACAGGCCTCCTCTCTGTGAGAGGGAGTGGGCCGTAATCCACCACGCGGGCCCAGTGCGGGTTGGCAGATGTCACGTGTCTTCGAATTTTTGATTCTAGGACATGCCGGTTTCCTCACGATGTTTTCCTTCACCGTTTTGAGAGCAGTGGTGATGAAATAATTTACACAAAGGAAAGCGCCTGCCTGGGTTTGAACCTACGACCTACAACTCGTAAGTCGCGACCGTTACCACTTTAACATCAAGTCTATTTTTATTTAGTCGAAATCAATCTGCTTAATAGTCTTCGCCCAACTATGTTGGGGTCGGCTTCCACTCTAACTGGATGCAGCTGAATACCAGTATTTTACATAGAGCGACTGCCTATCTGAGCTCCACAACCCAGTAACTGGATAAAACAATAGCTCTTGGTTAGACTGGTTGTAACTTTCGGGCATCTGATGACGACCCGTTATGACTGTCAAAGATCCACGAATAACAGCCGGGACCAACCAACCAATTTTTATTAAGTATGGCAATTTATTTCTAGTTCACAAAGGGTACGTACTCGGCTCGGAGAGAGCGAGAGCGAGAGAGAGGAGCTCGTGGCTAAGTAATAACAGCCGCACGGGTCGATCCATCAGGTTAAGCTACGCTTGCCAGGGTTGGTCCGTGGATGGGTGACCATCTTTACATACCGGGACTCCCCCGTGCCTCGGAAACCACGTTAAGCTGTTGGTCCCTGCTGTCATTCGTGGATCTTTGACAGTCGTTACGGGTCGTCAGAAGCCCGAAAGTCTGACAACCAGTCTTAGTCGTTTTAGTCGCTCCATATAAAATACTGGTACTCAGCTGCATCCGGTTAGACTGGAAGCCAACCCTAACATGGTTGGGAAAAGGCTAGGCAGATTGAAAGAGTACGTACTATTTATAATAATGTTGTACATGGAAACACCCACGTATCACCAACGAACGGTTCTCTTAATAAATAAATGCATACCAAACGAGACAACAATTTCTGACAACAACACAAAACTATATATTATAAATATAATTATAATAATACTTTTATTTCAGCTTACAAAAATCACACTATTACGTAATACTTTTGCGTAAGTAGGTTATTGTGTACACTGAAAAGTAATAAACACATTTCCTTCTTTATACATTTATCGTGAATTCGTAACAGTATGCTAAATTTATGTATCGTGCCGTCTGCGACGCGACGTGCCTCCTCGCAGAACAATTGATGTTCACCATGAAGCCACTCACCGCTCCACAGCCCTCCTAACAACATAAAATTTTATGACCGCGAATATTTATTATTTATAGTTTTATAGACCTACCTACCATCGATTTCCTAGTCGTGTTCCACATTGTAGCACGTCACAAATATTTTTTGCCTTATAAATTGAGTATCTTCCTTGTACGTTGTTAGTTAATCGACCTCGCAATTTTTTGGTCACCCTAAGGTTGAATGTCGCTTGCATGTCATAAAACGAAAAGGTAGATTTGTCTATGTGACAGTCAGATAGTTTCAACCTTAGTGAAGATTAAAAATTAGATAGTTTCAACCTTAGTGAAGATTAAAAATTAGATAGTTTCAACCTTAGTGAAGATTAAAGATTAGATAGTTTCAACCTCAGTGAAGATTAAAGATTAGATAGTTTCAAATTTAGTAAAGATCCAGAAACCGGATTACCTGTACGACAAGTTGAGTTGGATAGCTAGAGACAAGAATGTGGGAGCATTGCTCGCAGCAACTCTCGACCCAGTCGCATAGTACAACCGCTCGTAGAGGTAGCTTCTGTTATGCGGCTTCCAAAGTGTGGAACAACCTGACACCACCTATTCGATCAATTAACACGATCGACACATTTAGACCACGCCTGCGGCAGTACCTCATGGCTGCGCAACGGAAGCTAGACATGATCAATTTGGATGTTTCATTGATATGAATTATGATACCTATAGTTATCTATTTTATTTATTGTCGACAGTCCATTTTTTCTTGTGCAACAATACCATTTTATTTATTTATGTAATTATAATTATATTTAAACAAATATATATTCGAGTTTATTATCGTTTGCTACACATATCTGTCTATTTTTTATTTAAATACTAGCTGACCCGACAAACATTGTCCTGTCAAAATTTCAATAATTCATACCAAATTCCCAAACAAAATACACGTTCAGTTTTCCCGAATTTTCCCAATTTCCTGGCAATTTTTCAAACATTTTCTTTCGCACAAACCTTGTCCTGACAATTATTAACACAACAAAAAAAGAATTAGCCAGTAGAACGGTTGCAGTTCTGAAGTGATCCACGTCAATCTTTTTTTTAACCGACTTCAAAAAAGGGGTTCTGTATTCGACCCATATGTATGTATGTATGTATGTATAACAAAGCGAAAAACCCACCTGTTAAAAGACAGAAATCTTTTCAAAGGAGGTCTAGTGTAAACGTTTGGGAAGGAGTGATTGGGAATCAGGTAGTTGGACCGCATTACCTGCCCGATAACCTCAATGGCGATAACTATTTGGTGTTCCTTCAAAGTCCTGCCCGAATTAGTGTCCGAGGTGCTCGTATTTAATGAAAATGTGCCCAAAGTATTCCAGCATGACAGCTGTCCCGCGCATTGGCGTTTGACTGTGAGGGAATATCTCGACGTTGTGTTCCCCAATGCGTGGATTGGTCGCGATGGCCCTATTGTAGGGCCGACACGTTCCCCAGACCTAACTCCGCTAGACTTCTCACGGAGGTTCCGATTAGGGAGGTACTACTTCAACGCATTAAAACGGCGTTCAATAAAATTAAGGAGGAAATGATACGAAATAGATGTCGGGCCTGCATTCGCAATAGAGGCCAACTTGAGCAGAATATGTAAAAAATTATGAAATAAATGTGAAAATGCATTTTTTATTTCTGGTACCCCCCCCCCCCCCCCCCCCCCCACCCTCAAAAGAGATAAGAGACAGTTTTTACCTTATAAGAATGAGATAACAGATTAATAAGTTTTTCAGGTATCATAGCAAAAATATTTTTTAAATCATAATTTGGAATTTAGTATTTTGTGACTCGATTCACAATTCTAGCAAATTCACAAAGTTGTAAAAAGATTTTTATGACATGTGGCATATCACTAACAAGAAGATAGACTAAAGAATTTTTGATGAAGTTGGAAGATCCCGGTCGCTTATGGTTTTTTTTTTTATAGCCATGTAAATAGCCGTAACATAACAGCTTTAATTGAAATCCGAAACTTTGCGAGTAAATTAAAAAAAAAAACTAGATGGCTAATGTCACTAATTTTGAATTTAAAAGTATAATACACATCTAAATAAAATTAAAATTAACAGTCTACGACTTACACTTTTTTTTTATTTGTATTTGAATGTAAAAGTTGGGTATTTTTTTAATAAAACAATAAAAAGTCAATGAAAAAAATCCACCGTGCATGAGGAGTGTTTATGGGTCTGAAAGGATAGCAGATGACCGCCCCAGTCGACCATTTAAATTTGGCACTTGATGCACCAAACACCCTGTAGAACACATTAGGTATGTACGAAGTTATATGTATAAATGTACTGTATCTCCGACATTTCTAAGCGGATTTTGTGATGATTCTTCTTTTCGTTCGTCTTGGGCTCATGTAATTGTCCTAATTGTATATTCTACTAAAAATGGAAAAATATATATACTTTAAAAAAAGTAAAAACCGAATTCAAAACCTAAAACGAATAAAATAACTTTCATAAAAAAAACTTAACAGCTTCAGAAGTCGGTGTCTTCCATTCTTCAATGCACCTTAGCTTGACACCGACTTCAGAAGCTGTTAAGTTTTTTTTATGAAAGTTATTTTATTCGTTTTAGGTTTTGAAGTCGGTTTTTACTTTTTTAAAGTAAATTTTTATTTTCATAGATAGATTTATACACGTTATAAAATGGATTTACATCCATAAGAGACGTCCTCTTATCCGCTATAAGGTCCAGTTGATATAACCAGTGTCAGGCACTAGTAGTCTGGCATTTATGCTGAACTTGGGCCTTTTTGAAACAGCCGTGATGTACTCAATACTATTTAAGCTTGTTTTTTTTCTCTTTTCTTTCTTTCTTTAAATTTATTGGGAATCGTTGTCAAAAGTGATAAAGCAGCTACGAGGTTGACTATACTTCGCATCACATATTTATTATGTATGTTAATGTCACATGAAAGGAGGAAAACATCTTAATATTTGAAAGCTTTTTATAACCAGAAGTAAGTACCAAATGTATAAATTATATATCTGAAATAAAGGAAAACATCAAAGCCACAAAATCGCAGTATCGGTGCTATAATTGAAAACATGAAAATGATACTCGGCAAAAGGTTTAACCGTCAGTAAAAATGGTGTTTTAATCCGTCCATCGATACCTGCCGGCGACAGTCGGATTACCGCCCTGCCTCACTGTCCACCACTTGCCTTTTTTTAAATATATTTACGCGGCTATATTTTATATTTTTGACGTTTGAATTTTAGATTCAACCAGCTCGCTGCACTATTTCACCCCTGTATAAAATGAGCTCATTAAACTTTTTGCTGTGACACAGAGTTTAATGTAGAACACATCTAGGTTCAGGTAGGACTGGAAGCCTGCCAACTACCTGTAGATGTTGTGCTCTTTAGGAAATTTACAGCTGCTAAGGTGGCATTTTTTATTACTTTTCATGAGCTATTGGAAACGATAAATGCAAACAAAAATTTATTCGAGCTCGAACATATACGGAACGTCTCGACAGATATTTTTTCTCGGTGGCTCGTGCATCTGTCACACGTTTCCTTCCCCTTTATTAAATTTATTAGAGTTGTATTCGGTAAATAAGTGAAGCGATAGGTAACGTCGGCGTATTCCCACGTTTAAGGCACGTCACCGGGACTCCCGTGCCTCCCCGGGGCGGCCGGGCGAAATGTTAAGCGGATTCACGTTATTGTTGGAGCCATTTTGTGAACTTGTATGGGGAAGCCGAATGTTTCGAGATAAATTCGCTACAAAGAGATAGCACTGTAAAAAATTCAAGGGATTCTTAAGTTTCCTTTCCACAATCTCGCTAAATTCATTTACTTGAACAATAAAGATAGAAGGTGCCATCGCCGAAACGCGGACTTCCCCAGAATCGATCGGTAAACAAGTACTGATGAAAGTCAGGAATAGTTCGATGATATTATCGATGCCACGAAGAGCTTTGCATTCAACTTTACGACCTTGTTCGTATTTATTAAATATGTCGGTCTTTTCCGTCCCAAAATTTTACGACTGTACAATAAAACATGTCTCGACATCCAAATTTATATGCGTACATAAAGTTTTATATCCGCGCGACTTGCACCGTAGCGGCGGAGGTTTTCCTAATTGTTACCGGTCATGGACGGGTGGAAGCAGGTCACGCGGGTTCATGAAAACTCAAAATAGTGACGAATCAGCGACAAGCTCTATAAAATCTGATATTGCGAATGTCATTGCACGCAGACAATCGATCGCGGACGTGTACTTCCAAAGCTATGCAATCGGCGGTACAAGTGAGGTTGATAAGAACAGCATCGCACCGCGCTACCGGCTCGCACCGAGCGGCTATCGTGCAGACACCCGTATAAAGTCGCGCTTTCTAATGATGTAATTTGTGCCGTATAATTTCCACGTTACCGCTCCGTGTTGACACGACCGGGCTTTGCGATCTTGTTTGTTTTAGTATGTCTGCCGGCTTACGTCCTAAATGTTCAATTTGTGTGATTTTTCCGTTTCGTTTAACAATGCCCCATTCAAAATAACGTGTTCATGAATCGTTCATCGCGAGTGAAAACGATTCAGTGAGTCATGTTTATTGACCTTTTGTTGCTTTAATTAGTCATCGCGGTTATAACTCGTTGGCGCCGCATATAAAACAGGTGGGAATTTCATTTCGCTAATAGCGTTACCCTAATTGCGTATGCAGCAATTATCTGGCGGACGTGTTCAAGCGTACAGCTATCGGTCGTAAGGAGAGGCTGAGCTCGGAATTAGCGTGCAGTCTCAGGTGCCCCCTGCGTTCTAACACTGCATAGATAATAATGGTATAACTACTCCAGCTTATGCAAACTTACTGATGCCAGTTATACACTCGGATACTCCGTCCACTTTGTGCCTTGTTATTTAATTATAAATCCATTTCCAATACACCAACTTGATTATAGGTTCATAAAAATAGCACATTGTTATTTTCCTGCTACGTAACTGTATTTTATGAAGCGCGTAGGATCTAAAGTATTGTGCTACGATTTAACAAAGCCTACGCGTGCTCGAAGCCGTAGCGCGTAGCAACGTCGTAGCGCGTAGCGATTGCTATGATAATTAGAAATCCATTACTATAATAAATGTTTTTAATTTTATTAAGAACAGTCATTGAGTTTAATGAGAACATGGAAAGGTAATAAATGTTAGAACAGAATGTCGCGTATTATTAGCTCACCTATATCTAGAACAATTATTACAGTTTAATTAATAGACATTCTTATATTGTTAAATACACAAGATAAAATATTTTTGTTCTCTATGATGTATTTGTTAAAGGTATTATGCTACAAAGATTTCGTAAACAACTCGAAATTCATAACAAAAACATGCTTGAACTGAACAAACGTTTCTCCGTATAATCAATTTGTATCTATATAAAGCAAAAAATCGTACGAAGCAAAAAGTCATTGTACAATAATTGTCTGTTATTTCCAACAGCCCACGGCAAAAAGCGTTTTCCCAGAATTTCGTCTGCATGGAGTCACCGCTCAACGGCCGCAGCGCGTATTTAGAAAGGCTACTTCGAATTGGCTAAGGCGAAGTGTTGCAGGGTTTCTTTGTTGTTTTTGTACAAACATTATAAGTATTTTAATCTGTAGGTCAAAGTAATAAAGAATTGCAGATTTCTTGTGATTTCTAATATACGCAAGCAATAAAACAAAACAGATAAAAAAAATACTGTATCGGTCGGTGCCGGGATGCTATAAGGTTTGTCTGTTGAAACACTAACTTGTTTCGACTCTGTCCTAGGTAATAATGTTAAATATTTATATATACGCGGTCACGGCGCCAGACATTGACTCCTATAATGCTTAAAGCAATTTAACTCTTCGTTGAACTTTTGATATTTTATAGTTCACACAGCTGAATTCACTCACCTTTAGTTCACCATATATACCACTTTATATGTGGGGTGCATTCAAATGACGTGTTTTCATTGAATTAAATACCTCGATTCGTTTTAAAATTTGAGTTGGCCAATTTATCAAGCCAAAAAGTTATCTGGCTGTTTATAAATACAGATTTTGATTTTAATTATTAGTTGTTTTAATATTATTCATCTTCAGGTTGGTTTGAACAGGTACAGGAACGTACAAAACAAACATAAATTCAAATTACAACAAAATAATTTGCCCACTTTCGCAATTCTGTCAGCGGCTGTCTCCAGGGAGAGCGAAACTAAACTATTGCTCCTATTTTGACAGGAATCAAATGAAACAGTGTAAAAGGCGGGAAAATCTTTTTTATTCCCCTATTTCTTATCTGAGCGCTTCGCGAAGATTTTTCGTGGATGTCATTTAGTGCTAATGCCTGTTGTGGGACGAGTCGCCTACGAATTGCCACATTTACTCGTAGTGTCGGCCTCTCGAACCAACGTTAAATCCTGTGTTTGGAATAAACCAATGCATCTTAAGCAAGAGAACGCGGCTTTAAATTGCTTGCTGACAAAACTGTGGAAAAATTCTTGTACTTAAGTAGTAGAAGATCGCGTGTAGTAGCAAATTTTGGAGCTTAGTCGAGGCCCAGGGGATGCGGATCCGATGTATACCGAAGAAATAATCTCGGCGTAGCGATAAAATTACTAATTTAGGTTCGTGCATACAAAGGGGATGGGAAAAATACTGTTTCATTAAATATGACTCACAGAGTAGACATGACTTATTCAGGTTCAATGTTCACAAAAATAGTATCTGCTGTTCTTATGTTATAGGATGAGAATTACTTCGGTGTATTAATTTTGTTGATAAGACTACAAGAGTCAGCAAACCAGCGGCTTTGGGTACAAAATAAAAAGATCATTCATTCATTCATTATTATATATTCGACATTTTTAGCTGATGAAGATTAGCTGAAGATTTTGGATCACGCACAACCACGCGTCAACGTTGCGAATTTTATGTTAAAGTCACTGAGCCACAAAAGCTGCACTAGCTTTATAACTTTTACATTTTCACGTAATTTGGAATGTGAAAATAATTAGCATATAACCTGTTATATTTATTTAATAAAGCAAGCACGGACTAAAAAAAAAGGACTCCGCGCCACGCATATCGAAAGTGAAGCACAGTAATTATGCCGGGACCGTTTGTACAAACACGCCTCATGCACAAATTTAGATCATAGTGTGTCGACCGGCCGCCATTACGTGACATGACGGCGTCTTTGTCAAATCACGCACACATAGATCGGTACGGTGCTTCACTTTCGATACGCGTGGCGCGGAGTCCTTCTTTTTTTCCTAGTCCGTGACAGCAAGTGAAAATAATTGGTGACGTTCATTTATTTGAGAGATTACCACAGACTACTGAGTTCTTAGTAGCTTCACTAGTGAGATACGATTAGTAATTACTATAGTAACAACAAACAAACAATAATATGTAACAATTAATAAAGAAGAAAGGTTTAAAATGTATAATTACAACAGTTTTAACCTACATTACATTTCTATTATCCAGTAAAACGTGCACAATCAAAGTACTTAAATTTATGACGACACCAAATGGTGCGACGACATGGAATAAAATAGGTGTAATTGTTTTTTTGAAACAATTAATATAAATTGTTCTGAGTGCGAATGTGTGCGTGCAGTCACTTTAACATGTTTAAACGCAAATTCAATAATTATTTCCATAATAATGTTGCAGGGAAGTGGTGAAATATGCTGTTTTGTGAACGGCTAGCTTTTATGATGATTACGGATTATCATTATAGTGTGTATGATGTGATTCAACAATGATTTTTTTTAAAATAAATATAAAACTTTGGTTACATTTCCTCAATTTTTTAAAACGATTACGTCAACGTTCAAATATTCAAATATTTGCGGAAAACCGAACTTTGCCGAATTAAATGTGACTAGCCACTTGCGCGACCGCGGGAACTTTGATCCTCAACAGTAGGTTGTCCGTGGGAACAAAGTTCCCAAGACAAACTTTTTTTACTTTTAACCTCGTTCCACCACTATTAAGTAGGAATATCCAATTCCATGCATTTACTGTGATAGATTATCTGTGTCCGAACCTTTTGAGATACGACAACACTCACTGAACTATTCTATGACATTAAAAAAATATTATTTTCGCTGTCATAAAATCTAAAGTAAACAATAACAAGTTTTTGTCTCAACTTCGGAAGCTTGTAAATAATGAATATTGTACTGTGGTAAGTGGTTTTATTTATGTTTCACGTTAAGAGTTAACACAGCATGCATTATAAACCATAAAAATATAGGTCATTGCTTGTTTTTTCTTTGTAGAAAATCTAGACATCTAGAATCTAGAAATCTGAAACTAACTGTGTTTGCTCTTTACATACCTATTTTTGTGAATTTTATACGATCATCTGGCATCCATAAAAACATTCGAACGTTACAAGATTCCAAGAATCTTCGTCGCTTCGGTATTGTTTGCAAACACGTGTGAAGTGCTGGCTGACGTCACGGTGCGCGTACGCATGACTGTATGATGGACTGTTTTTTTGTGTAGAGCCGCTTTCGTTCTAGTGGCTAGTCCAATAAGGAGTGACGGAGTTAATGCGTCAATCTATAATAATTTAGGTGGAAATATAAATTAATTTCTATTGGTTGACAGTCACATTTTATTCGCCATATTTTGGTCTTTCCGAAGATTAACGATGGAACGTTAGAACGTTGTCGTACTGTAATAATGTGCTCATTTGGTTTTTCAAAAAGTTGTCAGAATACTTTTATACATCTGAGTAGGGATCTTGCCCCGAGAAATGTGGCTGTTCGTCTTCATGATGACCTAACAGTTAACTTCTAACCTCAATTCTCCAAGTTGGAACCGCCCCGAGATTTTAAATTCACTTTACTTGCGGTTGCTTTTCTTAGAAGAACGTGCTACATTCCTTCCGTAGTGAAGATTATTATTCCACTAAATTGAAACCCTACTAATCTACTAACTAATCACACTATCACACTAATATTATAAAAGCGAAAGTTTGTGTGTGTGTTTGTTACTTATTCACATTCAAACGGACCAATGGACCAATTTTGACAAAATTTGGTGTGGAGGTAGCTGACACACTGGATTTACACATAGGTAATTTTTTATCCCGGTCTACGCGGGTGAAACCGCGGTAAATGCCAGAGTGAGTTTGTTTGTTTGTTACTCTTTCACGCTAAAATGGCTGAACGGATTTGGATGAAATTTGGCACATGGGTAGACCTGGATTAGGACATAGAATTCTTTTAATCCCAGTAGTACGTTCCTGTGGGATAATTACCGACCTCCACGCAGGCGAAGCCGCGGTTAAAAGCCAGTTTAAACTGACTTCAAAAAGGAGGAGGTTCTCAATTCGTCGGAACCTTTTTTCCCCGTTTACTCGAAGATGGCTGGACCGATTTGGATTTTTTTTGTTTTGTTCATCACAGTTGGTCCCATATAAAATTGATTAACTTTGCTTAGGTAGTTTTTGAGTTAGCTTCAATAATACGTATTTTTTCCCCACTTTTATATGGATGATGTTCTAGTTTGTTTTGCAGGTAGTGGTATTTGAATTTGTGTGGGGTCCTACACAACTAAAAAGTGAAAACTAAAAACTTTTTTACAAAAAAATACAACCGACTTCCAAAAACAACAGTACAAAGTGAAAAATAACTTTAATTTCGGAAGTCGGTGGCAAACAACGAAAATACATTTAACTAGACACCGACTTCCGAAATTAAAGTTATTTTTCACTTTGTAGTGTTGTTTTTATAGAATAACTTTGGCACTGATTATCTTGTGAACTAAGCAAATAGTTTAAATAGGGTAAAATTGGGATAGGTGGTGCCTTAGGAGGATACACGCCCCATAATTCAAACTGTGACATGTAAACGTACTATCATCGCAGTTAAAGGCGGTGCGTGAGTTCTTTGCTTATAAGTATTCATATTAACTGCGATGATAGTCCGTTTACAAGACACAATATCAATTGTGGGGCGTCTATTCTCCAGCTATACAACTTTTACCATTCTAGAATTTTATTAATTTATACTAGAATGATAATCAAATATCTGTTTCTGTAACTTCACTGCGACAAATACCTACATGAACTTTATAGCCTCAATAATATAATAAGTTCACACACTGAAATAATTAATTAATTGACATCGTATATTGTCACATCAGAGTAGTTCAACTTTATAGAACATTTCAAAACGTTTATTCTTGTACTTAACTTCAGCTATTTCAAAGAATACCATGTATCTTCGCTGAAATGGTAATTTTATGCGACAATAAAGTTTTCGGTCATTGCTTATAGCTTAACAACTGAAGTTTTACATTATTTTGTGCTTAAAATAGTTTAGGTACCATAACTTTACATCGTAATAAAAATTTAGACAGCTTTCATAATAAATTATGTATGTATTTTTCTCAAGGGTGCTAACAGGGGGATGTTGCTGCCTCCTGAATCAAACATAGAGGGGGTTATCGCTATGGTTTGTTCAAGAAAATCCAGCTTTAGTTTTCAACGTAGCTCTATGTGATTCTATTCTGGAACCTAATTACTTGTAAGTAGCTCTGCATCATCCTAACTGCGTATCAAAGCTTTTAAATAAATTCCCAGAGCGCCACAAAGTGAGTGCAGTGAATTTTACGATCGCGCCGTTTACAGCCATGCATGTGAATTTTATTCGCTTTTATATATAGGCTTTTAATGGGTCGTACGTATCAGAGACATTGGTTGTAAATGTTGCAATGTAACTTTTAGAGAAATATGTCCCATGTAATTGGACAATAAATTGATTGATAAATGTTACTGCACGAACATTACGGCTGAATACGCGCCGTGTTTACTGAAATATAATCAGTTTGGTTTTATTGGTAGGTGTGTTATTTGGTGCTACAATTGATTGAATATGGTGATTGGACTTAAGTTTCGACTACATTCGCATAGATTAAAAAATTGTTCAAATCTATAAAACGTTTCTATACATAAAACCGACCAAGTGCGTGTCGAACCACGCACAATGAAGGGTTCCGTAGTTGGGATGAATTATTCCAAGAACAAACTTAACACTGTAGTTGAAAAATATGTTCTTCCATACATTCCAACTGTAAATGTAAGTTTTTACTAACAATATTGAGAGATTTACCATGTTATTTTAAGACCACAGACTTCTTGTAGGTTTTCCTGTAATCTACAGATAAATATCTATTTTATGTATTTTTTTCAAAATTTTAGGCTCAGTAGCTTCGGAGATAAGGGGGGGAATGGTCAATTTTAGTCTATTTTCTCAAATAACTTTAAAACAATTTATTTCAAAATTATAAAAAAAAAAAATTTGAGACCCTCATAGTAAGTCCTTTCATTTGATATGTAACACGGTATAGTTTGCAAAACTTTTTTTAAAATTTTCTTATTTACCCCCCAAAAGTGACCCCCATATTCAAAATTCATTTATTTACTTTACCTGTCCGTGTTTGGGTCACAGAAATTCATATGTGTACCAAATTTCAACTTAATCGGTCCTTTAGATTCGGAGCAAATTGGCTGTGATAGACGGACAGACAGACAGACAGACAGACAGACACACGAGTGATCCTATAAGGGTTCCGTTTTTTCCTTTTGTGGTACGGAATCCTAAAAATCGTGTAAACGTCTGTATTTATTAACACTATATTATTCACGTAGTCTATTGTGTGTGGATATACCCATAAACAAGTAACAACCACATGTCATTTATGCAAGCAAAGCACCTCGATTAATGGAGACATTAAACCAATGAGTACCGGTAGACTTACGGACGACGGACATATACGCGAACCAACGCAACACAATCGATGCGACATTTTTCCGTGTAAAACAACCCTTTTTAAACAATACCTTCTATTTGTTCATCACGGTAATACGGTGTGTTAGCGAGTAGGCAGGGAGCCAGCCGGCGCCAGCCATCGCCTAACGGCCCCTAATTGCAGTGTAGACGGCATGTAACTTCGGACAAATTCGGAGCGCTATTATTACCTACAATAACCGTTTACCTGCCGACCAATTCAATTCTACAAACTCACCCCATACGACTCGTGTGTAGACACAATTGGATTTTCCCAATTCCATATGACAATATAGGCTCACGTATCTGATATAAATTTTGGTCGCTATCACACTACGCCATAATGTTTGCTGGCTCATACAAAAGTTGAATATCAACAAACGAGCGTAGTACGCCGAGGGGGGAAATTGCATAGGCTGTTAACGTGTCTACGTACTGTAATCAGGTTTTCATATTACAGTAAATCTGCTTGATTTGGGAGTAAAGGAAACAATGTTTATCTGATGTTTATTTTCCCAACGGACAGCCAATCATGTTGCATTATTTTACGTGGCGTATTGTGAGCTGTATGCTGTACTTAGTCATTATTTCACAAACTGAAATTATAAGTTTGGAAGCTGATATTTTGATATTTAACAAGTTAGACATGCGTTGTTTTACGATGCAAAGGCTATTTAACTTTTTTCTTATACAACGTGAACCTTTTGATATCCCATAAGTCTAGGGTATTAATAACGCCATTACTTTGAAAACTTTTACTATGGGACCAAACTTGAAATCGCGAAAAAAAAATCAGCTATTACCTACATTTATGTTCGCGTAACTCGTCAAAATGTAGGGAACTACTGTTTTTTTTTTCGCGATTTCATGTTTAGTCCCATAGTAAAAGTTGTTTAAAATGATGGTCTCATTAATACCCTAGATCAGGGTTTTCCAACCTACGGCTCGTGACCCACTGGTGGGCCTTGAAAAATTGATTTTCAGCTATATTAAAACTAAATAAGTACTGGAATAAATTGGACATATCAAAATCATTGCAATTAAAAGTAACTAAAATTGAAGTTGACGAATTGAAATAAATAGAAAACAAATCACTCCTTATATTAAAATTTGACTTTTTTTTACTGCATGATAGTCAAGAGGTGAGTCCCGAATTCGGAAGTTTTTGTCAGGTTCATTCAACTTTGGGAACCACTGCCCTAGAGTTATGGGATACCAAAACGAACACGTTGTATACAAAAGTTGAAATATAGGGTTAGGACGAGCAGACATCAAGGTTCCACGAGACTTCCGTTTTATCTCAGAACTGCACATACTGCCTTGTCTCTTTATAAAAGGGCTTCAATTGGGTCCTTAAGCGGCGGATTAACAACTTGCATAGTGCATATTCAATACTCCAGCTCGACATGTCCTCGTGCGAGGACGGGCGCAGTGGGACCACTTGGAGACGTCTGCAGTGCCCCATCGGCGTGGAGCTTGAATGAGACATGCATAAAATTGTGGGGAATTACCCCGTTGAGGTGTTGATGGAAAATAAGAAATATACAGCTTTGTTTTTCTCCGATATTGTGTAGAATATCCTGTGCTAGAACTTCAATAGAGAGAGAGAGTTATGAGGAACTCCGAGTAAGTAAATATTGTTCGAAGTTCCATACAGCTAAGTTATACCTATTTGTTTAATTAAGTTTTGATTATTATTGTATTGCATTGAGCTAATATTTGCTGTCGTCGACGACGACGACGACGACGACGACGACGACCTAACGACGAAATATGTACTTATAATCTATATATAAAAATGAATCCCTATTTCCCTTGGTCATCGCATCACGCATGAACGGATGGAACAATTTCGCATTTTTTTTTGTTGTGTTTATCAGTTGTGTCAGGAGAAGGTTTTTATGAAAAAAAAAATTAAGAAATTTTCGCAGAAAATTGGAAAATTTCAGAAAAAAACATTTTAACTTCACGCGTTTACATTAGAATATTCATAGTCAAGATAGGACAACGTCAGTCAGGTCAGCTAGTATCTATTAAAAAAACAATACAGAAATTTAGTGTCTTTCCTTGAAACATTAACGAAGAGAGACTAAGTATTCCCGAACTGAATTCATTATCAAACAAAGCACACTGTTGGTGATACAACAAGCATATAAGTGACGCTGACGGCTGGCCTACTTATGCGGACACTGCACGCCAATGCGGACACATTTGTGAAAACCTAACCTATAATGATGATAAATATCTACCTAGCAAACGAACTGAATAAGTGAGTTGTCCCAAAGCCGTCGCTAAGAAGATGAAGTTTTAGAGAAAGTTCGGCTTTGTCACTCTTACATGTGTGACAATTTCTGACCAATAAGTGGCGCTGACGGCTGGCCTACTTATGCGGACACTGCACGCCAATGCGGACACATTTGTGAAAACCTAACCTAGATCATGATGATAAATACCTACCTAGCAAACGAACTGAATAAGTGAGTTGTCCCAAAGCCGTCGCTAAGAAGGTGAAGTTTTAGAGAAAGTTCGGCTTTGTCACTCTTACATGTGTGACAGTTTCTGACCAATAAGTGGCGCTGACGGCTGGCCTACTTATGCGGACACTGCACGCCAATGCGGACACATTTGTGAAAACCTAACCTAGATCATGATGATAAATACCTACCTAGCAAACGAACTAAATAAGTGAGTTGTCCCAAAGCCGTCGCTAAGAAGGTGAAGTTTTAGAGAAAGTTCGGCTTTGTCACTCTTACATGTGTGACAGTTTCTGACCAATAAGTGGCGCTGACGGCTGGCCTACTTATGCGGACACTGCACGCCAATGCGGACACATTTGTGAAAACCTAACCTAGATCATGATGATAAATACCTACCTAGCAAACGAACTGAATAAGTGAGTTGTCCCAAAGCCGTCGCTAAGAAGATGAAGTTTTAGAGAAAGTTCGGCTTTGTCACTCTTACATGTGTGACAGTTTCTGACCAACTTTATTTCGTTTCTGGCTGCGTAGTGTACTTAGATCAGGGACCGTACAACCCAGGTTAAGAGTTAAGTCTTTCGAAGGGGAAAGCCATTTATGAGGTTACCATTATCATGTGTGGGCTCCTTGAATGGGTTTTAGGCTTAGAACCTAGTAAAAGGGGTCTCCCTTCAATATGGATAACCCAATGAATGGGTTCTATACTTGACATCCAGTGAAAGGGTTACCCCTATTAAGATAACCTATATAATATAAGGGTTTTGTTCGGGTTACCATATTAGCTATTTGCAACGTATGCCCATCATTGGGAGATCATAATACATTGCTCAGAGTCGGAATGTTACGCTGTGTCGTTTTTAAGAGAGTTGAAATGAAACCCTTTTGAATGGTTTAATTTAAGCCGTTCAAAAGGGTTACCCACATCGAATGGGTTTTTGTTTAACTGCTTAAAAAAACCCTATCGAAAACCCTTTCAATGGGTAACCAAAATGTTTCCTGACTTAGATAAGCTTCAATAAGACAATTTCATTGATTATCTTTAATTCTTCAAAAACCATAATATTTCGTTATTTCTCTCCCCAATCCCCAAACTGAATTTATTATCAGACAGTGTACAATACAAAGCACAGTGTTGTGATATAACAAGCATATAGGTGGTGCTGACGCCGGGCCCACTTATGCGGACACTGCACGCCAATGCGGACCCACTTCGGAGAAGTTGGAAGTCGTTGAACTGTTGTGTGCCGTGTTTATATTGGGTTATAGAAGGGAAACAAATGACTGTTTTTTTGAGGTGGTGATTAGGTACAACATGTACACAAAGCCTATGCAATTTGTTTGTGTTCAATTCTCGTCGCTATGCTAGGTTGTACTCATTCCGTTCAACCAATCACATCAAGTGAGGTTTTAAAGGTGCTACTACTGATTGCATACTTCATCATGCTTTCAGAAAGTGGATGCTAGGTAGGACATTTTATGGAAAAGATATTTCTTTACTGTGGTAACATTACATCATAACAGAACAAAGAAGAATGAAAGAAAGAAAAATGCGTTTAATTGGCATTACAGCAAAAAAAAAAATACACCTTAAAATTATAAAAACATAAAACAAAGATTGTAATGCTAAAAGGGCCTCAGCTCAGCATATTGTCAGATGACAACACAAGGTGTACCACCTGACGCTGATTTTCAGCTGCAACCCACGAGTGCCATACGCTAGACTCTAAGGTTAGAATAATCTAAATAATTAACACAAGGAGAGAATAGATTTAAGAGAATTAAATAAAATAAACAGTGGTGGCCACTGGGCCACCACTGTTTATTTTATTTAAACTCATTTACACTTATTTAAATTTTATTTTCTGTTTATTTTGTTTATTTTATTTAAAGTAAAGCGCCTGCCTGGACTCGAACTCTGGCCGATACCACTGGGTATCGGCCAGAGTTCGAGTCCAGGCAGGCGCTTTACTTTGTGAAAATAATATCATCATCACTGCTCTCAAAACGTTGAAGGAAAACATCGGAATTAAACCGGCATGACTTAGAACCAAAAAAAAAATTAAATCATGTGACATCTACCAACCCGCACTGGGCCCGCGTGTTGGATTACGGCCCACTCCTGGCCTGAGGCCTATGTCCCAACAGTGGGAACATTATAGGATGATTATGTATGTTAATGGAAACATAACTGACGACATGTGGGTGTGCTATGGTACACCACTGCGAGTTCCGTTACCCTTCGGGGAAAACAGTATGTTATGTTAACATGTTATGTTAACATACGTTATGTTAACATATGTTATGTTATGGTTACCTATTTACCTTTTACTAATATACCATAAGAAGTTACCTATTTATTTGCGTTAAATAAATAATCAACTATATAAAAATGATTCTATTGGAACGAACAATCATTTTAAACCACCAGACCAGATATATGAATGTAAACGAGGCAAAAGGAGTATGTAAGGATCGTAGCAAGTGACGTTCTGTATCTTCTCCCTACCCCCATGGAAAGAAGGCATGAGTTTATGTATGTATGTCATAATTTTAAAGTAAATTTCACGGTAATTAATTGTTAAGCAACTTGACTACCAACATAAATTGCCCGTACCTATACAGTATAATGAAATGGAAATAACACGGCAAATTGACGTAGGGTGTCAATAGGCTAAGATAAAGACCTTATGAATTTTATTATGTAGAATGGTTGTGAGCTAAAAGTATCAAGATTCAACTTAGTTTTGTAAATGATTTTAGATAAATTAATATTTTTTTTTAATAATTACGTAAAAATGCTATATTTTTACGTAATTATTAAAAAAAAATATTGCATTATATGTATTTAGATCACTTTTTATTTTGAAATCGCAATTAATCGATTTGATTCGACAGTAATAGTCTATATTTTTTTAGATTCATGAATTAGTAAAAAAAAAAACTGACAAATAAATAATCGATAAAAAGAAAAAGAAAAGAAAGAAAGAAAGAAATTGAATCGATATCGAACATCATAGGAGAAATCTAAAAGCAGAGTGTGGAAACACTGATTATTTGTTTTTACTTATTTGACAGCAGACAATCTGTCACATATGTCACAGAATTGATAACTAAGGGCAGAGTTCACCTACTTTCAAATCGGCTGTTTAGTTAATCAGTTCCTTTCTTAGGAAATTTGACACAAAATAACTGTTTAAATACCTAACCGGTGGTTTGAATGTTAGTGAAACACAGGCCTATAAAGATGATGACATCACTCGAGCAGCCATTACAGTGTGCCCCGTTTTTACTATCAAAAATTAAGTTGAGTTTTTTAAATGAAAAATGAGTGCTATTAATGTTAATATTTTAAAGAAATATTCATGTTTTAAGGAAAATAGATCACAAGGAACAATTTTAATTGGTTTCCTAAAAACCGTCAACCAGCCTAGTTTTAACAATTATTTTCCCTAGCTATTAATTAATATAATTCTTAATTCAAGAACTCCTTTACAGATTTACAAATAAAAGACTCTTAAAGTAACCTAACCTTCTTTAGCCTTAGAGCTAGCAGCGTAAAAATGACACGTACAATATACGAATACACTGTACAGTGTACACCAGCTCTCTATCTAAGCAATAAACACACACCGTATCCTAAGAATAGGTCGCCCTGTATGAATACTATTGTGCTCCATAACTACCAAGTTTGCAACCTCGCATGCAAGATACTATGTTATATTAGGTTGGGGAAAAAGTGTTTTCGCATTATAGTATGTATTTAGTTAAAATAAAATCACTTTGGCTATACTATTTGTATCTGGCTGGTTTTGGTATCATTAAAAGTTTAAATTTTAAAGAACATAATTCCAAATTCAAATTAGGAAAATGTGTGATTTTCATTTGTTTTTCGTACTGTCAAGATGAGTGAATCTAATGAAGAAATTCGATACATTTTAAAATTTTACTACAAAAAAGGTAAAAATGCAACGCAAGCCGCGAAAAAAAATTGCGATGTTTATGGACCCAGTGCAGTGTCTGTGAGAGTAGCACAAATTTGGTTTAAGCGTTTTCAATCCGGAAATTTTGATGTCAAAGATGCACGTCGCTCTGGTCGCCCTATTACGGATAAAATGGATGCCATTTTTGAAAAAGTGGAGCAAGATCTGCATATCAGTAGTTACGACGTAGCTGAAGAACTGGGAATCGACCACAAAACAGTTTTGGCGCATTTGAAAAAAAAACTGGGTACAGAAAACAGCTCGATAGAAACTTTTTCCCCAACCTATTATAATAGCTATATAGTATACCAGCATCTATGTTTATCTTTTGTCAGTTAAGTAAATGGTGTTATAGAGGAACTTATTATTTTCTTGTTTATCTTGTCTTTCTTTGAAATTGTCTTAATAAAAAAAAATTGGTGATGATAACAGCACGTGTGTAGGTATGTATAAGTATGTTTTAAAAATCAAATTATTTCTGGTGTTTGTGACACAATTATTTTTTCATTAGGACAGACCCAACGAAACATTTATTTCTGAAATATTCTATTTTTACTTGAAAAATTGATTTTGAGAACCGTAAATGTGTTTTTATTGAAATAAAATTTATTTAGGTATTATTGTTTATTTATTTCAAATATGTCACAATATTTTTTAATTCATTTTATTCAGGTCATAGGTACAGACGCCAGCAGGTCAAGCCACCCGAAACAGTCAAATTTTCCCAATCAACCTTGAACCTAATGCTTTAGCAATAAAGATGAAAATTTATTAAAGAAATTTGACAGATTGTAATAACTTGATGTGCTGGCTTCTGTACATATGAAATGATTTGTGTTTATTTTATTTTATTTTATTTGGGAAAACAAACAATCGTACATTGTATATTATATCTAGATACACAGTATGCTATAAATAAATGTACAATCCACTACGTTTCCACATGTTACTAGTTTTTTTTTAAAAAAAGATACAGTGTTGGGAAAATTAAGCAGTAATTAATTAGCTATTACATGTCTAAATAAAAGGTACATAATAATTAAAATTTATGAGCAAGGCGCTTAGTAATTTGTTCTCTAAATGTATATTTAGATAGGGCAAAAACATCAATATCATTAAAGTTATTATTGTAAGCCTGAACCAATCTCTGGAGCGGCGCTCTCACCCCTTTTTTTTTTTTTTGTGGATGGGAAATCATCAAATGACTTCTCCCGCTCTGGGCAGAGCGGGAGGGCGTGTCAGACTTTTACTGACTAAAACCCACCCATGTTCCTTCAGCTGCCCGTGCCAGGGCCACGGTATCTCTTTCGAACTACCCGCGACCCCGGCGGCATCGGCCCAATTGACCCCGTCACTGCTGACATCTCTTTGAGGCGCGCGTGGAACACAACGCGCCGTCGACCCGGGCCTGGTCCTTACCGAACGGCGAGCTGCCCATTACTCGTCGTCCGCAAGCCCGCGCCTACGGTGGCCGGGAATCGGCTATCGATTCCCGCCGCCCAGGGCGTCTCCTACGGCGGCTAGGGGCGCGAGGGCGCGGCTGTTGCCTCTCCCTCACGCGTTCCGCTTCCTCCTTCGCGAGCATTACTGCTTCGCAGAAGGAGGTGACAGCCTCCCATGCACTCTCGCTCCGCACCATGGCCTGGACCAGGTTTGGACGCGAGAGATCGCCGCCGCCGATCGCCTCCGTGAGAACACGGCGGTGCTCCGCCCAAGCCGGGCAGACCTCCACTGTATGCTTCACCGTGTCCTCCGGGCGATCCACACAATGGTGACACCCGGGCGTTTCCTCCCGCCTTATCCGAAACAGGAACCTCCCGAAACAACCGTGTCCGGTGAGGACCTGCGTCAGGCGGAAGGTGAGGACGCCGTGGCGCCTCTCCAACCACTCCTCAAAGAGGGGACTTATCGCCGCAATTGTGGCGTGCCCAGCGCTGGGTTGCGACAATCGCACTCTCCATGCCGCCATGAGATCCCGCCGGAGCTCTGTCCGCTGTACCGTGATTTCTCGCGGCAGCGGAGTTACGCCCCGGCGTTTCGTCTCCTCGCGCCACTCCCACACGTGCGCGAGGACTTTTGCCTCCAGGTCCCATGGCGGTAATCCGGCAAGGAGGCTCGCCGCCTCACAGGAGACAGTGCGGTATCCCCGGACTAGCCGGATGGCCATGACCCTCTGGGACGCGTTCAACCGGCGGGCCGGTCGCAGCCTCAGGGAACGCGCCCACACCGGCGCTCCGTAAAGGGCCAAGCGCTCTCACCCCTGCATTTGTGCGGCAGGGAGTTGTAGCAAACAGTGGATAAGAGCGCGCCTCACGTCTCAACACTGTTCTAGGTACAATATAGCATATTTTACTGATTAATTCAGAGCAATCAAACCTATTATGTACAAGTCCATGGAGCATCATTCCCTGGAGCAACAAGCGTCTAGAGCGTAATGTTAATAGTTTAAACTTACACAAAGCGTTTTTGTAAGATAAACGTACGGTGCGACATTATTATTATTTTTAGATGCAGAGTCGCTGAATTTGGTGGAATATAATATTCTTATGTTTAGACTTCCTACATATATAACTTACCAACATGCATTCAGAGAATATAAGTAGCTAAAAAATGCAAATTGAAATTTATTTGTACCACTTAAGCAAACTCTAAGCTTTAATGCAAGTGTTGATCTTTAAAATAATATTTTTCAACGCCAACCTTTTCTCTATGTACCGAACAAACGCGAGAGTTTACGTAAAAGAAATTTATTTTCAAAAGGATTCCATAATAATAATTCATAGCGACTTGTTAGACGGAGCGACGAGCAAATAATCGTAAACAACAATAAAGTATGTAGGTGAACAACATCGGAAAGTAATAAGGTTCCAGCAAGAGAAGCTGAGCAGCATTACGCAAAGACAAATGTCTCAGAGACAACATTAACATAATCCGAGAGTGGTGTGAAACAAAGGATGTGACGTCACGGGAGCGCGGCCCGACTTCCGGCCGATGCACGACTGACACAGAGCACATAATAAAATAAATTGATGTGGTCCATCAACGTGTGGAATTTCATTACCTTTGATAAAAAACCTCCCTTTTTATTATTTTCGGCTTTCATGACTCTTATAATAACGTTGTGTATTAGACATTTTTCTTGAGAAAATTATTCTCCTTATACGAACGAAGTTTGTTTTATAAAATTCAAGTTTATGTACACAATGCGGTTTTGATTATACAGGGTGTTTGGTGCATCGTTTGCCAAATTGAATTGGCCGAAAGAAGAGGTCATTTGCTATCGCTTCAGGCTCAAGTACTCATTTTTGGCCACACCGGTTTTTTTATTACAACTTTCTAATTTTTATTTTGAAAAAATCCAAAACTCAGCATTAAAGCTTAAATTAAAAAAAAGTTTTAAGTGTAGTCGTCAAATTTCATTTTTATTTACATATGTACTGTTGTATGGCTCTATCAAATTTAAAATTACTTGCCAGTTACATCTAGTTTTTTTTTAATAAATCACAAAGTTTTTGGAAAAATAAAAAATGAACTTAAAACTCAACTTTAAATAGCTATAAAAAAAAAACTAAAAGCGATCGGGATCTTCGAATTATTTTAAAAAGTTCTCTAGTCTATCCCCTTTCCAACGGTATGTAATGTGTTAAAAAACTCTTTTAATATCTTTAATAATTAGCTAAATGTGTAGTCGAGACACATCAGGCTGATATTGGATATTAAGTTTAAAACACTAGTTTTCGCATAAATTACATGCTATTAGTAGATAGATACTGTTATCTCACGTCTTACGTAGTCTCTTATCTCGTTCTTACATAGGGAACTTTCCTCGAAATTGAAAAAAAAATACATTATTACAAAAATAATCATTTATTAATAAGTAATTTAATTACATACTAATCTTACAAGAATTAGAATTTCTGCAAACAGAGTTGCCCTTATTATTAGCTGATTTGCCAATTTTCAGTGAAGACAGGTCTTTTGTTTTCCAACATGACGGTTGTCCCGCTCATTGGAGAATAACCGTCAGGGAGTACTTGAATGATGCATTCCCGGACTCATGGATTGGGAGGGATGGCCCTATTCCTTGGCCTCCACGTTCTCCAGACTTAACTCCGTTGGATTTTTACGTCTGGGGACGGGCCAAAGAACTCGTCTACGCCACGGAAGTTGAGACAAGAGATGATTTAGTCCAACGCATTGAGGCGGCTTTCATGACGATCAAAGCAGAAATGCGTTTACGCACCACTACAGTTGAGATAAGACGAAGATGTCGCGCGTGCATACGCAATAGTGGTAGACAGTTTGAACAAGACTTGTAAGATTAGTATGTAATTAAATTACTTATTAATAAATGATTATTTTTGTAATAATGTATTTTTTTTTCAATTTCGAGGAAAGTTCCCTATGTAAGAACGAGATAAGAGACTACGTAAGACGTGAGATAACAGTATCTATCTACTAATAGCATGTAATTTATGCGAAAACTAGTGTTTTAAACGTAATATCCAATATCAGCCTGATGTGTCTCGACTACACATTTAGCTAATTATTAAAGATATTAAAAGAGTTTTTTAACACATTGCATACCGTTGGAAAGGGGATAGACTAGAGAACTTTTTAAAATAATTCGAAGATCCCGATCGCTTTTAGTTTTTTTTTTATAGCTATTTAAAGTTGAGTTTTAAGTTCATTTTTTATTTTTCCAAAAACTTTGTGATTTATTAAAAAAAAACTAGATGTAACTGGCAAGTAATTTTAAATTTGATAAAGCCATACAACAGTACATATGTAAATAAAAATGAAATTTGACGACTACACTTAAAACTTTTTTTTAATTTAAGCTTTAATGCTGAGTTTTGGATTTTTTCAAAATAAAAATTAGAAAGTTGTAATAAAAAAACCGGTGTGGCCAAAAATGAGTACTTGAGCCTGAAGCGATAGCAAATGACCTCTTCTTTCGGCCAATTCAATTTGGCAAACGATGCACCAAACACCCTGTATATATGCATTCTGTATTCATGAGGTAGTGGACTTATTTATACAAATTTTATTAGGGAGCTGCTGTGTCTAAGGTTGAGAGCAAGAGATGAGCATGTTATATAGTCTGAATGGACTCTGTTTAAAACAACTGCACGTATTCTTTATGACTTGGGAACAAAGTATTTATAAAGTTCAGTGTGCATCATAAAGTTTTCAAGCAGATACTGTTGAAGTATTTTATAATCTGTGACAATAGATACTTCTAATGTCAAACACGTTCTGCACTTCCTGTTCCGTCCTGACAAGATGTCTGTTGTGTCGAGGTTAACTAGGATTAAGCTGTATATAATAAACTGATACTTATTAAACGAATCCTTTATTTATCCATCACAAGTTCTCACAGATACATCCACCTCTCCGTTTGTTGGGGTCAATCTCAAAAACTATTGTTCGGATTTTGAAACGGTTGTGACAAAGACTTTTATAGGCTTTGATTGATTGTATTTAAAAACAGATTATCTTATTTATTTTCACTCGCCCAAAACAGGAACAAAACTTCATAAAGAAATTGCAATGTTTTATTAACTTGCATAACTTTGCGTTCTGTTTAGCCACAAAACTTCTTAGCAATTAAACGTTGTAAAAGTTATTAACAATAACGATGATTCCTTTTTAATTATTTTCAACACAGAATTTAACGATCCGAACTTCCTTAATTTTGTATAGTTTCGTACACATATTGGTAAGTAAACGTTATGTTGTAAGACCATTATATTTTATGAGCCTGTGGTCGTAATTACTTAATTATATAAGAGCAATCTGTCTGGCTTTTAAATGCCCAATAAATTAAGTCTGCATCCATGGTAGAGCTCGCCTAAGCTGAAATGAAGCGCCCCACTACCGCATTTACCGTACTGTACATTAACCTTTTATTTGTAAATTATGTACTAATTTATGAACCCCATATTATCATGTCAATGTGTACCCCCAGTAACCCCATAGAAACTACTGTAAGCCCGCGGTCGCCATCGGATGATCTTATTTTACGTTTATATATGTATGATATACGCTTATATACCTTTTATATAAAGGATTTTTCCTTACGCACACATGGGGTGCGTCTGACAGGTAAGGTACGTCAACTAAATTAAGTAGGGAGGCGCGTCATTTCAACTAAGACGAATTCTAGATGTATTTAATTATGGTACCTATTTATTTTTAAATTAGTTTAAAAAAAATTGTCTGCGTAAAATTTCGTGTTTTAACTTAAAATACACACACACAACTCACACTCACTCACTCACTCTACACTCACTATACTGTAAAAGAAAAAAAATATTGAAATATGAAAGAATTTTCGGAATAGGATCAGTAGTTCCGAAGATTACCCCCTGCACATAAACTCACACCTCTTTATAATATTAGTATAGATGTCAGCTAAATCACACTAATATTATAAAGGCGAAAGTTTGTGAGTGTGTGTGTGTGTGTTTGTATGTTTGTTTTTTAAACGACTTCAAAAAAGGAGGTTTCTCAATTCGACCGTATATTTTTTTTTTTTACTTTTTTTTTATGTGTTCGCGGATAACTTCGTCGTTTATGAACGGATTTTAATGAATATTTTTTGTTGTAAAGGAGATATCCCAAGGGTGGTATCATGATAAGGAAACTAGGATCTGATGATGGCATCCTAGAGAAATCGAGGGGAACCTTCAAATATTATAGGCACACATAAAGCGATTTGGCTATTTTTTATAGTAACTCGTGCATTTGCTCCCGGAACGCACCATTCGGTGAAGTGGAACTGGTGAGGAAGACCACAGATGGCCATCGGAACTACTCAATAATTCGTATTTTACGGATTGCGATTCGATTATTACTAAGCAATTTATACTCGTCACAATACATGTTGAAGTGGAGCTGATGGTGACTTCACCATCAGTTCCAGTTCGCCTGGTTCCTTACTGGGAGAACTCTTCAACAATTAACGTCCTTGTATCGGGAAAAGCAATATTTTATAAAAGGTGATGAGCAGTTGACATTAGGCTATTTTAACTTAGATAAATTACAGACTGACCCACTAAAAAGTGAAAAATAAAAAACTTTTTTACAAAAAAAAAGCAACCGACTTCACTTAAATACAGATCCAAAGACACTGACGTCCAAAATTAAAATTATTTTTCACTTTGTAGTATTTTTTTTTCAAGTCGGTTTTTTTTTTTTTGGAAAAAAGTTTTTTTTACTTCTCCATGCTCAAAGGGCTGGACCGACTTGGATGAAATTTGGTACGTAGATAACTTATATGCTAAATTAATACATAAGCTACTTTTTATCCCGGTCTACGCGGGTGAAACCGCGGGGAGCAGCTAGTATTAGTATAAATAATTTTTTTATCTACTTCTCTAACATTGTCTTTTTTCATTTTTTTTTTTCGGAAAGCTTACAGTCTAATATCTTTAGAGGTAAATTATGTACAATATCGCTTAAAATTGCCATTTATAAGCTTTCACAGATTAAAAACAATGTATCTAAAATATAAAATAAGAAATTGAACATACAAAAATTAAAATTAAAAATAAAATCTCCTTAACTCTTAAAATGTCGATTGTACACCATGTGTACAGATAACAATAGAATTTCAATTGTGTCTGCTAATTGGCGCGCGACGGGTTAAATATAACTCAGCAATGTTGCCACATTTATTATCCTTAGATTAAGAGATATTTGTAACATATAATGATGGAAATAAACTATTCTATTCTATTCATAAGCAAACATTATTGACATTGTTACAAGCAATTTTTTTTCGCTTTCCTCTCGTTCCGCTGCTACTGCCCGCTGTCTTCGATGTAGCAGCCTTAGACAAGAAGACATTGTAGCTATTTTCTACTTACTCGGTAGTTATGAAAATAAAAGGTCAAAAAGCACTATATTTAACTTTATGATACCTGACTTAAAATCTCTAATTAATAACCGCAAAGCCAGCCATAACCTACTAAAATTAATTGCCTATAAAGCTAAGAAGGTCCGGTGTTGCTAACGTGTAAATCCAGCTTAATTGTTATTATATAAACTGCTGAAGGCACCGACAGGCACAGAGCGAATTTAAAACCAGATGGTTTTAAATTCGGTACAAAACTTTAACAAGTGCACGTAGTTTACCCTACCCTACATGAGACACTATCTCACAAATACATCAATCTTGTTCAGGAGTCACTGGGGACCGGCTGGTCCATCCATTGCTGCATCACTACGTGAGCGGACGATACCTACCGACAGAATTCCAATGCTAATACCGTAATGGACAGATACAGTGTATATGTGAAGCGTATTGTGAATACTGAATTGTTTTACGTTTTGTTTTGTGTACAGTACGTAAGTAATGATAGGTACGTAAATTGTGGATCTTCAATTTCGTTTTTAAATGGTTTGTTTAGAATAGTTTTGTTACTTGCGTAGCATTGGGAATACAAGGAATGATTATATTTTACTGTGAGTAAGTAGCTCTAAAACTGTTAAGCTGATTTTAACTAATAAGAAAGTTATCATAATGTCTTATAAATAAATATGCGATAGTATGTACCTACTATTTGCATGCCCATGTGTCGGTAAAATATGGAGAACCTTATTTTTAAAAAAAGAACATCTCAATCAATCTGCGTAGCCTTTTCCCAACTATGTTGGGGTCGGCTTCCAGTCTAACCGGATGCAGCTGAATACCAGTATTTTACATGGAGCGACTGTGTATCTGACCTCCACAACCCAGTAACTGGGTAATATGATTCTCCTTGGTAAGATTGGTTGTCAGACTTTCGGGCTTTTTGACGACCCGTAACGACTGTCAAAGATCCACGAATGACAGCCGGGACCAACGGCTTAACGTGCTTTCCGAGGCACGGAGGAGTCTCGGTATGTAAAGATGGTCACCCATCCACTGACCGACCCCGGCAAGCGTAGCTTAACCTGATGGATCGACCCGTGCGGCTGTTATTACTTAGCCAAGAACATCTATGTACCATTATTACCCATGTTTGCAAAGTAGTAAATGATTTGATTTGATTTATTGATTTTGAGAAAATATCAACTTTAGTCTTATTAACTCATAAAGTACACCAGAAATCACTATAGTAAAGCGATCGAAACCATGGCATGGCTCACCGCATTGAACTCAAACAATACTCCACATAATTTAAAAAAACCAAGATTAAACCTCAAATATGAGCGACATTACCATTCACTGCGGAAAAATCATTTAATTAACTTCGCATAATCTATTCAAAAGCACCCACGTTCAACAAGTAGCTCGGTTTCAAAATTCCTCAATACTTTTATGTGGGTAGCGTACAAAGTAATGAAGTAGATTTTTTCTTGGGGAAAAAAGATTACTTTTTTTGCATCGGGCGTCAAAGAGTGGCGATCCTCTCGAAGATTTTCTTTCCGCCAATGGTCTGTGAATACTGCACCACAATGCTAGGGGTTCAAAAGCGCTTGATGAATTCCCGGTTCTTTGTTTCCGCTCGCTCTGTCTCGACAAGGCATTGCTTTTTAATTTAGACCATTTCGCCTCCCACTTTTTTATTTTAGTAATAAATCTGGATAGATAGCAGTATCTGTTACGGTTAGTTCCGCTGTTTTTGAGTAAGTTGTTGATTCATATTAGCTATGTTTTTTATTCCGTTATTCTAATATGATACTGAGATTATACATGACATAATTATATTCTCATCTCATAAGCCAATTCCAAGTGGTAACCAGAAAGCTGAATTCGAAAACTAAAAAAATACTAAAGCGAACGTAGCGCCTGTAGCTTACGTTCGCTTTAGAATTTGAAGGGGTTCCGTACTTCAAAAGGAAAAACGTAACCCTTATAGGATCACTTCGTCGTCCGTCTGTCAGTTTGTCAAGACCCTTTTTCTCAGGAACGCGTGGAGGTATCAATTTGAAATTAATATCAATGGTCCCTTGGAGTTGTAAAAACATCAAGCTTCTATGTCAACGCAATAAAAAAATACGGCCATTTATACAACATATTTTGATACTCGCAAGTAAATCAAAACCTATAGGGTACTTTCCATTGACCTAGAATCATGAAATTTGGCAAAAAGCAAGTCTCACAGCTCACGTAAAGGAAAAAGTTCAAAAATAGTTAATTTGTAATTATGTCACATAATTTTTTTTTTTTTTGGGATTACGATTTTAAGTTTGGTTTTGGGTTAAATTCTTTTCAACTGCGGAACCCTTCATTGTGCGTGGTCGGACACGCACTTGGCCGGTTTTTTTTAGTTTACATCACATCTATACTCCATTTACAATAAGATAAGACATTTAAACAAACCTTTTTTACAGTCCGTTCAACCGATTTTGACTTCTATTGCGTTGGTGGCATGACAAATGGCAGCTGCAGTAAACAGTTGGTATCGTAACTACTTTTTTGCCTTTTAAGGCCTACGGAATAGAAGTTAAAATCGGTTGAACCGACTGTAAAAAAGGTTTGTTTAAATGTCTAAGCTAATTACAACATTATGTATATTCCGACTTATCTCCCTAGCCATCTGTCATACCAATGACTGTGCATAGCCGTTAGCTTTAAATAATAATAAATAAATAAATAATAAGCTTTATAATGGCGGCATTAACGTTTATGTCCTTATTAGCTCGAAGGTTAATAAGGGGTTATAAGCTCAAGGCTTAGAACGTAATTAATTATAACACTTCAAAGACGAAATAGAGCTGATGTGCTTATTGAGACATTATTTAAAAAATAATAAAGAATCAGCTTTGTTGGAGACCAATTACCAGTTTTAAACCAATTTTAAACTCAAAGAGAACTGTGATCGATCCCTAGCCCCGGAACAAAAGCTCTTTTAAGAATAACATGAAGACGTCGGGAAATAAGAAGAAAATCTTGGTAAATTCTCGGAAGGTTAAACGACAAAAACCCATCCGAGCTTACTGCTTCCAGATCAATGAAACGTACATCAACAAAAACTAATTTCGAAGTCGGTAAATGGATTTTAAACTCAAACATAAACAAAACACTATCGCAGTGTATAGTACACAGAAGGTAGATTTGAAATGCTTTCTAGAAATAGAAGTGCAAGAGAATAATGTAATTCCCCGGGTGAGAGAAGTGGAATAATAAGTTTTTTTCGAATAAGAGAGCAAATAAAAGCGTTAATGCGGCTGCATCGAGATTTTCCTACTGGGAAAAATTGCTCTTTTATGTTAGGGCGCTAAAGAAGGTTTTAATGAAAATTCTACCCTGCCCCGGATAGACAAAAGTTTCGCGTTACAACAAAGTGAGCCCGGCCTTGTTTCATAATATGTGCAACTTGTTAACATGTTTTGTTGCGAACCCACGTCTTTATAAAGTGTATTATGATGTATAATAATTTGTGTTATATGTAAACGAGGTGCTGCATGGAAGTGCGACCTTCAATTACCTTTGTTTTGTCGGGAAATATTTACAGGTTTAACATAAAATTGATTTTATACATTGATATGACCTTATGTCTGACGTAGTCGTGAAACTGATGACGTCCAAAGTTTTGATGGAAATGTAGCACTAATAAAACTTATTCGTTACTATCATGAATACAATATTTTTTAGTAGTAGCACAGAATACATAGTAGTACTTGCACTTGTACAGAACATTCACTCCGCGAAATCATTTAAATAAATAGCGACACTTGCTACGACACAATAAAGTGCAATTCAGGTCGCACAGCGTTAATTACCTACAGTTATATTCAGACGACTGGCAAAACATCGTGTGTTACGTTTAGTAAATAATAATTTCTTCACAAGAATTCGCAAAATAAAATGCACTTGGAAAATGATAAAATAATTGGGAAGTAGAATCATTAAAGCTGTATGATAAAACTAACTAACGATTTTCATGGAAAAGTTAAATAACACATCGAGGCTGACAGATTTCCTAAGAATTTTAACAAAGAGAGTGTTCCCATCATTAACAGTTTTCAAGTAAACAAAGGGAGGTCAATCTGTAATGATGATGAAAACTGGAAGGTACAGTCGATATAGTGTTTCAGTATTGTTTTCATGCCACCGGGGTCGCGGGTTGTTCGAATGAGATACCGTGGCCCTGGCACAGGCAACTGAAGGAACACGGATGGGTTTTAGTCAGTAAAAGTCTGACACGCCCTCCCGCTCCGCCCAGAGCGGGAGAAATCATTTGATGATTTCCCATCCACAAAAAAAAAATTACTGTTTTCATGTTTTTATTTTGATACATGTAATTTTTTACTCGACTAACAAAAGGTATTTACTAGGAAGATGTGAGCGGAAACACCGGGAAGGGACGCCCTAGGAAGACATAATAGTGATCTTATTGGTGATGTTCTTCAGAAAAGTCAGGTGCGTCGTACTCGCAACCGGCGTGCGTGTATAACCAGGTGTATGAACGTAAACGAGGTAAAAGGAGTGTGTAAGGATCGTAACGGGTGGCGTTCTGTAGATTCTGCCTACCCCCATGGAAAGGAGGCGTGAGTTTATGTGTGTTATAATTTTTTCTATGTATTCCCAGGTTCAGCTTCCAGTCAAAAGGCAATAAGGCATCTTTCACGTACCTTACTGCCTAATTTAGGCGTCGTCGTATGTAAAATTAATTTCCTAAATTATATAACGTGTCGTTTTGCATCCTCGTCAAAAAGGATGTGGTATAGACAATCAAACCGAACAACTTTTTCCATGGCATGGAAAAAGCATGGCATGGCACCAACATCGTAATCGCGAAGAAATAATCAGCCGTCCCATACATTTGCGTCGAGTAGGTATTGAAGTTTTCTATGGGACAGTTGAAAATTTTTCTCGATTACTATGTTGGTCCCATGGAGAAAGTTGTTTGGTTTGATGCTCTGTATTACACCCTGAAATTTGACGAGGATGCAAAACGACGCGTTGTATAATTCTTGTTTTCGTCACGTGAGGCGTTTAGGGGGTCGAGCCTAATCTCACCCAATCTCACGTGGAGGAGAGGGGGTCTCGGCAAATATCACGTATTTTTTTTTTTCGAAAGAAACAGTGTAAAATTGCGAGAAAACTGGGTAACTATTATAAAAAATAATTAAGCAAATCATGTTTATTTAAATAAATCCAACTCTATCAAGCACAGGTTAACGTATTTACACTAAAAATACACATTTTCAAAAATGCCACATGAGATTATGGGGGGCCGGGAGGGGGTCGAGCCAAATCTCACGACATCTCACTAAGGGAGGTCGAAAAATCGCCAAAATCATATTTTAATTGGTCATATTTGAAGTAAGTGAACGAAGTGCCAAGACGCTTCACTGTCCAACCCTATGGCCCAACCAATCCCAATATTTTTAAACAATGCATTTCATCACGCCTTATAATTTCTGAAGGGTTAAGCAGAGGTGTGTGAGCTATTATTTATTTATTTATCATTTATTTACACATTTTTTTTTTATTTTATTTTTTTTTAATTAATCACAAAATAACATAATAATGTCATAATAGAAACAAAAACACAAACAATCATAAAAATAACACAATACACACACATTATAAAAATCACAAATAGGCATAATAATAATAATAAAGATTAAACTGTGTGCAGTCTCACCCATCGTCCAAGCATCGGGCAGTCCCACCGGTCACTCAATGCTCTCAACATGCCGTGGGTGCTAGTATCTGTTCTGTGCCGGAGAGAAGCGCATCGTTTCCGAATTATGGCATAAAAATCATCCACTCTTGCATTGGCAAACATTCCCGAAGCGCTACAATACCGCGGCAGCCCCACAAGCATCCTGAAGGCATTGTTATACTGTACACGCAGGCCGCTGTATGCCTTCTGCGTATACTTGACCCAAAGGCTGCAGGTGTAAAAAGTCTACATTATATAGTCTATAGTATAGTATAGTGTAGTATTATATAATATTACACTCACATTTCACCAGCAATGTTTATCCACCGGGCTCAAATCCAGACTCCGAGCTGCTACTGAGTTTAAACAATGTCTATTCAATTTGATTTCTTTCCTAATTGGACCAACATTTAATAGAGAAACATTGAATAGTTACTACTGCTACTTTAAAATATTACGTCTTGACATACATTTTCTTTTTGTTCTCCCGAGATGATCCTAGTGCAGTGCAATGTTAGTATCACGTAGTTGAGCTGCGCACTGTATCAACAACAGTGTATTGGATTTAAAAACCACAATAGTACAATGTGTGGGATTGCTACTCTCTCTATATGTATTCTGTTTTATTCTCTAGCTAGTAGAAGATATTACAAACCTTGGAAGGTATGCAAGTTATGTAAGATGATGAGGAGGTACGTATTTGGGTGTGATTTCAAACGTGTAGAAAAACGATACCGTTTTTTTTGATAGGACTTAAATGGGTTTATGGTTTAGGATATTGGGGGGTTCCTTACTTGCCTTATTCTACTGCAGGATAAAAAATATTTTTATGTTTTAATAATCGCTTCTATTACTATAGTTGACCTCGATAATTGCTTTGTCATCCTAAGGTTTAGGAAGAAAGAATAACGTTTATTTGGATACAGTTCGTTGATCACAAATACTTAACAAAAAAAAAGTGAAAATAAGGGCGACAATACACATGCTTGTAACTTGCACAAAACTGCAAGTAGCTTGCATGCCGTGTGCCATAACAACTTCTGATTGGTGAATCTCACAATGGCATATACCAGCATGTTTATTCTCATTATCTTTGAATGTCAGTTAGTGTCATAAAACGACAAGGACTATTTGTCTATGTAACAGTTAGGTAAAACAAACTTTAGGTATTATTTGCTTAGGCAAGTAATTGTGCCAAGTTTCAAGTTAATTAACTAAATGAATAAGATTTTTCATATAAACTATAATCCCTGTTTTCACCCCCACAAGGGTGGAATTTTAAAAACCGTTTGGGCTATTTCCCTAACTTGACTGAATGATTATTATTACCAATTTTCGAGTTAATCAAGCCCCACAGTAAAACTTGCCCTGTAAAATTGACTACCCCTCTTCACCCCCGTAGGGGTAGATTTTTGAAAAACCCTGATACACGTTATTCTTCATTTTTAATCTCAAGTATAAATACTGAATTTTGAGTTAATCGGACCGCGCGTTAAAATTACTCCATACAAACTTTGACAAACTTTGACACCCCCCAATCCCTTTTTAGGGGGTAGTTTAGGGAAACTAAAAATGACAAACTTTATAATTTACTTAGATAAATATTCGTGCTAAGTTTCAAGTCTATTAACTCAAGCAATAAGATTTTTCATACAAACTTTGGACCCCGGTTTCACCCCCTAGAGGTTGAATTTTGAAAAATCCTTTGTTAGTGCACCCCTAGACCTCATAAGGAACCTACGTGCCAAATTTGGAATCTCTAGACCCAGCGGTTTGGGCTGTGCGTGTTGATATATCAGTCAATCAGTCAGTTTCTTCTTTTTAACCGACTTCAAAAAGGAGGAGGTTCTCAATTCGTCGGAACCTTTTTTTTTTTTTTTTATGTATGATCCCCGATTACTCGAAGATGGCTGGACCGATTTGGATTATTTTTTTTTTGTTTGAAAGGGTATACTTCCCAGGTGGTCCCATAATCATCAAGTCAGGATCTGATGATGGGATCCTGGAGAAATAGAGAGAACTCTTCCAATGTTATAGGCACACTTGAAGCGATTTGGATAGTTTTTGGAAGAGTACTTTCTTGGAGTGGTCCCATTTCAATTTGGTGAAGATCTGATGAAGAACTTCTGAGATAGGCAACGGAACTCCTCAATAAATGATAGCAAATGGACTGGGATTGCTGAAATCTCATGTCTGTTTGTTGTTCACACCAGTTCATAACAACATCACGCCAGTACGCTATGAAGGGATAAGCACATGTGAACCACTAAAAAGTGAAAAATAAAAACTTTTTTACAAAAAAATACAACCGACTTCCAAAAACAACACTACAAAATGAAAAATAGCTTTAATTTCGAAAGTCGGCTTTAGGTTTTGGAAGTCGGTTTTTACTTTTTTTAAAGTACCTACCTAAATTTATTTTTATTCTATGTTTTAATATGTTTGTTTTGTGTCAGCTCATGTTTATTTTTCTTTTTTAGGGTTTCGTACCAAAATGGTGAAAAGAAACCCTTGTACTGTGACTCAGTCTGTCTGTCTATCCGCCTGTCACAGCAGGATATCTCAAGAACTAATAATGCTATCAACTTTGAAAGGAACAGTTTTAGATGACGGTTGTCCAGCCATTTTGCAAATAAGAAAAGAAAAGTTGTTTTTTTTGCAGCAGGGCCTGAAATCAGCTCTTAAAAATTCGAAGTGGGGCTACTGGGCATGTGGGGTATCATATGAAATAACGCTGTTTGCACATTCTCAAACATTTTTTTAAGTCACATTGTTTTCGACTTGATGAAACATGTAAAAAAAATACCGTTTCCCCCCATAACTCCGATGTTTGCATAGAGAAAAATCTGAAATTATTCCATGTGATAAAATTGTATGTAAAGATTACAGGAAAAATAAAATGATATCTCTAAATTTCACAATCGGAACGGAAACCTCAGTGCGCGAGTCCGACTCGCTCTTGACCGGTTTTTTTTATTAATATTTAAGTACTTACACTTTGTAGTTTTCCTCTCTATTATTAAATTATATACCTAACAAAAATAGGAAATTTTTTATTTCCTATGACTGCTTTGTATGACGTCCACTTATGTATATAGTATGACGTGTACGTGACGTGACTTCCCTTCGATGTCATTATAAGCGAATACTGTATGTATTTTATAAATATTCTGTCACCAGTAACTGTAAGCATTAAGTTATGTGCCTCTATGCTCTCAATCAACTTATATTTACCAGCCAACTAAAATTACATAGCTATCAATGAATTTCCATTCCCTCGTAGGCCTTTATAATAACGTCATTAGCCGTCCGCGTCGAAAGGTCCATGACATGGAGCCCTCCGTAATAAAGGGCCATCGGCGGGTGTCATCATAGATTGATAACGTGTCTATCAGGCCGGTAGTCGACTTCCAAAGTAGCCTGTTGTAGGTATATTAGATGTGATAACATCTATTTTGAGGTTTTATTTACAGAGATGCGATAATACAAGCACAATATCAGACATTGCAAAGCATTAGGCACGGAAACAAGTCTAATTCTGTAGAAAATACTCCAAGGGATGGTAAAAACTGCATCAAAATCCGTTGTGTGGTTTAGAAGAACAACGCGGTCACACAGACAGACACGACAATCGACTTTGTTTGTGAAAAGAATCTTCTTAGTTTTAAGTGGGCAGAGATTTCAGGTTTTCCTTTATTTTTTCCCACATAAGTATCGGTGGTACTTTCGGTAAACACAGAAAAAAAATTGCCATGTCAAACACGTTCACAACTAACAACAAGGAAAAATAAATAAATCTAACTTTTGACCTGCCACACAAACAAAGCATGCTCCAACGTTTAATGAAATCATTGGAAACTTCAGAAAATTCTCGGAACACGGAACACATCGGCACGTTTATAAGCTTGTGATGCAGTTCCCTATGATATTTTCAGATATTTCCAGATAATACCCATTGACATTGACAAGGGTTGACTGGTGCTCGCCCACCCATAAAAATATCCGACTGCAAGTTTTTCACTTATTTTAATATCAAACGTAACATTTGTGAACTTTTATAGATTTTAACAGAAAATCTCGTAGTGAATATCGGATGTTTTATTTATTGTTCAAAGCATAAAATATAATGGCGTTTGTATTGAAAATGGGCACGGAAAACTACAACAATATTTTTTCAACAATCACACAGATTTTTTGCGTTAAAATGACTATTTTATATGTAGCTGAATATTTTAATCACTTGTCACTCTGAAAGTGGATTTGGAATTTTCACTTTTATGGGGTTCCGTACCTCTAAAGGAAACAACGGAACCCTTATAGGATCACTCGTGTGCCTGTCTGTCTGTCTGTCCGTCTGTCACAGCCGATTTGCTCCGAATCTAATGGACCGATTAAGTTGAGATTTGGTACATATAAGTTTTGTCGAAATTGCACTAGCAAAACGAAATCTCATATTATTATGCTTGTGCTAAGTGTACTTACCTAAACATAAAATACTTTTTCAATACACTTCCTCGAAAACTGGTTCATATCGCACTACGATTAGGTTCACAATGCAATGTATTTCACAAGCGTGCGATGTTTCATTTTCCATCACGTGTGCGGGAATAAAAATTGCCACAGATAACTTACGAGTATATCTATACTTAGTCCAAATTGGTTCAATGCCTCTATTCACACCGTCTCTATTCGGAGGTGAATGTTTTTTTTTTTTTAATCTCGGCAAAGAGTTATGACTCTATGAGTCTTTACGGCATTAATATTTTTTGAATGTTTAAATAATGTTTATGAATGAATATCATCAAAAACTATGATTATTATACAAACAAACAATTATTACAAAAACAAATTAACATTTATTTGTGTTCTAAACTCAAAAATATTTAAATTTTACTATTTTTCATATTAGGCTGTTTATCGGCTTTATACCTTTGCTTCTCCTTCAACTAGTTTCCTAATAATTCATGACAAAAATATTTTTCGTTATTTTATTTTATTTCTTCAAAAGTGTATTGAAAAACGCCGTTTGATATACGTGGACATTTGTTATTGCAGTTCTAGGCTCAAAAACAACCTTGCCTACGGCTCGGGTGTTAATTCCGCCTCGAACGCAATAGCAAAAATTCTCCACTTGTATCAAAATGTAAGAAAACATCGTCTGTACAGAGTCAGTACGCAAGTTGCGCTTAAAGGGTTTAACACTGTCAACAACAACAACCTGCGTTCTTTGATAAGGACATATTATAATATTAATTACATTCAAGTTCTTCTCAGCAACCCACGTTCTGTATGAACTATTATCATTCAAAATTGTTGTCGTTAGGAACGTTTGTTTTTAACAAATTTATGAATAGCTACAACTATTTCTCTTTATATTTCTTGTAACTCAAAGCAAACTCATTTTATGAGATTAAATGTAAGAAGTGTAACCCGCTTTCATGTTTGAGATATACGAATACCTTAGAAAGAATTTTGATTACAAAAACAATTTTTAACATGTCTAAGCTAAGCCTCTTTCCGTTGGCCGCCCCGGCCCCAGCTCTTTCGGCTGAAATGATGATGAATGATGAAGCAGTGCAGCTACTATTGGATATTGGTGTTTTTGCTGCAATCGTATAATTTCAACGGTTATTTTTTTAAGAGATGTTGCTTTTTTTATTATTAACTTATTAAGTCAAATAATGATGCTAATTTGACATTGACAGACTGCATTCAAAGTTGCTATAATTGAAAAAATAATGTTGCTGCGTTATGAGTCTTTTATTTTATTCTTTTATCAACCTAAGCTACAAAAGCCATTCCCAAAAGACGATTACTCAACCCCGATTAAACAATCACACATGTAAGTTCCAACGCTCATGTAATCGCAGTATTCACCTGAAACCAGGCGTGTCAAACACGGTTCAAGATGGTATTCGTGCATATTGGTTGCGTCGGAGCACCCTCGTCAACGTCATGCCTCATTGACTCCCAGCTATCAACTGTGAGGCAATTTATTTTATATGAATCTTCGGCCTCTTTTGATGCTGTCAATAAGTGACCTCTTATTGGTAAGTGTATAGCGCATTAACATGTCATGGGAGTGTTATATAGTTTTTTTTTTTTCAGGTTTTATTTTTTATTTTATTTTACGTTTTGTTGATGTTGCTACCGCTGTTACAAAGAGAGAATCTAATTTTGAGCTTTAATTTGTCTGTAAGAAGTAGTTTGTTGTGTGATGATATGCCTTGAATCTTAGCAAGCAAGCCAAGCCGTTGCGTAGTTTAGAATAACAACGCGGCCACACAGACACACACGAAAAGCGACTTTAATCCTAATCACATCACACTAATATTTTAAAAGTTTGTGTGTGGGTGTGTGTGTTTGCATGTTTGTTACTTCTTCACGCACAAACGACTTTACCGATTTAAATGAAATTTAGTATGTAAATATCTTTTACCTTGGATTAAAACATAGACTAATTTTTTCCCGGTCTACGCGGGTGAAACCGCGGGGCGCAGCTAGTATTATAAATGCAAAAGTGGGTTTCTTTGTTTGTTACGCTACGCTAAAACGGCTGAACGGATTTGGATGAAATTTATCACATGGGTAGACCATGACCTGGATTAGAGCATAGGATACTTTTTATCCCAGTTGTGCGTTACCGTGGGATAATTTCCGACCTCCAGGCGGGCGAAACCGTGGCCAAAAGCTAGTTTATAATATTTATAGATGTTGTGTGTATGTTTTTTTTAAATTAGAAACTTTTTGTGGACCGATCTGAAGTCAAGCCTCTGGTAGTTTTTTAACTGACGAAAAAAAAAGGAGGAGGTTCTCAATTCGACACGTATGTTTTTTTTTTTTATGTATGACCACGCATAACTTTTTACAGTCGTCCTATTTGAAATTTTTTTGTTTCATTCGAGAGGGTATACATCAAAGTTGGTCCCATATACAATTGATTAACTTTGCTTCGGTAGTTTTTGAGTTAGCTTCATTAATACGTATTTTTTCCCCACTTTTATATGGATGGTGTTCTAGTTTGTTTTGCAGGTAGTGGTATTAGAATTTGTGTGGGGTAGGTACCAGAACTAAAAAGTGAAAAATATAAACTTTTTTCGGTGTCTGGTTAAATTTATTTTCGTTTTTTGCCACCGACTTCCAAAATTAAAGTTATTTTTCACTTTGTAGTGTTGTTTTTGGAAGTCGGTTGTATTTTTTTGTAAAAAAGTTTTTTTAAATAAAAGCCAATTGATATCAAGTAATACACGTAAGTACTACAATCATCTGCCTAGCCTTTTCCCAACTATGTTGGGGTCGGCTTCCAGTCTAACCCGATGCAGCTGAACTTTACATGGAGTGACTGCCTATCTGACCTCCGCAACCCAGTAACTGGGTAATACGATCCTTGGTAATACTGGTTGTCAGAATTTCGGGCATCTGACGACCTGTAACAACTGTCAAAGATCCACGAATGACAGCCGGGACCAACGGTTTAACGTTAGGTAAGTACTACAATAACAGATAGAAACATTCAATGCTTTTCATTTTCTCTTAGAATTCGAGGAAATACCTACCTACAGAGAAGTGTAAAGAGTTTTATTTAAAGACGTGAAGTGGAATGCAATAGGTGCGAATGAAAACGGACAGCTGCACGGACAGTTTATTGTAAAGTGGTTTCGAAAAGGATTAAAGAATTAAGTATTGAAAGAATCTTTAACGGAAGCTTTTTTTTTTGTTTGTAAGCTGTAAGTAGGTATGCTAAGTTGGTGGAGAATTGATTTGAAAATAATAAGTAGCCCTTCTTAAATAATAATAATAATAAAAGCCTTTATTCAGACACATATTGTTCGATCGCGAGCTTCTTTTGTGCTCGATAGATGGCGTTGTACCATATGACGTTGGACGCTGGCACCCTAAACACAAGTTAAATCTTACTTTGGGTGCCAGAGCTCATCGAAAACACTCTTTTCCATTGTTGTAACGTTGCATAGTTTTAAGATAAGTGTTAATGTACAACTGAAGTTGGTAAAATTATTTTTATATATATATTTTTTTTTTTTATATGGGTGCCTCGCTAAATCGCGGTGTTATGAGTCTCCGCGAATATCGCATAAGGACTAGAACAACATAATTTTTTTTGGTACTCGCTTGAAAGGACTTGTTTTATTACAATAAAACCCTCGGGCAGTTGTTGAGTGATGAACACTTATTTTACACTATTTTAAAACTTATAATAACGACTCTGGTGAGTCGATGACTCCGACAACTTCGTCTGTTTACCCAACTTTGACAAAAGCCTCCTCCATTTCATTCCACTCTGTTCGGTTTTTCGCTTTCCTGGTCCATTTTTTTCCTGTTACGACCTTTATTTCGTCTTCTTACCTTCTAAACTCGTTTCCTTTTTTTATTTCTTGGGTACTAGAATACAATGTTTCTGTTTCACTTCTTATAAAGAAATCGGATAGAATAAGTAACAAAATTATAAGAAAACGTACGCAGGTAGAAGATGTAGGTAATAACGAGAATAAGGAAACTTAAGTGGAAATGGACAGGCTAAATACCCTTCTTACCTTAGATCTAATAAGAGAAGGAGTATGAAATGTTCTTTAACTTGACAACGAACGACATAGTTCTCTGTTCATGTAACCACATAAGATGGAGACACCTATCCATACTTCTATATTTAATATTGTAAATGCGAAAGTAACTATAAATTACCTACTGTCTGCCTGTTACCTTTTCACACCATAACTGCAAAGGCTCGTCGGATGATGTCATTGATGTTCGCGTACGACCCGCACTTCGGCTGCAAGACAGACCGTGGTGCCCGAGGCTGTTGACAACTTCGCCGCAGTGACAGCGATGAGGAGAACAAGAAGGAGCTCCATTGTCGCATACATTTATTACATTACATAACTTGAATTTATTTTTAAACAATTTTTATTTGCTTTGGCGCTTTTATTTTGATTCCAGCGCATTGTTGCGTTCTCTTTTCTTGGCATATGGAAGTAATTGACTCTGTCACTTTCTTATTCCCGCCCTGTTCGCCTTTTACATATCACCTTAAAGCGGTTTGTAGTAGGAGTAAACTGGCAGAAATTGTGACGTCACGAAAAAGTGTTAAGACGTCAATTTCAAGTGTCACAAGTTTTAGTTTTTGTTTTTTAAAGAACTTCGTTCCAACCAGGTGTCACTTTTTTTGTGAAGCCGAACCAGCGAGAACCACAGTTATTATTAGTTTCAAGAAAAAAATATCAAAAAGCAAACATACTTTGAAAGGATTCTTAGTAAAACTACTTGTAAGAAAACTCATGATCTCATTCCTCTTACTGGCACAAAAAATAAAAGCAAAATACTGTGGTGAAATATTAAAGAAACTGGTAATAAAAAGTTAGTATCTTTTGAAGCAATAACCACGATTCGGTAGTTAGTCGACTTAAACTAATAACGGCGGTCGCAACAGCTGAGGCACTAGGTATAATATAATGCAAAATATAGACATACCTATTATACAAGTGAGAGTATGGCATGCCTCTTTACTTCTGCCTCTTCTAGCGTTAGATCCATATTTCCTAAGTGATTGGATACTATCATCAGTCTTTTTCCAACTATCTGAGGGTCGGCTTTCAGTTTATTTTGTTGCTATTGAATAGTACATATCAGTACTCATCTATTTTTCCATGAATATACACATAGAAATATTATGGAGATTTACTGATGTCTGTTAAAGTTTCCAATACAGTTATTGCGTTTTAGTATTTGACCACCCCCCCCCCCCCCCCACTGAGCCTGAAATTTTGAAAAAATAGACCTTTTTAAGAAGTCTGTGGTTTTAAAATATAACATGGTAAATCTCTCAATATTGTGAGTACAAACTTACATTTTCAGTTGGAATGTATGGGAGAACATGTTTTGCAACTACAATGTTAAGTTTGTTCTTGGGATAACTTCATCTCAACTACGGAACCCGTCATTGTGCGTGGTCCGACACGCACTTGACCGGTTTTTTTTTTCAAAACTGAAATAAAGTCCGTAAACGTCCAGACGTTTAGATTCCAGAATCTATCATGATCTTCAACATGTTTCAATAACGAAAAACCATAAGTACATAGTTTATTGTTTGGGTTTCTTCGAAGAGATATTAGAGAAAGGGCAATGACCGTTATTGCTATGCTAAAGCGCGAAAACTATAGGTACCTAAGTATTATGATTTCAGATGTACAAGTAGCGATGGTTTTCTCGAGGAGCTCGTGGCTAAGTAATAACAGCCGCACGGGTCGATCCATCAGGTTAAGCTACGCTGGCCGGGGTTGGTTGGATGGGTGACCATCTTTACATACCGGGTCTCCTCCGTGCCTCGGAAAGCACGTTAAGCCGTTGTTTTCTGCTGTCATTCGTGGATCTTTGACAGTCGTTACGGCTCGTCAGAAGCCCGAAAGTCTGACAACCAGTCTTACCAAGGGGTGTCGTATTACCCACTAACTGGGTTGTGGAGATCAGATAGGCAGTCGCTCCATGTAAAATACCGGTATTCAGCTGCATCCGGTTAGACTGGAAGCCGACCCCAACATAGTTGGGAAAAGGCGCAATTTATTCTTTGCAGTAACAGTTGAAATTCATCGCAGAATAGGGATGTTTCCTAGGTGAAAAAAAAAATCTATTAAGTACGTCAGTCGGATAATAAAAAAATATTAGTAGTCCCGCGTAATCGACTAAAAATGTGCAACAAAAATTGTTATACCATGGCTGTGAAAATATTTAACCACTTGGCAGAAGAATTTAGAAGTGCTTCAGATTTAGAATTTAGTAAGAAGCTGTATAACTGGTTGTGTGAGAGATGTTTTTATTCCATCAATGAATATTTTGAATGTAAAATGTAAAACTTAATTATTATGACATCTAAACATTGCTATTTTATATTGACATGATAAATTATTATTTTAAATGATAAGAATTGAATTTGATTTTAATGTAATAGTTGCTTAAAATCTAAATTTTAATTTTAATTATGAAATGATTATTAATATTTTTGTGTTGATGTCTTACGTTATTACTAAATGTGTACTGCATGCTATAGTCTAAATATTTGTATGGCTGAAATGCCGAGTATAGTGAAACCCATGACAGATGATAAGAACCTATGTACCTATATTCTTGCAAATAAATATCATTCATTCATTCATTCATTCATTAGACACGTATTTTTTGCTTCATCGTTAAGTTTATCATATTAAAAAAAAAATTAGATAAAACGCAATAAAGTTGAGAGTGGGGGCTCGCTACGTAATAACTATAACTAACTACGTATAAAATCTAGCAATGAGTGTCGTCATGACACATTTTAACTCAATGCCATGCTCACTCAATGTATCCAATATTTTTAATACTTATTCTACATGACAGACAAAAAAAAGTTTAGTCAACATCCCTATTGCATTACCTATAACACAGCTGGGCATTTCTGCAATGTACTATATTGCTCCGAAATTCCTTATTAAAATTCCTTCAAAGCACTTCAATTTTATGAACGAGCACCAAATCTAAATAAAAGTCGCAATAAAAACGCGACTTTTTACGATAAAATCAAAACACAAATGTATTAAGTTAATGATCCTTTCAGCTGTCATAATTTTATGTATGCAGTCGTTAATAGAGTCGAAAATGCAGTTTGTTTAACTTTTATTACGGTGTCACGTAATAAAATTATTGCTATTGCCGTTATTGCCGTTATCGCCGCCCAACGGAAGATTGTTTTACTTGGAACAATGCCATAACGGCGTAAGGAAGTACAATGTATAAATACATTTTGCATGCCACTTAACAGCCTGTATAATATATCAAAGCTCGAGACAGCCGCGAGTTTATGCCCTGTGGCAATAGTTTCACAAAGAATAAGGCTGTGACGACTTATTTTTGAATTTAAAAGTTTTAAAATAGCTCTTGCTGATGTATAGTCTCTTATATTGTTCTCACACACATTTTCTTATATGCCTCTTTATTTAAAAACTCCAACTTCCTTGTCATATATTGTGATCCTTGTTGTGGTGTCTGTGTAATAATTGTAAGTTGCGGGTAAGCCGCTAATAAACAGTTGGTTCGTTGACTTGGTGTTTCATTGAGTGCGCTCCCGAAAATATTCTTTAAACACTACTGGCGACGAGTAAAACTAAGTAAAATTATCACTAATAGTTAGTGTTGAGTGTTATTGTGAAGTGACAATAAAATGCCGATCGGAAAAATAGAACAATTCGATTTATCGAGCAAAAAATGGTTGGCATACATTCGACGCGTGGAACAGTTCATGGCGCTCAACGAAATCAAACCAGCATTACAAGTGGCTACGTTAGTTACGTTAGTGGGTGAAGCTACTTATGATCTGATGTGTGATCTTTGTGCGCCAGACAATCCGGAGACCAAAAGTTTTCAGGAGTTAGTGAAAATAGTTAGCGACCATCTCGAACCAAAGCGCTCAGAGATAGCTGAGCGGCATATATTTAGAATGAGACGCCAAAATGGCGGCGAAAGTCTGAGCGATTATTTGCAAGTTCTTAAGCATCTAGCCAGCACGTGCAACTTTAAAAGTGGTCTTGAAGAAAATCTACGAGACCAATTCGTGTCTGGCCTTGTGAGCGATGACATGAGATCGCGGCTCTTCGCCGAGCCGACACTGACGTACAAGAGGGCGGTGGAGTTGGCCTTCGCACTCGAAGCGGCTGACCGGCACGCTCAAGCGAGTGGCACGTGCAGCGGAGCAGCGTCGGCGACGTCGACGAGTTCCGGGGCGCCGGAGACGATGCACCGGCTCTCAATGGGACGAGGTACGGCGCGCGCTGCGACCGGCAGCAGCGTCGAAGGAACGCGCGCCTCGGCCGCGCCTGCGAACGAGGCACAGCGCGCGCCGCAACAGCCATGTTGGCGGTGCGGCAAGGGTCATCGAGCAGTCGTGTGTCGTTTTAAAAATTATTCCTGTGACGTGTGCGGGCAAAAAGGCCATCTCAAAGTTATGTGCAAACGAAAACCCCGACAGGGCGAGGTGCGGTCGTCGGGGGGAGGTCAAAATTATATGGCTAATAGTGATAGCGACTTGGACTCAGATCTAATTAATCTAAACGTGTGCAATAATAGTGATCGGCCATACAATGTGTGCGTAAAAGTTAACGGTAAGGCGATGACGTTTGAACTGGACACTGGCAGTAAGTTGTCTGCAATAAGTACTCATTCTTTAGATGAACACTTCAAGGCGTTGCCACTTATTGCAAAGGATGTTTGTTTACATTCGTATAACGGCACTCGGGTTGAAGTGATCGGTTATATTGTGGTTAATGTGGAGATTGGGACACACTCGGCGAGAGATTTAAAACTATTTATCATTAAGAATGGTGGACCACCTTTATTGGGTAGATCATGGTTGAGTAAATTAAATATCGATCGCATTCAAATTAACGAATTGATGTTGAACTTATCAGACGACAATTTAGTAGATACGTTGCAAAAAGAATTTCCCACCGTGTTTGCCCCGGGTCTTGGCACATGCACCAAGCAACTTTCGTTAAGATTAAGCGACATGACTCCCGTTTTTATTAAAGCGAGATCATTACCACTAGCTTTACGTAAACCTGTAGAACTGGAGTTACGACGACTCGAGGCAGAGGGTACTATTCGTAAGGTGGATTACTCTGATTATGGTACACCCATTGTACCGGTAATAAAGAAATCTGGTGAAATACGTATCTGCGGAGATTATAAGGTCACCATTAATCCAAAGTTGATTCGCGACCCGTACCCCATGCCACGAATCGAGGAGTTATTTGCTGCACTAACCGGTGGCGAACTGTATTCTAAAATCGACCTAACCAACGCGTACCAACAATTATTTTTGGATGAGAATTCGCAGGCTTGTAGTGCAATAACAACGCATATAGGCACTTTTATTTACCTGCGTACTCCTTTCGGTTTGACATGTATTCCCGAGAAATTCCAAAAGTTTATGGAAGAAACTCTTAGGGGGTTGAAGGGAACTGCAGTGTTTTTGGATGACGTGGCGATCACAGGCGCGTCCAGGTCAGAACATATAGCAAATTTAAGGGCTGTGTTGTCTCGCTTACGTGAGGTCGGTTTGCGGATTAAACTAAAAAAATGCAGTTTTATGAAAGAAAGCATTACTTATTTAGGTTTTATTATCGATAAGCAGGGTTTGCATCCAGACCCAAACAAAATAAAAGCGATCGTGGATGCACCACCACCAGAAGATTTAACTCAGCTTAGATCATTCCTTGGTATGATTAATTACTATGCCAAGTTCATACCGCAGCTGAGTACTATTTTACATCCTTTACATAGTTTATTGCGTAAACAAAGTGTTTGGTTCTGGTCAGCAGATTGTGTGAAGGCCTTTCAGGATATAAAAGCGGCTATTCTTAGTAGCAAGGTGTTGGTACACTATAATCCAAAACTGCCATTAGTACTAGCCGTGGATAGCAGTTCATATGGTATCGGCAGCGTGCTGTCACATCGTTTCCCAAACGGCGACGAGCGCCCGATTTGTTTCGCGTCACGGACGTTAAATGCAGCTGAACGATCTTATAGCCAGCTGGACAAAGAGGCTCTTGCAATTATCGCTGGCGTGATCAAGCACCATCAATATATTTATGGTCGCCATTTTATTATTAAAACGGACCATAAACCCTTAACTTTTATTTTTGGATCAAAATTTGGGTTGCCGCAAACGGCAGCTAGTAGGCTGCAAAGATATGCCACCAGGCTGGCGTCTTATGATTTTGAGATCGAGTTCGTCAAATCGAGTGACAACGGCAATGTCGATGCACTGTCGCGACTGCCACTGCCATATGAACGGAAATATTGTGATGACTTGGATTCGGTATCATATGTCAATTATGTTGAGGAATCAATCCCAATCAGTGCAAAAGAGGTGGTTACATGGACACAGAAAGATAGTGTTTTAAATAAAATAAAAAAATATCTAATCATTGGCTGGCCAACAAAAATAACAGCCGAGTTAGAAAAGCCTTATTACAACCGGAAAGATAATTTAGTGTTGGATCGTGGTTGTATTTTATATAATCACCGGGTAATCGTGCCGGAGCCACTGAGAAAATCAGTTCTATCCGAATTACATGAAGGGCATTTAGGGGTAGTTAAAATGAAAAATATGGCAAGGAGTTACGTTTATTGGCCAACATTAGATGTTGAAATTGAGACTCTCGCGAAAGATTGTAGTGCTTGTCGCCAGCAGCGTGACGCACCTCCACGTTCCCTGCTTCATCCGTGGGAGTTCCCCGCTCGACCCTGGCAAAGACTACATATCGATTTCGGCGAATTTCAGGGTATACATTATCTCGTCACCGTGGACGCTCATAGTAAGTGGATTGAGGTACAGAAAATGTCAGGCACTACCGCCATGGCGACGATAGGTAAACTTAGGGAATTGTTCGCTCGTTTCGGTCTTCCCTCGCAGGTTGTGAGCGACGGCGGCCCGCCTTTTGGATCAGCAGAGCTAGCTAATTTTTTCACAAGAAATTACATCACTCACATTATTACTAGCCCCTATAGGCCGGCGGGTAACGGAGCGGCCGAGAACGCGGTGAAGCTAGTAAAGCGCGCAATGAAAAAAGCTGCGCACGAGACGGTCGATGTTGATACGGCAGTCACAAAATTTTTATTTCAATATCGTAATTGTGAACACATGACAACTGGCATCACGCCTGCAGAGGCGATGCTGGGTAGGCGGCTCCGTTATAGGTTGGACGTGCTGCGGCCGAGCGCCGAGCGCGCCAGCGAGCAGGCGGCGGCCCGCGCCGCGCGCCACAATCCGGGTACCGAGCGCCACGCCGCGTCCGGCGACCACGTGCTAGCGCGAGATTACCGTGCGCGCGCTGACAAGTGGGCGCCGGCCGTGGTCACCGCGAGAGAGGCACCGCTAACCTATCGAGTACGTTGTGCAGACGGAAAAGAGTGGAAAAGACACATTGATCAATTGCTACCCGTTGGGCCGTCTTGCACCACTAAACGGCATTCCGTGTTTACGCCCGATGATTCAGACAGCGTCATTATAGAGGATAAGTTAGAGGACGCGATCGTGGACGATGCCGATGGTCAGGATAGCAGTTCAACGGAACTTACAAAATCCCATAAAGTAATTTCTAATGACCCAGGAGGCTCAAATCAAGAAGTACAAATACCGAAACCAGCTCAGCTTTTAGGTAACAATGACGCTCCTGAGAGGTCAAGTGTGCGCCAACAGCGCGCTTGTGCATTAATTAAGAAGAAGTACAAATATTAAATTATGATAGGTATTTTAATTATTGTCTAAGTATTTGTAAAACCAATAAGGAATCACAGGATATTGCTGATTTTTTAAACCATAGATTATTCTTTTTTCCAAACTAATGATAAGTACCTACTCTGTGTGTTTGATAATATACCAACTCAGAAATATATTTTCTATTGTACCGTAATAAGTAAATCGTTTGTAGTGTAGTAAAGTTGCACAGTTTCACTCAGGGATAACGCTTTTCAATTTATAAGAGTAAAACTATAAATTAGTAAAATGCATAAGCAGGTAGTTACGGATTCTATTCCTTGAGCGAAACAATGCAACAGTATATAACTTAGCATTTATATCAGTATTGTATACTTAGTAACAGTTGTTTTACAATAAGCCGCTAATAAACAGTTGGTTCGTTGACTTGGTGTTTCATTGAGTGCGCTCCCGAAAATATTCTTTAAACACTACTCTTGTAAAAGGAACTCTGAAGTTTTGTCAGACAGAAGCTATTCTGAACCAGTAACAATATTCTTTACTGGATCATTTGCTGTGATAGTTTCTGGAATCCTTAATTGTCTTGCCTGAATTTCTAATTTTCTTATAATGGACAATAGGGAACGACTCCCAACTTTCTTGCAGACTACATCCAACTTAACTAATCTAATTAGACCTAATATCAAACCTAAATCAAGCTGAGAGCTCTAAATTAAACTATTTTTACCTCACGAAGTGACACGCGTTTTACTTGTGTTTACCAAGTGTACAAACACGCTGTGAAAATGTGCGTGAAGACAAGTAGCGTCAGCACATAACACTCACACGCACATACTCACACTATTCCGACTTTTCCATTGCCTCGGACGGTACCGAGAGCACATGTGCTTACACACACATTCAAAGCGTGTTTGAAGGTACACTTGGTAAACACAAGTAAAACGCGTGTCGATTCGTGAGATAAATATACTTTACTAATTAAATCATAATGTAGATGGCCCTCTGCTGAACTCGCCATTTACAGTCACGCAATTAAAAAAAAAGCGTTTGTCGGAAAATAGAAATTGCAATATTGAGAAAAGACCTACTACATAATAGTACCTACTTATGCCGACCCCAACATAGTTGGGAAAAGGCTAGGCAGATGATAATGTTCTTAACACCATTGACTTTTGGAGAAACTCGCTTTTGATTCAGATATTTATACCAGATAACTATTAGCAGTCGTGTAATATCAATATGTATAAGCAGCTTATTTCCTTCTAACGATACCACATTTCCTACAGCATAATGCTTGTTATCCTCCCAGCGGTTTCTCTGTAACCGATCAGGTGATCACAGGTTACATTAACCTTAATGAATCAGCGATCGAGTCTCCTGCTGACATCCCAACGCTAGGGGTGGGACATAATAAGCCGTGGAAATAATATTAAGACGCCGTGTTGGCGGGACGTGATCTCCACTGCGCACAGTTGCGCCTGATTGTGCAAACGTGTACACTATTAGTATAGGGCGATGAGTGCAGTTAAAGTTGGGAAAATATTCGTCGTAGAAAAAACTCTTGTATAAAACAACTTTGCGTCTCATGTCCCTTGAAAGTACGTAAGAGGTACCTTTCAAGACTTCCAAAGTCACCAATGGCCATATTTATTAAGGTCAGTCAGTGCTAAGAAAAACCTCCCTCTGAAGACCCTTGGGTGATTTGCTAAGCGATTAATTCAGTCTGCAAAAATAACACAGTGTGGTCACCAATCCATCGACAAGACAATTACAAATATGTTCCTTGCATACAAATGTAGAGCAATGGTGGCCCAGTGGTAACGGCCGCGACTTACGAGTCGAAGTCGATCGTAGGTTCGAAGTAGGTAGGTTCGAGGCGATTTACTTTGTGAAAAATAATTCATCACCACTGCTCTCAAAACGGTGAAGGAAAACATCGTGAGAAAACCGGCATGTCCAAGAACCAAAAATTCGAAGACACGTGTCATCTACCAACCAGCACTGGGCCCGCGTGGTAGATTACAGCCCACTCCCTCTCACCGAGAGGAGGCCTGTCTCCCAGCAGTGGGAACATTATAGGCTGATACACGCTGTGAATGTGTGTGTAAACGCAGGAACGGCACAGTCAGCACCGTCCGAGACAATGGCGAAGACGAAAGTGTGCGTGTGTGTGTGTTATGTGCTGACGCTACTCGTCTTCTCGCACACATTCACAGCTTGTTTGTACGAAGCGACACACGTTTTACTTGTGGTTACCACAGTAACCACAAGTAAAACATGTGTCGCTTCGTGAGATAAAAATACCTACTTTATGTAAGTACTACGAGGTGCTTGCCAGGACTGCAAAATTTTGTAAAACATGTGAAGGAATACAAAACAGAAATTCCAACACGGTCAATAATACTCAAACTCAAAGCTTACTCAAAGGTTTTACTCAAAGTTTCAACCTTTGCTTTGAGATTGTAGCTTTTCATACAAAGTTTTCAGAGGTGACCAAGTACCTATGACAACATATTTATATTCCCTAGCTAGCCTAATGCAACCCTCGGTAAACTACAACAAATCTGCCTACCCCCTCAGAAGTCACAAGGGGGAAGGTAGGGTAATGAACGTTTTCTATCTAGCAAGCTATGTCTAGTTGAACACGACCGACACTACGTCGTTTACAGGCCGATCCATATTGTCGGCTCCTGATAATGGCGCGACCGTTTTGCCGTGCCGTGGCTTTGTCGCGTGTCTGAACTTACCCTAACGGACGTTTTATAGATTTGTTTGTTGTTTTAATTATAATTATCGCGAGTTAATCGGATTGTCTTTTTAGGATTTCGTACTAACTCAAAAGAAAAAAACGGAACCCTTATAAGGATCACTTTGTTTTCCGTCCGTCTGTCTGTCTGTCTATCAAGACCCTAATTCTCAGGAACGCGTGGATGTATCAAGTTGAAATTAATATCAAATATGTAGGTCTACGATTCTTTGGAGCCATAAATAATCAAGCTTCTAAGTCAACGCAATAATAAAAACCTATAGGGTACTTCCCGTTGATCTAGAATCATGAAATTTGGCAAGAAACAAGGTCTCACAGCACATGTAACGGAAAAAGTCCGAATATCGTTAATTTGTAGTTTTGTCACATACAATTTCTTTTTGCGATTGCAAACTTACAAAAATTTATTTTTGTAATAAAAAAATATTAGACACGTATGTTTTGCTTTATCATATTAATAAAAAAAAAACCGGCCAAGTGCGTGTCAGACCATGCACAATAACGGGTTCCGTAGTTCAAAAGAATTTATCCCAAGAACCAACTTAATATTGTAATCTCAAAAAAAAAAAAAATTTTTACGTAATAAAATTACAAATTACCATTTTTCGGACTTTCTTTTTCCTTTACTTTTGTTGTGAGACCTTGCTTCTTCTATAGGTTTTGATTTACTTGCGAGTATCAAAATATGTCGCATAAGTGGCCGTATTTTTTTATTGCGTTGAGTTAGAATCTTGATTTTTTTAGAACTCTAAGGGACCATAGACCTACTTATTTGATATTAATTTCAATTCGATACCTAAACACGTTCCTGGTTAAAAGGGTCTTGACAGACTGACAGACAGACAGAAAGACGGACAACGAAGTGATCCTATAAGGGTTCCGTTTTATCCTTTGAGGTACGGAACCCTAAAAATGTCTTAGATGAACGTATTAAAGTTGGGGAGTGGGCGTAGGGGGCTCGTTACGTCACAACTAGATACAAAAACTAGCAAGCCGTGACGTCATGCCACATTTAAAATCAATGTATCGCCATAATCATTTGATTACGTAAAAAAAGAAAAAAATACGTGTGCAATATTTTTTTTAATAATCTGCATGACGGACAAAAAAAATTTTGGTCATCATTCCTACTATAGGTATCAGCGCCCTCGTTATCATTATAGCCATTTTTATTGTGCCTGTTTGTATAATTTAAACGAATGAGAATAACATCACGCAGTACCAACATAAGTGATCAGTAGATCAGTACAACATATTTTAATTACAGGATTAATTTTCATGAATGACTGCGTACCATTTCCATACGTAGTAAGTCAAATAACATTAGCTCAATGGTGCCTATTGGTTCATGGATCTATTCAATAGTGGTTCTATACTGCCTTTGAGCTTTGTCAGTTGCTATTTCGGTATATCTACGGAATAGAACATATAGGTCACATGCGTCCAACATTCCGTGTAGGTACAACACGTCCATCAAAATACTATGACGTCAAAACATCACCTAGGCTCAAAATATAGCATATAAATTCGCAAAAAAAATTTGCTAGTAGCTACTACAGTTAGGTCAAGACCTTAAAGCAGCTTGGGACTAAGGTTCGGGCTGCCACGTACGAAGCTAAGAGCAGCCGTTTGCTTAAAATACCAATGTACCTACTTTGGTAGAAAAACGTTATTACCGAAGGCCAGAGACACCGCTGTACCATCTACATTTTATCTGTGCCGCTCCAGTAAGAAGCAAGTTAAGTCGGAAAAAACGTCCAAGATTTAAAATGTATTATTAATTAGGTCTTAACAACTATGCAATCTAAGCTTCGAACCAGAACCTCGAACCTCGAACCTTCGAACCTTTTCTTCACTAATTGATTAATTGGGCGGCATCTGAGGTCGCGGATTGATATTCTTCACGATCCCTGAACCAGGAGATATGGCAGAAGTCTTCCAATATTTATATAAATAAAAGCGATAACCCAGCTATAAGCTATTATGTAACTTAGATATTTTTACAACAGAGATTAAGGTTAAAAGAGTCATTACAGATGTAAAATTACAGTAGGCGCGCGATCTGAGTGCAGTCGGGGTATGAGGAAAGGGGCGGGTGCAACTCCCCCCGCCCGTCGACACCTCAAACTACTCAAAGGGATGGATTAATGGAAGATACCGTAGACCGATTTGTCATTGAGGTCGGCGATGACAGTGATGATAGTTTACAATAATAAACTTATTTGATTAAGATTTCCGGCTTTCCCACAGTTTTCTTAAAATAGGGAATATATGCTTGATATTTTCTTTTTTTATATACCATAGCTTGTAATAAAAATGTCTAGCGCAAATATAATAAATAAAATGTGTTAAAATACTAACAGATACAAGCAGTTTGAACGTCTACTTTTAAGGTGTCAAAAAAAAATATCGAACTCCGTTCATTGTCGCTAATTAGGTCACATCACTAGCGCATTCCTCAGAACTGCACTCAGATCGCGCGCCTACTGTAGCTTCACCAAGCTAAAAATAAGTACGTTCCATAATTATCCTTTTCTTATAATTGAGATAAAAGAAAGCAAGGCTTTTTCCTTCTGTTGTTTAAGTTAACTGGGCCATACTGCCCGCTCCGGTGTTGAGTACAATTTGGGTAGTCTTAAGCAGGAACTTTTTGTTAATACCCTATTCATTACAAAGGGAAACTTTTATTAAGAAATATTGTACGAGGTTGTAATATAACTAGAAGTTATTCTTATTCATAAGAGTTACTTATGTAGTCAAAAGTTAAACCTCGTGTGGATATTATGTTTAAAGGCCCTTTTTGTCGTTTATGTCGTAAAAGGCTAAAGAAATATGAATGGATGATGAGCTGCAATTACTTCTTCTTATGTGTGACTAACATTGGCTACTGATATACTGCACATTGCTGATGACTACATTTTAGTATAATATTGTGGCATTTTTTTCCAGTCTACCTTCGAAGGGTTTAACTTCGAAGGTAGTATGGAAAAAATGCCACAAAATTATACTAAAAATGTAGTCATCAAAATTAGTCGCAAATACATTCATCGTTTTCAAATTGCCAAGTTCTGAAAGTACGTCAAAGAAAATTGTAGAAAAATGGTCCGTGTAAGAATGTAACGTTTTATACAAATTACATCGATTTGGGCGCACTGCGGGTACATCACAATGACCTGAACTCACAGACTTCAGCGAACTCACCAACTTATGTCCAAATGGAAAACAGAAGTTCAACCATATTTTAGGTAAAATGTAAAAGGGGAAAATAGTACATCATCATCTGCTTAGCCTTTTCCCAACTATGTTGGGGTCGGCTTCCAGTCTAACCGGATGCAGCTGAATACCAGTATTTTACATGGAGCGACTGCCTATCTGACCTCCACAACCCAGTTACTGGGGAAAATAGTACATAATGTTTTTAATATGATTTTGTAATTTTAAGGGAAAAAAATAATTTTATGTGTTTTTAAAAATGCTAGATTTTATTGTTTCCACAGGCCTTTCTTTGTACCTTTTAAGTTGTATAAAGATAAAAAAAATGGCAGCATGGGGACTGCCGACAGAAGTGAAAACATAAACGTAAAACTATGCATAGCATGTTGATGTGACGCGGTGACACGAACCCGTAAGATTTCCCCCTACCGAAAATCGCTCAACGCACCCAAAGAAGCTTTCACTTCAAAAAAACTGATTTTGTCTATATCTCCTTAGATCACTGCCTTCACTAAATCGATATCATCAATATCGATGTGGGTTAGGCATATGCAGAGGGCGCTCTCCGTGTAATAATGTTTTCAGAATGCGGTTGGGGTTTCCGCGTTTGTGCATCGGGATGTTTGCACAAACAAAAACGGATGGTTTTCTTGCAATATGCGGAAGAGAACGGCATCTCTGATGTGTATGATACGGATACCAACAGTATTTTAAGAGTTATTGTGGACAAGCCAGACTGTCCATTCTTGGGGTACTGGACCCGTATGCACAGCTGCGGGTCGGGTGCCACGGGTAATGGACAGAGATATATGAATTAATTGAATCTAGAATTTATTTGTGAACTTATTGTGAGTTGGGTTGATTTATAATGCGGCCGTCTGGAGCCCTAGTGAAATTAAATACAAAAATATGCTCGAACGGATACAGAACAAATTCATTAGATTTATTTATTTAAAGCTGTATGGGATATACCCGGGATACCCGTTACTGTATCCTACCTTATTCTGTCTAGGCATGGTGGGCTACTACAAATTAGAAATCAGACGTGAAGTGGCACTGGCAACGTATCTTTTCAAAGTTTTAAGGGGTAGTATACAAAATTCGGGTATACTATCAGAAATAGGGTTTAATTTACCGGATATGTACGTGGCGCGGCGGCGCAAGCCGCGGCTGCTGGTGGTACCGCGTGCGCGCACCAACTTGCTGGGACGCGCACCGCTGACTCGCGCGCTGCGTACTCTTAAAACGGTGGCGGAGGCCATCGATATATTCACCTGTGCACTGGGTGAGTTCACAAGGGCCACGTACTGTGTTTGTGTAGCATGTAAAGTATAGATACCTAGTTAAGTAAAATTTTATTTTAAGTTACTTTGTCGCATTAGATTTATTGATATCTGTAATGGCAAAGGAATCGTGTGTGATAAATAAATAAATAATGTTGTGAATTAATTTGAATTATAATTTATTATTAATTAAGTATTATTTAGCTATGTGATTATTACTGTAATGGAATGAATTTTTTAGTAATATAGTTTATAAGCTAGGTTTACTAACACATTATGAATCAGTGTAATCTGGAAATAAACAATAAATAAATAAATAATATATTTCGACCATGGAGTTGTCAATATCAGTTGATGGCTTAGTTTAGACCTGAGTCTAAGCTTAGCTGGAAGCCACAAAGCTAGGTGCTTTGCTGCGCCTACCTTACCTTTACCTTGTGCTGCGCTGCGTGCGAGGTGTCGTCATGCTCCTAGTGAACCAACTCATAGGTTTGCTTTTGCAATACCACTCTGATGCTGCATGACATAACATCAAGCGTGGCATTGTCTGGATTGGAAGGGTTCTTCAATAGTTGGAAGAAACCTAGCATACGATGGTCTCATTCTTCTTCCTCTGCCATTTGAACATCCACAAATTAGTCTTCTATTGTAGATATTTATTTCATTCCAGAACGAAATGTGCCTTCTTTTCAGCAGTGGATGTTTAGGGCCTGAAATACCAAACAGTAATTATTATTTTACAAACTTTTACAGTATTTATGTTACTTTTTATTGGTGTTTTGATGTTTCCTAGTTTATAGACACAACAACAAAATTCTAGTCACGGATAGACAGTAACTAAATTGGTATATTACTGTTTTTTTATTGTACAGATTTTATTATACTTTCTCTGTTTCCATTATATATACGCAATAAATATTGTAGTTTTTATTAGTATTGTGGGCAAAACCGGACATTATGACGTCACAGACACAGGATGGCAGTTAATAGGTATTTGTAACTGTTGTTAGAATCGTAGCAATATTATGATATAACGTGTAGCAATATGAAGCAACTGACCGCGTATAGTAAACAAAACCTTGTAAGAAACTTTGAGAAGTTGGAATATCGGGAAAATCTTTGACCCACACACTTTTACTATTTACATGATGATGTACAGTCAACAAAAGAGATATCTAGGCAGGGTAGAGTAACATATTTGTATGTGAATTGCTTCATGTTCAATTTTATATATATTACTTTGTTTTTGCAATACAGGAGTATTGCAAAAACAAAGTAATATATATAATATATAAAATTTGTAACACACCAACAAAAAATTGTATATTGTCACGAAATTGAACATGAAGCAATTCACATACAAATATGTTAGTATACCCTGCCTAGATATCTCTTTTGTTGATTGACATAAACACGTAATCTGAGGAGAATGGGAGCCAATGGCGCACATGGATTATTCAACTTGACTTAACAAGAGCCCAGACGAGGATAGGTACCTACACCAGTCATATCCAAGCAGGACGACATCTATGAGGTGTAGTACCTACTTAATAGGTCTTTACCTATGAAATTGCCGTTTTGTATGAAAAAATTTAAACGAATTTTTTTCATGCATTTTTTATTTGTATTAATCGAAGTAATCACCCATGCAATCAATACATCTTTGCCAACGCAGTGGCAGTTTATTGATGCCCTTCTTAAAGAAATCAGCTGGACGGGAGGCAACAAATTCTTCAAAGGCATTTTGTACTGCCTCTCGGGTATTGAATTTTTTTCCCGCCAAGAAGTTATCCAAATTCTGGAAAAAGTAGTAGTCTGTAGGCGCAAGGACTGGTGAGTAGGGCGGATGACGGAGAGCTTCCAACCCCAGTTCTTGCAACTTGGAGACCGTCTGCTGTGCAGTATGAGGTCGCGCGTTGTCGTGCAGGAGCAGCGGAGACGAGCGATTGACTAATGCTGGTTGGAGATGTGCCAGCTTCTCCATCATTGTGTTCAGTTCTTCACAGTACACATCTGAAGTAATGATCACCCCGTTTGGTAAGAAGCTGTGATGAATCACACCGGCGCTAGACCACCAAACAGTGACCATCACTTTTCTAGGGGTAAGTTTTCGTTTAGGGCATTGTTTAGGTGCTGAACCAGGATCCAACCAACTTGCTGAGCGCTTGCGGTTATCAAACAGAATCCATTTTTCATCGCAGGTAACAATGCGGTTCAAAATTCCTTCATTTGTGTGTCTGTTGAGCAGTGCAAGGCACGTCTCGACGCGTACTTCGCGCTGGCGATCATTGAGTTCGTGGGGCACCCATTTGTCAAGCTTTTTTACCTTGCCAATTTGACGCAAATGGACCAATATTGTTTTGACGCTAACGTCGAAAGCTGCTGCTAATTCAGCCGTAGATTGTGTATCATCAGCTTCCACAATCGCCTTTAATTCGTCATTGTCAACCAGAGTCTTCGGACGACCGCGAGGATCATTTTTCAGGTCGAAATTTCCAGAACGGAAGCGAGCAAACCAATAACAAGTGGTGCGTTGGTTTGTAGTGTTAGCTCCGTAAACGTCGTTGATGTTGCGCGCCGCTTGTGCCGCGTTGCTGCCACGACGGTACTCATATTCCATAATTACTCGAATTTTGAATGTATCCATGATGACGAAAAAGATTGAAATGCGATGAAAATGTAACACTAATCAATAAACAAATGACTACTATTGGAAAAAAAAAATCCATGTTTTTAAAATAAAATTAATTTGAAATTAGAATTCTTAGCCAAACAAAAATTATTTTGATTTGAAATGGCCAGTACTGCAGAACGGCAATTTCATAGGTAAAGACCTAAGAAATACCATAACATCACGCCTGTAAGAGTAAGAGAAGTAAGTGTAAGAGTTAGGCAGAGGTGTACCTACCATATAGTACCTACACCCACATTTCGCTAGTTATGTTTAGGTAATTCCTATGTAATAGGGGGCGAGCCTATTGCCATCAATCAATCAATCTGCCTAGCCTTTTCCAGTTAGTTGGGGTCGGCTTCCAGTCTAACCAGATGCAGCTGAATACCAGTATTTTACATGGAGCGACTGCCAATCTGACCTCCACAACCCAGTAACTGAGTAAAACGAGACCTTTGGTAAGACTGGTTGTCAGACTTTCGGGCTTCTGACGACCCGTAACGATTGTCAAAGATCCACAAATGACAACCGGGACTAACGGCTTAAGTGCTTTCCGAGGCACGGAGGAGTCTCGATATGTAAAGATTACCCGTACACGGACCAACCCCGGCAAGCGTAGCTTAACCTGATGGATCGAACTGTGCGGCTGTTATTACTTAGCCACGAGCCTGTTGCCATCAACCGGGCATAAATCCAGACTCCGGGCTGCTACTGAGAAATTTCAGATGGAAAAACCCGATTACATTTTGCCCGACCCGGGAATCAAACCCAACGGGGCAGCAGAACTGTATTACTGAACTTCGAAGTTTAAAATATCGATGTACTGTATTCATATAGTTTAAAAGTACGAATTACGTGAGCTAGAAGGTATACTATGACGAATTACTCAATTGAGAATGTTCATAATGGCGATGTACGGAACTTCGAAATCTTGCTATGACGAATACTAAATTTCGAAAATTTTGCGATCGCGATTTTAATATAATAAATAAAAAGTGGAGGGTATCTCGACGTATTCTGCAACGAACCTACCGTGCGTCTTAAGTCTATTACAATTTTGTTATGAATCAGAAGTGAAATAAATTAAAAATTAAAATACTTTAATTCCCCTAAATTACACATAAACATAAACTCACGTCTTTTTCTCATGGGGATCTGCCTACCCCCATGAGAAGAAGGCATACGGAAGACGCACGGTAGGTTCGTTGCAGAATACGTCGAGATACCCTCCACTTTTTATTTATTATATTAAAATCGCGATCGCAAAATTTTTGAAATTTAGTAATTCGTCATAGCAAGATTTCGAAGTTCCGTACATCGCGATGATGAACATTCTCAATTAAGTAATTCGCTATAGCAAGCTTTCGAAGTTCCGTGCATCGCCATTATGAATTCGTCATAGTGTAGGTACCTTCAAGCTAACGTAATTCGTACTTTTAAACTATATGAATACAGTACATCGATATTTTAAACTTCGAAATTCAGTTAGGTAATACAGTCGGGCAGCAGCTATTACAATATATGAAATGTAACCGAATAACAATAGTTATATTATATGGAACATCGACTAATTTCATCACGAAAAAACTTCTGCATTATTTATTTATTTATTTATTTATTAAAACTTTATGCACAAGTAAAAAAATACTGTACAAAGGCGGACTTAATGCCTGAGGCATTTTCTACCAGTCAACCTTAGGGTGATGCAGAGAGAAAACATGGCAGGTGCAGCATAAGGGATAGATAACTCGAAAAAGAATAAATACTAATAAATAAATACATATATACATACATATAAACAGAATAAACTTTGTCAAGAGAAATAACGATAGGTAGAGGAGAAAAAGAATCCAGCAAGAATCAGCGCTGAAGTGATTCTGCCAACTTTATACGAATATGTTCACGAGCCTTCATTTTGAACGATAGCTGACTGGTTGCCATCCTGATGTTCAGAGGGAGCGCATTCCAAAGAAATACCGCCTGGACAAAGAAAGAAGAATGAATAAAACCAGAGCGGTGAGAAGGACATCGTAGAAGACGATTGTTGGTTGAACGAAGATTTCTACTATGGGCAGAGCACAAGTATTGAACATGGGAAGTCAGATAAGAAGGAGAAGTAGGCTTATTTAGTATGGAATACAACATAGACAGAGCCCTCAGCTCTCTGCGCTGACGTATGGGTAACCATTTTAAAAGCATTAATAAGTAACATAAAAACAGCAACAAGACACAACAACTATTAGCAGCAACACTCAAACTGTAGAGTTTAATCTTCGCTATTTATTTTTTGAATAGCAGTAACGACGAGAATTACCCTTCGACTGGCCATTCTTTGTTCTTTGCCGAGCCTCTTTTGTTTTCCTGATGGGTTTAGGAACACAATGAAACTGAGGCGAAACGATACGAGAACAATGTGTAACACTCATTTTAATGATTCTGCTATGTAAATATTAGAAAATATTGGAAAGGAAATTATGTTTTATCTAGTTATTAATGTTTCTTGTTTATTTATTTTTCTATTATTTATTATATAAAAGACAAATAAAAATAACCTAGGCTAACATAAAACTAAAACTATTCACAAACTAAAACAAGGCGTCGAAAAATTCATCGGCATCGCTGTCGACTGGTAAAGTACCCAAGAGACTGGCGGCATTGCCACGTTATATGGCAATGCTTAGCCTCTGGCCAAGATAAAAGCAAGCCCTTGGGTCACGGGAAGTGTCAACCAGACGTTTCGATATATCTTTAAAGAGACCTTGGGCACTCGGACCCCACGGCCCGAAGGTTTCAAGCCCAAATGGTTCGAAAATATAGTTACCAATAAGGTTATTATATTTTCGCCGCTTGAGGTTTTCCGCAGCCGCAGCAGTGGAGCCAGCACAGCACGCCGAGCCAGGAAGATGGGATGGCGCAAGAGCATCGACACACGTTGCATCCCACACTAAAAGCGTACCCACCTTCCATGGAAATAAAGACATGCCGTCCATTCTCTTGCCATCGTCGCGTGACAAGCCAATGGGTTCTAATACAGCTGGAACGCCGACGGTAACAAGAGCTCGTCGGATGATGTCATTAATGTTCGCGTGCCGCGGTAAGCGACCCGCACTTCGGCTGCAAGACAGGCCGTGGTGTCCGAGGCTGTTGACAACTTCGCCACAGTGACAGCGAGGAGGAGAACAACATGGAGCTCCAAGTCGTAGCGAAGCAGCGAGGCGGAAAGTAGTATTGTCGAACAAAGTGCCTATGTTCGACGACGGTAGTGCATGAAGCCATAGACCCGACTCCCACTTACCCACAGCCAGCAGGCGTGCACGCTCTGCAGTAGTAGCAGATGTGTTAAGTAAATTGTTCTGTACTACTCTGCAGAGCGGCTCATCCCACCGTCTCTGGGAAGTTGGATTATCGGGTAAGTCTGAGTTCGGGCAAGTGAGTCTCCAAGCATCCATAGCCTTGGGGGTAAAGCACGATTTTCTATTTAGATATTATGTCGTAGCTAACAAGCTTAACTAGCCGTTTAGTTAACAGCCTAGCCTTTGGAAGTAGCACTATCCGGCCGCTACCGCTGAACCGCTCGTGCACGGTTGGTCACAGTTCTAACCTAAACCTAAACCAATGATCGGGATGCCCTGGCCTAGTGACTGCAACATACCTATTCGGCTTGCGCCTGGTTGGTCACAGTTCCAACCTAACCTGTAATTGAATATCATTCAGGCCGCTAGTTGAACGGCACCTTTTATTTAAAAGTCTAGGCTGCTAATTTAGGTTGGCTGTGACAGATACACAAGATTATTGACCTAGCCAAACTAATGATACTAGTTTGGCTTATTTCAAAATGCTTGTTTTGAAATTCTCTCTTCTGAAGAGTTTGTGATAGTTAAGGAAGTCGACATAGCTCACAGAATAAGGCAGCTGAAGCACAGCTGAAGTGACAATGGGCCGGTTATATTAGCCATAGAACCGATAATCGTTGTGGTAGATGAGTTCTTGAGTGGGGACCGCGAATCGGCAAACGTAAGGTAGGACGCCCTCAGGCTAGGTGGAGCGACGATCTTCGCAGGGCTGGTAGCAGCTGGATGAGAGTTGCCGGCAATCGAGCTGAATGGCGTGCAAAAGGCCTATGTCCAGTTGTGGGCTGCTGTAGGCTGGCGAAGATGATAATGATGAAGCAAGGAAAAAAAAATACTTTGTATTAAATAAACATAGACGTCTGACTAATCAACGAAACTGGTGAATGAAATAAACTGAAGAGTGAGGGAAACTGACCTGGACTCGTTTGAGTACCCAAAGTATGGTAGACTAGCTCTTGCCAGCGGCTTCACCCGCGTGGATGTCGGAAATTATCCCACGAACGCACTATGGGGAATTTCTTCCTTATTCCTTGTCTACATTATAAAAGGAACCTCTGTGCATAATTTCAGCTTTCTATTTCTAGGTCCAAGGGTTGAACGTTGATGAGTCAGACTTCTCTTTTTATTATTTATATAGATATTACTGCCTGCTGAAGCTGTCTTCTGAAACCTTGATTCATTGAAAATTATGAAACGCTTTTTTATTATATACCTACTAATATTTTTTTGTATATTTGTTTGTAATGGATAAACTCAAAAAAAACTATATCGTATTGTCTTGTGATCGCATTTAAATTCTTTGTAATTACAAAAAAACCCTGCCCTGAACCTGGACTTCTGCCTACCCCGTTACAGTGTCCGTATGTACGCTCGGAGTGCACGTGGCCTGCATACTTACAGCCTCAACGCTCGTTTGAATTTCTTCAACGTTTCGCCCCCTATTAATAGCTCTTTGTCGAATACTATAGAAAGACTTCAAGATACTTATGAAGGCCTGAATATATTTTATATTAACTGAAGAGTACAGGCACTCAGGCAGGCAACTGGCAGGTACTTGCCGTGGCATGTGTGAAACTTAATTGGGTTAATTAATAAAACACGCGAAAACTGCGTGACCACATGAGTGTTTGTGAGTTATTTGTAACGGGATACCTTTTTTTTTTCCTATTATACATTTGCATCATTTTTTTTGGTATAATAATACTGTGGCATAATAATACTTTGGAATAATGCAAAGTGTAGCATAAATATCATTTGATCTAATTTGTTTTGGCATAATTTCGAATTGCATACATTTTTAAGGCATAATATTTATTCGTCTAATAATCATGATCCATAAATATAAAAATTAATGCACTACTAGTTAACTAACTGAATATCAAAACTTGAATAATAATTATTACCCCGAGGTTAGATTTGGATAGGTTCCTTTAAACTCTGCAGACAGAAATAGGAGACCCGCGCAACGGGGTACCTACTGTCGACCTACCGTTAAATTTAATTTATTTAGACGTACAAATTTTGATGTGCAAACAGTATTTTGAAGCGCCTGCGCATTACATTGCATTATAAAAATTATGTTTTAATATCATTATGCGTAAATAAATTTATGCTTTAGATGCAAAACATTCTAAAATTTAGAATGTTATGCTTAAACATTATTATGATTAGAGAAATTATGCTTAAAAAATTATGCGTAAGCTTATAAGCGTAAATAATATTATGCGTAAATATAATTAGGATAAACAATTGTATGCTATGTTATATTATGTCTTATAATTTTATGCAAATGGATAGGGAACCTCTGTAACTTCATTAAATCAAGAATGTTGAGTATATTTGAATACTGTAATATTGTTTGATTATATAATGTCATAATTATGTCCAATCAAACCAATCTAGAAGTAACTAGTTTGATTATTGTTTTCACAAAAAGAACACAAACAATACCTGTACAAAATTAGTTGGGGGCCCTTTTTACCTGACTGCGGCGAAGCTCCGAAGTAGGGTATGGTTTTTACAAAAAATAAATAAATAGCATACTGACTTGAAAGGTAAAGTTGTCATTGTGATCTTACTAAGAGAATGCAAGAACGAGTGAAGCAAGTTGTAAAATTGGAGCATCCTGATTCGGGTCCGAATTCAACAAAGAGCGAGCTAAGCGTTGGAGCATTCAGTCTATCATAATTCACAGCTAGACCTTGACCTGCCACGAATAAGAAATGTTGGTTACTGAGAGCATCTTAAGTCGTCTGGTACTGCCAGTGCACGTTTTCGTTTCAAAAGGGATTTTGTGGCACATCATTGTATGTTATGCAAGTAGGTAACTCATGAGAAGTCGAGGTCCAGCTTGGTGGGTTGGACCATGACTTCTGGATGTCTTAAACAGTGGTCATAGGCACAAAGATGGCAGTAGCAATCTCTTTTCTGCTATTAACAATAATCATCAATCCGTCATCAAAGATTATAACAATGCTTTTTCTTGATCTTTCACTTAGCATAATCAGCCTACAATGTTCTTACTGCTGGGACACAGGCCTCCTCTCTGTGAGAGGGAGTGGGTCGTAAATCCACCACGCGGGCCCAATGCGGGTTGGTAGATATCACATGGCTTCGAATTTTTGGTTCTAGGACATGACGGTTTCCTCACGATGTTTTCCATCACCGTATTTAGAGCAGTGGCGATGAAATAATTTACACGAAGTAAAGCGTCTGCCTGGGTTGGAACCTACGACCTACAACTTGTAAGTCGCGGCCGTTACCACTAGACCACCACTGCTCATCTTTCACTTAACCAGTAAAAATATATGTGAGCATGTTGAAGCGTCTACATTGCAGGCTAATGCCATGACAAATAAAAGATTCTTTGTCAAAAGCCGACAAAATCAAAGTATGTTAAAGAATTAATATTTTGTACGTGCGCAGTAGTTTCAATACACGCAAGCTAAGCGGCAAGTGATTGGCGTAATACAAAGGCTGCGAGCACGAAACCAGTGGCATGGAGCAGTGGCCCGAGCGGGGCGATGGCGACGGTACAAAATTGTTTCGCCGCCACCGCCCCGCTCCCGCCCCGCTGGGCCACCGCTGATTTCGTGCCCGCAGCTTGCGATCTGGTCTCGACGACCTGATTACCAAACGCAGGAAGAATTGCTGGGTAGTAAGTAGGTAGTGGGATGATATCAACCAGTAAATTAATAAAATTAAAAGTCTTAACACCTCAAAAACTTTCTCAAAACTAATCAAGGGTTTTGATAATTGCGCGGTTAAAAATTGATTAAATCGAATCAAATGTCGAAGAACTTATCGATAATGACGAGTTTATATGCAGACTCCTGTAGGTTTGATTGGCCAAAATTTTACTGAATTACCATTTTTAATCCACCCTTAGCCTATTTTTGTGAGACACGAAAATCAGGGCTGCGATAACAATTCTTGAAAACATACTTTATCACTTTGGGATACCATCTCGAATAATATCTGATAGCGGTACTTTTTTTTACTTCATATACTTTCAAGAGCTTTTGCGAAAGTCAAACATTCAGTCAGTGAACATCACACTCAGTGAGTCAGTGTACAGTTTAACATGTTCTAAACGCTGTAGCATATCCCAGGGCGAACTTTCAAGCTGAGAGGTATAACCAAACTACTTTGAATGACCTGTTAAAACAAATGACGGCAATTAGGAACGCATCTGGGACATATATATCGTGGCTAAATTCAGTGGGGTGGTGTAAATAATTCCGTTTTTTTTTCTTTCTTTATTGCGAAAAGGGCCTGCTCATGACCTTGATCTCGCCTGGTGGAAAGCGATGTATGAAGTCTACGATGGAACGAGCAAGCCCAGAAGATACCTGTTTACTCTTGCTTTGAAGGCTGACGGATTATAAATGGTAGGCAACACAGACGCGGACAGAGAATTCCACACTATGGCCGTGCGCATAATAAATGTGGAGACGAAGAGCTGAGTACTAGTCGTTATGTCGACACTTGGTCGACGCTGATGGTATTTCTGCAATACGTTTGGTAGTCCAGTAGTGAAATCATGGTGGGTCGTGGAGGTTTTGCGTACGCTCTCCGAAGTACAGTCTGTAGAAGACCGACAGACAATCAACATTACGCTAATGACACGCCGATGATGATGATTACATTGATATACGTCACAGTTAATTCTCTAACTGCAAAGGAGATTGGGTGATTTCGCCATGGAGCCCAATAGCGCTATGATATCTATACCGATGGAAAGATCTCACCAAGGAGGATATTTCTTATTATGAAGACTTCTCTCGATTGTTAGTCACTGAGGAGCTACAGAGCTCTAAATATGAGTAATTAAGTATAATTGAATTTCAGGTAATTCGTCAATTAACTTTAATTATTTCTGTGCCTTGAAAACATCATCTTTTAAGTCTATCACCGTCCTCCGCCGCCTTTCTAAAACGTTCGATTGCGTAAACCATAATAAACTTCTGCAGAAACTGGAGCACTATGGGATTAGGAATACAGCTCCTCATTTAATAAAATCATACCTGGAAGATAGAAAGGTTAAAGTTCAAGTAAACGGTATAAATTCCTTACGGTCTGAAATGGCAATGAGCGTTACTCAAGGTTCGATATTGGGTCCATTTCTCTTTTAGTTTACATTAATGATTTACCCCAATCAACCGAAAACCAACCGAAGATGGTGTTATTTGTAGATGATAATCATTGATCTTTGAAATAAACCGACGCTCAAAAAATCTTGACGACGTGAATAACTCTATTCTTCAGTTCCAAGATTGGTTTACGACAAAGAATTTGGTACTAAATGAAAACAAAATCAAATGCATTAGATTTAAATTGCCTAATGTTAGAAGGAGCGAATGTGACATCATATTGAATGGAGAAAAACTGGAATTTATTAATCAAACGGTTTTCCTGAGTAATCACGTTAGACGAGAAATTACAATGGGGACCTCATATAACATCTCTTGCGGGGCGGCTAAGCTTGGCTGCTTATGCTGTTAGAAAGATAAGACACAGTTAACAAATGTAGAAACCGCGGTTTGGTCTATTTTATTTAACTACTTCCGCAGCATTATGTCGTATAGCATTTTCCTGCGGGGTCGGGCGCAGATCAATCTATCTGCCTAGCCTTTTCCCAACTATGTTGGGGTCGGCTTCCAGTCTAACCGGATGCAGCTGAATATCATTATTTTACATGGAGCGACTGCCTATCTGACCTCCACAACCCATTAACTGGGTAATACGATACCCGGCTTAACGTGCTTTCCGAGGCACGGAGGAGTCTCAGTATGTAAAGATGGTCACCCATCCACGGACCAACCCCGGCAAGCGTAGCTTAACCTGATGGATCGACCCGTGCGGCTGTTATTACTTAGCCACGAGCTCCTCCTATATCGTTCGTCCTATATCGGGGTCGGGCGCTGATATTGAATCTATATTTATTTTGCAAAAGAGAGCTGTCAGAGCCATTTATAATCTGCGTCGCCGTGAATCTCAGGAACTATTTAAAAAGATTAATATTACGACGGTACCCTTTATGGGGTACTGTACTGTATTAAATGTTACAACAAAATATCTTGTGATATATTGCAATTAAATTAAAGAAAATTTAAAAGTCATATTAAATGTACCTACACTCTGTAAACAAGCATCTACAAATTAGAGGATAGAATCCAATAATGCTTGGAAACATGCTGGACCTGCTCCATAGGACAATCTAGAGTCTAGACAAAATCAAACTGGTTGCTAATTGTATTGTAAAATTTATATTTATTTTCATGACATTGATTTACATAACTTTAACTCACACACTGAATATAACTTGTTGAATTTTTTAAGAAAATTGTACGAGTATGCTTTTACAATGTTTGTAAATATGTGAGCACCATGCATCTATCACATAATTAATTTATCTGTCATTGCTTAATTTTTAGGGTTCCATACCCAAAGGGTATATCGGGACCCTATTACTACGACTCCGCTGTCCGTCCGTCCGTCTGTCACCAGGCTGTATCTCATGAACCACTAGTTAGACAGTTGAAATTTTCACAGAAATACTTCTGTTACCGCTTTAGCAACAAATACTAAGAAACAAAATAAAATTATTATTTAAGGGGGCTCCCATGCACAAACGTGATTTTTTTGCCGTTTTTATAGATAATCGTACAGAACGCTTCGTGCGCGAGTCTGACTCGCACTTGGTCGGTTTTAATTCTTTTTATCTATTGTAGTATAGTAATTTTATTCTAGGTGCAATGTCTTCACATAATAATGATATTAGGTATTCACCTATGAAATTGCTGTTCTGCAGTACTGGCCATTTCAAATCAAAATAATTTTTGTTTGGCTAAGAATTCTAATTTCAAATTAATTTTATTTTAAAAACATGGATTTCTTTTTCCAAAAGTAGTCATTTGTTTATTGATTAGTGTTACATTTTCATCGCATTTCAATCTTTTTCGTCATCATGGATACATTAAAAATTCGAGTAACTATGGAATATGAGTACCGTCGTGGCAGCAACGCGGCACAAGCGGCACGCAACATCAACGACGTTTACGGAGCTAACACTACAAACCAACGCACCACTTGTTATTTGTTTGCTCGCTTCCGTTCTGGAAATTTCGACCTGAAAAATGAACCTCGCGGTCGTCCGAAGACTGGTCGACAATGACGAATTAAAGGCGATTGTGGAAGCTGATGATACACAATCTACGGCTTAATTAGCAGCAGCTTTCGACGTTAGCGTCAAAACAATATCGGTCCATTTGCGTCAAATTGGCAAGGTAAAAAAGCTTGACAAATGGGTGCCCCACGAACTCTATGATCACCAGCGCGAAGTACGCGTCGAGGCGTCGAGACGTGCCTTGCACTGCTCAACAGACACACAAATGAAGGAATTTTGAACCCCATTGTTACCTGCGATGAAAAATGGATTATGTTTGATAACCGCAAGCGCTCAGCAAGTTGGTTGGATCCTGGTTCAGCACCTAAACAATGCCCTAAACGAAAAATTACCCCTAGAAAAGTGATGGTCACTGTTTGGTGGTCTAGCGCCGGTGTGATTCATCACAGCTTCTTACCAAACGGGGTGAGCATTACTTCAGATGTGTACTGTGAAGAACTGAACACAATGATGGAGAAGCTGGCACATCTCCAACCAGCATTGGTCAATCGCTCGTCTCCGCTGCTCCTGCACGACAACGCGCGACCTCATACTGCACAGCAGACGGTCTCCAAGTTGCAAGAACTGGGGTTGGAAGCTCTCCGTCATCCGCCCTGCTCACCAGACCTTGCGCCTACAGACTACTACTTTTTCCAGAATTTGGATAACTTCTTGGCGGGAAAAAAATTCAATACCCGAGAGGCAGTACAAAATGCCTTTGAAGAATTTGTTGCCTCCCGTCCAGCTGATTTCTTTAAGAAGGGCATCAATAAACTGCCACTGCGTTGGCAAAGATGCATTGATTGCATGGGTGATTACTTCGATTAATACAAATAAAAAATGCATGAAAAGAATTCGTTTAAATTTTTTCATACAAAACGGCAATTTCATAGGTAAAGACCTATTATAATGAATGTCTACAAAATATTGTAAAACAATTTTATAAGAGTAACGGTGAAGTTTCTTGCCCATTCTTCTCCATACGAAACTACCTTTTGGAAGGGGCGACTAGAAAGAATCAAATCCATGGTTTTGTAAATGTTGACGTATAAAAGTCCCTTTTATGTGCCTGTTTGCAATAAATTAAATATGTCGCATAAATAGCTGTATTTTTATTGCGTGGATTTAGACGCTCGATTTTTTTAGAGCTTCAAAGGACTATAGATCTACGTATTTGTATTAATTTTAACTTGACACCTCCTTGTGTTCCAGAGAAAAAGGGTCTTAAGAGACTGACAGACAGACAGATAGACAGACGGACGACGAAGTGATCCTATAAGGGTTCCGTTTTTTTCCTTTTGAGGTACGGAACCTATAAATGCTAAAACATATGACTATAGAACGGAACATATTAAACTAAAATATTGATAGTGTATGGGTACCTGCCATGCCTGCCATGGTCTGTTCCAAAAGTATCTCATGAAAGTGTAAACAAACCTGTTCACTAAAGGGAACTAACTAAAGGGGATTAAAGGGAATTAGGAACACATTCATCTGTATTTAAGTATCAACTTGATATCTAACCACGTATACTAAAAATTATTGTTTAAATAACATTATTAAATTACAATTGAAAATTCATCGTCGAAAATTTAGGTTATGAAATTAACCTCAAATGTCAACCATCTTTAAGCTGATTTTAAATTAGAATTTCAGATTCAAGTATTCAATAATCGAATCAAATATTAAATTTGTAAATTCATTGCATCCACAGGTAGGTAAATTTTCTGATGCATTTGTTTACTTTTTATCAGAAACTTTTGGAACAAACTATAGGTAGTTAAAAAATTTGCGAAAAGAACTAAAATTTTTCAAGGGTTTCGGAAAAACTCACATTGCTGGATAATTTCAAATTATACCCAATAAAAGTACCTACTTATTAAACAATCCACCTACTTTAGTTTTGGTTTCCATTTGCCAAGTTTTTGCGCGGGAGAATTTTCCACTAACTCTTTTACAGATATAAAAAAGATGTTCAATCAATATATATATATACAAACAAACTAAAACAAAGTTCCATAGTAAGTAAAATAAAACTGTTACTAGTTGTAATTAACTTTACGTACCTACAACGGAACGACCATCGAAAAAAAGAGGGTAATTATTTGACAAATGATTTCTATGAGGGTAAGTGCAAATTAACACAACAGCTAATCATTGTACGCGTGACCGCGGTGCCGAAGCGAGTTATTTTCAACTTACACAAACTTATTTAATTATCGCGATTATGGTAAACGGTGATTAAGTTGATTAATTGTCAAGTTGACCAGTTCGTTAGTGCTGTGTGTTGTGCACTTGTGCCAGATGACCAGTTTACGCGGTTATTTTTCGTTGCTGACGGTGAATTGCGGCGGAACCATTGCATGCAGGTACATGTGTAATTGTTTGTTCAAAACTAAGTAGTTTTGAAATAAGAACTATTGTTGAGGATCCCCAAAACGATCAATTGCAATTGTAATTTTTTACGTGATTGATACACATTGATGCGCAAATTGATCGTCTAGCAAATGCAATTGAAGCGATTGACAATTACTATAATAGAAATTTATGGCAATTGATCGTTTTGGGGAGCCCTTACCTATATCCGCAGTGTAATTCGACAATAGTTTAGATGTGCAAATCGTCGGTTGAAAAGTTTGAAGTGTAAGTTAAGATAGTTGAAGTGGTGTGGAGTGTATGGCCTAGGGTCGGACCGGGTCGCTGCTGAGGCGACGCGACGGCGGCGACGTCGGAGGCGTGCCCCGGCGAGCCAATGGCGCGGCCCCGCCGCCCGCCGCCCCCGGCCGCGGCGCCGGTACACCCAGCTCGCCAGTAGGTTTGTGTCCTTTTGGCTGACCGCATGACTCCGGATCTCGCTTCGTCGCTGTACTCGTTGTAACCTGTGTACGTGCAGCACGCGCTTCACCCTCTCCCCACGGCTGACAACGCTAGCTTCCGCCAGAACGCCTCATACTCGGTCACTGAACAGAACTCATCGCCCAAGTTTGTGAACTGCCTAGTTGGAAAACTTTTTAAAGTAAAAGTGGGGAAGCAGTGAAGAGCCGGAGTGTAGGAGTGCAGAGCGGCGCCCTAGCAAGGTACTGTGTCTGCTGAGACTCGCGCCCCCGGGCCCCTGGGCCCCCGGGTCCCCGCCGTCAACAAGACCGGCGTGTCGTGTTGACGGCTGTCACTGACGTTTCCACTGCTATCATGTGGCGCGCAATTTGTACACAAGACATGTAACTCCATTATTTACGTTCTAAACATGTATAATTATGTATGTCTTTACGAATGAACCATAAACATGTTCACTAATGCAGTTAATGATATCTTCGAAATCGATGTCAAACCTGTTAAATAAATTGGCCTAAGGTAAGTATAAATCTGTGAAAATTAGCAGAAACTAGGTACTTATGTTGGTACTCGTATCACGTAGCGTGAACATTGTTATGAAATTAATAACTTTAGTGTAAGAAAGCGGTTATTTTATTACGGCATAATATTATTTTCTTGAAAAGACTGACATCATAAAATAAAATAATAAAAAAGCTTCGTGGAATAGCTATTTGTCGGATGAAAGTTTAATCCAAAGTACGGTACGTATGATGAAGTAGATATATTTGTTTTATTAAATTGATCTTGACAGTATTGTGAAGTGGAGGGCATTGAAAGCGAAGGTTGCCGAGAAATCAGACTCGAATACATATTCAATGCGATCTCAGCTACGCGCTACGGCATACTATAGAAACCCAATCGCATTAAAACGGCGGAAAAAAATAAAAAAGGGTAGCTACTCGTAGATACACAAGATTCTCTGAATAAACATAACAATTTCCAGTTGATCACACCGGAACGCAGCAGACAAATTAAGGAACATTTTTGTGTAGGAGCACAGCCTCCGCCGGCTTCATAAAACTTAACTGTACGCCGTAACCGCCACTAATTATAAGGGTGGGTTTACATAACGTATTTATGAGCATGAGATTTAACAGCAACGCGCCGGTCTCGGGTGGTCTGTTATCGCCCCATTAAAAAGTTGTTCTCTGCGGGTGCGTAAATAACATAATATGACGCCATGTTCGACCACCCGACCACCCGAGCCGACTGCGGCGCGCCATCACCCACCGACACCGAGAACAACGCTTTGTTCTTGGCATATTCAATATTATTTGCGTAACACCACGGAAAGACGTAAATTTCGAGTGCAGATTTTTTATTATTAATAATAATGATATAATACCAGTTTATTACTATCCCACTGCTGGGCAAAGGCCTCTTCTCATACAGAGAAGGCACGAGCATTGATCACCACGCTTGCTCAAGATGGGTTGGCGATTTCAGACTTATATTAACTATAAGTCCAGGTTTCCTCACGATGTTTTTCTTCACCGAAAACTCAGAAAGTATATATGAATTTTAAAAAGTAACTTGGTACTCGCTTGGATTTGAACCCACAACCTCGTGTATGCGAGGCGAGGCCTTAACCACTGGGCCATCACGATTTTATAATGACGGCATAAAATAATTATTTTATTAGCCATACGTTTTTTGGCGTTAAATCTACGGCTTAGTAATAAAGGTAATTAATGAACACCGATACCCACGGTATCCACGTGCTATTTTAACCTTTGTTCGCGAAGATATAAAGTCTAATATTCATTAATCAGGCGGTGCCTGCAGTGCAGCGTGACCGCTGCAGTTAATAAGGACGCCTAACGCCACAGTTCGTCGCACCACATTTATATACAGTGAACACTTGGCTGTAGATTTAATTATATATATTTAGTTAGGTAATGAGAAAATATACCACTAGAAGCTTGTGCTCGCTACATATTAAAGATATAATTTAACCGAGGTAGAATAAAACTTGTAACAAAACTAATAGCACGAGCTGATGCGATAAGCTAATATAAGCCGGCAACTTACACGGCGGGTGAGATTGGCCGCCGTCGCCGGGACGTCGCCGGCACGACGCCGGCACGACGCCACTTTCAAAGTTTTCATGTTTACACACCGCTCTGACGATGATACTCGCGCTAATTTCTGTATTTACGACAGCTCCCTTGATACTTAATAAGAAAAACTTGCTTATCTCTTTGATAAACTCCAAAGTTTGAATTAGTCTACGGATACTTAAAGAGTATTTTTATTTTATGAACTAGTCATTAATTGGTGCGAGGTTTATTAGTGAACTTTTTGATTTAGATGACACATTTGCGAGCCACACACATTTCGTTTCCACAGCCCATTACATCGGTGAAGTTGTGCGGGACGGGAACATTAGATATCGCACGGATAAAATGTGGGGCAATTCACATTGGAATTATGTCTATTTTATTAAACCTACTTTACACCACATTTATCTACGTAGCTTAGTATTAATTTTATTTCAAATACTTTTTATTAAGTTTTTAATTCTTAACTTTCATTTAACAACCATAATTCGTATCAACTCAGTGCTATGTAAGCGTAGCACCGGCGTAGCATCGGCAGCGGCGTAGCAATGAACTCCGCTACGCTACGTAGACGCGTAGCAGTGCGTAGGCATAAGTAGGCTGTATCACCCGTCACATGAATTGACAAGGTAATTTGACAAGTATGTAGATATTAACAGGTAGGCACGGTTCCGCGCCGAATCCTCGGTAATCCAGGCGGGACGCCAGCCCGTCTGCCTCATATACATAACTGAGAAAATAAGTTAATTTCATTGAAATATCGCGGTCGTATAATTCATGTTTGTCCCTATTATTATTGAATTGATTGGTCTTTGGGATAAAAACAAGGAGCAATAGTTCTTATTTATAGCAAACTAAGTATATTTATTTTCAAAATTGATAAGGCTAACTTTCTCTTTATCTTAATCTATGGGAACACACCTCTCGTCCCCCTCACCACGAGGAGGCCTGCGTCCCAGTGGTGGGAACATTATAGGCTGATTATGATGATTTATGATGGGAACACAACGATTATGAAAACTAAATTCGAACGTTTAAGTTAATGTTGAAAACAACGTCTTGTTATTTTTTGAAGATGTAGAACCCAATTTTTTTGTAGGAAGATTTTCTATTTTAATAAACGCTCACTTTACCGACAGGGAACAACATAAGTCAAATCCAATGTAAAAGATAATGTACCTAATACCGTAAAAAATGTTATGTCTCGGAATGATTCTACCCGGAAAACGATACAGCAAAATCCTACAAGAAAAATATACATAATACAGCACCTTCTTTTCGTTACTTATCACTTTGGAATTGAACAGTTCTTTAAATAAAGTTGGAATTACAATTGCTTCACTTAAGCTTTTTGATTTGGTTGAAGCAACCAATTTAAATCGCGTAAACATGAAACAAAACGGCCAAGTGCGTGTCGGAACACGACAATGAAGGGTTCCGTTGTTGAAAAGAATTTATCCCAAAAACAAACTTAACATTGTAATCCCAAAGAAAAATTTTTTTATGTGATAAAATTACAAATGAACAATTTTTGGATTTTTTCCTTTACTTATGCTATGAGACCCAAGCTTCTTGCCAAATTTCATGATTCTAAGACAACGGGAAGTATCTAGGTTTTGATTTACTTGCGAGTATCAAAATAACTTGCATTACAAATGAAGTCAATTTTTAGGGTCCAATCAAAGTCAATAAATAAAAATAAAAAAATAAAATAAAAAAAGGTAAAGGTAAAATCAAAGTCAATCAATTTGGTTGAACCGTGTCATATAAGGCAAAATCTCCTTCAACATAACATCACGCCCGAATACACATAGAATCATCCCCAAGGGTTAGGCAGAGGATGCCCACATTTCGCCAGATATGTTCAAGTCCCAAAAAAAATTCTGTGAGTATAAAATTATTTTGAAAAAGAAAATCAATTATTTGTAATGGGATAACTTTGATCTGTCAATTACTCGCTTTAATATCTATCCTAAACAAACAAATGTTGGACTAAGTCGAGTGAAAATATAAGAAGTGATAATATTTCACCGGCCCACGCGTCGCGATAAGACTTATTGTGTTTTCTTAGCTCGAGTTTCAGACTTTCAGCTGAAATATTATTTCAAAGGTTTGCTTAAAGGTAGTTTACACCGCTGTTTGTTCCGCTAAAGTTTTGTTATAAGATTTTAAGAATCGGCAAAGATATAATTCTTTCAAATGATTTTCTTCAGCTGTTTTAAAAAATTGCTGAATGCAAATCTTTTTTTAGAAACAACTGAATGAATAGCGTTTCTTTTTTATTCATCCATAAAGTATATTTTTATAAAATTTTCAGTAGTTGGATTCCAGTTACTTTGGCCCGGCCCACAAGGGAACTGAAGTGAAAAATAAAGTATGATAAAACTTTTGTCCTCTTCCGTTATCTCAGCTCGACACAAGATTTTCGAGGCCGTATTAGAAAAGGAAGGAAAACATAATCGACACTTGGATTCCAACAGTTTACTTGTCGCTTTTAATAATTCGTATGTTTGATAACAGCTCAAGTTCTCGATTGCATATAATTTTCCAGACAAATAAAATAGTGTACAATACACTACCGTCTTAGCTATTGACAACGATAACGATCAACAATGGAAACACGTATTCGCCCAGACGCACCCGTTCACACTCCTATACATCATCAGCGACATATTGCGGCTATCTGTCCTATTCATAGGCATGCTAACTACATCGCCCCTCAACACCTACGCAGCGAGATATGAAAGCATACCGTACTATGAATACAATAACAAAAGGACAGTTAAGACCCAACCCTGAGCTTGTGACGTCATTTAATCGACGAATGGTGCTCCACAGAGCAGTTTATCGCGATGTCAATAAATCTGAACTTAAGCGTGGAACAGACTATGTTCTTACATCCGAGAATTTCTCGTCATGGAGTCCAATTGAGCGAGCTAACGTCCCTAGTAAATTACGTGATATCGCACTTGCAGGTGTGGCCTACTATGTTGGAAATTAATGATATTGCTCCTTTAGAAAAAACACCGAAAATGGTTTCACATTACTTCAGATTAAACAAATTTCTTTTAAAAAAAAACCATTAAGAATAAATACCTTTTTTCTTATTAGATCTACCTACTTTAATACAAAAGCTGATACTGTTTAGAAACGCAACTCTTGCGCAACAATACCTATCACAATTCTAACGCGGCAATGAAAAGCCAATGCTTGAATAAACCCAGTAAGTTTTCACGCGGAAAATTGTGTAGAATAATGTTCCATAGATTCCGCCTCAGCAACGTCTCCAGTGCGACCTGCGCTTTATTGCAGAACTGCCATCTTGGAAATATGGTTTTAAGTTGATGCGAAGATTTAAAAAATGCTACTGTTTCATTCGCAGAAAGTGATTACACATAATTATTTCAAAAGATAACAAACCTCTGATAGTAGTTGGATAGTAGGTAATTAGTAAGTTGGAAGTCCTACAAACTAAATATTTTATCAGCAATGGTAGGTAATAAATCGTGATGGTTACTTAGTAACATAATAAGATCCAACGTGACTCATATTTAACGCAAAGTAAGCTTACGCAAAAACTTCCACTAACTTCGTTTTATTAATAGGTAGTTATAAAATAAACACGACGCAAAACTTTTACCTTCAAGGTAGGTACCTATTGCAAAATCTTGCCTCGAAGAAGTATTGCAAACTTTTTAAAAGTTGTCCATTACGAAACACCACAATAACTAATAGCAAAGTTTCGAAAATGGTAAAATGATATTAAGTAATTTTTAACTACCAACTCGCTGGTAGTATCAAAGATGGCCACCCTAACATTGGTATAATAAAATCGATTAAATGGCTGAGCCTGTTCCTCGCTGTCCCACTGAGCCAGTCCAATCACATAATCAATTTATCAGTGCTGTATAAAAATAGGATACGGCGTGTTCTATTCCAATCGTTCCGCTTTAATAGAATTTTAATTTCAATTTCACACATAGTGAGGCACGCGGATTACGACTAGCAGCGAGTCAGGCCGAGTGAATTTTTCCGATCGGCTTCGCAAGTGTACCGTAGAAATTTTGATGGGCCGTTATTACACAGTCCGTTTCAAACGTATTGTGTGCGAATGCGCTACAAAAATAGCAATATTTTGTATTGTGTGTTTTGTACTGTTTGAGTTGGTGCGTTTTTACCATTACGCCCACCGCTTTGATGAAGTGCCAGTTTATCTGTTAGAAAATTGAAATACATAATGCAGAAAATGTATGCAGCAATGAAAGAGTGAAAAATGGACAGGAATTTCAGTTGAAATGATCCGAATTGGATCGTGTTCAAGAGGAAATGGACCAAATAAAGTAGCGGTATATGATTAGGGATGGTATATCAATAGAAACCATGTAGGCATACTTCCTCTTGCGGAGTTATGAGATAGTAATCAAAGTGATACCTTACTAAATTTAAGAAGATACAAATGACATTACAAGACAAAACAACCCGCACGCACACATTAACTAATTAAAAGAAAATCGGTGCATCATACTTCCTAAAGACAACTTGACGTTTTCTTCTCATTAACTGTCATTCTTAAAATTCCTTCCAACCTTTTAAAAATAACCACGCCGTTACGACACAATAACCTGACGTGGCACGTGATTTCTGCAGCAGGATAATGCAGTTGCAGTCACCTGGAAACTGCCTGTTTTATATTTCATAGTCGTGCCTGCTGTGGCCTGCGCATCCAATTAACATCAGTCGTCTGGCCGCACGTTTGTAATGTTCGGTGAAATATCGAGGGCTTGATGAGAGGCGTCAGTGTGCGTCTGTCTTTATGACCTACATGCTTAACGCACTCCGGGAAAATAAAGCAGTTATGTACCGTCATTGCAACTCATGGTAAAATTAAAGTTTATTATTTGTGACTTCTGAACGTGTCATGAATGTGATTTTATGGCCGTTCTCTTTTCCGAATAAACGTTTTCAGCACACAATTTAATAAAATGAAAACTCTTTGTTCTTATAAAATATAGGTATTTAATCTGATACCTCATTCCCTTTTATTTGTTTGACAATTCGATTTTTCAATAACGTAATATTCCGTAAAGTGAGTTTATCAAACAACATAATGTTCGCAGAACAAATAACGCAGCGTACCTAATTGAAAATAATATGAATACAATGTAAAACAAATCTCTCCATATAAAAAGGGAGAAACGATGCACAGTCTCATTTGGAGCGTAACTATCGTGTGTCGGGAGCATAAACTAAGGGTTTTTTTCTCTTTATTTTTATGGCCCTTACAACCGTACGCTAAACAAAACTGAATGGTGTGCATGATACAATGTAGGTACGATTCGAACGTAAAATGTGATTCGAAGTTTTTCAAAAAAATACACTATTTTCATAACTTCGATATTTATAATATTCATAACACTCGCGTCAAATGTGCTCGATACAAGTGTATATCGAGGTAATAAAGCAGACATCTTCAATATTCTTTTGTGCGAGGCGAACGGAATGGTTCGGTGATTTGTAGCTTAGAGTATATATCGCGTTGCATTGCCATCAATCCGTAAGTGAATCTAGGAGCGAGCACGTCGCAGCTGCAACTGATATCACCTGACGATGTCGTTTGTACCCGTCCGACCGGGATTAGGCACGGGCTACACGCGCGCAAAACGACAGTTTGAATTACGCTTACGGATTTACGCTATTGAACGCTGGACTCTAAAATATTCACAACATATCGGCGTTTTATCCGCATTGAATACGTTTCAAAAGTTTGGTATTGTTACTTTATATTTTAGCTCAACAAATGCGATGTGATACATTAAATCAGTCTTGTCTTTTCATTTGATTAATCTAGATATCAAAAGGTTTTTCCGTCAATGCGTCGAATCAAGTCTGATGTTCCAATTTCATCGAAGTTTCCCTTTGTCTCTGGCTCGAAAGGGGATTGGAATCGTATAGCTCTCAATCTGACGTGTAGTGCTTTATTGCTTATGGTGTCCCGGGTCTAAATCCTCTCCTTTCAAATCGGATTATGAGTGATATAGAACTTGAAATATTTGTAAATATATTATATTATTATTATTTTTTTTTTATATTGTTGTTTGTATATTTGTTATTTGTTTTTTGTTTGTTTGTTTTGTTATGTCGATATCCTTTGCGAGTTAAAAGCTTTGAATAAAAAGTAGGTTAAAATTGTATTTGGTAAACACGCAACCTATTACTATTATTAATTTGGGGCAATTTAAAAATACTTTGTGACATCACCTACGGTAGGTCCTTTTGTAGACTTATTTGTGATAGTGACTATTTTGAGTTGTTAATTGACACGAAAAGAGGAAGGACAAAGGCCATGGAAAATGAAATAATATGTTCAACATTATGTTAAATTATATTTTGTATTGCACGCATATAAAATGTTAGACACTCTTATACTTGTGCATTTTCCGTAAACAAAATACGCTGGTAAGTTATAAGATTTAACACAACTAAATACACAACTAGATACTAAATTAAACAACTAACTATAGAAATAAATACAAATAATACAGTTTAGTAGAGACGATATATGTTATTCCATTAAGTAAAAACTCATCACAACCTGTACCACACAGCTAATCTACCACACACGCCATCGGAGCCAATTTAATAACTCTGCGAGAAACTAATAGTAAAGTTAAGTTAAGGAGCCAACATATCAAAGGGCCAATATATTTTGTTTGCATAAAGCCGCGTATGCACGGTCGCACCGGCGGAGTTTCCGCAAGTATCCACCGGGAAACCGCGGTACGAAAACATTTTTCATAAAGCCTCTACACATACTTGATACGTAATTTATGGGGACACCGCCTTATACCTCGCTACTTGAATGTTGATTAGAAAATGTTCTACGAAGAAGCTGTCGTAAATCGAAGGAGAACTTGATGCTTTTTACGTGCAGTATAAAATCACTGATGACAGGATTGAAGGGTTTTTGCATACAGTTTGTCATGTTAAGTTTTGGGGTTTTTACTTGATTCTTTGATACATTATTTGGCTTTTAAGAGGAGCTCGTGGCTAAGTAATAACAGCCGCACGGGTCGATCCATCAGGTTAAGCTACGCTTGCCGGGGTTGGTCAGCGGATGGGTGACCATTCTTTACATACCGAGACTCCTCCGTGCCTCGGAAAGCACGTTAAGCCGTTGGTCCCGGCTGTCATTCGTGGATCTTTGACAGTCGTTACTGGTCGTCAGAAGCCCGAAAGTCTGACAACCAGTCTTACCAAGGGGTATCGTATTACCCAGTAACTGTGTTGTGGAGGTCAGATAGGCAGTCGCTCCATGTAAAATACTGGTATTCAGCTGCATCCGGTTAGACTGTAAGCCGACCCCAACATAGTTGGGAAAAGGCTAAGCAGATGATGATTATTTGGCTTTTAACTATTGAGAATTTTCACGATAAAATCTCAAATGCCGGACCTGTTTCTTTTTTCATATTCTGATTACTATGCTCAAGAAGTATATCATGCATATGAAGCATTTCTTTGTGTTGGATAATTTATAAGAACCGGCCAAGTGCGAGTCGGACTCGCGCACGAAGGGTTTCATACCATCCATACTAATATTATAAATTCGAAAGTAACTCTGTCTGTCTGTTACCTTTTCACGCCTAAACCACTGAACGGATTTCGATAAAAGTTGGCAAGTCTATAGATGGCATCCTGGGGAAGGATATACGCTACTTTTTGTTTCAAAAATAACCCCACAGGGGGTGAAATAGGGGATGAAAGTTTGTATGGGAAACCCAGCATTTCTTAAGTTAGGGATATGAAAATTAAAATTTATGCTTTTGGTAGGAAATAAAGGAATATGTGATTCAGAGTTTTTGAAAATCATCCCCTAAGGGGGTAAAATAGGGGTTGATTTTAAAATTCACAAAACTGCACGGATATCGATAAAATTTGGTAAGTCTATAGATGATAAATCCTGAGGAAGGATATAGCCTACTTTTTGTCTTAAAACAATCCTACAGGGGGTGATATAGGAGAAGAAAGTTTGTATGGGAAACCCAGCATTTCTTAAGTAAGAGATAAGAAAATTAAAATTTATGCTTATGATTTATGAAAAAATCATCCCCTAAGGGGTTAAACTAGGGGTTGATTTTAAAATTCACAAGTAATATTTAAAAAATTATGTACCTCTTTTAAGAGATTTAAGAGATAGGAAATGTAGTCATAGTTCGTATTTTGAAGTAGGTAACATTTAGTTTTAAATATATTTTTTTAGTTCCCACGGGATAGGGAATAAAGAGGAAATGGGACTATTGATTTCCAAAGGCATGCAAGTTGGTAATTTTCCGTTCCGTACTATTGTTAAATTGTTAGGTTACTATTGTTAGGTTTTAGGATTTATTATCCTCCAGCAATCATATAATATCAATCCGCGCGCCGCTCCTCAGATACTATAAATAAGCAGTGCGAGAAGGCATTGTTTACCTGGTTAGGGTACTTTTAATACCGGTAGTACGTTCCCGTGGGATATTTTCCGACATCCACGCGGGCGAAGCCGCATGCAAAGCTGGATATCTAAATTTAATTATTTATTTTTAAACTGAAAATATAACTAAATTATCTGTGAATATTTCAAGCGTCTACCTGTTGTCGTTATCAATACCAAGCAAAAACGAGCAAAAAAATCCCGTTTGTTGTATGGGAGCCCCCTTAAATATTTATTTTATTCTGTTTTTTAGTATTTTTTGTTATATCGGCAACAGAAATACATTATCTGTGAAAATTTCAACTGTCTAACTATCACGGTTCATGAGATAGGTACAGCCTGGTGACAGACGGACAGACGGACGGACAGCGGAGTGTTAGTAATAGGGTCCCGTTTTACCCTTTGGGTACGGGACCCTAAAAACGACCTTTTAATGTAAGCTTCTTCTATATCTTTCCAGTACCTATTTATTCTAATCTTTATTTCTTCTCCTGCTTTTACATACTTACCCAAAATTGCTAAGAAATAGTACCTAGCGTCAGCAACAAAAGTCGAACAACGCTAGAACTTTTATATATAATCTAAATTGATACAAAAGAGTTGATACTCTTAAAATTTTATATCAAAACAGATTTTTTTAAATTATTTTGCTCAATTTAAGATTTAAAAAACTGAAATGTTAATTGACTTTTGTTGCTAACTGTACCTAAACAGAGCTATAATTTTCATCCGTTAAATCGTCATCCTCATAATATCAATTGAAAGACCTATATGCAAGGTTGATATGAGCGAGAGGCATTAAATTACACCACATATACTTTGAAACGTTTTCAACCTCTATATTAAAAATCAGATAAATAGAAGCAATAGTTTAGTCACAGGATTAGTTTTTAGTTTTTTCTTTGTTGAAACACGATGCATCTGCCGTAACTGCTGACTAAACCTACACATAGTTCATTTACTTAAAACGACAGAATTTTTGACGCGAGACGTTGCCGTTTCGTTACGCACGACAGTGGAAATCTCTACAAATGATATTTACATTTTACTACGCTATTTTATTTGTTCGAAAAAAGTTTTTTCTTATTTGTCTCCTAAACTTTTTTTTATTAGTTCCGAGTTAACACTATGCATCTATAGTATATGTGGTTTAATTTAATGCCTCTCGCTCATATCAACGTTGTATACTGGACAATTGGACATACACAGTCTTAGTCTGAGACATAGTCTGTGAATGCCTGGCACTAATGTATGTGCGTGTTACGGTACCTACATATACCATAGCTCCAATAGTTCATGTCCGAAGTGACAAGTAGCACCTCGTATCAGACACGAGCAGCGTCATACGTTTAGATTGTATTAGCATGAAACAGATTGGCAGCCCATTGGGAACCAATACCTGTGCCTGTACTCAATTTAGACCGTATATGTAGGTAGTTATGTAAAAAAAGCAAAAATAATGAATAAATCTGTGTGTGCTATCGAACAAAAATCCGCGCTCCTGATTTAGTTTTCACAGGTTTTTCCGACAATTTATAGTACCTATTGGAAAAAACGTATAGTTACTGGAAAGTTTACAAAATAACGTTGATAAAAAAGTAAAGGGTCCCCGAAACGATCAATTGCCATCAATTTCTATTGTACTAATATTGTCAAGCGCTTCAATTGCATTTGGTAGACGATCAATTAGCACATTAATGTGTATCAATCACGTAACAATTACTAATTGCAATTGACCGTTTCGGGGACCCTAATAATACTACCTACTTGCAAAAAAATATGATTGATAATTAAAGCTTGGTAAAAATGACTGCAGGGATGACACACGACCAAAACGATACTACTTCTAAAGCCGCGTGCACACTACACAGCCGAGCGAACATTTTGTTTTGAGCAAATGTTCGCTGTTCTGCCGATGTTCGCTCAAAACGAAAGATCTAAACAAAAACTCGTACTGAACAGTTAGCTGGAGCAGCTGCGTTCTCATTCTCAATCGGTAGATATGAACGATCAAGACGGTGATTTGCTTTTGGCTAGATTTAGATTGCCGAAAAGAAGCGGTTAATGATTCAATCTTCTTTTTACCCGACTACGGCGAAGCAAAAAGGAGGGTTATGATTTTGACCGGTATGTATGTATGTAAAGTATGTATGGATGTTCATCTGTTCTCTCATAACTTCTAAACTTCTTATCCTAATTTGACAAGTGAGATATCGTTGGAAGAGTCTTGATTGTCCGCTAGTTATAGGCTATGTGACGTCACATTGAATTGAATATGGCTCCCTCTAGAGGACATGAAGTCCTGAACTAAATTTTTTTTTTAATTATGCGTGTTTGGTTGGTATCAAATTAAAGGGCACATTTCAAAAATATATATATTGTTAGCTATTGCTCGCGGCTTTGCTTGCATGCACCCGATAATTGAGAATAATTTCTAAAATCACGCCTCAGATGTGAGCCAAACATATTTTCTCTGCAAACCTAGCCAAAATACATATGTAATAATTATTCTTCTTTAAAAATGTAAAGTGGCTCTGCAAATACTTTAACACGAAATTATAACCCCAAAATAATTTAAATAAAAAGTAAGTTTAAAAACTAAAACCCGACTACTGAAAAATCATGCTCTAAAAAGTATGAAACAAAATAATATTCTCATCTGAAATTAGAAAAAGACAGACAAAATTTAAATCCGGAGTCACACGTAGGTAATCTATTCGACTTATCCTTATCATGACGTGTGACTCCGAATTTACAATTTGTCTTTCTTTTTCTAATTTCACATGAGAATATTATCTTGTTTCATACTTTTTAGAGCGTGATTTTTTAGTAGTCGGGTTTTAGTTTTTAAACTTACTTTTCATTGACTTCCATTGTGAATATCATAATATCAGCTTTGTATTTTAAAACATCGTTTTTATTGCGTTATTTTTGTTAATGATAAATGCTTTTATTTCTGTTAGGTAATCATATTTTTAAAAAATTAAATTTAAAATTTAAAAAAACCCCGACCAAAAAAAAGTACCTACGCAATTATTATGACAAAAGGTTAAAAATGCTAAACCATATAAAAAGCAAAAAACCACATTCCAATTCCAGCATCAGGTCCTCGTCAATTAGAAACATGAAGAGAACCAGTCAAGACAAATTCAACGAGCCCAAACTCGATGGGTTTACTAAAAGGTAGACCAGGGTTACGTCTCCTACCTTCGAGCCCTATCATCAGATCAGCTCAGAGGTTCCAGATTTCCAGCATCAGGTCCTCGTCAACTAGAAACATAGAGAGAACTAGTTAAGATAAATCCATCGAGCCCAAACTCGATGGGTTTACTAAAAGGCAGTCCAGGGTTACGTCTCCTATCTTCGAGCCCTAACAGCAGACCAGCTCAGTGGTTTCAAATGTCAGATCCCACATTTGCTTGCAAGCAAACTGAGCGTGTAACATTCCTATCACACCTAACAAACGACCTGATGACCTTGAAGACCTGAACCGATTTCCACCAAACATAGCTAAGAACAATCTCGACTGATATACCTTTCAAACAAAAACAAACCGTATTAAAATCGGATCATCCGATTGAGAGCTACGATGCCACAGACAGACACATACACATTTACACACACAGACACGTCAAACTTATAACACGCCGTCGTTTTTGCGTCGGGGGTTAAAAACTAGATCTGATCGCGTTTCCTATTTGACTACTCTGAGAAGAACGGCCGAAACAAACTCAGAGGTCACAGTCTCTTTTAAAGTCCAAACATAATCTTGATCAGCTCATGTGAAGACCATGTAGATTGGTGTCCGAAATGGTCTTTTGAGGAAAGAACCACACAGATTGAGGGGACCTTTCCAGTCAGTGCATGCGTTTGGCAGTAATCGTGCAGCTCAACTCAGAGCTTAAGGAGCTCAACGATTCGACGAACAATACCAAAGAAAGGACATTTGGGTAGGCCGCATAAATTACTCAAACTGTCAGACCCTGATTAAAACTAACTGAGAGAAAATAAAAATTGCAAAGTTTTATCTTAATTCGCGTAGAATATAAAAAACCGGTCATGTGCCTGTCAGACCACGCACAATGAAGGGTTCCGTAGGTGGGATGAACTTATCCCGAGAACAAACTAAACTTTGTAATTGAAAAAATGTTCTCCTATAATTACATGGATATACGTCACGGTCAATTCTCCAAGTGACCGTATCCGATCGTAGACCTACGTATTTGATATTAATTTCAACTTATTACTTTCACACGTTCTTGAGAAAAAGGCTCTTGACAGACAGACAGATGGACGGACAACGAAGTGATCCTATAAGGGTTCCGTTTTTTCCTTTTTAGGTACGGAACCCTAAAAAAGATCGGACACCGAGCACAACGAGCATGTCCAACGTTGAGCGATTGCACAGAACAACTGCTCGCTCGCCGGTGACGTCGTTTTCACTGAATGAATGAGAGAGCAAGCAATCGTTCGCCGAGTCCAACCGGTCATCACTGAACAAACATGTTCGCTCGCTCAAGTGTTTTCATTTACCGCGCGAACAAACGCTTGCTCGCTCAGAACAGTTCAAGGCCTTAGTGTGAGTTTTTATACTTACTCGATCGCGTTTACGTAAACGTTACCTTACGTCAATTTGTATAGAATAATTGTGTTTCCCATTATAGTCACCAGACGGCGCTTATTCAGTTTCAGTACAAATTGAAGTTTACGTTGACGTGATCGAGTAAGTATAAAAACTCGCACTAAGGCCACAGAACGCTACACAGCTTAATATCATAATTTGAAATAGAAAATAAACAAATGAATGCGAGCGCTATTCCACTGTTGAAAACAATACTATAACCTAAGTGTAACAAATAATTTAAACCATAGTGCACACGCGTGAAAAAACCACTTCTTTACAAAATGCAGCGAAAAAAAAGCGTCTGCCGCGATTGCCATTGCATAAGTTAATTTCCGGAAGCCGGGTAGTATCGCCCGGTTACCCGGTTGTTTGTTGTTTGCTTGATTACGACCACCCGGGCGTGGATACCGTCGCTCATGAGCCATGTAATCAGCCATCAGTAGATGGTCAACAATGTTGATATGATATCCATTAGTCGTTAAGCATTTTGAAATTGCTTTGGTATTGATTGCTGCTTCTATTGTATTTTGTGGCCTTGTACACCTAACAAATGTAATTTTTACGCGGGGTTAAAGGTATGTCCATGGTTTGTTGTACAATTAATTATAATACGTTACAGTAGAATCCGCTTATAGCGGACAACATCGAAGGGAAGTGAAAAACACGTCATATTAAGCCGACGTTATACAAAGCATAGTCTTAAAAAAAAAACAACTTCATTTTTGTATTTGGGTATTTAGTTTATTAGAGAAAAAAAACTGCAAAGTGTTATCTTTTAATAAAAAAAAGAAAAAGAATCATTTGCTGACACAGAACAATCCTATTAAAAACATAGAATAAAAATTGTAATACATACACATTGAGATACTATGTACTACGAACTAGAGAAGCTATCAAAATCAAAGGTCTTGTTTACGTTTTTGGTAAGTTAAAGCTTAAGTTCGCTGCAGCGCTAAATCAATAATTGTATCGTCTAACCAAACTATTAAAACATGCAGCGCTAGATCGTCTATATAGTATAGTTTTCTCGCGGTCAAAGCTAAAGTTCGCTGTGTGCAGCTCTAAAACAATAATTGTGTCGTCTAACCAAACTATTAAAACATGCAGCGCTAGATCGCCTATATAGTATGGTTTTCTCGCGACTAAAAAGCAATATGGTGTCCGCAACGATTTTGTTCGATTATAAATTTAAAACAATTATATCGTGTTACTCACTGATGGAAATTTATTCCTTTGCACTTCGCCGTATTCTTTGTATTATTAGTGCAATATCGTAACACACACCAATGAATGCGTTTGAACGTTTTATCGTTTAAAACACTGAGTAAAGGGCGGCGCGATCGCCGCAGTTGACCGAAGCGTAGTGGTGATGTGTCGCGTCCTCTAGTACGTAGTATCTCGTATCTCAATGTACATTTAATACATATTTTGTTCATTTTTATATACGAAAATAATATTTTTTGTCTGATTTTGTTCACTTTGTCACTATAACCGGACATAATTTCATATTTTTATTTTAGATTAGTTTCATACCGTTTCGTTTAGTTTTTTAAACGTCGAAATATAAATGTACTATTAGGTACACCTCTGCTTAACCCTTCGGGGACTAAGGCGTGATGTTATGTAGTGTTGACAAAGTTTCATTTATTTTTCAATGACTATACTCCATTTACAATAAGATTAGACAGTTAAACAAACCTTCTTTACAGTCCGTTCAACAGATTTTGACTTCTATTCCGTAGGATTAAGATTAAAGGCAAAAAAGTGATTACAATACCAACTGTTTACTGCAGCTGCCATTTGTCATGCCATCAACGCAATAGAAGTCAAAATCGGTTGAACCAACTGTAAAAAACGTTTCTTTAAATGTCTAATCTTATTGTAAACGGAGTATAGGTACTATGGACAAAACTTAAGCATGCTCACTTAAGAATATATTCCTGTGAGAACGCAGCTAGTGACAAACGAACATTGTGCGAGCGAGTCGTGAGCCGTGCATGCGATTATCGCCTTTGAGGTGATCATGCGGAACTTTGGCCCATAGTACCTACTGAGTTCTTTATTTATGTATCTACTAACTAACCCGACAGACGTTTTCTTGTCTTAGCTATGAATATTCTAATGAAAATGCGCAAAGTTAAAATAGTCGTTTTCTGAAATTTTCCAATTTTCTGCGCAATTTTCTTAATTTTTCTTTCCGTAAAAACCTTCTACAAAGTATAAGGAAACTTTAAAAAATAATATGAATGAAATCTGTAAAGTCATTCTCAAGTTATGGCGTGACCAAGGGAAATTGGGATTCATTTTTATGTAATATAGATTTATGACATGTATTCAGAGCCAGTGACCCCAATATTGACATTTAAAATTAATTAAACATATTCTGCTGTCTGTTACAACAATCTAATCATACTTTCCCCATCGAAGATATTAATTTAATCTCTTGAAAATTAAGTGTGTCACGAAGTTTAACAAATCAAGTAAAATGTTATTAGAATTCTAAGTAATATTATAAATACGAAAGTGAGTTTGTTTGTTTGTTACGCTTTCATACTAAAATGGCTGAACGGATTTGGATGAAATTTGACACAGAGAGAGAGAGGGAACATAGGATACTTTTTATCCCGTTAGTAAGTTCCAGTGTGATGATTTCCGACATCCACGCGGGCGAAGCCGCAGGCAAATCCTAGTATTACTTTAAATCTAGAACTAATACAAAGACTCGTCTAAACCTACAAGTTGTCTGAAAAGTTGAAACGCGAGCACAACGAAAATAACTCTACTAATAAATTAGCGAACGAAATTGGATAAAATTGCTGAGTTATTAACTTATTTGTTAATATAATTAGAGCTGTCAGGTTTAATAAAATTTTCACACATTTATTGTATAAGATAAGATTCAATTAAGCGTATTAATAAATTTTATTTAAGCACAGACGAGCGTTTCATAATTATGTAATCGTAATGAAAGTATAGTCATCCTCGTATTTGCTTTACCCTAGGGTTGAATGAATGTCACTTGTATGTCATAAAACGACCAGCACGACAGTCGACTGTCTTTGACAGTTAGATCGGACAGTTTCAACCTTAACCTTAGCATTTGGCAAGAAATCTAGGATTTAATGTCAAAAGTGTTAAAATTATTACGAAGTCGACTAAACATGCGATTTATTTATTTTATTTTTTATTTTAAAATCTCTTTCTTAAAATCTATTTATTTTAAAATCTGAAGTTTGAAGAAGATTCTTTCAAACAGATACCTTTTAACAATATACCATCAAAGGATTCGATGCCTACGTTTAGTTTCCTCTTTCCTTTAGAGATGGCGCTAGTTGGTATTCTGAGCAAAACGGACAAAGAAAATTGGTAATATTCTTAATTCTCTTTTTGCGCTTGATATTCTCTTTTAAATATCTCTTGGAATGAGTAAATAAAGTACACTGATTATGTAAAAAGCGAGTAATTAATTTATGTATAGTTGCGGACAGAGGCGTAAGCAAAATCGCAGAGTGTAATATATTAGATAGGACCTTTTCGAAATTAAACCTTTAACTAGATTTAAATTGCACAAAGGGATACATAGTTAATTAATTGTGATCTTAAGTTATTTTAGATAAAATACTTTCAATCCATTAACGGAAATGTTGCAAGTTGGACATGTTTTCCTAAATGATGAAACACAAAGTATTAATTGCACGTATAAATTACCTAGGTATGGGATAAACAGGTTCGATATGTTTATCTTTTATTAAGGGAGACGACAAGCTTATTATTTGGTAGTTATTCTCATGTTTATAAGCTCATATAGTGCGAGATAATAGGATCGCCCTCTTTATAGACCACAAAGTACAACTTGATACACACGGCTGCATATTAAGCTATACGTTTCCAGTATAAGCTGACATCTCATTGTACGGAAATCCTATACAATGCAAGATCAACTTAAACTGGACTTGTATAGCTTGATATGTAGCCGTGTGTACCATATTGTTGACATAGCACAAAGTATTCCAATTTTGTACGTAATACTTCTTCATCATCAGTCTAGCCTTTTCCCAACTGTATTGATATCGGCTTCCAGACGCAGCAGACGGATGCAGCTGAATACCATTATTTTGTCCTTAATAACTACCTACATGGTACCTATTTCCATTTTTTACGAAACTCGCATATTCAGAGAAGTAATCCTTTCTCGAAAATTTCTACGCTATAAGAGATCCCTATACAGTCAGGAAAATTATTTGTGAAGCAAATTGACACCCTACGTGAATTTGCCGGATTAAAGTCATTTTGTACAACTGTCAAAAAATGACAGTTGTGATTTGAATATACGGACAATTAAAGTTGGTACGTAGATAATTTGTTAAAAAAAAAAAAAACCCTGACTACACAAAATAATAATATACCGTCAGCCTATTATTGTCCCACTAAAGGGTAAAGGCGTTTAAAAAAAATCTTTATAATAGTTGTTCATTTTTACAGAGGTAAACCAATTTTGTGGCTCACACTATTTTTAGCTATATCTGTGAAAAGGAACCAAAATTAATAAAAGTAGGTACCTACTGGAAAAATCTACTTCTTTATTTAGAATTCGCGTGAAAGCTTAGTTATATGATTGTTAAGGAGCCTTTCATCTATGGCTGTCAGTATTTCATCTAGATTTCCACAAGATTTCCCAGATATTATCATCTGCCTAGCCTTTTCCCAGCTATGTTGGGATTGGCTTCCAGTCTAACCGAATGCAGCTGAATACCAGTATTTTACATGGAAGCGACTGCCTATCTGACCTCCACAACCCAATACTGGGTAAAACGATACCCCTTGGTAAGACTGGTTGTCAGACTTTCGGGCTTCTGACGACTCGTAACGACTGTCAAAGATCCACGAATGACCGGCTTAACGTGCTTTCCGAGACACGGAGGGGTCTCGGTATGTAAAGATGGTCATCCAACCACGAACCAACCGCGGCAATCGTAGCTTAACCTGATCCAATGACCTGTGCGGCTGTTATTACTTAGCCACGCGGATATATAGGTATCCAAAACGAAAGCGGATTATTTCAAACAAAAACTTTAAAAAAAAAAACAACCGACTTCCAAAAACAACACTACAAAGTGAAAAATAATTTTAATTTCGGAAGTCGGTGTCTGGTTAAATGTATTTTCGTTTTTTGCCGCCGATATCCGAAATTAAAGTTATTTTTCACTTTGTAGTGTTTTTGGAAGCCGGTTGTATTTTTTTTTCACTTTTTAGCCTACCCTACACAAATTCTAATACCACTACCTGCAAAATAAACTAGAACATCGTCCATATAAAAGTGGGGAAAAAATACGTATTATTGAAGCTAACTTAAAAACTACCCAAGCAAAGTTAATGAATTTTATATGGGACCAACTTTGAGGTATACACTCTCGAATAAAACATTTTTTTTCAAATCGGACGACTCTGTAAAAAGTTATGCGTGGTCATACATAAAAAAAAAACATACGTGTCGAATTGAGAACCTCCTCTTTTTTTCGTCGGTTAAAAAATAGTTTTACACTGGTTTTCTGGCTAATGTTTTCTCTCAACATATTATGTGGGTGATTTTCAAGATACACTAAAAAATATGTACATAAATACTATAGAACGTAGACATTAGACGTTACAGAATAATATTATGACAGAATTTTAGTATTCTTGAGACGAGAACACATGACAGACGTTTCATATAAGCAGCCACGATCTTGTCGAGTTCTACGAACATATCAACAAATATACTTTGAAAACCGCAAACTCACCGAGATTCAATTATAAGGATCTAACTACAGAGAATTCTGCGTAAATTAACTTTGAGAGATTACCTACGAGTGTTTCATTTATTATTTTAAAATTGTGAATTAATTCTCATACCTACATAATTATGTAAATATTTTTTCTAAGCAATATCCCATTAGCATATGTTTCATGATTTGAGCTGTAAGCGCTTCGCCTTTTGTCTATAGATACTAATATTTGAAGAGGTAAAAACACATAAACCAATGTTCCCACTGCTGGGACACAGGCCTCCTCGCGGTGAGAGGGAGTGGACCATAATCCACCACGCGGGCCCAGTGAGGGTTAGTGGATGTCACAAATCTTCGATTTATTGGTTCTAGGACATGCCGGTTTCCTCACGATGTTTTGCTTCACCGTTTTGAGAGCAGTGGTGATGAAATAATTTACACAAAGTAAAGCGCCTGTCTGGGTTCAAACCTACGACCTACAACTCGTAAGTCGTGGCAGTTACCACTAGGCCACCACTGCTCGCCTGTGAGCTTGTATGTAGGGGGTAATCTTCGGAACTACTGATCCGAAAACGAAAATTCTTTCAGTAATGGAAGCTACAGTGTTGCTGAGTGTTATTGGATGTACTCGTATTTTATGGTAAAACAAGAAAATTTACGAGAACGCAGAAGTTAGTGGTTATATAAATAAGCAAGCTGGTAATTAGGTTACAAGGTGTAATGGAAATCATTGTAAACATAATTATGAACAACTGTTACTAGAACAACCCTGAAATCACGAAAAAAAAAACCAGCTGTCACCTACATTTTGTCGAGTTATGTGAACACAGATGTACGGAGGGTGATTTTTTTTTGCGAAAGGTTTCAGGTACTTACACCTCCACCTAACCCTTCAGGCGTGTTGTTATGTTCAGGTTTTAGGGTTTTCCTATAGTAGAAGTTGTTCATAGTGATGAGTACCTACAATGAGGCTTTAAGAGGTTTTCACTTATTTCAATAACAGTACTTTATATTTACCAAACATCTGAATTTTCCAAGAAAATAGGTTTACATTATCTATGTATGCTTACGTATATCTAGTGCGCATCGATCTACCCATCTCTACAGTTTTACGAAGAACCTTATTTCCTCACGGTTAAGTACATTTTTAGCTCACCAGAAACTTCTCTCAGCTATTACCATACGTAACAGGGTTAAAACGTACATACTCGTCTAAGTGAAATAAAAAACGCGGTAAAAATCCCACATGGGAGTAGTTAGGGGCACTCCAAATGTCAACCGCTCTTAGCTAAGTAATCAGGTTTAAAATTCATGGGGTCAGAGTTAGTGACTACCCTAGGGTGTTTTATTGGGAGGAAAGTTATGTTTCACTCACATAATCGGTTTTTTCCTTGAATATTTTCTCGCAGTGTACCGGGTCGCTTGTCCAAGGGGATAGCGAAGTAGACCGAGGCTTAACGCACCGGATCAACTCAGGATGGATGAAATGGCGATAGGTCCTAAGAACAACTTGCGACCCACGGATGCCCCTCAAGTTAAAGGGCAAAATTTACAAGTCCGTGATAAGGCCTGTCGTAGGCCTGTCGAGGAGCTCGTGGCTAAGTAATAACAGCCACACGGGTCGATCCATCAGGTTAAGCTACGCTTGCCGGGGTCAGTCCGTGGATGGGTAACCATATTTACATACCGAGACTCCTCCGTGCCTCAGAAAGCACGTTAAGCCGTTGGTCCCGGCTGTCATTCGTGGATCTTTGACAGTCGTTACGGGTCGTCAGAAGCCCGAAAGTCTGACAACCAGTCTTACCAAAGGGTATCGTATTACCCAGTTAATGGGTTGTGGAGGGTAGATAGGCAGTTGCTCCATGTAAGATACTGGTATTCAGCTGCATCTGGTTAGACTGGAAGCCGATCCCAACATAGTTGGGAAAAGGCTAGGCAGATTGATTGATTTTTTGAAGTTTGAACTGGTTTAGATGATACTTAGATTTTCAGTGAGAACCCTTTATATACCACTAAACTTTATAACTTTATAACAACCAGTTCAAACTTCATTGATCATAATAAATTCCTGGGAGGACCACGAAATTAAAAATAAGTGTTCTTGTTAGGATAGGTCCAGCGATCGGGAAGTTTTACCTTGGGCTAAAAATAGAAGCACTCATAAGAAAGATAGATCGAGTAAATGCTGAAAACAACGGTAACCGCAGGTGGACACTATACCTATAGTCGTTTAGATTAGGTACCCGGCGTGTGGTAACTCGGCCGTATTTTGGATCAGCGCGCTTTGAAACTAAACCCATTCATTTGTGCCTAGGCTTACTTATTGGAAACCTTGATTGATGAAACTAAAGCATGTATTAAAGAGAATTTAAACATAATTTTAAGAAATCCAATTTGAAAAATAACTTTATTCTTTCTCTGTGAAACTTCTAAATAAAATATGATGTCAGAAGTTTACAGACAATCACATTTTCAGGTTACTAAAACACGAATAATAATACAACAAAGAAACAAAATGTCAGGTAGGAAATAATCAAAGATCTCATCATTGTGATTTCAGAGAGGAATCTTTTTAATAAGAAATTTGTCGTAATTCACCCCCAATGACTTTATTCACCCGATGTCGTCCCGAGTAATGTTAATTAGATAATTAAATTTTTACATTTTTTGATGAAATGTTTAAGAGGAGTTTTCTTTTATCTTTGAGTACGTTCTTGTCTTTTATAATAAGCTTATACCTAGTTAATGCCTTGACCACGAGTAGTGCTTTATTTAAGAGCCTATACTACCTCAAATGGCTTAGCATGATCCTCCGTTATGTCGAAAATACTGCAGCATCAATTTTTAAATAAACATACTTGGATTATTGTTAAGTACTATGTTTGACGAAAACTCAATTCCATAAAATTTTCTCGATAGAAAAAAAAAATAAAAGTTACCTGCACACCGAATAATAAACCGCTGGTACCTATTCAAAAAATACTTCTAATTAGATCATGAAATTTTGCATACTAACTAAACTAACTAAAATAAAGCAGGTGAGTATTTTTTATTTTTTTTACATTGTTCTCACATGTAGAAGCAACAAGAATAATGTACCCAGGATGTGAATCTTGATTTAAAAGAGTGTCCGTGGAATTTCTTGCCCGTTCTTCTCCATTGTGATCTACGTTTTGGAATGGGCATCTAGCTTCTACTTTCTGACTAACTGACCGACTCTTTGACATTTCAAAAATGCCTGTAATTGGTTTAATTGAAATAAATGCTTTGAGTTTGGTCATATATGTTTTTTATTTTTTCAAATTACCATTATTTTCACAGTAAAAAGCAATTACATATACTATCGGCGCTCAGCACCGCACTCAGTCTCGCTGTCACTCAGTCCGCGAGTAGTATCGTGCGTCACGTGCGTGCGAGATAAAAACCTGAGGTAGTATGGGCTCTAACTTTATTAATTTATTTAAACTTGTCACACTCAAAAAAGGTACAAAGCCGGACTTAATAACCAAATTAACTAAACATCATGTTTGTACATGTTTTACATTTAACTTATACACCATGTTTTATGCAAATAAATATTATTTCTATTTCTATTTCTTCAGCCATTCTCTACCAATCAAACAAGGGTGGTGAGCAGATAAGATGGCAGTTGCACTGTTTGAGAGGAACAATAATAAAAAAAAATATATCATAATGAATTATAAATAAAATAAGTACATAAAGAGGTTACAAACTTATAATACAGATACATTATATATTTACTATTACTATATTATACAAATTCAAGGGAGAGAGGTGTTGAGATGACTCAACGCTATTTACTCGTCTTGTTATCAAGAGGAAGCGCATTCCAAAGAAGAATGATATATTTTGTTATTCAATGATTATAAGAAAGTTATCTAATTTTAGATATCTTTTAATATTCCTAGCCTTCATTTCAAACCATTAGAAACCCCTTTAGAAACACTTACAAATAATTACACAAATTAAATAGAAATCGGTTATTAGTTGATAAAATATCCTTAGATTTCCACACGTAACACTAGTATCAATAAATCACAGAAATAGCAGTTAACCCTAGTGACATCGTATCCGGCGGCAGTCATTAGGTCGTATCGAAACGCAATATATCACTAATAATCCAGAAAATTGAGGATCGGGATATACACTCTTGTCGCCATACTTAATAACTAGAATGTTCTAGTATTTATTTTTCATTGGATTAGTAGGATTATTCGAATAACCTATGTTGCCTTCGGTTGATTGGTTAATAGTAATATTTGAAGTAAGTATCTCTGATTAGCAAAGTGACAATACGTAATTTCCATAAATATAATGGTGTCTTGGTTGGATAACCAACCAAGACATCATACGAAGATACGAGCTTAGTTAGATATTTTACTTACGAGTATCATACTCGTACCTAAATATTAGTTTTAGCAAATGTTTGTTTTCTATGAAATAGCGTCTTTATACAGGGAAATATAGTTTTCAAAATCCAACGGATTTCAATTTGTTTTGAGTGAGGTCAATAGTCAAAAAATACTTTAATTTTTAACCAACAAAGTCTATTTTTATGGTAGGTATATTATACCAAAGGACAGAGACATTTTATATTTTTATCAGCTAGCTTCAACAAAGATTGTAGTTATAATTTTATTCCTAAAATATTATGTTCGAATCTCTGGTTCTATTAAAATATTAAAACCTACGCCTTCGTTAATTTTCGTGGGTCATATTTTAAGTTTTATTAATGCCACTGCTGTTAGGGTATTAAGTTGCTCTTGCAAACAATAATAATATTGAAAATGAAATAAAAAGGATAAAGCTGTGAGGAAGCAAATTAATTGCAATACTTTTCAGTTTTAATCTAATAAGAAGGATTTATTGAAGAAGAGGACGAAGAAGGATTTATTTTACAGAGTGTAATTGTAAATAGTGGCAATATTTTAAGAGGTCATTGTACTCATCATTATGAACAACTTTTACAATGGGACCAAACCTGAAATCGCGAAAAAAAAATCAGCTGTTCCCTACATTTTGACATAATAAGCGAACATAAATGTACTGAACAACTGATTTTTTTTTCGCGATTTCAGGTTTTGTCCCATAGTAAAAGTTGTTCATAATGATAAGTACAATGATCTCTTAAAATATTGCCGCTGTTTAAACTTACACTCTGTATAAAATAATAATAATAAGCCAGGGTCGTCACGCAGTGGGTGCCTGAAGACGGGCGTCGTCACCGAAGCTGGCCTAAAAAACGCTGGCGTGACGACCTAGACTCGTTCTTGACTGATTGGCCGGAAAAGACAGCAGAGACGAAAGGAAAAGTGTGGGGGAGGCTTTTGTCCAGCAGTGGGACAGTATAGTCACTAACGTGCCCATTAATTACTATAAAGCACGAAAGTGGTATCGAAAACAGCGCTCTCTGTGTTTTATTTTATTTTTTCTAATGCAGATATAGCCGTCGTTTTTGTATTGAAAGAAAGCCAACAAAATTCTTCATAATTTCGTTAGATGACGTTGGTTGCAAGAGGCATAATAAAATATTGTATATAGTAGTAGCAATAGGCTTATAAAAATCACGACGCGGCGCGGGGTAACCGACGAGCGTGGCGGTTTTTACCGAGATTATTGTTTATATTTCAAAAATATAATAAACAATGGTAAATAATATGATGCCATTTGATGAAAACTGAATTGGGTTATATTTAAGGTAAAAAAAAAATAGGGTTAACGCTTTAGATTTTAAAATAATGGTGTATTTTGTCATTTTTTATTTTTTCCAATGTGCGTTTTATTTGTGCAGAATAAACAAGTTTTCTTTCTTTTTTTAATTGTACAGAGCCACTAGACTGGTCCTGGATTATTTTTTGTGGGTAGCGCGCTCTTTTTTATTTTCTTGGATTTTTTTTAATGCAGATAAAGCTATCGTTCTTGTAATGTCAGAAAGCCAATGGAATTCCTTATGGCAAACTGATAGGATCACATTACACGCTATTATATTACCCTTACACTTACTTAAAGTCGAAATAGAAGCGTATTTAAAAAAAAAATATGCCACCAGAAACTGATAGCAAAAAATTCTCTTCTTTTTCTGTTAGCACGTTTGAGTGGAGTACCTACACTAAAAAACTACAAGCAAGGCTAAAAGAGAGAGAGAGAGCTATAGGTATCACTCAAAATTCTGCTAACAGAATTTTGAGTGATACCTATAGCTCTTCAGGCCAGTAACGGATTCTGCAAACGATTTTATTCTCTTTCAATCTAAAAGCGAAAAACGGAAGCAAACTCTGATAGAAATAAAAGCGATATTATTTCCTAAAAATCTGTCGAACTTCATATCTTTGCAGGTAGAATCCGGATAGGAAAAGAGCAATCGGTTCGGCTCTTTGACTATTCGTCTAGCTATTGCTTCTGTAAAACTTATAAAAAGTAAAAAAAAACGGTTTTTATTTCCAAAATATTCCGATTCTGTCTCGAGCCAAAGTAAGAAATATTTTTTGTAATTTGTGCAAAGTAACAAAGTAGCCAAAAGCCTTGTATTCAACACATAAATGTTTACAGTCAACAGATAAGATTTGATAATGTTGTCAAAAAATGCATAAATCGCTTTCAGACTTACAATAATCGTGCTAAACCGTCACTATACCAATAACCCTACTCCTAATCACTAATCCACAAAAAATAACAATAACAAATATGTATAATCACTGTAATAAACCAGCCAAAATACCTCCATCCACATTAATTGCTTAAGCAAGCCAAACACATCTGAAAATACGTTCCGTATGCCATTTGTAGTTAGTATTTCGGCTAAATTCTCGTCGGCTAGGTACACAAGTTGGTGGTTACTGTTCTGTAATAAACATAGTTTCTGTGCAGGTAACTGCTGGGACATACAGTAACTGTGTGTGAACAATGAACCGGGCCAGGTTGTGTTAGGTCAACCAAACGAAATTCGGTCTTATTTCAAAGCAAGGTTTACCTTCAGACCCAGGTTTAAATTACGACATTTTCTAATTACGCACTTCATTCCGACTACTTTCAGTTCTTAATACAAAACTGACGGTCAGTTTTTTTTTTTAGAATTGTATTTCAACCACAGTACTTACGTTCTTATTTCTAAAACTTGCTCTATGGTTTAAAACACAGAACAGATTCAGATGTCAAAATTAAAACCTTGTTTTGTATTAAGCCCTAAGAGCCATAAGTGATTATTGAGAGATTGCAGAGCAGTGATGGCCCAGTGGTAATGGCCCCGATTTACGAGGGTCGTGGGTTCGAACCCAGGCAGGCGCTTTAGGTACTTTGTATAAATAATTTCATAACCACTGCAATCAAAACGGTGAAAGAATGTAACATCTACCAACCCGCACTGGGCCCGCGTAGTGGGTGGATTACGGCTTACTCCCTCTCACTGAGAGGAGGCCTGTGTCCCAGGAATATTATAGGCTGATTATGTGGTCTTATAACAAAACAAGATTTTTAATTTTGATTGATGTTAAAGTTTAAGCTCCATAATTTTCTTGTGCATTTTGTAAAATTGTTGGCTTATTTCCTCGTAGTTTCAAAATAACAATAAAATATTCTCGGTTGTGCAGCCGTTATAAATTGCTTATTTAATTACTACCTGATAAATTAAGTTAACAAAACGACATGGTTTTTCGTTTATCAATAAATTACAGATAAAAGCTTTTGCATCCTTAAATGTTTAACCAACATTGAACGTATTAAGCATATTATTGAGTAAATTATTTTCATCTTTGGTTCAATTAGGTAGTTTCACATTCATAATATATTTTCATATATTCACTTGAATCGATTAAAACTTCATTAATTATTACGTATCTTTATTTCATTCTTTGCTACAGGAAACCTACCTTTTTTTTTGTGGATGGGTAATCATTAAATGACTCTGGGCGGAGCGAACCCTGTACCTTAATAGTATAAAACAAAACAATACTTACGTAGTACAAAATAAAGTCGCTTTTAGTGTCTGTCTGTGTGACCGTTTGTTCTTCTAAAATACAAAATGGATTTTAGTGCGATTTTAACATCATTTTGAGACTTTTTTTTTCTAAAGGCAAAAGTTTGTGAGTATATGTGTGTGTGTATGTTTGTTACTTTTTCACGCTCAAACGGCTGGACCGATTTGAATGAAATTTGGTATGCAGATAGTTTATTCCTTGGATTAATACATAGACTACTTTTTATCCCGGTCTACTTGAGTGAAACCGCGGTACCTATGCTATAATTTCTAAAATGTTACACGTACTAAATGTCTGTGTGTCCGAAAGGTTATGTCCCAGCTCCTCGTGGAAGTGGAATCTCATAGATATCTCGCTGTAGATTCCATACACCGGTGCCGTTCACAGTTATTCACAACATCCACTTGTTTTCAAAACTCCTAGGATTTATTTAAAGTAACTATTTCAGTGTTGCCATGTAATATAGGTGTTTAGTTTTATAATTAGAGCTGAATTTCCTGAAAGTATTTTAGTTATCTTTCGCTGTTTGTAAAGAATTGGTGGGAATAGCATGAAATAAATACTACCTAATAAATGTTACTTTAATGGCCGGTGCAATCACGCTGCGTTTTTAATAGATAACTGCGTTTACCACCTCTATTGGCTTAGGAATATGGGCAGTATCTAAGGGTAAAAACGCAGCATAATATCATGCACGTAATTCCGCTGACGAAAAAAAAAGAAAGTTAGGTAGTTTATTCTGCACAAATAAAACACACAAAGCCAAAAGCCAGTATCTATTGATGAGATCTGGTAACGTCACAAACCCGCGTTTTTCTGCCAATAAATCCCATATTCAGAGCATTTTAGCAACAATGCAGATGGAGCGGAATTACGCGCGCAAAATTCCGTCGCGTATTTTCACTTCGATTTGTGCCCAGCCTAAATGCAGAATGCAGTTCACAAAACAGTCACGCATCTTCATCTAAGCGTAGTAGGTACGGTCAGCAACAGAAGTCGGTGAACACTGCCACTTTTTGACATCATCTCAATTAACACAAAATGATTCGGTAAACTGCTTTTTTTTCGTTTAACTGTTAAGAGTTAATGTTCTTAAAATTTTAAGTACTTCTGTTCCGATTAAAAAACTGCAAGTGTTAATCGACTTTTGTTGCTGACTGTACCTATTGCTGTTCTCGGGTTGAGCAAAGCTCTAATAGGCCTTCATTTAGGTAAATAAGCCGCTTGCTACGACTCTCAGTGGCATTGTGTTTAAAACAGGGGAGATTTCAACAGCCACTGCTACGAAGAGCACTTCAGCGAACAATATTGTTTCGACAATTTAGTCAAGTACCTAATTGTGTGTGTATTTTTGACTGTGGAAAATGTCAGACGCAAAATAAGTTACTTTGCAGTGCACAGATCAAAGATGAAGAATCATCATCTGTCTAGCCTTTTCCCAACTATGTTGGGGTCGGCTTCCAGTCAAACCGGATGCAATTGAATGAATGCTGCTTTTTTAAGATTAATAAAATTAACTGCTCACACGAACGCGGTGTGAATCGGGTCCGTACCTAATATTGTACGTGGTATGAGTTCTATACCAAGAAAATATTTTTTTATTATAAACGTTGTTCCATCACTATTAAGTACTAATATCGAATTCTATGCATTTAATTTGATGCGTTATCTATTTCCGAACGATTTAAAATACGTCAACACTGACTGAGACTCGTTTATGACATTAAAAAATATTTTTTTCTCTGTCATGTCATTGTTCGGTCGGTCGAGTGTGAAAGTGTTTTACTCAGTTAATAGTTTAATTGTACTGTGGTAAGTGAGTTTATTTATGTTTCATGTTAAGAATTAACACACCATGCATTTTAAACCTTAAAACATATAGGTCATCGCTTGTTTTTTCTTACTAGAGCCATTTCTTTGAAATCTGAAGCTAAATTGTCTTTGTTCGTCTTTTTAACCATTTCTAGAAATGTAAAAAATAACAAATTCAAATGAAACATTCAATATAATGGCGCTTTACTCATTGGGTTTCCAAGTAAAGAATTGGAGCTACAGAATTCTTAGAAACTATGCCGCTATCGCATTATGTAAACAAACGCGCGCCGCGGCCCGAATGACGTCAGCGGGTGGTCACTTGACTAGTTTTTTAAGCGGGCGTACCTGCCGTGTGAGCGGCTAAGATATTGAAAAGGTGCTACTAAATAAATTTAGCTGTAAAAAAACATTTATTTTTTTTTTAATTTTCTCTTTAATAAAAGCATTTTTATAACAACCTTATTAAAGGTAAGTATACCTGCACCCAGTACCTACAGAACACAAAAAATATTTTAAACATTATTTAACAGTACATTTTTTAAAGCAGGACTTGTAGTTATCACAAAGTACCTACTGCAAGTTCTACACTCAAGATACTAATTTTATTTTGTTGTCCTTTGCGTCATGTTAACCGCAAATAAACGTATTTTCTTTCTTTCTTTCTTCTTTCCTGTTTACTTAACTGCAAATTTTACACTGCAAATATTCCTGTTTACATAATTAACTGTATAGCTTGCCATCGAAGAGTCAAATCTTTGGATGTTTCAAACATCATTAGATTTCAGATAGACGTAGAACAACCAATCTCTTTTCAACCAACTTCAAAATAGGAGGTTCTGTATTCAACCCGTATGTATGTATGTATATAAGTATGTATGTATGTGTGTTTGTTTGTCCGCGATTTTCTCAAAAACCAATGAACCAATTTTGATGACTCTTTCACTAACGTAATCTACATACTTTCAGGAAAGTTAAAGTATATTTAGATTTATGATAAGTAATTTATAATTTTAGTTTTAGTTCTTCTGTACTGTAGTTGTAGTTACTTTCGAATTTATAATATTAGTATGGATAGTATGGATAGGGCCAATTTATTTATTATTATGTTAATTAATTAGTTATGTCATTTTAATCTAGCAAATTAAACTTCCTAAAATTTTATTCCTGAGTAGGTACCTAATTAATACGAGGGCGGGTCAATAAGTCCGTGACTTTTTAAATGAAACACAAATTTTTAGATAAAAAGTTATTTTATTTTTCAACGTAGTCTCCTTTGAGCTCTATACACTTAGCCCAACGTTTCTCCAATTTTTTTATCCCTTCCGAAAAATATGATTTGTCGAGGTCTTTAAAATAGGCATTTGTTTGTGAGATGACTTCGTCGTTGGAGGCAAATCTCTTTCCACCGAGCCATTTCTTTAAGTTTGGGAACAAGAAGTAGTCACACGGGGCTAGATTGGGAGAATAGGCCGAATGAGGGAGCAATTCGTAGCCCAATTCATGGATTTTTGCCATAGAAACTGCACATGTGTGCACCCGTGCATTGTCCTGATGGAAAAGGACTTTTTTCTTGGCCAAGTGCGGTCGCTTTTCTTTCAATGCCTCATCGAATCGACCCAATAAGTTGCTGTAATATTCGCCATTGATTGTTTTTCCTTTTTGAAGGTAGTCAATGTGGATAATACCGCGTGCATCCCAAAAAACAGTCGCCATGACTTTGTTGGCTGACAAACCCACCTTTGCCTTCTTTGGCGCCGATTCACCCCGAGAAACCCACTGTTTTGACTGCTGTTTGGTCTCCGGTGTGTTGTGGTGGATCCACGTTTCGTCCACGGTTACGAAACGGCGCAAAAACTCGTTCATATTGCGATTGAACAACGCCAAACATTCCTGCGAAATTGTCACACGTTTGCGTTTGTGGTCGATTGTGAGCAAACGCGGCACCCATCTTGCGGAAAGCTTTCTCATACCCAAATGATCGTTTAAAATTGAAACCACTGAGCCATGCGAGATGCCTATGGCTTCCACAATCTCTCTCACTTTTAATCGCCGATCGGCTAAAACCATATCGTGGATTTTTTCAACTGTTTCGGATGTGGAGACCTCAACTGGGCGTCCAGAACGTTCGGCATTTTCCGTGCTGGTACGGCCACATCGGAATTCAGTAAACCACTTTTTTACCATGGAAATGGATGGTGCAGAGTCCCCATAATATTTATCAACCTTAGCCTTGGTTTGCGTAATGGATTTTTTCCGCAAAAAATAATGCTTAATGAGCACACGAAATTCACTTTTTTCCATTTTCTTCTCAGTCAACGCGGTAGTCTGATATTAACGGCTGTCAAAAACAAACTAAATGTCACACCTTGTTCAATTTTTGACAGGAGTCATCTGACAGATGACTGTTGACGGGAGCAGTGTTGCCATTTCAATTAAGAGACGGAAAAATCAAAAAGTCACGGACTTATTGACCCGCCCTCGTATGATAGCTTTTAGTTTATAATACATTATGTAATTATTCTTATGTACGAAGTTATATGCATAGATGTACTGTATCTCCGGCATTTATATGCCGATTTTTGATGATTCTTCTTTTCGTTCGTCTTGGGCTTACTTATGTAATTGTATATTCAGCTAAAAATGTAAAAATAAATTTACTTTAAGAAAAGTAAAAACCGACTTCAAAAACCAAAAACGAATAAAATAACTTTCATAAAAAAACATAACAACTTCTGAAGTCGGTGCCAAGCACCTTAGCTTGGCACCGACTTCAGAAGCTGTTAAAATAATTAACGTAAACAGTAAATTTATTAATGAAACTCTTTAGACCAGCGTCTATAAGCTGCTTTTTAAATATCTGCTAGTTTTTCATTAGGCTCTCCATGGCATTAGACACAACATAACAATGGCGAAATCACGCCGGCGGCCACCACTTGATTTACACCCACTGCAGCTACACTAATTAACTGGAAAATTAATTATTATTGCTACCAGGAAGCCCTGAAAAGCCTCCTTTCTGTGACACTATTCGTCATAGTTAACCAGTTACGTGCGACGGTTCAGAGGTTTGATCGCGAAATCCGTAATTCGCGACATAGATTTTCAGGCTGAGAGACTCGATTATTAAAAATGCTCACTTAAGGTGATTGCAGTAGTAGCCCGCGAAATTCAAATTTTCTTAGATTTCCTGCGGATTGGTCTGATTTCGGAAATTGGACGAATACGCAGGTAATCTAACTTTAAAAGAATGTATTGATGATTCTTATGGTTAAAATTATGTAAATACATATTTGTTATAGCCGTGTATTATATTTGTATCAATATACAACCTGATACTTACCTGCAAATTGCAAAAAACGTAAGAAATTTTGAATTTCGCGGCTACTCCTGCGGATCCCCCTTAAGGGTGCATTCTTAAGCCTAGAAGGAGTTATAAAATTAACACATAATAAACGTGTATTCATCATTTATTAACAAATCAAAGCTATTAAGTAACTTTGTATAACCAAAAACGAACAACGCAGTCGATACGCTACAGTGGCGGTTAACACAACAACAGATCAAGCGTCATACACTCGAACATAATTGTATGACGCCATTATCTCTGAATATAGATGTAGTGTCGCGTTAAGCACCGATCGTATAACTTAATTAACTCCCGTCATACAGCAGTTCAGTCAAGCCGTGTGGATTACAAACCGCCGCGCCTGTTTATCAACCGAAGCCTCTAAAGCGATTGGTTTTCGCATCATCTGCCTGATTCGCCAACTACGTACTCACATAATAGAGCCGTTCACCTGGAAATATTCCAATATATTTTGCGGAGAACGTAAATATTTTCATCCGGACAGCATCGCGGTCAGTGCATCCAATTAATGCAGGCGTTGAAGTCGCGTCGTTTGTAAAAATCGCCTTTACGCAGCGTCGAATGAAAACACATTGGTGGGCCGGTCGCCGGTCGTACGGCGGAGAACGGCGACGTACGGCCGCCATCCGCCCTGGGCAGCGTCCCGCCATAATTATGACATAAAACCTGATAGAGTTCCGCTCACAAAAGATATTATTTGCCATAATCATTATGAATAGAGGTTAGGTATATAGGTTCGCGTAAGTGCGTACACGTGGGGCTCAACTAGAACTTATAGTAGGTACGATGACAAGTAGCGTAGACTTATTTAGGAGCTTATATTGTTATCTTTTACGCATTGGAGTCGGCTGTTCTATTTTCGAGATGCAAGTGATATTTATAAATCGGTTCCACCATTAGAACAGTTGGTCTGTTCAGTAAATAAGAGTTGGTTCTATGCTAATTTTCTTGTTGATTTCACTGTTGCCAATAAATCAAACATATTCTCCCATCAACTGTCAAAAACATGAAGATCAGGCGAAACAATATTTGTGAATGGTGCGGGTTCGTCCCGCGGCAGTCCGGCCCGTGTTTGTCTAGGCCGGCCGGCCATATTTGCCGTTGGTGTCGCCAGCGCCGGTCCCCACATAACCACTAATCATATTTTATGGTGCCCGCTTAGCTCAAATATTCGATTTGGATTAAACGACGCACGGAAAAAATGCGACGCAATTTTCCATGTTTTATGAGAGATTGTAATTTGAGGAGTTGAATTAATTCTATAGATCGCGTCGATGTCATCGTAAACTTAGTAATGCGGTCGTTGTCGTGAACTAATGATCGAGAATCGTTCAACAGTTACCGTCGAATGGTATAGGGTTAATAGCTTTATAGGCTGGTGCGGTTATTTTCGTGATTACCTATTACGTAATTCTATATAAGTACCTCAATGTATTCATATAAAATTACTCCTCAATATTTAATCCACCTTTCATCATTAAACGCATAAAATATCAAGCTACACAAAAACTGTGTTGATAATTCTCCCCACATTATTGAATCAATACAAACAATAGTTTTCCGATGTATACTGCGGACTGGTACGATCCTTTAACCCATGAAAATGTGTAATTGTCACGACACTATCCCGCAATTTACGTTTGATATGCGAATGTTCCGCGTGACAACACGCGTAGCTTGTCATGCGTCACGTGACTGATAGCTTTAATATAGTCCCGTTGATTATCCAGCCGAGCGGAAACGCCAAACGGTAATCTAGATTTAATACCACGGCTCATCGCGGCTCGGCCTGCCTCGGCATTGTCCTTGTACCTACGCACTTCGTGTGAGTATACCCTGCCTGTTAATTGAACTGTCTGTAAGATTTCTAATGTGTGAGTTCGTTGCGTACAGATGACAGCTGTCAGTGTGCTCGATTACAACCATCTTGATTAGCAAGCGGTTCATTTTAAAAATTTTAACTGAAAATGTATTCGAAATTGTATTTCAATGGAACAGCATTCTAAACAGTTTCATTCTGTATTCGAAAAAATCTTTTAAAAGCCGATAAATTCAAAACTAGAAGCTACTGGAGTTCGAATTTTAAAATGTCTTTTAAATAAAGTTAAAAGTGGATAGTGGAAGTTGGAAGACTGGAATAAAAATAGCAGCCAGTGTTTGAGTTGTCTTTTAAATTGCTTGCTTAGGCAGAACTAGGGCTAGGCTACAACATCAGGACATTTATTATAATTAACGTAGGCGACTAACACAATACAATTTTCTTTGTTATTTCTTCAACTATCCCGAGGTATTTTATGAATTAATTTAACTTGGCTCTTGCAGATTTCCTTGTCACACCACTTTTTATTTATAACGGTACACATAAATTTTGATTTTTAATAAATGGACGGTCCAAAAATACCGGGTGTCCACTCAATATTTTTCATATGAATCACGGTTAAAAAGTAATTTAAAATCATTTTCAAATGCCGACGAAAACATTGTGTCAGACGTAATAAAGCTGGGAATAGCATTCTAATGAATGATATTGGTCCTCCCGTGGGATTACAAGTTAATCCTCTTGAAACGGAACCAGTGGCGGGGGAGTGCGGTCTGCGGGAGGCTACGGGAGGTAATAAAATTCTTACGTCATCAGTGGACCGACGGACTACGGGCTCAAGGTATTACCGCCTCATCTGCTTTGTTTTTTATTTTTATTTAATTCACGGATCATTTCCCCCGAATTAGCAAAGTTGAATTTTGATTCCGTAAGGCGGCGATTACTTTAAATTAGGAATTGCTAATTAGTGACTCCAGTGAGACGGTCCCCATTGGTAATTCGTGCCTCTGCCTGTTCTTTCTGTTTTCTGTATGTACTGAATTTCAGTTCTCAAGCCTCTTAACTTTTGAGGAATATAAAATATACAATAGCCACGTTCCTAGTCTGGTTTCTCACAATGCATATTATTATCCTGTGCGGTAACAAAATCTCAAGGTAGCTAAAATAAAATTATTATAAACCTGAGTCACCGGCTCACAGCGCGGATCGTGACATTTCTCGCTCACGATATTCAGTCGTTAGGCGAGATTTTCTTCCCGGAACCTTTGAGTAAACTCTTCTTTTTACAAGCTTTTATTTAACTGTTCCGCATGTAAGTTGTCTTCAAAATTTGCAAGTTAAATACCCACTTCCCGGTGTTCGATTGAGCTGAAATTTGGCATACTTATGTAAAATTGGTGACAATGCAATATTTTAGTATTATCGAGCTGATCTGATGATGGAGCCGGAAGGTGGCCACAGGAACTTAGTAATAAAACGACGCTACCCAATCGAGTTTGGGCTTGTTTGATTCGTCTTGACAAGATGTCCTAGATGATATCCAGACTAATAAAAGCTTCATTTTTTTAAATATTTCAAATAAGTACACTTTTTACGACGTAGGTGTTTCGTCAATGCCAGTCTCATTTGTTCCTTCGTCTGGACAATACATTACTTCAAACCGTAAAGCAAGCGTAATAGTTGACACTAGTAGAAGCTTTCGAGGTCGTGGATATAAAAAGAAAACAATATTAGTGTTGCGGTTCGGGTGGCACATTAATATACATTTGGCTGCGGAGCCGCGGGGCGGGGCGGGGGGACGAGGCGGGCCGCAGTTTCATCACAAATTGAACAACAAAATAAAATTAGCTAGCCTTATTTATTTCAGTTACTCAGCCATTACAGGTGAATTAAGTTAACGTCAACGTAAGCCCGCAGTGACAATAGTACCTACGCTCCGAATTATTCGAAACAACGACAGCGTACAAATAGCCAATTTGAAACCAGATGAAAGCATTACGTTCTTAATAAAAGGGTGGTAGTGAAGATTAATGTTTTCGTTATTTTCTCTCTATCACATCACAATACTCAGTTAATTAGTTTAAATAACAGTATTTCGCCAGACGCGCAAACAGAGACCCTTAATGAAGGCAACCAATTCTCGGGGTTGAACCGAAACGGCCTTTCATTTCAGGCTCAAAGGCGCAGGGCGTCGCAATACGCTGCGAGTTTGCCAAAAACAAGCCCAATAACGGTCTGGCAAACAGTACAAATGATGCGTTAGTGACAAAACGACGTACAGGCAACCCTCCCGTGCCGCGCGAGCAGCCGAGACAGTCGCTGACGAGCACGACGGGAAACAAGACAGGTTATTATCTCCCAACGAGCCAAAACACGTCAGAAAACCTCGGATATTTTCCACACGTCCTCGGGTATTCACTGGAGACTGGAAACGAAAATTAGTTACTGAAGATTCCTTGTTTTTGTCTGAATACGTTGCGTGATTTTCATTGTTAAGAAATAACAAACGCCACCTTAGAAATTGAAGTACGCGCACTGAATATCAAGCAGTACGCAACAACGCACACGTCGGACGAGACACTCTAGTTTAGGATCCGGTAACCCGGAGTGTCCCGCTACTTTCAAATTAAATTATTTCCTCTACGTCTTTTGTGGTGAAGCTACTTCCACTACTTGGAACGGAAAAAGTAAAACGTGATAAAGTCAGGTTAGCAGCGGGTCTGTGTGTAAGCAGTGCCGCAGAATGTAATGATATCCTCTGTCGCATATTTCGGAGCAGACCGTTGTTCCCGCGCTGCCGCTTTGTATTCTTTTGGTTAATTTTTTGCCGGATTAATTTGTCTGCGTATTCAAATTGCAAATTGTGAGATAAAAGGATGACCTTTTTACATTTGTTTTGCTGAAGATCCGGGATTTTTCCCGAAAAATATCGGTATGAAAATTAAGCTGGAACGAAAATAATGTGGTGTTAATTTTTGAAAAATATGGAGTGTTTTTTGGAAAATCTTTAGAATATTTTGTCGGTTACAATATCAGAACACGGCTCGACTCAAGCGTCGAGCTTGATAGAGGGTGACATTTTCTTAAGTTACGGCATTCTCTTACCGATTCAATATCCTTTTTCTATTTTGTTCGTGAAGCATATCGCGCGATCCTTACTCTATATTCACGTCTGAGTTTTCACAAGATATAAGCAAAAAATACAAACACTGAGTACTTAAATCTATATACAAACCGAGTTAAAAAAAACTTTATACAACGGATTATAGCAGCAGGTTAGTTTTATTTTAATGCAGAACGGTTTTAAACTAACAAAAGTATCTATATGTTGTATGTTTCACGACTAAGTTATAATTTTTATAATACGCACATAATCTGAATTCCGCTTGATGTACGCAAAGCCTGCGGCAATTTTTGAATATCGATACCGGACCTCTGGTTTCTACGCCATTAGTCTTCCAAATTGCCCATCTTTCAAACCTAAATATGTACTACAACCCGAAGTAAATTATTAGAATGCGTAAAAGGGACGCATACAAAGATTAATTCCGCTACCCATGCACGCACATTGTATTTAGGTTAATATATTCTAAGACAATATGAAAAGTTATAATCTCCAAAACGCAATTGTTGGAATAAATAAAGTAAAAAGGAAGCGTCATCCTCTTTGACGATTTACTTCAAATTAAGTATATCAAAACAGACGCAATATTCTATTGTAGCGATTGCTAAATTCTTAGAAGGCGTATTTTCAATTCGACGCCGCTCGAGCAAGTGGTGGAGGCGCCCCGAGCCGCGCTCCCTCCCTATATTTTCCTGTATATTTTTTCCCTTCTCTATGAAGAAGTCATAAATCACGTGGATGTAAATCTGTAGCATCCAGTTGCGGATGAGTGACGCGCCATTATCGCTAGTCGGCGAAGGCCCGCCACAGGCCTAAAACTTGACGCCGAGCTAAACTTTTAACTCCGACAATCCATTTTATCTGTTGTAGCTTACTATCATAACTTGAATAATAGTGAGTTTAATATCATGTTGATTGTTAAGAAGACACCGGTTGAACTTTGCTTTTGATAATCTTGAAATGATTAAGTAGACCTACCTAAATTAATACTTTGTGAAGAGACCCAATATTTACTACAGAGTATTTGCCTAATTACGAACTGATTGACGAACCATTCGTTGTAAGAATCTTTTGGGAACTTTTCAAGCCGTAGTTTGCATATTATTTAAAACAAACTTCTTACCTATCTATACTTATCCATCCAACGGAATTTTCTCTAAACAAACTATTTTACAAAAACAAGATCCCATGCAATAAACCGGCCAAGTGCTTGTCGGACCACGCACAATGAAGGGTTCCGAAAAAAATAACAAACTTTGCATTGTAGTTGAAAACCATGTTCTCCCATACATTGATAGGCAAATTTGAGTTTTTTATGTGATAAAATTACAAATGAACAATTTTCAGACTTTTTCCTTTACTTGTGCTGTGAGTCCTTGCTTCCTGCCAAATTTCATGTTTCTAGATCAACGAGAAGTACACTATAGGTTTTTCGATACTCATAAGTATTAAAATATGTATACGGCCATTTGCGCCCTATTTTTGTAGTATTATTATTATTTTTTTTGTACTTAGGAGCTTGATTTTTTTACAGCTTCAAGGGACCATTGACTACGTATTTGATATTATTTTAACTTGATACCTCGACGCGATCCTGGGAAAAAGGGTCTTGATAGACAGACAGACAGACAGTTAGCGAAGTGATCCATTTTTTCCTTTTGTATTACAGAACCCTAAAAAACTGCAAAATCTCCTGTCTCGAACATAAACATTAATCTAATAAAATAATGGAACGTCACACACGGAGATTTTGTTTGTAAAGTACGTTATTGTTCATAATAAGCCAACACGTCTCCGGTCTGCCACATCCATCATAGTCCCGGAGTCATGACTGCGTGTCTACGACCATCCGTCACGCGCTCTGATGATCTTGGGCCAAGATTCCACTTTGCGAAAGATTGCTCATAACTTGGGCTATGTTAGGATAGTTTTTTCTTATTGATTTGATGTCTTGATCATGTTTAATTAAGAAAAGAAGTTTGTACTAAAATTTTATTACATATAGGTAAGTAGCATTTTATTAGTAACTATATAGCTTTTGCCAGCGGTTTCGTCCCCGTGGATGTCGGCAAATATTCCACGTAAACGTACTACCGGGAATTCCTTCCTTATTCCTTGTCTAAATTATAAAGGGAACCTCTGTGCAAAATTTCAGCTTTCTATATCTAAAGGGCTTTGGGCTGGGCGTTGATGTATCAGTCAGTCAGTCAGTCAGGACTTCTCTTTTTACCCGACTGCCAAGGAAGGGTTATGTTTTTATTTATAAAGAAGATATCCCGATATGACTGTCTCATACATGCACACTTGGTGGGAATAATTACGGGGAAACTATAAATTTAAAAAATGGTACTTGTATTGAATTGGGTACCTACTAACAAATATTAAGAAAATTGTTACTAACAGCTAACACTTAAATGGATTCTGTCCGAAATAAATGGCTATTAATATATATCGTTTGAAAAGCCTTACAAAAACTATAAATTTAAAAAATGTTACTTGTATTGAATTGGGTACCTACTAACAAATATTAAGAAAATTGTTACTAACAGCTAACACTTAAATGGATTCTGTCCGAAATAAATGACTATTAATATATATCGTTTGAAAAGCCTTACAAAAACTATAAATTTAAAAAATGTTACTTGTATTGAATTGGGTACCTACTAACAAATATTAAGAAAATTGTTACTAACAGCCTAACACTTAAATGGATTCTGTCCGAAATAAATGGCTATTAATATATATCGTTTGAAAAGCCTTACAAAAAAGGTGACAGTCATTTTTTTGATCTATAGATTACCTAAACATCTAAATCAATGTTTTATATAGTCCCATACATTTAGCATGAAATTAACATCAATATTTTAATAAAATAACTTGTCTTTATTGTTATATATGATAAAGATGATATTATTTATGTGAGAACTACTTTTACAAAAAAATACGCTACCATTTTCTGTTTCTGGTCTAACCGCCATTTTTCTGCGCCGTGTGAAAATAAATTCTCTTTCTTCATTTTCCTTATATGTATAACTCAATTTTATCAAATGTTTAAAGCGTTCTCTGTACAATAAATGTCAAAAGCTGATATGCGTGTTTATTTTGTTAATCATAGCGAGTTGTTTTAATAAAAATACTTACCACTTCCTTCTTTTATTTTCAGGTAAGGCGAAAATCTGTCTAACTTTCTGTTGAGACAACCCTGGATGAGACGAAGTAAGTGAATATGTTAAGAAAATATCTATCCTGGTATGTTTGGTCGTACCTATTACATTTTGGACAAAGAATATAATTTAATTATTAAGAAAACCCAAAAAAGGGGCTGTTTTAACACTCTTGTGTGAAATCGGCATTGAAGCTCCTTTTCTTCGCCGAAATCGTAAATAAATGCAGGAAAACTGCTGAACTGACGAAGTGCTGTAGTAAATAGTCTATTTAATATTACCTACGTCAAGTCTATAAGTTTAATCATTTTAATACCAAAGAAACGTAGCTAATTCCGTTAATTACGTCCGTCAACTTGTCGGCAGCGTAAATTAAATTAGTTCACAGTTTAAAATTTTAAAATTTACAATTGTATTTCTTAACAAGTACGGTTCAAAAGTTGCCAGAAATTTAACTTAATCAAATCGGTCGTGGTCGACGTTAAACCTATTCTGTAACCGACTTCACCTCAGTTAAACGGGTTACTTTTAACAGCACTTTAGCTAAGAAATGCTAACTTAAATACATTTGCATTTATTATTTTCATCTGTTAGTAGGAAATGAGAAAGTCTGTAGCAAAAGAGCGTTTATTCAACTGCATAAAGTAAGTGAATAAAGTAAATTAGTTTTGCTGGATAGTTCTTAAGATAGCAGCAGGTCAACTTACTACAAACTGTCAAATTTTTTTATTCGATTTTGAACATAACCGTCAACATTTTAAGGTTTAAAATCATTTGGAGAAATTTGACAGTTTGGTAGGTATAACCTGATGTGCTATTGTTTGTACATTGCTGACTATATTTTTGTATATGGTAATCTGTTGGATGCTGCTTCAGCTCATTCATCTACCTATTGATCTCCTTGTTTGGTTCTTACAGCACTTACGATGGCACTTTTTTTTTTTGGATGGGAAATCATCAAATGACTTCTCCCGCTCTGGGCGAAGCGTGTCAGACTTTTTCTGAATAAAAACCTACCGTTCCTTCAGTTGCCAGAGCCAGGGCCACGGTATCTCTTTTGAACAACCCGCGACCCCGACGGCACAATGGCATTAAGCTTGTCTTACTTGGGATATCCCAACTAGTTGTACCTACTCAGCGCTTCTCTTCCACATTTATTATGCGCACAGCCTTTAGGTGCCTATAACCCGTCAACCTTCAAAGTAAGAGCGAACAGCACATCTTCTGGGCTTGCTCGTTCAATCGTAGATCCACTGGTCATCACCAGGCAAGATCGAAGTCAAGAGTAGGTTCGTTCTAAACTGGCCTTTGTACGTATTCTTCTGTTCCTTTCTGTTTGTCCTGTCTATTTGTGTGTACATAAATGGTTAAATAAATAAAAGTAAATAAAAAAACCGGCCAAGTTCGAGTCGGACTCTCGCATCAAGGGTTCCGTACCATTATCTATAAAAACGGCAAAAAAATCGTGTTTGTTGTATGGGAGCCCCCCTTAAATTAATTGTCTTATTTTAATTTAACTATTTATTTTTAAAGTGAATATATACCTATAACTAAATATTCTGTGAATATTTCAAGCATCTACCTGTTGCCGTTATCAATATCGAGCAAAAACGAACAAAAAAATCACGTTCGTTGTATGGGAGACCCCTTAAATATTTATTTTATTCTGTTTTTTTGTACTTTTTGTTATAGCGGCAACAGAAATAAATCATGTGTGACAGTTTCAACTATCTAACTATCACGGTCCTTGAGATACAGCCTGGTGACAGACGGACAGACGTCTGTCTGTCCGTCTGTCACCAGGCTGTATGGATGGACAGCGGAGTCCTAGTAATAGGGTCCCGTTTTACCCTTTGAACCCTAAAAAGTAAGTAAACTTAGGGAAATTAATAAACAATAATAATATTAAGAAAATTGTTAAGAAAAGTGACTGGTTGGTCCGTGGATGGGGGATGGGTGACCATCTTTACATACCAAGATCCCTCCGTGCCTCGGAATCGGAAAGCACGTTAAGCCCTTGGTCCCGGCTGTCATTCGTGGATCTTTGACAGTCGTTACGTTACGACTCGTCCGTCAGAAGTGAAAGTCTAATAATCAGTCTTACTAAGGGGTATCGTATTACGCAGCTACTGGGTTGTGAAGTTCATGCTGTTATTCAGCTGCTTCTGAACTGGAATCCGATCCGAACATAGTAGGGAAAAGGTTCGGCTGATGATGGACTGTAAATTGTCAGTAAATTCGCATCACAACTGTCATTCTTTGACAGTTGTATAAAATGGCTATAACAAGGCATATTGTCGTAGGGTCACAGAATACATAATAGTAGAAGTACAGAAGATTCAGTCCGCAAAATAATTTAAATAAATAGTGACTCTTGCTACTACACAATAAAGTGCAATTCAGGATGCACAATGTCAATTACCCACAGTATAGAATTTGCCTTTCTTTCCATTGCGTAACTCTTATACCTTCTGACTCGTTAGGGTTGTGTTCTTTTAGGCCTCTGCCTCGAATTTTGTGGGTAGCGGGGCGGCGGCGGCGGCGGCGGCGCGGGCGCACCACTCGTCGCCCTCTCCCACCCCGCTGCTGCGCCGCAGTTTTCGAGATCCGGTCCATTTGATTTTACGCATACCTAAATACCTGTTGCTCCCGCGCTGCCGCCGCCGCCCGCCGCCCCGCGCTGCCCGGAAAATTCGAGGCAGAGGCCTTACGACGCGGCGCGTGAGTGAGTATCGAACTAACGTGCGAGCCAGCCGGTGATGCGCGACAGCCCACACTGAATTAACACGACAAGTCGAGCCCGCCGCGTATTTGTAGCTTCATACCTAAAATGCGGAGTGCACCTGGCCTGGTAGGGTGTCAATTTGCTTATCAATTAATTTAACTGTACCCACAGGGTTCGGCAGTATTGAATTACTTGTAATTGATATACGTATTTGGTATTTGTATTTCAATTACTTCCTAAAAATGTAATCGGTATTTCAAATACCAATTACAAATTACATTACCTACATACATAAATTTTCTAAAGGTAGGTAATGTTTGACTAACAAATGGTTGCATACTGAAAAAAAAACTGCCACAGTTTCACCTCCCCCAAGGTTCACGACATACTTTCACATAATTAGGTCAATTAATTATTTTAACGTTGAAAATTCTACAGTAATTCTTTTAGCATGGGGTAGTCCTGTAGAAATTATATTAGTTTTATAGGGCACGGTGTAATATTATTATTAATTTAAAATATGCTTCATGGTTTAACGTACTTTTTTTCTATTTGGCGTTTGATAATCATTCGGCATTGTACTTTGATTTTATCATAAATAAAGCATCGCTAATAAAGATGAGATAAGATAAGATTTATTTATTTGCTCAAAATTGCGTTAACTTCTATCGCATGTCTACATAATACCAATTCTAATTAATAACAACAATAATTCCGGAACTTACCGAGCGCTAGGTGCGATTTCCGGGTTAGTTGATAAAATCAAGTACCTACTTATTTTGTTCTGGAAAATTGTAGTAGTAGGTAATATTCAACCTACCAACATAGTAATTTTTTTATTTGTTTATTTATTCAGTAAGTTATTAATAGCAATTATTATAAACAAATTAATTACAATATACAAGCTAACACTAAAAACAGACACACAGACACACGAGTGATCCTATAAGGGTTCCATTTTTCCTTTTGAGGTACGGAACCCTAATATATGTATTATGTACACACGGCTACACATCAAGCTATACAATTCCAGTTTACATCGACCTCTAAGTAAGGAAATCGTATACAATGCGAGATCAGCTTATACTGGAAATGTATAGCTTGATCTGTAGCCGTGCGTACGTAGGGTAAATAAGGCATCAAAACATTCGTCCGTATCGCTGTCAATGAGAAAATTGCCGAAAAGGCTGGCAGCATTGCCACGTTGGATGGCAATGCTAATTCTTTGGGCTAAAAATAGGACACCATGCCATAGGCAATAGGCCTCTGGTACCGTTAAGAATTGACTAACCGCTTAGCGATGTCCCGAAATACTCGATGAGAACTCGGACCCCAAGGTATTTCAACCCCGAACGGCTCAAACATTTATAGCATAGTCATAGTTTGGAATTACTCCCAAAAAAGTAAATTTTCAGCATTTCAATATTACTGCGGCAGTTTCATTGGAAACGCCTCGGCGCCCGCTGCGGCGTGGCGATCCGACCTATTCTGCAGAAATATCACCGTGAAAACTAAGGTGAAGTGTGCATGAAGTGAGTCAATAGTATCACTCACTATTAGCTGGGTGGATATAACGGCCCACTTCAAGCTCACTTCACCTATGTTGTCAGTGTGATATTTTCAGAATAGACCGGCTGGTGCTCTGTGGTATTGCAGATATCCATTGCTGGCGGTGACTACTTGAAAAAAGTATTCCGAAGGTTTGTTTGCCAAATGTCATAAAAAATGTATGATTGTAATAAATTTGTCGCGGACAACTAGTTTAATTAGCTGTTTTTGTTAACAGCCTAGCCTTTGGAAGTAGTGCTCGCCGGCCGCTGCTGCGGCACCGTTCGCTTCGCTCGCTCAGCTCGCGCGCGGTTGATCACGGTTCTAACCTAACCTACAACTGAATATTATTCAGGCTGCTAGTTGGACGGCGCCATTAGTTAAAAGGCTAGGCTGTTAACTGTCAGGCTAATTAAGCTGCGACAGATTATTAAAAAAAAAACCATTTAATTCAGACCATTAGTCCATTTGGGTTAGTATACAAAGAACTTATAAACTAATGTTAGTACTTAAATCTACCAGAAGTAATTGTTATTTATAAAACTACATCGTATGCACTCAGTGGCGTGTAGGCGTATCTAATGTCCCAGTAAGGCGCTGTCCCACATGTCCGCAATAACCCTCAGAATGCTGTTGGGGCTGGCGCGAATCCGGCTCATGATGGATGCGCAGCGCTTACGCATGAGTGCAGGAAGCTCATCTATTCCCGCCTTTGTAAACATGCCCGAAGCACTGCAGTAGCGCGGCAGCCCCACCTACTTCTCTGCCTATCTTTCATCCCAAGGTCGTTTGATACAGTCGTAACATGTAATTATCAACTACTTAAAAATGCAGCTAAGTATTTAGCAGGTGACTACGTTGTATGGTGCATTGCATGTCGAGCTCAAGCTATGCCGTAGCGTGCATTAGCCGACCCATGAATTTGCCCCGCGCTCTACTCGTAGCGTGAGCCACCCTACTTAAATTTAATATTTCTTGTAAAATTTTTGATTTAATGAACTATTAAGGCGTGCTATATTTTCGTAACCTAGGAACCACAGAAAACTCTAAAATGAAATATGAAAATTTTGTTTGTAGTAAATTAAAATTATTAATGGTGTAAAATATGTTTGATCAGTCAGTGATTAATTAACTTACAATAAACACGAAGGTATTGTACTCGAAACTATTTTTAAACCGACTTGAAAACAGCTGTAGGTTTACATATTTTATTCAGCAAGGTTATTCATGTAAATTCGGTTTCCAGAAAAGCGGGGAAAAAAATAAGAGATGAGAAAACTTGCTTTTATAACTCAATTTAAAAAAGTAACCTTATCTTACAATACCACCAAAAACCTTTTCTTCAAATTATTTCCGTGTGCCGAAAACATCAAGAAAAGCAATGCACATAATTAAAACCCGCAAATTAAAACTGAAAAACTATGCAAAAGTGAAATATCACACACGAGGACTTATGAACTTAAGTACGAGACTTATGGTACTCACGAAAATTAGTCCTTGCATTAATTAAGGCTAGCTAAGAAATAAAAACAGTAATGGCTCCTGAACATACTGACGGGATTTATAAGAGAATAGCTCTGTTTGACTAAGTAAGGTTACGAAGTATCGTCTTAACCAGTAACTGGGTTGTGCAGGTCAGATAGGCAGTCGCTCCATGTAAAATCCTGGTATTCAGCTGCATCTGGTTAGACTGGAAGCCGACCCCCATATACTTAGTTGGGAAAAGGCTAGGCAGATAGTTTGATCTATGAAAACACTACAATGCCGAGCAATTTACGAAAATTCCAAGATTATAGAAATGGTTCCTTGAAATACTGGAGTTAACTTACCAAGGGGTATCGTGTAAATACTGGTCTCATAGACTCAGATCTGGACACATTCCATATAATGCGTTTATGATGAAAACAGCTAACTCACCTAATTGTGTGGAGTTGTGGAAAACTTACATCACTTATAGATGGAACAAATACTCTGTTTGGGGTATTGAGGTTGACCCGACTTGAAATAGGCACATTCCATAAAATTCTGTCTCAACCAAATGGTGATGATGCGAAGAGTCTGTTCACCTGAACAGACTCGCATTTTGACATTTGACATTTAGGTCATGAACCTTCATGACCCAAATGTAAGCCGTAGCAGTGTGTATTTGGGTAGCATAGCATACGAGTAGCATGTCGTCCACACCGTATCCGGCGATGGCGACTCCTATATGTTTTTAATCTGGGTCTTTATTCAAACGCAAATTTTAAAACAGCCTACACGAGGATGTCGCGGTGAGCAATCCCCTGTCACCTTGGATGGCTGTGTGTTAGAAGAAGTTCCAAATTTCAAATACCTAGGCAGCAGATTAAGATGCGATAATACCTTAGCATCGGAGATACCAGCCCGAATAGCAGGTGCTGCAGTATTTGGGTACGATGATACTGTCAAACGCATTGCGATTATAAAAGTAGGTACCTAATTTTAAAAAAAAAGTTTTAAAAAAATACTGGTATTCAGCTGAATTCGGTTAGACTGGAAGCCAACCCCAATTTAGATGGGAAAAAGCTAGACATGGAGCCTTAAATAAAACCTACTACGCATACGCATTGGAATTGGATATTCAGCAATTCACTTACAGAATTTACGGAACAATTTAAAGAATAGAATACCTACCTAGTTATACTTATTTGCTATTAATGTAGGTATTGCCAAAACGATTTAAGCATTTCTGGACAATAAAAAAAATATCGCTCAACAAATTTTTCCACTACCTACCCTCAGGCAATAATAGGGATGATGACTATAAATATTTTTTCTTGTTTCCCAAACTAAGCTTCTTGTATTTTTAAGCGACTTCTAAAAAAGGAGGAGGATCTCAATTCGGATGTTTCTATTTTTTTTTTTTTTATGTTTGTTCGCGCATAACTCCGTCGCATGCCTGCATGATTTGAAAAATTATTTTTTTGTTGGAAAGGGTATACTTCCCAAATGGTCCCATTTTTGTCAAAATCCAGTTCTGATGATGGGATCCTGGAGAAATCGAAGGAACTCTTCAAATATACACACCTATAGTGATTTGGGTATTTTTTATAGTAGCTCGTGTATTTGCTCTCGGAAAGCACCACTTGGTGAAGTGGAACTGATGATGAAGACCACAGATGGCTACCGGAATTACTCAATGATAAATATTTCACGGGTTGCGATTCGATTACTTTAATATGGTTGCTAAGCAATTTCCGCATCGTCACACAATGCGTGTGGTGAGTGGTTGTTGAGGAGTTCTCCTGGTTCTTACCAGCAGAACTCCTCAACAATTAACGTCCCAGCATCGGGAAAAGCAATATTTTGTAACATGTGATGAGCAATTGACATTGTACTATTGTAACTTATACAAATTATAAACAGACCCACTAAAAAGTGAAAAATAAAAACTTTTTTACAAAAAAATACAACCGACTTCCAAAAACAACACTACAAAGTGAAAAATAACTTTAATTTCGGAAGTCGGTGGCAAAAACAAAAATACATTTAATCAGACACCGACTTCCGAAATTAAAGTTATTTTTCACTTTGTAGTGTTGTTTTTGGAAGTCGGTTGTATTTTTTTGTAAAAAAGTTTTATTATATTGGACACGTATTTTTTCTTTTTTTACATAATCAAAAGATTACGGCGATACGTTGAGATAATATATATATTTTTCTTTTTATATTTATAACCATTTAAATTGCCTGAAAAGCCTGGTGACTGAAAAGTTGTGCGGAAATCTGTTGTCATGGTATGGGCATGTGATGCGGAAGAGTGAGGAAAATGTCGTGAGGAAAGTTTTGAGTATGAATGTCGATGGCTATAAGAGTAGGGGAAGACAAAAAAAACGATGGATGGATTGTATGAAAGATGGCATGGCTAGAAAGGGGGTGACTACCGAGATGACGAATAATAGAGAAGTATGGAAAGAAGTAGGACATGTTGCGCCGACCCCAAATAGATTGGGATAAGGGCAGGAGAATGATGATGAACCATTTAAATTGCAATGCCTTAACAGGCAACTAAGTTCTAATTAAGAAGCTACCTATTGTTCACATCTTCAAAATTCTACACTTAGTTCGCAATAAAGAATATTAATTTTAATTTAAAATGTGGCATGACATCACTCTTTGCTAGATTTTATACGTAGTTTGTTATAGTTGTGACGTCGTGAGCCCATTTGAATGCTTTTTACTCGTATCTGTCATGTTTAGGGTTCCGTACCTCAAAAGGAAAAAAACGGAACCCTTATAGGATCACTCGTGTGTCTGTCTGTCCGTCTGTCACAGCCAATTTGCTCCGAATCTAATGGACCGATTAAGTTGAAATTTGGTACATATATGAATTTCTGTGACCCAAACACGGACGGGTAAAGTAAATAAATGAATTTTGAATATGGGGTTCACTTTTGGGGGGCAAATAAGAAAATTTAAAAAAAAAATGCAAACTACACCGTGTGACATGTCAAATGAAAAGGCTTACTATGAGGGTCTCAAAAATATTTCTTTTATAATTTTAAAATAAAATGTATCAAAGTTATTTATGAAAATAGACGAAAATTGACCATTCCCCTCCCTTATCTCCGAAACTACCGAGCCTAAAATTTTGAAAAAAATACAGAAAATAGATCTTTACCTGTAGATTACAGGAAAACCTATAAAAAGTCTGTGGTCTTAAAATAACATGGTAAATCTATCAATATTGTGAGTACAAACTTACATTTACAGTTGGAATGTATGGGAGAACATGTTTTTCAACTACAATGTTAAGTTTGTTCTTAAGATAAAATCATCGCAACTACGGAACCCTTCATTGTGCGTGGTCCGACATGCACTTGGCCGGTTTTTTTTAATATGATAAAGCTTAAAATACGTGTCTAATATTTTTTTATTATCTGACTGACTCGCTAAATAAAACTTCTTTTCTTTTACCCAGGCATCATCCCTATTGCTGATAAAGTTGCCAGTGTAATCGCAGCTTTAACACCTGTGGTGCTATACTTAGTTTCGTATAGCATGTCGTTGTTCTGCAATGGAAGAAGATTGAAAATGCATATTTAATTTTCGTTTAAAGTGTACGTCATTTCATTACAGCCAGCCTTTTCTGTGAACTATTTTATAAGTGGTTTTTATTGCCTACGGTGTTTTGGGAAACGCAATTGTTTTTGTAATTGCTTAGGTGTAGTTTGACTCGTAGGTTGAGGAGCACGTGGCTATGTAATAACAGCCGCACGGGTCGATCCATAAGGTTAAGCTACGCTTGCCGGGGTCGGTCCGTGGATGGGTGACCATCTTTACATACCGAGACTCTTCCGTGCCTCAGAAAGCACGTTAATCCGTTGGCCCCGGCTGTCATTCCTGGATCTTTGACAGTCGTTACGGGTCGTCAGAAGCCCGAAAGTCTGACAACCAGTCTTACCAAGGGGTATCGTATCACCCAGTTAATGGGTTATGGAGGTCAGATAGTCACTCTGTGTAAAATACTGGTATTCAGCTGCATCCGGTTAGACTGGAAGCCGACCCCAACATAGTTAGGAAAAGGCTAGGCAGATTGATGAGTTTGACTCGTAGGTAAATTGTTAGGCAATCGTGAATATGGGTCGACTAGTTTCGGACTCGAAAGTAAACTAATCGAGAGCAGGTTTAAAAAACCGGCCAAGTGCGTGTCGGACCACGCACAATGAAGGGTTCCGTAGTTGGGATGAATTATTCCAAGAACAAACTTAACATTGTAGTTGAAAAACATGTTCTTCCGTACATTCCAACTGTAAATGTAAGTTTGTACTCACAATATTGATAGATTTACCATGCTATTTTAAGACCACAGACTTCTTATAGGTTTTCCTGTAATCTACAGGTAAAGATCTATTTTCTGTATTTTTTTTTCAAAATTTTAGGCTCAGTAGTTTCGGAGATAAGGGGGGGCGGGGAATGGTCAATTTTCGTCTATTTTTTTAAATAACTTTAAAACGATTTATTTTAAAATCATAAATAAAATATATTTGAGACCCTCATAGTAAGCCCTTTTATTTGACATGTCACACGGTGTAGTTTGCAAAACGTTTTTTTTTAATTTTCTTATTTGCCCCCAAAAGTGACCCCTATATTCAAAATTCATTTATTTACTTTACCCGTCCGTATTTGGGTCACAGAAATTCATATGTGTACTTACCAAATTTCAACTTAATCGGTCCATTAGATTCGGAGCTAATTGGCTGTGATAGACGAACAGACAGACTGACAGACAGACAGACGGACACACAGACAGACAGACAGACACACGAGTGATACGGGTTCCGATTTTTCCTTTTGAGGTACGGAACCCTAAACAAGGTGCTGTTCATCTGCTATTTGACGAGAATTTGCAAGATACACCTACCTTACGAAATAAAGAATGCATCCCGCATGTCCAGCTAAAAATCCACTATTCATGTGTACAAGGTGTAGGTACCTAATTTAAATGACGCACAACCTTTCATGGGGTCATTGTACTCAGCATTATGAACAACGTTTACTGTGGGACCACACCTGTAATCGCGAAAAATAATCAGCTCTTCCCTACATTTTGACGAGTTATACGAACATAAATGTAGGGAACAGTTGATTTTTTTTTCGCGATTTCAGGTTTGGTACTATATTAACAGTTGTCCATAATGAACTCATCATTATGAACACCTTTGACCTCTTAAGAGGTTGTGCGTTATTTAAACTTTGACCCCTTAAGAGGTTATGCGTTATTTAAATTACACCTCGTATAACATAAGAACCGGCTAATCTATATAAATAAAAAGATCAGTCCTGACTAACTGACTGACTGACTGATTGACTGACTCATCAACGCCCAGCCCAAACCCTTGGACTTAGAAAGCTGAAATTTTGCACAGAGGTTTCCTTTATATCAAGGAATAAGGAAAGAATTCCCGGTAGTACGTTCCCGTGAGATATTCTTCGACATCCACGCGGGCGAAGCCGCTGGTAAAAGCTAGTAAATAATGGTGCCGATTCTGTTGTGCACAAACTAAACTTAATTTAGGCTATTGCTAACTTTTTCTCTCTATTATGACAAGAAAGGGACGGAAGTCAATTAGAGCTGTCAAATTAGTTAGAACTAATTTTTCCATAGACATTTAGACGACACGTAAAAACATGTCGACTAAAAACACGGTGAAGCGCAAGGCGTGAACTAGTTTGACATCTCCAACTTAGTTCATATCTATAGCCGTCCTTTTCTCGCGCTGCCTGTTAGTAAAAGATAGCGATTCTCTAATTTTAGTTAAGTGCGTTCACAAGAGAATCGGTACTAATATCAGGTTTGAACACTAGTTCAGCCTCTCAATTGGTAACATTATACCTACTGAAAACACTTTACTATATACCATGAACGGGACATCATGTCATGCATGAGAAAACTGGAAAATGCAATGGCTGATGTCAATAGGTAGGCAAATGATAGCATTTCAAAATAAGTTTGAGCATCTGAACCCCACTAGTTATAACATATACTATAAGCACTAGTTATAACACTGAAGAAGTTGGATAACACAGAGATGAGCAACCTCAGCACCCGCTTACCATTTTTGTGTCGTAAAATCTTAATTTTGGAAAGACTTATAAAAAGAAAGAAAAGTATAAGTATGCGCGAAGTATTAAACAGCGCTTACGTAAGCAAGATCCTCTCGGAATGGACGAAGATTTGCATGTTAACTCAGTTTTCATAAGTAATAGTTTAGTTTAGTTGAAATAACCCCGCCAACTTTGTTCAGAACGAGCCAACTTGACGATTACTCAGAAATATTTAGAATGTAACGAATAGTTGGAAAAGTTATATTAGTTTTAGGGGCAGATGGTAGGTACTAGTGTAATTTATAGTAGTGTCGCAAACACGTAGACAGTGAAATCACTTCCTTACAAACGATATGCACCCCTCTGTGAAGTTTTAAGTAAATACCTGTGGCAAACAAAAGTTTGTGTAAAGCTGTTAAATTTAAAAGGGTTAATGATATTTCTGGGCAGCAATAAATAACTTACAAATTGTTAAAGGTGTCCCGAGGGCACAGACTGCGCCCCGCTGACGATTCGCGGAGGAATAAGTTTTTCCACTCAAACTTTATTCGCACCTCAAGTTGCGCCATCTGTCTGCTACTCGCAACTTATATTCTTGCTTCAAATGATTTAGTTTGGGAGTACTCTTTCAGAAAATATTTTCTTTTGTTGCTCGTCAGACGTATGAATGTACAATGGCTGGCTCGACGTTGTCGGTACGTTTTCTATACTGACAATAAGTTCACAGGAGCCATTTTGAGATTTACACAATCACATTTCACTATTACCTGCTGGGGAAATAATTGTTGTATCTTGTATGAATATCTGATACAAGACTCATGTAACGTCAAATACCGCGGCTGAATCTTGTATATCGAAGATTGTGTTGTATACCGCGTATACGACTCACAAAGACCTGAGACAAAGAACATAAACTAACATTACGAAACACGCAGATTTGCAAGAGATCCCTGACAAAACATTCACTGCTATAAAACTATTTCTGTTTCAGTGCACTTGTTGTTTCAGTACGAGTTCCGTAACGGATCTAAAGCACATAACCTACCTTTCAAAAGCAACTTTCTTATTCTCTCGTAAGTGAAAACAACAGAAAGATGCCCCTAAACTTGATACAGACACCAATAAATCTAGCGTCGAGATAAGACTCAATAAAGTTGCCGGTGGCTCGAGCCTGTCATAATTTTAAGAGCGTTCATAAATCCATCAATATTTAAGCTCTCAGACCACAATATTTTTCTTCGCGGCGAACAAGCGGGAGGTGCGTCACACACTGCCACATAAATTCCGATAATCCCTGGCCTGTGCACATCGTGCTGCTACTTTACTGTATTCATGGCTATTATTCATGTGTTTGCTTTGCGGGCGGACGCCGCACAGTGGATCGTCCCCATACAAGAGGTCGGACATAGAATTAAAAATTGAAAAAGTATTTAATTGAAAAAAATGAAATATGCAGTTGCATTACTCTATTAAGGAACTACAAAAAATGTTACTACAATTTTTTTATTTGACCAGTACTTTATGAGCAATTCGATGAAAAGTGTTATTTTTCTATGGAAATGGTCACAAAAATGTCTGTATCTCATGATTCCCTCCTTGTTTCGATTTGCGGTTTTCACTACTGTTATCTACCCATTTTATGCCACATTTTCTTCAAGGACACATGGTGCCCCCAGCGACCCCCTTCCGAGATATTTTGCTTTTAGTAACTTTACTTTTTATTGTATAACTGATGATATGGAGGTACATTAAGTATATTCATTACTGAGAATAAGTCATCCCTAAGTAGTTCCTTAAATAACAGGTGCATTTACGATTACTTTAATGACTTATGAACGCTTCTGTTGCCATACAACAAACGCGTTAATGAGTCCTTAAGTGAAGATTCCCAGTACTTGCTTAATCTAATTAGTTATTGTAATTACTATGTTAACAGCCCTTAATCTCTGCATTGTGATTGTCTAATGTCATCATTAGCTTAGTAATGACTGAGTCGCATTTACAATAACACATCGAAAAGAAATAGTTTTATGATCAATAAGAAAATATGTAGGTATAAATATATTTTTTATTTATATAATATAACACTGTAAAAATAATTTAAAAATAAAATAACTATGTACCCTAAAACAAACTAAAAAAATAAACAACTACTAAAAACTAAATTATAATAGGAAATTAATTAATTAACACGACCATGTAGTTACTAACAACAATAGAAAAGAAAGAAAAAAACCATTTATTGGCTGATGGGTGGCATAACACAAAACAAAAAAAGAATAAAATTAAAAAAAAATCACAAAAACTAGAATAGAAAAAAAGAATAGAATAAAAAAAATACACAAAAACTAGAAATTAACAAAGAAACTGCTTGTAAAATAATAATATTAGGTACTATAAGACTTAAACTATATTTTCTTCATCTTCATCAATAACGACATCATGATCATTATCATCGTCATCATCTTCTTCAACGTCACTACATGCAGCAAGTGTATCAGTTGAAACGTCCGCGTCAATGAACTCCAATTCACTCTGATCACGTATGAGTAAATCGTCTAGTTCTCTAAATGAAGACTTTTTGGCTTTATTTGTCATCTTCGGTCGTAAGCTGGCGAGAAGAGGATCGGAAGATAATAGCAGATTATGAAGAATGTCTTCATTAGTGGCGATGCTACTATGCTTTCGTGTATGACATTCTCTAAATTTGCGAAAGTCCTTGTTTCTTGCTTCAGATGCTTCTTCAGACAAAAAATCTATAGGCACTACTGATAAGTGGTCCACTATCTGTGATCCATGAATCAGCAATTTGTGTAAACTTGCTGGCATGTTATACCATGGATATAATTCCACGAATAAATTTGCTGTTTCATCACAATATGATTTGAATTTTTGGACTTGAATTTTTTCGCCTGAGGAAATGCATTGCAAAATAACGGCGAGTCTTCTAATTAAATTAACATCTAATTTAGTAATTTCGGCAGTCGTTTCAGGGTTTGCAAAAAATCTTCTTGCAGCATTTCCAGTGTTTGTGTTGCCACTACCCTGCTTAACAACGTCTAGAAGTAAGCCTGTTCTTCTTCGGAAAGCTTCTTGAATGGCTTCTTTCTTATCTTTAACTTTTTTTTTATTTTCGTCACCTTTTGCTTGCCATGATTTTATGTCCATTCTGTAAGAAATGTGTAATAAACATTCCATGGACCGAATCCAAGCATGCAATGAACTAAATCCATGCTTGTATAAATCTGTATTCACGGGTTTAGCTCTCACTTCTTCCAAGTTATTCATTTCGCTTGGGCGAGCTTTGCACAAATCACACACTGCTGCCGATGTACCAGATATGATTGAATGTACCTTACCATCAATCATGGTTAGCCATAGATTGTGAGTAACAGTAGCATTGCCGCAATCAGTCGGGTTCCGTTCACGAATCTCGGTCTCAAATATTTCCATTTCAGCCTTAACATTCGCTTCCGTTTCTTTCATAAATGTAAATGAAATCGGGCGACAATATGTGGTTGACGATGGCCGATCATTCTGCCACACTATACTTCCACTAGAAGTCACTAACTTAAGTGGTACAAGACTTGCCATAAATACACTGGATAAGTCTTGTTCACTTGTTGTTGTCGTTTGATGGTAAATGCTTTGACTTGAAGCTCCATCAAAACCCCATTTACTGTGAAGCACAAGTTGTTCACCAGCATCAAAATTTGATTCAAGTGAATCGATCAGCCTCCTAACGGTGAGATCAAGGAGGGCTTGGATACGTATCTTTGCGGAAGTTTCAGTCACAGTTATGTCTTCTTTTGCCGGGTAGCATTTAAGCTTTTCTTTAACTAACAAGTAGTAGCTTGGGTATTTCGCATGACCTTCTTTTAAACTAAAGTCCCGAAGTGTGATGTAACGCCACTTGGATAACTGCAAGTAAACGTAAAGAGCAAGTGCTTTGTGAGTAGGAACTTCACGAAGCGGAGGATTCTGCTTAGTTTCCAGGACATTTATAACTGTTGAGACGTGTTCAGGATTTTCCAGCAAATTTTTCATTATTCTGGCTATATCATTTTTTCCGGCAGACTTAAGTATACTTTCAACAGTATGCAAAAGCTCATCCGGGCGACTGCAACTAGTAACATTTTCATTAACACGTCTTCTTTTGTGTCTAGTTGATAAATCTTCAAAGCGTTTGCGAGGAGATGTATATGTTGAAGTAAATGCATCTGATTTTGATGGACTGACTACCTCTTCTGCCTCATTTTCATTTGCTTCTTCAGTGTCAACAACATTTTCTTTAAAGCAATCTGGCCAAACGATATCGGAATTTAACCACTCTTCGTTCTTGTTAATGAACCTGTCAACTGTCCTTCTTGATTGCACCCATTTGGTGTAAACCCTATAGCAAAATCGTCGACACCAGTTCTTGAGATCCGTCACATCACTTTCACTTAACTGGACGTTAGTATTCGACTTCAATGTGTTAAATAAATGGTCATAGTCACGAAGATCTTTATGATTACGAAGAGCAACGTAAAGATCTAGGTAAGTAGAAAACCCACGGAAAGCCATAATGACAACACTTGGTAGAAGTTATAATTACAACTGAATTACATTTGCTAAACACACTCAAATATATAGGGCAGCAAGTAGGCAACTAGCAATGAATTTGATAAGCTAATGATGACATTAGACAATAACAATGCAGAGATTAAGGGCTGTTAACATAGTAATTACAATAACTAATTAGATTAAGCAAGTACTGGGAATCTTCACTTAAGGACTCATTAACGCGTTTGTTGTATGGCAACAGAAGCGTTCATAAGTCATTAAAGTAATCGTAAATGCACCTGTTATTTAAGGAACTACTTAGGGATGACTTATTCTCAGTAATGAATATACTTAATGTACCTCCATATCATCAGTTATACAATAAAAAGTAAAGTTACTAAAAGCAAAATATCTCGGAAGGGGGTCGCTGGGGGCACCATGTGTCCTTGAAGAAAATGTGGCATAAAATGGGTAGATAACAGTAGTGAAAACCGCAAATCGAAACAAGGAGGGAATCATGAGATACAGACATTTTTGTGACCATTTCCATAGAAAAATAACACTTTTCATCGAATTGCTCATAAAGTACTGGTCAAATAAAAAAATTGTAGTAACATTTTTTGTAGTTCCTTAATAGAGTAATGCAACTGCATATTTCATTTTTTTCAATTAAATACTTTTTCAATTTTTAATTCTATGTCCGACCTCTTGTATGGGGACGATCCACTGTGCGCCGCCAAGACTTAATAATTCGAGAGTAATATCGATGTACTCAACGTTTTACCGACGTACGCAAATGTTGTTCACTAAACGTTTTCTAAATTGAATCTTCCCACGTCAAAAACCAAAATGGAAATTGTTTTTGTTTACAGCAGATTCCTTCTAAAAATAGCTTGTTGTTTATAGTTAAATTAAGGCGAGTATAGCTCCTAACTAGCGCCTCGTTTTTTGCGTTAACTGTTATAACTTCGAACCTAGAAGTTTTGGTGTTGATTTTTTTGATACAAAAAATTTTACCTCATCTGACTAAAAATTTGAGCATAGGAAATTTCAAAATGTTCCATATCTTCAGACTTATTATTTTTTTCTCAATGGTGGCGCTAGTTGGCAGCTCTACTCGCCTTAACGGCAAAAATAATGATGAGGTATTATTTTACGGATTGGGCATGACGTCTTTTTTTATAATCACGGAATTTTCTTGACCTTTATGTATTGACAAAGCCTTCCACAATATTTACGTTTCAGTGTTCTTTTCTATCTTGATTACGGACGGATTATTTGCTCTTTTTTCATCCAGATTTTCATGTAAAAATCCGAGAAATACTTATATTTAGAAAAAATTAAAATATATGAAGATAATAAGTACCTAATATTTTTTTAGGAAACGTGCCGTTTGTACATAATGTGAAGCACATAAATATTTTCTATTTCGCCCATGTCCCAGCAACAAATTGCGAATAATCGTCATGTGTTATGAAGTGTCGCGGGTGTGTTTGCATTCCGCGGGCGCCGCGCGTCTCCGAACAAATTGTATTAGACGATGCCAATACGTGACCCTAAGAGAAATTCAACAACATGTGTACAACGGCGCCATTTTGGTTTTTTCGATATGAAAATTAGGAGCCCTCCTGCGTGTTTGTCAGTTTTAGCACGAATTCTCTCGCAGGGGAATCTCTTTATTTCGCGTATGTATATTACTAACGTACTTACATTTGTGCGTGTCGACGTCAAATGATTTTATGATGAGTTTATTATTTCGTGTTTATTATTTAAAATTAAAATTTTATTAAATTTAACAGGCAAATTTTTAGGGTTCCGTACCTCAAAAGGAAAAAACGGAACCCCTAAGGGATCACAACACCCTTTTTCTCAGGAACGCGTGGAGGTATCAAGTTGAAATTAATATCAAATACATTGGTCTACAGTTTCTTGGAGCTCTAAAAAATCAACCTTCTAAGACTACGCAATAAAAAAATACGGCCATATGTGCGACATATTTTGATACTCGCATATAAATCTAAACCTATAGGGTCTTCCCGTTGACCTAGAATCATAAAATTTGACAAGAGGCAAGCAAGCACAATTAAAATGAAAAAGACCGAAATTTGTAATTTGTAGTTTTATCATAAAAAAAAAATATTATGTGATTAAAAAGTTACATTTGCAGAGAATTGACCATGTCATGTATGTGAGAACATGTTTCTCAACTACAATGTTAATTCGTTTTTGGGATAAATACTTTTCTACTACGGAACCCTTTATTGTGCGTGGTCCAACACGCACTTGGCCGGTTTTTATTTTAACGAATACCCAAGATTGATGTCACCTGTAAACACATCGATGCTGTGCACTTCGCGGAATCTGTGCCAAACTCATCAAATTATCAGAGGTAAAGGCAGTTTGCAAAAGAAACTTGGAGGATTTAATGCGTAACAAAAACATTGACATTGTAATTGTACTATTCCGAGAAAAACAAATATCTTAAGCGAGCTAGTAAAGCTGACTAGGATAGCATAAATATGTTGAGCGTGGCGGCGGTAGATAGCGGAATATTTATCGCTTACGGTACCCGCCGTTATTGGACTTGTCTTTTCGTCGTTTAAGGGGCACGGGGATGTGTTTATTCAATTTGCTGCCGCGGGAAATATTGTTACCTGCCTGCCGCCGTTTACTGCTGTCGGCTACACTCGTCTCTATATGTCCTGGGATGTCGTGAGGAGACTATGATGCACCGCTATGAAGCAATTTTATGCAATGAGGCAAGTCAAGCGTCATTACAAGCAATGTGTGTTTTTAATCACTTCATAACTTCTACATGAGTGTATATTAAATTCCGGGAAATGAAATGATATTGAAATCACTTTACACGTCATATTAAAAGAAATAAAAATTAAACTACATGGAGTCGATATTTTCTATCTAACTATTTTTGGGGAAAGGGCCTTTCCCAAAAATCAAAAACTCACAACCTATTTTATAAATTAGCAATTATTGGCCCTAAAGAAAACACACAATATATTACGGTGACAATATCGCATACAAAAAACATGAACATTTAATCAAATCAAACATTTCCAACTATGTAGTTTACAACACGAGAATCATTTACGTCGTGATGAAATATTGAAAAGTATCGATATATCAGTTGGGTGGTATCAACCAAACATTTTCGTTATGGATGCGGTGCATTTGTAAACAATATTCATCGAGTTTCGAGTGCGGACAGACGGACGGACGGACGGATGGATGGACGAGTCGCGCCGCGTGTCGCCGTCGGCTGTCTTTAATTTTATATAGACTGTTGTTTGCACACCTGAAATGTTCACTCCCAACGTTCCGATCCAATAAATTGGTACATATTCGATGACAAACATTATCTGACTTTGTTAACATATGAATGTTACCTCGCATCGTTTGATCTGTCAACCTGTCGACTGTTGTGTAAATGGCAAATTATGATTGATGATTAATTTCCTTTTGCAATTAATTAAACGGGAGTGTCGAATAATTTTATAAAAGCGTACTTGCCACAATAATATAATATCACAAGTTTTTTCATTCCAATTCGATTTCCTAAGACGATGATAAACTTACAACGAGGAAAACTTACGTGATAAAACGCCGGATTAGTAAGAAGGGATCTAAATATAATCTAAACTTTTACCACTAAAACAAAATTTGTATCGTCAATTCTGGTTTAAACGGGAAACTCCGGAATACAATTCCAAAACTCCTCACATAACGGGGCTATTAACGAGACCTTTTTCGTGAAGTAACTAAAAACATCCCCCACAATGATCCATTATCTTCTCACGAGGACAAGTTAGCGATCTCCTTCCGTCTATTTTCACAAGTAATAACTAAATTTATCGTCAGACTTTCGGGCGTCGTCGTTGAGTCTTCCAATATCAGTGTTAGTTGTGCAGTCGGGTCACGCGCGGCCGGGCGGTGCGGCGGTGGTGGCGTCGCGGGCGGCGGTGGGCGTGCCCGTCGTGACGCTCTGGTCGGCGACGCGTCATTAAAATTAAGCATCATTACTCTCGTAAAGCGAGTCGTGGTGTACCGGAAGGCGGCGGCTTATTGGGAAGTTTGTCGTCTCCTGACGGCTGCTAATCCTCCGCTTTATTGCTGTTCTAACAAATGATTCCCCGCTGCCGAGGCGACGTCACGCCCCGAGATGTGTCGCACGTCGCTTCATACCCACATGCTAATATAGCGAGCCTCCCTTAACAAATTAACTTGGCCTCCATTTTATTTTGTTTTGTGCTGAAATTGCGGAATGTAAACATAGACATACATAGACACAGGAGACAGGAAACATACACATGCAGAGTCAGATAATAAAAATAATGTATCCGAGAGCAACACATCACGGAGCACGTTTCAGTTCAGTCTGAACATCAAGAAAAGTCAAAGAAAAATTCCGCCATAAAAAGTATACCCGTAAAAACTTCAGCCGGTGCGGTGTTGGCTTTGAGGTGAATAAAGTGAAGAGAGAAAGTATAAATATTCATTCAGAGAAAGAGCCACGCACAGTAAATATAAACTTTTATTTCAGTTCACCATTAGCAAAGCGGCGGGAGACGCATTGAAAATTCGACTCGCGACTTCTAATTAGGGAGGACACGACGTCCTTTCTTCCCGAGTTCCTTTATTAATGGAAAAGTCCGTTCCAATTGATTTCTTATTTAACATCCTTTTCTGTCTAAGCTCCTTAAAATACAATGGAAAGTTGGAAACTGGTTATTGTGTACATCTACTTGACTGAATCTTCAGTAATTTAATGATGTTTCTTGGTGGCCGACAATGTAGGTACCTACAGTGGACAGTTCGCGTGCAAAATTACATTTGGAATGCGTCGCGCAGCACATGAATTACGCATGAAAGCGGCCAATGAGCGCAATGTACTGTAATGCTAACAGTCTCCGCTGAATAACACGATACATTTTAAACCCCTGAAGGTTCAAAGCGTCGCTTCAAATATACGAATTTTTGTACCATGAACGTTTGACAGGTACACAATAGTGGTGTGGTATTGTTCCAATTTCAAAGCGTGTATCGATACATAGGTTTTTTTTTTCTCATAAAAGTATAACATATTAATTGGAATTTCTCACAAAAGGGCAGGTCGAGACAAAGGCCCCCGCTGGGCCCCCGCTGGGCCGCCGTGCCGTGCCGCTGACGTGCGGTATCATCGCCAGTGTGTGCGAGTGAGTTTTATTCGCCCATACTGTTCCTATGAAGCTGCGATGAGAAGTCGCACAACTAGGAAATTCTGTGATTACTGGAATCATGTTTACGATTAGCAATAGGAGGAAAAGAAACACACTTAGGTATTAATTGGGTAATCATGAAAAATAATCATTATAAAGCTCCACCCATTGTGAATCTACGTCTAATAAATCTACGCTTCCCTTTTTTTTTTTTTTTTTTTTTGTGGATTGGAAATCATCAAATGACTTCTCCCGCTCTGGGCAGAGCGGGAGGGCGTGTCAGACTTTTACTGACTAAAACCCACCCATGCTCCTTCAACTGCCCGTGCCAGGGCCACGGTATCTCTTTCGAACTACCCGCGACCCCGGCGGCATCGGCCCAATTGACCCCGTCACTGCTGACATCTCTTTGAGGCGCGCGTGGAACACAACGCGCCGTCGACCCGGGCCTGGTCCTTACCGGAATCTACGCTTCCCTGGAGTCTCAATTCCTTTAAAGGTTTTTCCAATTTTCTCATATACTCGCAGCTTCGGCTCTGCAGCGCAAATAATTTAAAAAAAAAAAACGACAGGACCCGAGTGCGGAGAGGGCGGACGTCGGGAATTTCCAAAATATTTCCTTGTATAAAGGCAACAATATCGGTTATGAAGGTCAAGTGTCTGTATAAAGCAAATTTATTCTGTTCGGTGTATTGGCTCATATAAGTGGTGATCTCCGCGGCGACAGCGGTGGAATGATAACGGTCTAATTTTGGAGGCTGCGGCTCTATTTCTTATACGACCTAAATTACATTGCGGCCTCGCAACCGCCCTGAAAGGTTTTATTCATAAATCTACTGAAACGTTTCATAAAGTCTCGAAAAATGTTCGCTTTTGATGGTTATTTAAAATAAACTTTTTACCTTTCGTGTTCGCTATTAAAGTTCGCTTATAATTCAGTAAAGTTCTCTTTCAAGAATCAAGTCTATTTAACACTGAAGTTTGTTCACAAATATTCTGTGTAAACGCTAAGCGCTTAAGCTGGTATTAATTCGTAACGAGTATTAGATACCTACTGATTACAAATTAAATACCCACTAAGCTCATCAAAGATCTAAAACGGTTAACGATATAATATAATTTTGGCTTGGTTTTAATTAAATTTCTTGATGAAATTAAAGTTGTAAGTCAATCAACGTGTAAAAGATAATTGAAAGATGGTTTATCGTAGTTATTTGAGTGACGGGGCGGGGTGATGGGATCGCCAAACATTGACTGTGCTAATAGGTTGAGCTAACGCCATCCGATTTGCCTAATGAGGAGCGATTCCACTCGCCGCCTAACTCCGCACAGGAACATTATGCAAACTTGTGTTTAACTTCTATATCAGCTCCCGACTTGATCACAATACAACAATTGTTTAAAGATATGATAACTACACGTGCTGAGTATTATGAAGATTGCTTGCTAAGGGAAGTTTCACGATATTACAGTAGATAACTTTGAAGTGCTGCAGTCATTAGGATTAGTGGAGGAAGATTAAGATTAGTCGCACCTACCTACATATAAGTGCCTTACTATGATGTCTTCGGTTAAATAGGGTTTTGCAAAGTGGCATTTTCTAAGAATAGATCAGTCGGTCTCTTTTCGTGAATATTTTAGACGCTGGCTATTGTCTAGCTTGTGGATGGGCATCAAGCTTCCAGCTTGCGCATGCATTATTCTGAGGCCTCCATTTCCTTCGAAATAGAATGCAGACAGTTCTATCCATATTAACATTAGTTTTAGGCGAGTTTTTTTTCAAGGGCCTTGGATTTTGTGCGGCTAAAGTTGTGTAAAATTATTAATTCCTCTTTTTTTTCTATTAACCTTTATAACAATTAAAAAAGCAATTGTGTCTCGCGTAGAACGTTCCGGCACACGAAGGGTTAAATGCACAAGGCTTTTTCATGTGTATTTAAATATAGGTATGCGACTTATAGTTTAAACCGTGACCAACATAGGGCAGAAAAATTTATAAGCCTTTAGTGTATTTCGATCGACCGAGTAATATTGTAACAATCTCCTTCATACTATCTACACAGTAAGTCGATGTTTAGTGATGTACCACATACACGCCAGACAATTGCGCTGCGTTGCTATATTTTATCTTTTTAGGGTTCCCTACTAGAAGGGTTCAAACGGAGCCCTATTGCTGTCACTCACATGTCCGTCAGTCCATCGTCTGTCACACAGGTTTTACAGCCAAACGGCTGGAGCTCAGTCTTGAAATTTTCACAGTAAGCAAGCAAGCACGCAGCAGTAAGCATCTTTTTAACCCAAAGCCTTACAAATTGTCAAAAAATATTTTACATGTTTTAAAAAAAACCCATACCTTCCTACAGCTAAATGGGGCGCGAAAAAAAAATTTTTAACACCCCATCGAGTGGGGTATTGTTGTTTAGAGCTTGTTGAGTAAATAAATACGGTATTTTTTGTTTTAAAAAATATTGGAAAACAAAGAAATGAGAAGCCACCAAAGTCAGCTTTTTTTTAACAAAATTTTGTTGCGAAGAATTTTTTAAATTCCCATTGACCTATGAACTTGAAATTTGGTGATAATGTTTATTATTACGTATATTTTACTAACAAATACCAATGTAAAAACGGATTTGGTACGGAACCCTAACTATGCGAAGTCCGACACTCACTTGCTCGGTTTTTTATTTCCTTCTCTCTCTTTATAGTTTGTACTCATAAAGATTAATATAAAGATATATTTTGTTTAGTCAATGTATAAAGTAACTATGTACTTACGTAATTACGTACATAACATTAGGTTTTAGCTTACAGCACTTAAATTGTTACGACTTTACAATATGTTTCGAAACTCTGCTCTTTCAGATTCTTCATAACAGCTATATTTGACTCAAACAATAACGTTTAAAACTTCCTAGAAATCATACTTCAGCAAAAAACTTTCTTGTTTTATTGTGTTCTTAGGTTGTATGTTTTCCTTTTTGTAAATAAATGTTCTGCTAAGAGCAAAAGTTCGTTACTTTGCGTTAGCTTGAAAGTTAGGGAGGGAGGTTGCATACGGGTTGAAGAAAAATGATTAAAAAAAAAGAAAATGTTAATCATTGCTGGCCGTCCTCGTCGCGTTGCCGAGGTCCGTCGGCACATATTGGAAGTAGACTTTCCTCAATACTTTCCAAGCTAATGAATTCCGAAGGCGCTTCGGTTCGCTAAAAATAATACAAAACTCTGTTCCCACTTAGTTCCAAAGTTTCACCAGGGTAGTTCCAGTTACCGAACATTAATCTGGTTATAATTCCAAAGCACGCCTTTTTACATCACGAACTTCCAAAAAGTGTACTTTTTAACTGTCACTTTTTTTTTGTGTTTCTTATTTATTGTAAGTTTCTTTTTTAAAGTTCCGGTGTTAATTTACCGTTACGTTATTGCTTTGAACACTAACTTTGGTTACGAATTTAGAGCCAGGATTTCGTGGATCATAAAATTAATGTCTTGACACCGGCGCGTAACTTATTGTGAGAAATTTATTTTGGCGTAAAGAAAAGTTTATTAATAAATATACATTTTATGGCGACACGGTTTATTTTCTGTGGAAAGACGAAAGAAACTAGCATAAGCACAGTGTTCAACCAACACAAAGCTAATTAAATAAAAGTATTACTTGAGCGTTTTTTCGGAACGTTTCCAGTACTTATTATTTTCCTACATTTTGATTTTACAATTTGCTAAGCAATTTATTGGTAATGCCATAATTTAAAAAAACCGGTCAAGAGCGAGTCGGACTCGCGCACCGAGGGTTCCGTTCCGATTTCTGAAAGAGCGTGCTATTTAGAGACAGCGTTTTATTTTTCCTGTAACCTTTACATAAACTTCTATCACATAGAATAATTTTAGATTTTTCTCTATGCAAACTTCGGAGATAAGGGGGGGCGAATGGTATTTTTTTTTACATTTTTCATCAAAAGTCGTAAACTATGCGGCCTAAGAAAGAAAGAAAAAAATGTTTGAGGATTTGCAAACAGCGCTCTTTCATATGAAACCCCACTTCAAAATTTTTAAAACCCCTTTTCAATACCTGTTGCAAAAAAAAACTTTCTTATTTGCAAAATAGTTGCGCGGCCGAGCTCGTGGCTAAGTCTGCACGGGTCGATCCATCCGGATAACGCTACGCTACGCTTGCCAGGGTTGGTCCGTGGATGGGTGACCATCTTTACATACCGAGACTCCTCCGTGCCTCGGAAAGCACGTTAAGCCGTTGGTCCCGGCTGTCATTCCTGGATCTTTGACAGTCGTTACGGGTCGTCAGAAGCCCGAAAGTCTGACAACCAGTCTTACCAAGGGGTATCATATTACCCAGTAACTGGGTTGTGGAGGTCAGATAGGCAGTCACTCCATGTAAAATACTGGTATTCAGCTGGATCCGGTTAGACTGGAAGCCGACCCCAACATAGTTGGGAAAAGGCTAGGCAGATTGATTGCTTTGCAAAACAGTTGGGCAAACGTCATCTAAAACTGCTCCAAATTTCAAGTTGATAGCATTATTAGTTCTTGAAATATCCAGCTGTGATAGACGGACACACAGACAGACTGAGTCACACCATAATTGTTTCTTTTTTCCATTATGGCACGGAACCCTAACACCAATCTTCTTCAAGCACTTCCAATGCAATATTCTTCTAAAAACAATCGTTATTGATACCTACATTCCAAAACTTTGCCCATAAGCAAAATAATGCAACAATTCCATAACATGCATCTGACATATTCAATTTATTTCGCTGTTTCAAGCAAGACTACATCGAAAAGTATTCACGAATCGAACTGCTTGTTCTGAAGCAAATTACCTAGGTACTATAAACTGGAACTGCGGAGTAATTGCGTAGGTAACACACCTACAGTAGCAATGGCTTTCATTTTGACAGTTCAACAACATTCATTTCGTTATTTACGTTGTAGAGCAGACAAATATTTCGAACATAATGAAGCAATGGATTAGCAATATCCTTTAAAATCATGCAGATAATGATGGAAAGTATGTAACATAATTGGGGTGCTGGAATAATAAGTCAACCAGCAACCCGTAACACACTTTATATATTCAGGTCCTTACAAGGTTCTGTAAGTGTAAAGTATAAAGGTCCACATGGCTGGTCCGTCGACGGGTTCCGTAGTCACGTTTCTCTTTATCGTACCTTCCGGAAACACTCGCTTTACGTCTCTGAATCAATATGACAAGCGTTCACTCGGATCGGATTGCTACCCCTGAATTGAGGGCGATCGAGTTCGGGGATTTTTTTTTATTTTGTAATAAATATTAGCTATTATGGGAGTTAAGTGGCGATTGTTACTTCTTGAAGACGGGTCGAGAACACGACGAGTGTTGTACCTGTTTGCAAAGAATGTTTGAGGTTTTGTTGTTTTCATTGTTTTGAAATATAAGGTTGATATAAGGACAAGGATGATGAATACGTAACGAATAAGGGCTCCTTCAAACAGGCACGACACGCGACCCGAATCTCACACGACTCGTCGCGCGACAGCGTGCGATTCACGTCACGTGTCGCACCTGCTTGTAGGAGCCTTTACAACAGCCAGGGAGGAAATCAAAATATCAAAACACCTGATTCGCCGAGCCCAGTCTACCAGAAGAGCGCCTATCTTCTTCGTCTAAATCGAATGAACACAAAATTAGCATTTTATCTGAAGTTATTAGTACACGTTAAATGGCATTGGTGTCCCCCCTGTCCCCTGCCCATCACCCCCTGTCCAGATTATTCTCGGGATCGCTGATTGAATCGCACCGATTATGACGTTAATCTGTTCAATGCAAATTGGACAAGCTAGTCATTTACATCCCTTTATCAGAATTTGGTGTTAAAATATTCAAATATTTATTGTTTTGCTAGACAGCCGTAGCTCTCGGCTTTCGTCGCACAGTTGTCGGATAAGTCGATAAGTTGGAACTTCACTAGACTTGGAATAAGATTTTCGGCCTTTACCTGTTTGTTCGATAAATGAGGGATTAAATTAATATTGTATTATCTTTTTGGCTTTGTAAAGGATCATGATTAAGATAAAGGCTTACATTTTAAAGTCTATGTTGCTAAATTGGATAATGATTTAGATACCAATTATAAATGTTCAAGGCAACACCGTTTTTTTTCAACCTACGTGCCTTATTGCTATATAAAGTTCTTTCAAAATAGGCACTGTTTTTACCGGTCTAGATTGTATGATTCTGATGACCTGGTGAAGGCTGCAGAGATCCGCCGGATGCGGGATGCAGAGAACCGGTCGAAATAGCGGTGCTTGGGGGAGGCATATATCCATCAGTGGACGTCTTTCGACTGAAGTGATGATGATGGTGAGAAGTCAGCTCAATGTTCCGCTTTCAAATCTAACGTTAGCTGTTGGCAACCAATATTAGTTGTGATAAGTTCTAATTACTTTCAAAAACCTGGGTATAATTACACAAAGAGAAATACCATTAATATGTACTTTAAATGAACTAAATTGTCTTAAACAAAGAATGGAAACAGTAACTGTCTTGTAACGAAACTAATTTCAAGTCGTTTCTACCATTATCACGGTAAAGAAGCATAAAATACACGCGTGGCGCACACAAGTGTACTAAAGCTATTCTTAACACCACTTCTAAGTACAATTTGTTTACTATAATGGAATGGTTGGTTATTTCATTTAATATAGTCTGTTTAAATCGACCAGCCACTTATGTAAACATCAAGGAAGTTTTTCAATTTTGTATTTTCTTTGTTTGTATTGGCGAAATTGTTTAAGTTCGTCATACATTCAATAATTTGGATGATTTTATTTTTGTTGAAAAAATACTCTTTCGTGGTGTTCTCATACCGAGTAGGTATCGAACTATACTCCATTTACTATAGCATTAGACAGAAGTTAAAACAGGCTATTAATTGTCAATGTCAATTAATTATTATCATTTGTGATGACTGATGGTAGCAGTGGTGGTGGTGTTTTGTGTCGTATTTATTTGGTTTGTTGAAAACATATTATGGACATGCCATTATGATAAAGTTGTTTTAAATAAACTGATTGTTACTAAAAATTGTTTAATTTTATGTACCTATCCAAGCATCGTGACGAGTAGATAGATAGAATAAGCTTTCTTGTATGCCATACATTGTTACTTACAAAAAAGCACATACATTATAGAAAAAATTTGAACTTAACTTGAAAATAAAAGGTTTCGTACTCCTGCTTCTGCGAGCTTCTTTTTTCTAATGTTATAATAAATGGAGTATAGGTAAAGGATTGTTCAGTCAGTCCATAAAATCTGAAACTATTAAAGGCCATATTGAGTTAAAAAAAACCTACTAAGGTAGGTACTACACCTAGTAAAAATAAAAATCTATGGATTTCTCCAGGTTTGCTATAATCTTTCTTTGAATACAAGCTGTGTTTTCACTTCATCTAGCCTTTTCCCAAGTATGTTGGGGTCGGCTTCCACTCTAACCAAATGCAGATAGTTTGTATTCTCACTTATCTACTCCTTATATGTATACTTAGGGTGACTGGTAATTAACTTTTACTATGGGACTAAACCAGAAATTGCAAAAAAAAAAACAGCTTTTTGACGAGATGTGCAAACATAAATGTTATGAACAGTTGTCTTTTTTTCGCGATTTCAGGTTTGATCCCATAATAACAGTTGTTTGTTATCATGAATACAATCACGTGTTTAGGTATCGGTCACTAATTACCAGTCAACCTTTATAATTTTCTAGTTTCCATCTGCCCTCTTTCCTTTTCACAACATGTTCGTAAACCTGCAAAATGTTTATACATTATGTACAATAATAAGGAAACTAGTTATAGGTAAGCACTACATTGTACAGTGTATTATAAAACTACCTGACAGTTGTATCTTCTAACTAAAACGGTACAATAAGCTGCTAATATATGTCCTAAGTTTTCTCTGCATATAATTCGTATGAAACTATCGTATGTGCAATTCCAACAACAATGCCAAGAATATAGAGTTGTCATTGTTTTAGCTGTATTTGAAACATTGACGTAACAAAGAGATGTGGCTTTTCATTTCATGTAATGACGTTTGTGATAATTAATAAGTATATTGTATTCAATTTTAATGCTGACGTACAAGCCTGCGGGGTAATTGTGTAACACACTTAGCTGACGTTCGCACGGACGTCAAAATATCGCGGCGGGATTTTATCGCGCACTGGATTTTCAACTCTCGTTGTTGAACCGAGCATTGAGAATCCAACTTAACAATAACAGAGTGCATTCTAGCGCGTCGAAAATCACACTCTTGGATTTTCAACTTTCGGCGCTAAGTGGAGCGTTGAAAATCCAGTGCGCGAAACAAAATCGCCGCGATATTTTTACATCCGTGCGAACGTCGACTTACATTGCTAAACTGGATAATGTACATAGCCTTTCATTTTGACAGTTAAACAATATTCATTGCGTTATATACGTTGTTGAGCACACGAATTTTCCAAATCAATGAACTTTGATAATATGTATACTTATATATCTAGATAAAGTGTCACGCTGCAAAAGAACTAAAACAAACAGGCTAACTTTGTTATGCTGGTGTGCGTGACAGCTGACGTTTTAGGGCGCTGCCTTATTAGTGCGTTGCGTCGTCGCAGCGGCGTTTTCCATATATTTTAAAGGATATGCCACATTAAACCGTTGCGTCGTCGCAGGTGACGTTATAACGGATCGACGTACGAGAGACGAAGCAGCGCTGTCGGAGCTCCGGTGCGATGACGGACAGTGTTCCACTGCTAGAGGGGCACTCCTGCGTGGTGAAGTTGTGCGTCGTCACAACGCAGGTGTGGCATACAGGGCGTTGATCCGTTGCGACGACGCGGACGCAACGCAACGCACTAATGAGGCATCGCCCTTACACTTGCGCCAGACATTGTGCTTGCAATGTCAGTGCGGGCGAACATGCTCGCACGCAGGTTTGCGCGCTGTTCGAGGGAGGTGAAAATAACGCTCTTCAGGGTGTATTGCACGTCTCTCTACACTTGCGGTCTGTGGGCGAGGTACACATGTGCATCATACGGAGCCCTCCGCGTACAGTTCAACAACGCGTTCAGGGCTGTATTGGGGCTGCCTCGCTACTGCAGCGCTTCAGGTATGTTCGCTGAGGCACGTACCGATTGCTTTCACGCGACCATGCGCAAGCGGGGTGCGTCCCTGGTGCGTAGGGTATGGGGCAGCACCAATGCAGTCCTGGCAATAATCGCGGACCGGATGGAGTGCTTGTACATACGGCACTGCTGTGACAGGCATGTTGCCGTCAGCAGGGCCGGATAGTTATTAAGTCTTTTAGTTTGTTTTTATTTCATTCTTATGTGTATTATCCTTTTTATTGTTTTCACATATGAGTTAACATTGCTCGAATTAAATGTATTTTTTTTTAATGTGCTTTCCTAGTGTGCGTGCAAATTGCGGCGAACCGTTAGACGCTATTTGACAGATTTGACTGTCTATCTAAACGTATTGATGTCTATGTCTATGAAGCAATGGATTAGGATTTTCCTCCAAAATCCTTCTGATTGTTATTGGAAACTGTTACGCAGTTGGGGTGCAGTTCTCTGTTGCTCCAGTACAAAACAGTTTAATTATACTGTTTGTTTCCATCTAGCCTCATAATGTCATTTCACCAATTTGCAGCTTGCAGCTGGTTTGCCCACCATGTCTTCGCCTCTTGGCCACAAGTCCGCCTTCAACTTTGACAATTGTGTTTCTTTAGCCAACTGTCCTACCTTACACTATCGCAAATGTCCGCGATGGTACAGTCAGCAAAACGTCCATTAACACTTGCAGTTTTTTAATCTTAATTATTAAGCGAAATATTTAATTCAAATCGGAACAGAAGTAGGTACTTGAAATTTTAAGAACTTTAACTCAACAATTAAACGAAAAAAAGCACTTTATCAAATCATTTTGTGTTAATTTAGATGATGTCAAAAAGTAGCAGTGTTAACCGACTTCTGTTGCTGACCGTACCTACAGACTGGCTACTTTAATGATCTATCCTATCTTTATTTATCTTTAAGTTTGCCGAGTAACATTATGGAGTTAAATGTTGGAGAATAATAAAAAAAACCTGCCAAGGGCGTGTCGGACCACGCACGATGAAGGGTTCCGTAGTTAAAAGAATTTATCCCAAAACCTAAAAAAATACTTTTTTATATGATAAAATTACAAATTAACGATTTTCGGACTTTTTCCTTTACTTGTACTATGACACCTTGCTTCTTGCCAAATTTCATGATTCTAGTTCAACGGAAAGTACTCTGTGGGTTTTTATTTACTTGTGAATATCAAAATTACAAGGGACCATAGATCTACGTGTTTGATACTAATTTCAACTTGATATTTCCACGCGTTCCTGAGAAAAAGGGTCTTGACAGACTGACAGACAGACAGGCGGACAACGAAGTGTTCCTATAAGGATTCCGTTTTTTCCTTTTGAGGTACGGAACCCTATAACATAAAAAGTACTTAATAAAAATCTAAGGGGTCACTGAACGATCAATTGCAATCGTCAATTTTTACGTGATTGATGCGCAAATTGACCGTCTAGCTGTCTACCAAGTGCAATTGAAGTGATTGACAATATTACGTCAATAGAAATTAATGGCAATTGATCAATTGTGATTGATCGTTTCTTGGACCCTAAAATCGTTCATTAACAACAACGCACAGCCTCAACCTTTGAAGCCTGAAACTCTGCACAATACTTCCTATACCTACATAGGTTTAATGAAGGTGAGCACTAAGGTGAGATTTTTAAAATTCATCCCCTAACCCATATGCGCGATGAATTTTTAAAAATCTCTCCCTTAAATAAGGGATGAAAGTTTGTATGTTAGTTTATCATTTTAGGCGATGGAAAATCGCATCGGGCAAGTGGTTTGAGATGTTATAATTGAATATCGATTTTGAGTTGCGGATGTTTTATTAATATTAAGTACCTGAGCGACCGAGCTCTTCTCGGGTAAAAATAGAGAAAACGAATTTTCCCAGAAATGAGACCCAGCTAGATCTTTTTTTCGTCCCCGTAAACCCCTATAATGCAACTTTCTTCCAAATCGTTAAGAGCCGTTTTCGATAACGTCATTATAAATACACATAATTACATACACAAATATTGTTCATTTAGTAGTATAGGATGTTCAAATTATTTTCTTTTACTTACCTCTACATATATCTCTTTAATCCTAGTTCAAAAAGTACGTAAAGAATAATCCGTCGCTCCGATGTCGCTAGTTGGCTTTGTTCGTTAAGCCACGTCAGTCGGATGACGTCATCCGACACACGGGCACCATCGTACCATAGCACCCCATGCACTCAGTATGTAGGTAGGTACAGGTGAACCCTTCTGCACGTAGATAACACAGGGGAAGCATATAGCGGTCTAAGTATATACAATTGTGTTTTAATTTGCATAAAGTGTCTTACGTCGATACGATACGACCAATTGCAATTGTCAATTTTTATAGATTGTCTACCAAATGCAATTGAAGCGATTGACTACTACAATAGAAATTGGTGGCAATTGATCGTTTTGGGGACCTCTTAAGTTGGAACCTCTGAAATAAGGATAATTGAATGATTTCATCTTCTTTTGCATGCAATCATCCCTAAGCCTGGTCTGGTCCTTCCTTCCAACTTTTATAGTGTGTAGCTAAGAAAAAATAGTGTTATAGACTGTAGCTGTCCAGCCATCATCCCCATTGTCACCATCTGAAAAGATGCACTTAAAAGTTATCAACACTTTTAAGTCAACAGAAAAAATAAACACCTCACCTCTCCATTTAAAATATCCCGAAGTTAATAAAAATGGAATAAATAAGGTGGTGTGTTCACAAATCTGCGCATTCTTTCATTCTATCGGCACATTCAAGGTAACAAATCGGCGCCGTCTGAAGTGGCTACGGGTTAATGAGCGAGTATTTGAGAACGTCTGAAAAGATTAAATGCACACCGTTTATTCAAGAGGAGTGATTGCAGCCTCCCCTCACGTATTAAATCGCTGACTTCGATATTTGAATAAGTGTAGTTAGATCCTCCCAGATGTCTAATAAGTTCTTAATTATGAGTTATGCCGGTTTCGAATTCAGTCGATCGTGCGATTGGTGATAATAGTGTAAGTATCGTTTTTAACTTTTCCTTTGGTTGGGTTTAATTTGGTATTTGTTTAAAGCGTTTCAGTTTAATTTGAGGTAAAGCCTCAGTGCTGTAGTCTACATATATGGAAATATCAATTACTAGCCTTATATTAAATTTTGTCTGCGACTTCGTCCGCGTAAAATTTCTTATTCCCGTCCCACCCTGACGCATCGCATCGCCTGCCCGCGTTATTAGTTTTTGCCTAGCGTTCTTTCTGACTTTTTTTATTTTTGCTCTGCTCCTAAGGGTCCTAGCGTGAAGTTAAATAGCCTTTCTCCAGAATTGGGCTATTAAATGCAAAAATATTTTTTCTAAACCGACTGTTGGTAGTCTCAGAGATTAGCGCGTTCAAACATACAGTAAACAAAAAAAAAAAAAACAAACTCTTCACCTTCATTATTACTACACATAGATAATTTTCAAAGATTTCGATTCAATCATTTCGAATTGATTTTACATGACTCTCATAGTCCACGTGTTTTTTATAATTCTTGCGCTCTAGCATGGTGCGGGTGACATTTGACGAACTGTTCCTTTACACTTTTGACCGTTATCGCGATTTACAATCATGATTTAATATTTTAGCTGCACCTTAGATATCATAATCGTAAAATTCTGATTCAATAATAACTGTAGTAAATTAAATAAATTATCCTGCCAAAATGTTATTATCTACAAATAAAATCAAATTTAAAGAAAAATGTATCAAAGTGATAGGCGTGTAACGTAACGCCATGGACATGTTTAGTGATGAGATGTATTGCTATTATGGGTTTTTATCGATAGGCGATATTTTTTATAGAAAAAGAAGTTTAGGTACTGTATGTATTTTAAAATTTTTGTTGTTAGACATCTATAGAGTTAAATTAGCCGAAAAAATTATACCATGACAAAAAAAAAAAAAATAATAAATATCGGTAGTGCTTTGAATGTGATTTTTTAATGTTTTGTATTAAATACATATTTTAAAATAAATTTCATAATACTAAGATATATCAAAGACATTTTTAAAATTATTAAGAGAACGAGATTTTTGCTGTAAGAATCGTTATCGATAAAATTGCATTGTACATATTGTCACTGATCTAGTCATGCCAGACTGACATGTGTCACCCGCACCATGCTAGAGCGCAAAAACTATAAATGATTTTATGGTAGAACAGCGAACTCACCCTTCACTATGGCAACGTTGCCTGACCTTCGACATCCATCCATCGACCTTCGCGCAAGCCCTTTAGATAGCAAACAGCTTCTCAAATATCAATTCCTTCCTATTGTGTCTTATACCACTTATCTCTGAAGCAGAAATTTACCTATTCAATTACTAAGATTCATTTGTAGCTATAAATTCGTAGATACGTACAGTACGTTCAAAGGTTCGATTGTTTATCTTCGGAAAAACCGAAATATTTAATAAAAATAGAAGTCCTGACTGACTTATCAACGCCCAGCCCAAACCCTAGGACCTAGAAGGCTGAAGTTTTGCACAGAAGTTCCCTTTTTAATGTAGAAAAGGATTATGGAAGGAATTCCCGGTAGTAAGTTACCGTGGGATATTTTCCGACATCCACGCGAGCGAAGCCGCGGGCAAAATCTACTAGCGAATAAAATTTGACTGGTTCAATAAGAGAGTGACGGAATTAGTCAATCTATAATAATTTAGGTGAGAATATAAATCAATTTCTATTGTAATATATTCTAATCATGTTCTCACATGTATATTTTCAACATGAACGATGTAACCAATATTTTGTAAAAATATTTTGATTGAAAAGAGTGTCCGTGGAGTTTCTTGCCCGTTCTTCTCCATAGGGATCTACTACGCTTTGGAATGGGCAACTAGCTTCATCTTTCTAACTGACCGACCCATTGACAATTCAAAAGTGCCTGTAATTGGTTTATTTGAAATAAATGCTTTGAGTTTGAGTTTTGAGTTTGAGTTTGAATAAGTCAATAGTCACATTTTATTCGCTATTTCGGTTTTTCCGAAGATATACGGTAGAAAATTTGAACGTCGACGTACTGTAACTACTATTATGTGGTTATAAAATTATTCAAGAAGCTATCGAACAAAGGTTACACATGAACCCAATTACGGGTTCGCGAACTATTCAATAACTCACTAAGTCGATTCATAGCAGACGGCTTTAAGTTATTTAAAGAAATTTCAGAATTTAAAACTTCCTCTTCGTTTCTAGTGGAGTGATTTGCAGCGCAGCGGGGAGAGTTAGGCTAAGTGAGTAAAAGAGTAAAACTCTAAAGTCAATGTTTGCTGTCGTGATTTCTGCTCCCTTCGGCCGGTGACGCGCACTTTCCTCTCTCCCGCTTCGCGAAAATGTGCATCACCATTTTTAGTGACGTTAAATAAAGTCCGATTCGATTCGGGACAACTGTCCGGCGATACGTCACATCAAAGTGCATAGTGATGCTGTTATTTCAATGTTGTCTGTGTGTGAGTCACGTTTTATTACTGGCTGTTTACTAGGGAGTATTTTTACTCAGGCTTATGGATGTCTCTATAGTGTTTATGAATTACATTTATTCAATTAAAATAATTAAAGAAAATTAGACAAAAATCATACACACATCCCACAGAACTCCAGGCATATTGACATGATTGTCTTCCATCATACACAGTTCCGCCGATTCATATAGCAGTATATACTCGATAAAATTGATCAAAATAGGCTGTTTACTGATCGATTCATACGATATATTAGTGATGTTTCAAAACTCAAGTTTCATAACTCAAGCACATGTTTTCAATATAAAATAATATTTTATGCTAAGCCGTTCTCCTGTGTAAACCAGCTTTTATAGAAGTTTTTAGTTTTAATACCCTTTTGTTCCTGATATCTACTTCAGCTGGGAACAAATAGCTATTACGGTTGTAAAACTGATAGTTTCATGGTGCAAGAACTATATTGCTAGCGATTTTTTGGCTTCATGAAATTTTTAATCACTGTTTTTAGGGTTCCGTACCTCAAAAAGAAAAAACGGAACCCTTACAGGATTACTTCTTTCTCCGCCTGTCTGTCTGTCCGTCTGTCAGTCTGTCAAGACCTTTTTTCTCAGGAACGCGTGGAGGTATCAAATTGAGATTAATATCCAATACGTAGGTTTATGACCCCTTGAAGCTCTAAAAAATCAAGCTTCTATGTCAAAGCAATAAAAAAATACGGCCATTTATGCGACATATTTTGATACTTGCAAATAAATCAAAACCTATAGGGTACTTCCCGTTGACCTAGAGTCATGAAATTTGCCAAAAAGCAAGGTCTCTCAGCACAAGTAAAGGAAAAAGTCTGATAATTGTTAATTTGTAGTTTTATCACATATTTTTAATGGGCATAAAAGTTTGGTCGAATTCACCCTAAATAAAACCAGACAGTATCCTCGAGATACTCGTACCTTAAAAAAAAAAAACAAAAAATCTACAACTTAATTTAAAAATTAAAAGAACACAGACGAAGCTTACAAAGTCGCTACTTCATCTCACTGGGGGCTGTTTCTTTGAAATTTTGCATGCAATTGCATCTCGGAGCAGTAAAGAGTGGCCGGGAACCCGGGAATAAAGGGCGCATGTCATTTCCCGGCCAGCCCGGGGGTGAAATCGCATGAGCAAATGTTGACATCCGGCTCCGCTCGGATCGGAGTACGCGATGGAGACGCACTATTCAGCCTTATACCTTTCATTGGAGAAAATGGTACTTTAAGTCCTTGGTTGGTAGGGGGTTAATTTTAAGGGGAGTTTCAAATTAAGTATGGCGAATATTAACGGATTTTTAAATTGAAATTTACTTTCCTTGATTTTATCCCAAAAAAAAAACACCTGATTAGGTAAGACTAGTGTAGGTATATTTCTGCAAAGTTGGCACTAACACGACTACACTACAAAGTAAGTTTGTTTGTCTGTCTTTTCGAAATGGATTTTGCCTGCGGCTTTTTAAATGTCAGAATCAATTTCAGGTAACTTGAGAGGGAGTATGCTTAGGTGGTTTGGAATGAAAGGCGACTAACAAAAGATATTTACAAGGTAGATGTGAGTGTAAACACCATGCCCTAGAAAGACATATACCTAGTGACCTTATTGCTGTTGACCAGAAGATGATCGTTAACGAAGCACAAGAAGTACGAATCGTAGAAGGTGGCGTTCTGTAGTTTCTGCCTACCCCCGTGGGAACAAAACGTGAGTTTATGTATGTATGTGTAGGTAACCAACAAGGAGTTTGAATTGCAGCAGTATATAGTAATTAGTGACCGAAACTTAAACACATGATTGTACATGAGTTGTTTGTTATCATGAGATAACAAACAACTTTTACTATCGGACCAAACCTGAAATCGCGAAAAAAAATCAGCTGTTACCTATATTTTGACGAGTTATGCGAATATAAATGTAGGGAGCAGCTGACTTTTTTCGCGATTTTAGGTTTGGTCCCATAGTAAAAGTTGTTTGTTATCATGAGTACAATCATTTGTTTAAGTATCGGTCACTAATTACCAGTCACCCTATATAAAATAGCAAACAGAAACATCAACCCACAACAACGTAGACAATTACGAGTATAATACCGTTCCTCTTTACAAGAAAACGGTAAATAATACTCTACCTAAACAAACTCTATTACCTAGGTACTTAACTAAGCCCCAAGAGATTACCTATTTTCAAGCTATTTGCATGTCAGGTTTAAAACTACAAGCTCTCCCCGCCGTCATCTTTTATGGTACCGATGAATAAGCTACAAAGGAGAAATTGATCTTTTATCTTTTTTATTTGTTGGTGGCTTATTGGATGGCTTCTATCACATTCAATTCAAATTAATTTACATTACAATGTTACAACGTAAATTAATTTGAAGGAGAATTTGGAATTATTGTCGCTGCGAGCAGCAGGATCGGTTTAAAAACTCCATGAATCGTCGTTTTGTCTGTCGTTTTACATCCTTACTGCGATCTGTTTTTCGTAGCACAGTGAATAGATTTTTTAAATTTACCATATCAATCTATGATCATCAAATATATCCCAAATTTGCTACGCTAGTGACAATTACCACAGTTAGTTGGGCACTAATTGGCGTGGCTGCTAATTAGATAACGTATCAATTTAGTCGATCACGTAGGGAAACTCCACGCATAGCTCTCTCCATTGCCCTTTGGGTGACTTTCAGCCTTCTAATAAGGCCCATTGTGAGTGAGCGTCCACGTTTCAGTGCCGTAGGTCATCACTGGTAACATGCACTGGTCAAATACTTTCGTCTTGAGACACTGTGGTATGTGGGACGAGAAGTTATTGCGTAGCTTCCCGAAAGCTGCTCAGTGAGTCGGATTCGACGATTGACCTCTTTCTCGACCTACCTAACTGCACTTTTTGTACTAGGTAAACATAATCATCCGCAACATCGAGTGTAGCGTCTCCAATCTTCATGATAGTGGGTGTTACATGGGCATTTGACATGACCTAGGTCTTCTCCATGTCCATTTTAGGACCCACTCTTTCGAAAGCTCTACTAAGGTCATCGAGTGTACTGACGTCCTCTATAGTCTCAGCCATGAAATTTATATTGTCGACAAACTGAAGGTGAGTGACGTATTCACCATTAATGTTGATGCCTACCCCAGAACCTTGAAGACATCCTCCAGTGCAGCAGTGAACAGTTTCGGAGAGATAACGTCTCCCTGTCTCACATCTCACTGCAGAAGGATAGGTTTCGTGGTCTGAGCCTGGTCTGAGACTGACATAGTGGCGTTTTCGTATAGACACTTCAGCACCTAAAAGTACCGATAGTCGATCTGGGACTGTTAAAAAGACTGCAGAGTCCATGTCTCGATTGAATCGAAGGCCTTCTCGAAGTCCACAAACGCTAAGTAGAGAGGCAGACTCATCGATCTTCTTTATAACCTGCCGCAGCGAATGTATGTGATCTATGGAGCCGAGATTCTACTAAAAATCCTGCTTGATCGAGAGGCTAGAAGTCGGCAAACCAGCGTGCGTGACGGTTCGTGATGACTCTTGAAAACAGCCTGTAGGCTCAGAAGTGAGATGGGCCTATAATTCTTAAGAAGGGCATTTTCGCCCTATTTAAATAAACCACACCGTGCCCGTGGCGTTTTACCCTCGAGTGTGATGGAATCAAACAGCTTCTGGAGGGACTTAAACGAGAGTTTTGCCGACTTTCAGGAGTTCGGCCGTAATTCCATCATCACCGGCGCATTGTTGTTTTAAAGCTGCTTCAGAGCCATCCTAATCTCGTACAAACTAAAGTCTGGGATGTCTTCGGTATACTATCGGGTCAATCTAGCTCTTACGTCGTTTGATAGATTCGTAACGGGGTTACTTACTGACGTGTATTACTGTCCATAGAACCACTCGATCTCTCTCAACAACTCAGGTTCGGCGGATACGATCCTGCCATCATCGGTCTTCAGTTTTGGAAGCTGGCTCTGCCCAATAGACAGATCTCTTGCAAAGACCTTGGAGCCTTGCCTTGGAACGCCCGGGTGTCACCATTGTGTGGATCATCTGGAGGACACGGTGGAGCATACAGTGGAGGTCTGCCCGGCTTGGGCGGAGCACCGCCGTGTTCTCACGGAGGCGATCGGCGGCGGCGATCTCTCGCGTCCAAACCTGGTCCAGGCCATGGTGCGGAGCGAGAGTGTATGGGAAGCCGTCACCTCCTTCTGCGAAGCAGTAATGCTCGCGAAGGAGGAAGCGGAACGCGTGAGGGAGAGGCAACAGCCGCGCCCTCGCGCCCCTAGCCGCCGTAGGAGACGCCCTGGGCGGCGGGAATCGATTGCTGATTCCCGGCCACCGTAGGCGCGGGCTTGCGGACGACGAGTAATGGGCAGCTCGCCGTCCGGTAAGGAACAGGCCCGGGTCAACGGCGCGTTGTGCTCCACGCGCGCCTCAAAGAGATGTCAGCAGTGACGGGGTCAATTGGGCCGATGCCGCCGGGGTCGCGGGTAGTTCGAAAGAGATACCGTGGCCCTGGCACGGGCAGTTGAAGGAGCATGGGTGGGTTTTAGTCAGTAAAAGTCTGACACGCCCTCCCGCTCTGCCCAGAGCGGGAGAAGTCATTTGATGATTTCCCATCCACAAAAAAAAAAAAAAAAAAAAAAAAAAAAAAAAAGCCTTTATTCCGCTCGATTGCGTCCTCAATACGGTCTGTTTTAAAGCGGCGAAGGTCGATTTTCAAGGACTTAGATATCAGTCTATTGAGCTGGTGGTACTTGACCGCAACGTCTGAAAGTTGCAGGATCGTCTAGAATGAAGAGATCAGTAGGAGTACCAAAGTAGCCGACATAGCCCGAAGAATTGCCAAACTTAAATAGCAGTGGGCAGGGCACATCGCTCGCAGAACAGATGCCGATGGGGCCAAAAGGTTTTGGAGTGGCGTACCGGAAGACGTAGCGTTGGAAGGCCTCCCATAATGTGGATCGTTGACCTGATGAAGGCCGCAAGAATCCGGCGAATAAAATAAATAAATAATAATAAATAAATAATAAATATGTTTGGACATATCACACAACGCCATCTAGCCCCAAGCTAAGCAACCTAATGCTTGTGTTATGGTAACGAGATGGCTGATAAACTACTTATATACATTTTTTTTTTGTAAATACATACATATTATAGATAGAAAAACACCCAGACTCGGAACAAATACTTGTAGGTCGTACAAATATTTGTTCCGTGCGGGAATCGAACCCGCGACATGCTGCGCAGCAGTCAATCGCTCAACCACTGCGCCAACCGTGTCGTCAATGCGGAATGCACAGAATCGGTCGAAGTGGCGGTGATTGAAGGAGGCCTATGTCCAGCAGTAGACGTCTTTCGGATGAAATAATGATGATGATCAATTTCAAGCGCTTTATATTGGTGCCCTATAATAGGAACCCACTTATTAGCACCAAGTCAGAAGATAAAAACCGGAGAAGTATGTATGTAACAACTTGACTTTATGGAATCAAGTGTCAGTAAAGCATGTTCTTAGATAACAAGCCATGTAGGTACACGCAAAATGACGAACTTCTCTACAAGCTTTCATCCCTTGTATAATATGCCCTTTATGAATTTTCTAAAACCCTGCCTTAGTGCTCATCTTCTTTGTATAAGGAACTCTTATGCAAATTTTTTTGCTTCTAGCTTAAGATTTATATTAAGGTTCTTCAATTTACAGTGAGTGAAAATAACCTGAGGATAATTCAGCTGAAATCGTCAACAGGCGGCAGGTACCTATCAGTACCAAACTCAAACTCAAAGCATTTATTTCAAATAAACCAACTACAGGCACTTTTGAACTGTCAAGAGGTCGGTCAGTCAGAAAGATGAAGCTATTTGCCCATTCCAAAGCGTAGTAATAGATTCCTATGGCGGGCAAGAAACTCCACGGACACTCCTTTAAATCAAATATGATGTATGTATGTAATCTGATAAGCATGTAACAAAGATGATGATCATATACTCTTTCCTTTTCTGTATTCCATCTTTGCTTCCATCATCATCTTCCTGCCCTTATTCCATGTTACTTAGGGTCAGCGCAACACGTTTACTTCTTCCATTCTCCCCTGTCAATCGTCACGCTATCATTGACTCCCTTCTCTTTCATATCATTCCTCCCACAATCCATCCATCTTTTCTTTGGCCTTCCTCTGCCTCTCCATCCATCAACACGTATATTCATCACTCTTTTAGTCACATGCGTTTCGTCCCTCCTCATCACATGCCCATACCAAGCCAAACGTTTTCTTTTCAACTTTTCTGTCACTGGTGCCACTTTCAAACTTCCTCTTTTAAAGGTACTCATTTCTTACTTTATCCATTCTCGTCCCTCCACAAATGCATCTCAACAGTCTTTGCTTCCATATTGGGACAATATTACAAGCCAACATTATTAAGCACTTACGCAAAATTCCATGACAAAATTGTGCCAAAAATACCTTAATTCATTTTGGTTAAATTTTAAACGTACACTACATAATTTTCCGTGAAGAGAATATTTTGATCGCCGCAATTTTATGAGTGCGGTGATCTGAACGATCAATTTGCATCGTAATTAGGAGTTTGCTCTGTTTTAACACAAATTAGCTTCAACCGAATAGCCGGTTATATTCTGAAAGCAAACACGTGCTTCGTTTTATAGTCCATTGTAATATTGGATTATGAGTTGAACAAATATATATATATTGGGAGCGACGTTGTTTTTATATTGTTTTACAGATCGTCATTATTATGTATTGATTTTATTTGTCATGTTGGTAACTAAGAAACCTTACCTTTTGTTCTTTGTCGATCTTTCAAACCGGATAGGAACTTTATTTGTCTTCTGTCTAAGTACATATAATCAGTGAAAGCTTAACCAAATACCCTGAAAATAAGCACTTTTAAAACTTCAATAAAAACTTTTTCACAAAAAAGTACAATCGACTTCCAAAAACAACACTACAAAGTGAAAAATAACTTTAATTTCGGAAGTCGGTGTCTGATTAAATGTATTTTCGTTTTTGCCACCGACTTCCGAAATTAAAGTTATTTTTCACTTTGTAGTGTTGTTTTTGGAAGTCGGTTGTATTTTTTTGTGAAAAATTTTTATTTTTCACTTTTTAGTGGTTCACATGTGCTTACCTCTTTACAGCGTACCGGCGTGATGTTATGTTATGAACTGGTGTAAACAATAAACAGACGAGATTTCAGCAATCCCAGTCCATTTGCTATCACTTATTGAGGAGTTCCGTTGCCTATCTCAGAAATTCTTCATCGGATCTTCACCAAATTGAAATGGGACCACTCCGAGAAAGTGCTCTTCTAAAAACTATCCAAATTGCTTTAAGTGTGCCTACAAAATTGGAAGAGTTCCCTCTATTTCTCCAGGATCCCATCATCAGATCCTGACTTGAAGATCATGGGACCACCTGGGAAGTATATTCTTTCAAACAAACAAAAAAAATCCAAATCGGTCCAGCCATCTTGGAGTAATCGGGGAACATAAATAAATAAAAAAAAAAGGTTCCGACGAATTGAGAACCTCCTCCTTTTTGAAGTCGGTTAAAAAGCCAGCTACTTTACCGTTTCCTAGTGTTTGCCAAAATACGTATGCTTCACCTTTAGCCCATGACGAGTTTTTTCTTATTCCGCAGAACTAAACTGTCTTATCCTATAAAAAAATCAAATTACATCGGTATAAAAACATAAATAAATAAAATTTTCAGTGTAGACATAACTTGATCTTCGGTTCTTGGTAGCCTTCCACCCACAGGAAGTAACAAAGTGGACTATTTATATCCCAGCCAAGGACCTGGCGTAAATTAATTTTCATATCGATATTATGAGTAACTTAGTTTTCGTTCGAAAATCTGTAACAAACTGTTATACCTACCGATTCGTCTACTAAAAGTGTTTGTATTGGAAATTATTTCCTTGTGTCAAGAAACACATCTATGCAAATAAATAAAATTGAAGTGTCTGTTTGTAATGTCAAAATAACAGCTTTTTACTAAATGCAGAAGAAAGTACCTAAATATACGGTAGGTACATAAAACAATAATTTTTTTTTTACGTTTTTGTCTGTCTGTCTGTTTGTTTGTTCCGGCTAATCTCCAAAACGGCTGGACAATTTTGATGGGACTTAAGGTTCCGTGCAAAAAAACTAATAAAAACCATGAAATTGTGAACAAATAGTGGCTGTTATCTACTTCCACGTAAACGAAATCGCGGGGCACAGCTACTTAGTTAAAAAATAAAAATTTATTGGACTCATCTCAAAAACTCACCCTTATTAATTGTAAAGTCAGGAAAATTTATTAATTATCAAATTTACTACCGACTTATGACTTAAATTGTCTGTCTATTCAAATCACAACTGTGATTTTTTGAGAGTTGTCTGAAATGGCTATGACACGGCAAATTGACGTAGTGTGTCAATTTGATAAACAATTAATTTCCCGGACCGTATTTTATCCTACAAAACTGCAAGGAAGGCTAAAACAGAAGTGGTATTTACAAAGGTAGATGTGAGTGGAAACGCCGCCGCACCGGGAGGGGATGCACTCGGATTGGTGATGTTCTTCAGAAAGGTCTGTTGCGTAGTACTCGCAACTGGCGTGCGTGTATGACCAGATGTATGAACGTAAACGAGGCAAAAGAAGTATTAAGGATCATATTAGGTGTCGTCCTGTAGTTTCTGCCTACACCCACGGCAAGAAGGCGTGAGTTTGTGTGTGTGACCATGTAAAATGAGGCAACAGGGTCTAGTGTGAATTTTTGGGTTCATTCAAATACCTAATCAAGTCTGGTCAAAGCATGCATTTCATTCATTCATTCATGCATTCATTCATTCATGTAAAACTACAAGTATCACACAACTCACAAAAATATAAAACCCTGAAACTTCAGTATTCATATTCGTGTAAGTAGTAAACAGCGTTCTCGGAAACACCGCAAAGTAAAATGCCAGGAGGAATAAATTCCGAGTATATATTCAGTAGGTTAGACCTAGAGCAACGTACTTAACGCAACGTAAATGTACCAGGGTGCCAGAGTAGCAAGGGAGGTGGACACCGCAAAATGCAGCTCCCTACATCCTCATTACGGATTCATGAGCCATGCGGACGTACCAACTGCATACCGCCAATCAAATATTACATGGCGTTTTTTCTTGGCTTTTTGAATGTAGGAATATTGTTAGGTTTTTAATGCAAAAACTAACATGGACAGTATATTTTTTTGTAGATGTAAAATCATTCTGTAGGTAATATGTATTTGTTTGAGAAAAAAAAAGGTTAGGTAATCTCGTAACATCGTTTTTTCAGACTCGAGAGTAGACCTTACCTGAAAGTATTTTCTCATATTGTGACCTTTCCCCTATAAGTAAATAACTTGTGATCCTATCTGTCGTTGTAGTATATCTTTTGAAGTTTTACTTGTATACGTACGGAACCCTTTGCGACATCAGCTTACTTCAGCGTAGCAATGTTTAGTATCGTCAGTCCTCGTACAGTCGCAATTCAATACAAATTTTTACGTTTATATCGCCGACCACTTTCCTCGTCTCCAATTCCTACTGCAAGCTTTTTCGGAGTAAAGAAAATACTTCAACACGTACAACTAGGGACAGGGAATACGACAATATACGAGGGTTTCCAATACCAGTAAAAAATAAAACATTCAGTTCAAACGAAATTCTACTTGAACAAAGGTAATTCAACAAGTTAGTATACGAGTGTAAACGTGTACTCGTGGCACGCGATTTGCAAATAAAGCTAGGAAGATATCAAACAACCAACGTTTGCCACAACATGCGATAAAAACCTCTGCCGTTTCAAATGGAAATAACAAATGGATGTCTGATATTTTTTCCGCTGCGCTACTAACCAATGTGGCTTAAATCAGCTTTAATAATTCATTAACTCCACAGAGTCGTTAATGAGAATTTGTTCCATAAAGTTACTAATAGACCTAGTCCGGCCCGCGCACGGTACACTCACGGTAATTGTATTCACGTAGAATATTCTCTCGGGAACCGATAAACGAATATATTTAACAACAATGAAAACAAAGAATTTCTCAAAATGTCGAAAGTAAAACGTAAGTAAAATAAGTAAAAACAACTATTTTCACTCCAATTAGGAATTTAATTTAACCCTTATCTGTGGGATCAACAAACACCTATTTGACCTTTACACGCAAGTTAATAAACCTGCTCCGTACAATATATTCTTTATCCACACACCATAAAAGCGAACAACTGTGAGCTCCTGAACCTTACGGATACATTAGGCGCGGCCATAACCGAAAATTCACTTCCAATGTCTCACATTTGATAACAAAGGAAAAACACCCAACGACCGACAAGATGTTCTAAAAATACTTTCGCAATCTAGCTACCTGTTCACCTGGGCTGGCCATTCCGGCCTCCCCATAAAGAAGAGTAGACGGGAAGCGCCGGGAAGGGTTTATCGTTCCTGAGGGAACGGCCGCATGCCCGACACTATATCATTGCCGCCTCTATCTCTATGTACACTACGAGCTCTTTGTACTCGGCGAAGCATAAAACTTACTGAAAACACTGTTAATATGTAACGTATTCTTAGGTGTTACAATCGAACTTTGTGCGGTTCATTTAACTTAAGGGGAAAACTCGCTTTAGTTAATGTCTGCTGAGTGCCGCATGCCGTCTGCCACGCCCTACAGTATGGTAGCAGGTACCTATACAGGTTGTCCTAGCCATTCCCAAATCCAAACGCTAGCATAATAAAAACACCGTTACCGTGATGTCGAAAATAATTGAATAAGCCACGCAGTATATAACTTTGTGATTTGTTAAATAACGGTGTGTTTTTATTGTGCATTATTGTGATATATTAATCGTTAATGCGTCGCTTGTCAATGTATTCGTAATGAAATGCCGGGTACACAGTGCGGTCGGGGTCGCGACACCCCCGGCAAACAAAATATGAAATAATGTTCACATTATTTGCATAATGTGCACCATAAACGGTGGCCTATATAGAGAGCCATCATATTATCATGTCGTCATAAAGGCCTGTGCGAGGAGAGGCGGATAAACGCAGTTGACGTGCATAAAGCTTTGTCCGGGATGTCGCTATACCAGAAGAATACCTATTGATATTTATCGCAACATTTCCCTCGGATGAAAGGGTGCGCGAAACAACTAATACACTGACTTTTGTGCTCAAAATGTGGCCGTATTTATAGGTGGGATTTTACTTTTTTGATACAAAATGATAATAAAGTCTGAAAACTGCCTTTTTTGCCTTTGATCTATCTGTGCTCTACAACTACGACCACTTCTAGCCATTTTTCATTTATTTGAGTCCGATTGCGTATTCATTATTCATAGATGCCATAAATCGAATGAAAAATAAATTTGCTAAACCGATTTATTCTATATTTGAATTTCAAAACGATTTGACACATACCTTCACAAGAATTCGTAGATAAATATATCGTTCTAATTTTGAAATTAGATTGTGACATTTCAAAATAGGTCTATTATGCATGGAGTAGGTAAGTACCTAAGAATGTGTACATGAAAGTCCCCTTCTAAGTCAAACCGTACAATAAACTACAGAGCAAGATACTGTCGCTCGTGTTACTATGTGCGGAACCGCAAGGCGAACCGGGAGACTTTACTGTGCCCCTGGGACAGCCGGAACACCTGAACAGTACACATTGATTTTACATGAACGTCCCAGAGCCACGACATCGTTGTTCGCACATACCTACAGGTACCCACCACCTATGTAGGAGCTAGGAGTAATACAATGATTTGTACTTTACCTATGTGTAGCTCTAGCTAGCAACAGATTTGCACGCACTGTTCCAAAGCCCCAAAGGGGTGTAAATCCGACCACAAATGCACATACGACCTTACTGAATACAGCAGTGATTTGAACCAGGCGACGTCATTCAACTGAGGTACAGATCGTGTCATAGTTCACTTGTTTTTCACCTTTGAATTCATTCGGTTTTTTATTTGCTGGCAGAAAACCAGCGCGCAGTTTAGCTTTTAAAGTCAGGAGGAGATATATTGAACGACAGTTGGTTTATTAGTGTATAGAACATTTTGTTGAATTTCTATTTAAGAGCATGGGATACCTCAGCTCAAATTCATATTTCGCCCCCACTTCCCCGCGCCGGGTATCACTCTATCCCACTCGCACCGTCAAACTGATTCAACTAGGGTGAACTACGCTATTTATGGATTAGGCTTGGTAATAATTGATTAAACCTATAAATATATTATTTTATGAAATATTGCAAATCGATTTCAAAGTACTATTAGAATCGACGTCTTCTGGAAAGGTAGATGAAAATATTTTGGAAGTTTAGTTAATTCATTTATAATTTAACACACAACACAACAGCACGCCTTACCCGAAGGGTATTTATAATTTAGCTTATTTACCAAGGTTGGTATCGTACGTACAGACGTCCACCCAAAAGTATGCGCTTAGGCAATCATCATCTATCTTCGAAAACATGAACGCATGATGATGAGAACTACTTTAGAGCTGTTGCATTTTTGATCCTTATAAGTAACAGGATCGATTGATATCAAAAAATGTTTTTGTGAAAATTGCTCATCTTCTTGTCGATTGTAATTTTTTTTCTTCTAATTCAAAATTTTCTGAAATGAAATTATGAATGTTAAAGGTTTTGCTAAATATTATATTGGAAACTGTCTAAAATAGGTACGCTTACCTTCTTAAATGTTTGACAATGTTTTGACATTGACACGAGATTACGATTTTGAACCATTTCAAAGATGTTTTTATGAATGAAAATTACAAAATTCGGAAAAACTTAAAATACGGGTGTCTTATTTTTACCTCTAAATTTCATTTTACATAAATATATAATTTATTCAGAACATAAAACGTTGTCAATCGGATCTTTTGAGCGCAAGCGAAGTAATACGGGTACCCCGTCTGATAGCCGAAGCGGTACTGATCTAATACAAATGTACTCTGTGGTACTGATGACAAGTACTGAATCGGGGTTCGAGGTGTGAATGGTTAATAATAATAATAATAAGACATTTATTTCAGACGTAGTCCATATACTGTTAGTAAAAAAAAAAAAGCTTGATTTTTCTGATCTCATCTTTTTACAGTAAAAACAAAACGGTTAAAAAATAAAAACGAACCTATGGTACCTGCATTATACATAGTTCTATTATCCTGCAGTTTCATGACCTAATTTGAAAATTTTCATTGATTATTCTCCATTTATTGTACGGTTTAGAGGTAATTTTGAGATTTTTTTCTATCGAGAAATTTGTATGGAATCGTGAATTCGCAACCTATGACACCTAGCAGTAGTCCTCATCTTTAATGTATATTAATTACAAAGTGAATACTGCAGAACTATTGAAACTACAGCCATTCATAATAAGACAATTTTCGCAATCTTAGGTAATGCAGGCCCTTAAGGCGAGTATGCTGCCAACTAGCGCCACCATTGAAAAAAAAATCATAAGTCTGGACATTTCAACATTTTGAAATTTTCTATGCTCACATTTTTAGTCAGATGAGGTAGAATTTAAAGAGAAAAAAAATCAACACTAAACCTCCTAGGTTCGAAGCCTTGGCAGTTAACGCCAAAAACGTGCCATATGTCCAGACTTATGACTTTTTAGGATTCCCTACCTCAAAAGGAAAAAACGGAACCCTTATAGTATCACTTCGTTGGCCATCTGTCTGTCTGTCTGTCAACATTGAATTCGTAAGTCTATGTTCCCTTAAAGTTCTAAAAAAATCAAGCTTCTAAGACAACGCAAGTCTGTCAGTCTGTCAAGACCCTTTTTCTCAAGGACGCGTGGAGATATCAAGTTGAAATTAATATCAAATACGTAAGTCTATGGTCCCTTAGAGTTATAAAAAAATCAAGCTTCTAAATCAACGCAATAAAAAAATACGGCCATTTTGCGACACATTTTGATACTCGCAACTGTCGCAAGTAAATCAAAACCTATATGGTTCTTCCCGTTGACCTAGAATAATGAAATTTGGCAAGAAGCAAGGTCTCCCAGCACAAGTAAAGGAAAAAGTCCGAAAATTGTTCATTTGTAGTATTATGACATAAAAAAAAAATTTTGGGATCCTTTGTTAAGTTTGTTTTTGGGATAAACTCTTTTAAACTACGGAACCCTTCATTGTGCGTGTTCCGACACGCACTTGTTCGGTTTTTATTTTAAAGAATATCCAAGATAGTGCCGGTTTTTTCTCAAAGTCAATAGTGGCGCTAGTTTTCAGCACTACTCGCCTTAATGTTCTTTTGAGAAGTATCTACATTTTTGAAAACATACATAAATCAAAGAGAGAGATACAGAGATAGTTTTAAACACATAAAACAAAACAAACACATATCCCACCATATAAGTATCTAATAAGATAAAATTTTCCAAATCGTATTCACCCCAGCAAATTACCGACATAATGCGAGTACGGGGCCCTGCTAAATAATTATAGCGTTTTCCAGCTACGTATGAGTTTCAGGCGGTTTCTTCGGACCGCGGAGGGCACAGGGCGGAGGGCGGAGGCCTGAGAAAACTTTTGGGTCTTTATTTATTGTTATTGCCTCATTAAGGTACTACGTAGTAGGCGATATCCTACAAATTGCAAATAAATAAGCCACTGCTCCAGACACGTGTGGAATATATAAGCGGACGTACTTATCTAATTACCTACCTAGCTGTTTTGGTTGAGCTGAATTATTGTCATTGAAAAAGGTGGACTAGTTACAAGTAAGACTGGGTTGTGGCATTTGAATTTTTCTTCTGGATTTAATACGAAGGAAATAAAACATAATAGGTACCTACATAATGTAAGTAGGTAAATATACCCACCGATACATAAAAAAAATAAATAAGTTATTGAGATGTCTCAATAGGCAATTTGCCTTAATTGCCTTTAATAATTATTGCCTTGTCGACCCAATTGATGAAATCTGATAATTCCTCTTAATAGATTTTGATGTGGTTGAATTTTAATTAAAAGCCTTATTCATCAAGGTACTCATAACTAAGTAAATATTGATACCTCGAAACATGTGAAAGACGCTTTGATTGAGTGAAAGCCAACTCAATAATTTATCAATTTAATATTGAGATTGAACCACAGATTGTCGAGGGGAGTGAATTAATTTCATTTATAAAATTTGACCTGGATTCACCTTCTATATATTAGCGAATAATGTTCGTGTATTGTCGTAAACCAGCAGCGGAGAGAGATGTATAGTTCTATTAAAGAGTTGCTCATACATAAATATTTTCTGCGGACAGTTCCAAATAAACAAACGAAACAAAATGGCTCGCATTAACTGAGCTTTACAATAATGCTCTAATGAGCAACGTTTGCAACCGCATTTCAACGGATCCGAATGACTCATGATTAAAATATTATCGATAAATAAACTCAAAACGAACGTTTAAGAGGATACATGAAGCGTGATTTAGTTCGGGGTCTAAGTAAAATGGCGTTATGGCTGTCTAGTTTGTCGCGCGAGATAGAAGACTCTCATGCGCGTCGGAATTTAATCGCGCTTTGTTTAAATATAGATTTATGACAAAATGCTATACTTAAATAAATTTTAAGCTTAGTAAGTTCATAACCTTCGATTTAAAGCAAATTTTACTGCACAATAGGGAACTGTTTACGTATAATCGTAATAAAACAGAACTTAGACGGTGCAACTTTGGATTTTTTTTTTCTATAGAAAAAATTGCAAGTAATCCTGTTTCGGTTTTAGTACAACAGTAGACAATATATTCAAATAACACATGGAAAATCCAAATGATTTAACCATATACATTTGGTTTTAAAGGAATTTAAAAAAACAAAAAACAAAATTATTGATGTATCCCCTTAAAACTAAAACATTCGCAGCGCAGCAGCGCAAACAGCGCGTCAACTCAAAGGTGGAGCGCAGGTATTTTGGACTTATTGAGCGCAAATTTTGAAGACCGCAACCCTTTGAATAGTCAATGTCGCGTACCCTTATCTCGCCACAGAAAGGCGACACCACATTACCGGCATTATGGAACTAGTCGGCGCGGGCGGCGCGGGGCGCGCGACCCGAAACACGCCCTCGCGTACCGTATTAAAGTATCGAATCGTATGCACACTTTGAAGTACAGGCCATTTTCAAAGTGCAATTTATATTGTATTGGAAGTTAGAGCGGCGCGTTTACCCGGCTCCACAATATTTTGTGTCGGGCCAATGTGCCGCGCGGCTGAGCCTTGTTCCATGTCCTTGTGGAAACCAGTTTTACATTTTCTTGTCTCTCTAAAGGAAAATTTAATAAGCATAAGTGAAGTTCCCGCACTCTATTGTAGTTCGGGACGATTAGAAAACTTTTTAAATGTCTCTTATGATTTCTTTTTTGAGAGACGGTTAAAGTTCTTTGTAGTAATAATCGTAACACCTTCGTTTTAAATAAATCATACTTTAATGTTTTTTGAAAGTATGAATTTGAGCTCACATTTTCAAGGGTAAAATGAAAGTAGGTTTTGTGCGTCGCGTCGTTTTTTTGTGAGCTAGAATATTTAAGGGTGGGTTCTTGCATTAGGCTTGGTATTCACTGTAGGGTTGGGTTTAGTACCGAGCTGTGAATAATATCGGGCAGCAGTTGCGTGACCCAGGTGTACGATGTACCACGCACTCGCCAGCCGATATCGCAATTCGCAAACCGAGCCAGTCACTTTACTACGCCCATGGGATACTCGCTCATCCTACATCATGAGCCACCTCGCTACTCCCCCTATGTATTGCTAAGCTATAATTATGATATTGATACTTTATGCATTTCGATTTGCGTTTTTCGATTTCGGTTCTTTGATATTCTCATGTCGTTATAAGAGTAGGATGTTTTAAGTGGTTTTCTTTTTAATTTAGGTACTCCCCAGTTGTTTTTTATTTTTTTTAAAGTTTCACCATGATATAATCGGTTTGGTATTATAAACCTAATTACCACGCCAATTACTAAACCTGGGGTAATAAAAGCCACTCAAGTTAGTTCAACCAAACGTTCCAAATCGCCATACCTAATTTTAAACAGCGCTAACCCAAATCGAGTCAAAAAAGACCGTAAGATCAATCGGTACATAACAAATATGGCGGAGCCGACCGGATCAGATCAGGCGGTCGGGCCTGTATTTATTTACATGTAATTAGGTCGGTGTCAGTGATCGACGGGGGCGGCGGACGTCCGCGCCGAGGTAAACAATCCATTACAAGGCTGTCAGGCAGCGTGGTCGGCGGCCATGCATATAGCGACCAATATCGCCGTCGAACACGCGAATTTAGACCAGTTCACTGTCGCCGAACGCCAATATTGACCAGTATTGACTTTTTGACATAAATACTTAGCGAGCAAACACCTGACTCGGCTGAAGAATCACCCTGTATAATGAACCACCTACGTTTGATGAACGCTAATTTTGGTTGCGTGGAATTTCGGTTCTGTGTACAAAAATTACGAGTGAATCTGTCCCAAATATTCTAGGTAAACAAAGATTATTAAGTGAACAGTCAAGGGTAATGAGAATGCTACACTTGGCTTTACATGAAACATAAATGACTAATGCCCGGCTTCTAAGGTTTTTTGACGGAGTTTATCCATTCGATAGTGATTATTGGTTCGATATCGTGTTTCTGAACACTTCGTTAAGGAAGAATTTAGCTTAAACGTTGAGTGAATTACTATCGAGGGCTTACCTGAGCACCTCAAAAACCGAGCATAAGGAAGGAATTCGCTTAAATAGATAATTTTGTCGAATCAATAACTATTGAGAGTTTAAACTCCGTTTAAGAACTCTTCAGAAACCGGGCATTAGACGAAAAGAGTCACTGGAGCCGGCTTATTAAAAGCCCGTAGGTCTGGCTCTTAGGTTCACAAAGTATTGAATGGATTCTGATTACAAAACAGAAGATACCATTAATTTGATGTAATTTCATGGAAAAGACGCTAAAGCTACACAGGAATCAATTTACTTAAACGCACACCATCGCTTCATTTCCAGATAATAATATCCAATGCCATGATAATGGCCACTGTTGACTATGACGTATGGGATGCACTTACTGTGAAACGGGCCGTATGCCAGCTTGGCAATGTTAACTTAAAAATAAACATCTTCACAAACATCTCTGAAACACTCTCTGAACGAGCATACAACGTATCATTGGTACTTTTTGTCCAAAATAATAACATTAGCCACGTCCCTTGAAGCGTACAAAGCAGCCCCAGTAAAGTAATCCATTCAATGTATCACTATGCAGCTCCTACTCTTATCTTGCCACGTATAGCCACGCCAATCCGTTACCGATATTTAGGCAAAATACAAATTCTTTTCCACGCCATGCAAATCCCAACTTTACGCTACCCGTGCTAGGTCGGGAATCACGGACGCACCGACAAACTTTACAACGTTCTACATTGAATAATCCGCCAGATATTGGAAGGCTCGTCGATGCATTCACTGGGATGCACGAAATTTTCTATAAGGATAAAAGCAAACAAGATAGCCATCGAACCAGTGTTACGAGCTATAGTAGCTAAGTATAGGTAGGTACGCGAGTAATGCGCCTAACCCGCACCGATTTGGCTGCGAAGCGACGGACAAATGGAAGTTTAAAAGCAATAAAACATTTTTATTTGCTCATGTCAAGTGCTGGCCGATGAAGCCGAAATTTTACAACCATTGAGGTTTTCATCGCAAATATTTGTTAGAAACGTTCCGTTCGATTAAATTATTTTTGTGTTGACTGTGGCGGGCTTTATTTTAGGGATATAATAACGGCCCAACTTTTTTTGGCGTGTAATAGGAACAACGGTGACAATACGGCGGCGCGGCGTCGGCGAACGTTAAAATGTTTCCGTTTTTGGCGTACTCTCAAGTTAGTTAATGTTTCCAAAACAACGCTGTGAACACTGGGATACCTATTTGCGGCGTGAAGTTTGAACGTGACTTGCTCTATGCGCTTCTGGTTCACACAAACTGCTAATAATAACGTTCTAATCTACTGCATTAGACACTGCTCCTTTGTGATACAAGCGGCACTAATTACAACTGACCGCTAAACGCCAGTTAAACGGATAACTGGAGTGAGTGAGGAAGTTTAAAAAGATTTCCTGTAAGCTACCTACTCATTCTAAGCTATCGTGGTATGATGAGCCGGCCCATTGAAAGCACCCCCTGACAGGTTAATACTCATTTATCTAAATACATTGTTGAAACTTTAGTCATTTGCAAGCAGAAAGTTTGTACATCCATAATCGAGACTACAGCACCATACTTAGCTTTAAAATATGTATGTGGATGAAGGAGTCTTCCCGGATTTAATTAAATATAGTAAGGTTATATATACCACTTTTTAAATCTGGGGACTGTAAAGACATCAACAATAAGATGAAATGATGACATGAATGCTCTCCAATCTGACCTGGTGCGATTGGATGATTATTGCTTGATCAATAGGCTTGATTTGAACCCTATTAAATGTTCAGTAATCACCTTTAGCAGAAAACGTGTCCCTCTCCCTACAACCTACAAACTTAAAGGGCAGCCATTACAGAGATGTGACGGTGTTCGTGACCTTGGCGTTTTTCATGATTCCAAACTTTTATTTAGTGTGCACATTGAGCAAATAATTGCCAAAGCTTCGAAGTCTCTGGGTTTTGTTATGAGACTCGCAGGGTGTTTTAAGAAGGCCAAAACCCTTAAGATTCTTTATTGCTCTTTTGTGAGAAGTCATCTTGAATATGCGTCACAAATCTGGAACCCGTGTTATGGCAAATATATTGACCGTATTGAAAATATTCAAAAAAGATTTGTTCGTTTTCTTTGTTTTCGGCTTCGTATACCATACCATTCTGATAATTATATAAGTCTCTGCAAGAAACACCTTCAGCCACTAATAAATCGTCGTCGACTGGCTGATTGCACTTTTCTCTTAAAAATTTTATCTAACGAGATTGACTGTCCGGATCTCCTGCATAAATTGCGTTTTAATGTCCCCCAGAGATCAGTTAGATTTAATCCGCCTATCTTCATTCCCTTTACCTCTTCCAACTACAGGCAAAACTCATATATGGTGCGGGCGAGTAAGGATTTTAATGTTCTTTGTAAAGAGTTCTCATTTGATCCATTTACCACCAAAACCTATACTGCACGCAGTCGGCTGAACGCTGACTTCTTCAAAACTGCATAGATTTTTGTACCTTTTATATATTATGTATGTAGGTATATAATATTGTTTTTGTGTTTTTTTTTCTTTCTATCGTGCTTGTTAGTGATCTTAAGATTTGTACTACTTTTTCTGTTTTTACCCGTGAGAACCTGTAATTGGCTTTATGTTTTATATTCAATTGTTATCTATCTGAAAGCTGTTGGTTCTCCTTAAAATAAATAAATAAATAACTAAAGAACAGTATCCGGTGTTGCCGATATTATAAAAGGTGTTCGAAAAGGTAAAGCTCAATCAAATGCTTACTCATTTTAACTCCAACAAAATCTTATACGATCTGCAATATGGTTTCACCAAAGGACATTGTACGACTGACGCCGATGATGTTTTTTAATAAGATGACTCTTATTAAAACACATCATTATTTACATCACGGAAGGAGGCCCAAGATGCCATAGCAATTTTTTGTGACCTCTCCAAGGCATTTAACTGCGTAAGTCACGAAACCTTACTCTTGAAACTTTAGCAGTAATAATTATTTTCTTATTGCTCGTCTCCTAAGGGTCCTAGCGCCTAGCTTTAGCCTTCCTCAAGAACTGGGCTATCAAATGCAAAAAGAATTTTTCAAATCCGACTCCATCAGTCGGATTCCAGATTCCAGAGATTAGCGCGTTCAAACATACAGACAAACAAACTCTTCAACTTTATTATTAATATCGATTTAATGATCTACCCAATTTATTTAAAAACCAACCATAAATGTTGTTTTGCTGACGATACATCCTTAATTTTTATCCGACTACGGCGAAGCAAAAAGGAGTGTTATGATTTTGACCGGTATGTATGTATGTTCATCTGTTCCCTCATAACTTCTAAACTTCTTATCATAATTTGACAAATGAGGTATCATTGGAAGCGCCTTGATCTTCCGCTGGTTATGTGGCGTCACATTAAATTGAACATGACGCCCTCTAGAGGACAAAGTCATGAACTAAAAAATAATTTAGATCAATAGACATGCATCAAATCTTGACAACGTAAATAACGCCCTACTGCTGGTCCAAAATTGATTACCTACTGCTAATAATTTAGTATTAAATGGGAAAAAAACTAAATACATAAGATTTACTTTACCGAATCACGGACTAGAAAAAAAGAAGGACTCCGCGCCACGCGTATCGAAAGTGAACCACCGTACCGATCTGTGTTCGTGATTTGACAAAGACAAGCCGACATGTCACGTAATGGCGGCTACCTGGCCGGTTGGCATACTATGATGTAAATGTGTGCGTGAGGCGCATGTTTGTACAAACGGTCCCGGCATACTTACTGTGCTTCACTTTCGATATGCGTGGCGCGGAGTCCTTCTTTTTTTCTAGTCCGTGTACCGAATGTTAAAAGTAGTGATTCTGACACAGTATTGTGTAAGGAGAAACTAGAATTCGTCGATAAAATTGTTTTCCTGGGGGTCACGCTCGACTCAAGGCTGCAAGGCTGCTCATTTAACATCTCTTGCAGGACGGCTAAGTTCAGCAGCATATGCTGTGAGAAAAATCTAGTCTGTGTTTCTGTGTGTGTGTGTGTGTGTGTAGTGAGGCTAGTCTTATTTCATTTACTTTCACAGTTACGGTATATTTTTTCTGTGGGGATGGGCTGCAGGTATCGAACCAATTTTTTTTTATTCTGCAGAAAAGAGTCATCAGAACAATATATGGCCTCCGCAAGCGCGATTCTCTTAGGGAATTGTTTAAAGATATTAATATCATGACGGTACCTTGTCAATATATCTACGAAAACATCATGTACATAAAGGAAAATCTAAATCTGTGAAGTGAAGTGAAGGACAGACAGACAGACAGACAAGACTAGAAATAGGGACCAATTACTTCAACCAGGTTTCAGACTGGCTAAAGTAGACTCTTCCTTCATGGGTTCAGATGGAAGCCACCTTTTTAGGGTTCCGTACGCAAAAGGTAAAACGGAACTCTATTACTAAGACTCCGCTGTCCGTCCGTCTGTCTGTCCGTCTATCACCAGGCTTTATCTCATGAACCGTGATAGTTAGTTGAAATTTTCACAGAATGATGATGTATTTCTGTTGCCGTGAAATTTTCACAGAATGATGGTGTATTTCTGTTGCCGCTATAACAACAAATACTAAAAACAAATAAAATAAATATTTAAAGGGGCTCCCATACAACAGACATGATTTTTTTGCCGTTTTTATAGATAATGGTACGGAACCCTTCGTGCGCGAGTCCGACTCGCACTTGGCCGGTTTTTATCTATTTTGGTGTCGAAAGGTTGCCATTTGTTAAATTGTTTCCCTATAATTTGGGGAATAATATTGTATGGGTATGATATCATATTTTTTGTTTAATCGAATGGGGAAATTTTAAATTGTATTATGGCAACCTCGCACTTTATGTCACTGCGTTCGTCCGTTGAGGTTTATTGTTCCAAGTAACTTAAAACTCATAGTTTATTTAAACGATGTTTTTTCAAGTGAAAAGTGATTCCGTGAGACTTTTTATGTGATTTTCTATTGTTTTTGCAAGTTATTGTCACTACAGAGGAAGGCATAATTCTATTTTTTTAACTATGTTAACTAGACGACGACTCGTCACGTACTGAGAGCGGTGAGCAAGGTATAGTTGCATGTGTGCGTGAGCGTGTGTTTTACTTGCAGGAGCACGGTTTTGTGGCTTCAGTTTTGATGTTCGCGGCGCTCCATCTTCCTTTTTTTGTTGATCTGAGTTCATGGGGTACTGTTTAAAATGTTACAATAAAATACCTCCCTTTTTTTTTTTTTTTTTTTGTGGATGGGAAATCATCAAATGACTTCTCCCGCTCTGGGCAGAGCGGGAGGGCGTGTCAGACTTTTACTGACTAAAACCCACCCATGCTCCTTCAACTGCCCGTGCCAGGGCCACGGTATCTCTTTCGAACTACCCGCGACCCCGGCGGCATCGGCCCAATTGACCCCGTCACTGCTGACATCTCTTTGAGGCGCGCGTGGAGCACAACGCGCCGTCGACCCGGGCCTGTTCCTTACCGGACGGCGAGCTGCCCATTACTCGTCGTCCGCAAGCCCGCGCCTACGGTGGCCGGGAATCAGCAATCGATTCCCGCCGCCCAGGGCGTCTCCTACGGCGGCTAGGGGCGAGGCGTGGGCACCTGACGTGATGTCGCCAGTGGCGCGCTTGCGATTCGTTACGCGTCCGTACTATTGACCGGATCCGACATATCAATTTTTTTTATCATTGTTCCTCTCAAACAGAGCACCTGCAGCCATCTAATCTCTAATACCTCCCTCAATTGAATGAAACGAAAACCGACCCCTTGACAATTCAAAAGTGCCTGTAGTTGTTTTTTTATTTTTTTGGTTTAGTTTGAGTTTGAAGTTGAAAGATTAGGGCTCTGTAAAATATAGGAATTGCGGTATCTTATCAACCGATTACTATAAATTGTGTTAAACCATCTAATGGGATTTAATGGAGGTTTATCTTGAGGTTTTACCAAATCCTAAGCAAACAGTAGAGTATAGAAACTATAGTAAAAGGACCGATGAGTGTGGAAAGGTGTGTCTGACACTTCAAGAGATATAAATATGACAACATTTTTTTTTTCTTTTTTTTAACGTACCTAAATATTCACTATTTTCAACTTTGAATTCTAACTAATTGTATTTTATTTTATGTGTTCATAAGTTTTTATTTTTAAGTTAATTACGTTGTTGTTTTGTGGTAAATGCTGTGTAGGAATACCTGTAATAGGCATACATACCAGTACTTTTATTTTATATTACTCTGTTTTTTTTTTTTTTTTGTATGTACTGCTGTTGGTGTACCTAATGAATAAATAAATAAAAAATATCGAGACGATTACCAAAATCACAAAGAAAAAGAATTGAATAGGTACTTACATCAAAAGATTTTCGAGCAAATTTTTAATCGTCAAAAAAGGTTTTCACGAAATGAATAACCAACCAGACACCTCATAAAACCCACTTTAATATCAAAGAAAAATACGTATCAGACAGGGCTTAAGTTATAATAACATTTGAAGACAAATCGGTGACAATAGCCGCGATGGCAACACGGCGACAAGTCGCACGACTTGAGCGCAAATTAAAACGATTTGTTACAGCGACGCGGACAACCGCCACCTTTTTAAACCCGTGACAATTTAGCGCAAACCTTGTGAAATATCGCCGGCTAAATAAAAACCGATTTGTGTCAACTCCTACTTTTAGTGCAGAGCGCACACTACATTCTGTTGTTGCAAAATGCATTTTTTTTTGCGACTACTTTGGCGCGGTGCCTGTTTTACGTGGTTTATGGTTTTAAATCTAAAAAGCTGACGCCATCGCCAACTTTGTTATGAATGCAGCTAAGATGTAAAAACAGATTAATTAAATATTTATTGCTAAAACTGCGAAAATCTTTGTAAATATGAAACATCGAAAATGAGGATGCGTTTTCGTGTAATGAGGGGGTGAGGGAGGGGGGATTGCGCTTCCTGGAAAACTTTAATTGTAATTTTAATGGTCATCATAATTTTAATAATAAACTACGTCATTGCAGAGCAAAGTACAGTAGGCATGTCGGGTCAGGCGCCGCGTCGCCTCGTCAGCGACAATTAACGCGAGCCGCGGCACATAACTCACCCGGCCGACACTCGCTATCGCACCACGCGCACCAACAACGAACATTCTACTTTTAACCACCACCACCACCTACGGACGAATGCTACCACCTACCACACACCGACGAACGACCCCAACACTGTCACATTGGTGTTTGTAATTTAAATTTCGTATTTACATAGTATATTGCGGCTTAAGAACGCAATTTGTTAATACGCAAGTAGACACGCTTGGATTTATGTCGCGTTGGTATTCAGTATTCCGCGTGCAACTTGTGTTGTGCATAACTTTACAGCGGCTGCTACGGAACCCTATTACGTCGCTGATACACTTGTGCGACCATAATTAAATATCGGTTTACGGAATTAAAGCGATCCATTATCTTGGAATAAACAATTTACGTCGTTCGTAACGTGATGGAAGGAAACTTTTTTTTTTCTATCTAACGATCTGAATATTTTTGGGCCGGCCGCATTAAGCGAAAAAGTTTATAATTAACGAGCTCTATGCCCCTCTAATTGAACATAAGTAAACAGGACGTTTTGTCGTGTAATCAATCATTGAGCATAAACTGTGCTATTGATCCCGCGTCCAAATGGAACTGATCTGTTAGCTTATATGAACTACTATCCCCATTTGTGTAATAGATATCCTAACTAATATAGCCTAGCTAATAATAAAATGCGTAAGTAAGTTTGTTTGTTACGTTTTCACGCCTAAACCACTGAACCGATCATCCTGAAATTTTGCATATACGTACATTTCATCCTGAAAAAAAGTACTATTTCCAAGGAAAGCCACAATAACGTTTTTATGATAATAGATGGCGCCACGTGTATTTCGAATCATGATTAAATTATATTATTACAAGCAGAGTACAACCCGGATTGATTGTCAAATTCTAAATTAACGCGAGCAAATCCGCGGACAAAAGCTAGTACGCATAAACGTAAACCACTCCAGACTAAAATAACAGTGACACAGGTTTTGATATTTAGTTGAGCAACGCGGCCTCTTTATTTACTCCCTTCTCACCTGAATAGTTTCACGAAAGGGAGCAATTAATTCTCTCAGTCTAGTCACGAAAATTTTTCATTTTAATTAAAGCCCCGACCGGAGGATCGTCGGCTAATTAACCCATTAAAACACAGACTCTCCTTTCATTTTGTCTTTTTTACTTGAGCGTTCACTTTCTTGTGATTTTCGAAATGAAAATGAAAATATGAATGGTTGGAGAGCGGACTACGGATGGCGTCATCAGCTCATGGTAGACGCACAGCGATGCGCGACGGGAATGTTTGCGTGCACTAGTGCTCTGGACTTCTCTTTGTAAATATTGCCAAATAAATCATACGCCAGTAAATATGGGTACCTCATGTTTTAGATTTTAATATGATTGGCGACACTGATTTTTTAAATATTTCGAAAATGTGTGCTCTTTTACGTCAGACTATGACGTGCTTTACGTTATCTTAGTCTGACGTAACCTACAGCACTCCAGCATTTTTGGCTTAGCTTTGATTTTGAACGACGTGGAGGCAAATAACTGCCCTGCCATGCGACCTACCTACTGCGAAAAAAGAAAAAAATATCGAATATTCCAGCAAAACGTTCAAACTCAAAAAAAAATGTAGATGGCTGCTTTTACGTAGGTTCCATGATCCATCAATATTGTCCCAAAGAAATGAAGTGCGCGTTTGTAAACAATGTCGCGATTGTTCGTTCGTATAAAAATAAACCAACCGAGGCCGCTGTTTAGAAAGTTGGTTTCCACTAAGCAAGTTGTAAATAAAACATAATTATCAAGAGAGCAACTAATGTAATTCAAACTATTTGAAAGTCTAATTGAATAAATGAAAATTCTTAACGAACAAAACAGGCGTAGATCTCATCAAATAAAAATTCGGCTCGGCGTCCCCAGTTAATTAATCCATTAAAATTTTTTCATCACTTTAAATTACTTGATCGTGATGAAAACTTTTCACAATGTTTCTCTTTGTAAACACATCGCGTACGCGAGACTAATTAAACAGCGTTGATTTAGTAACAAAATATGATGCGATTATTTTGTTGGCGGTTACAAAAACACTACGTTCCAGTAGTGAATGATGAAATTGTACAATTATCATTAAGGGGTAGCTTACAATGCAAGCTGAAACTTGTTGCCGTCGTAAAAGCGAGCGGCGAAACTCTGCGAGACAATAGCACATGTCAGGCGACGTAAGGCCGCGTGCACACAGCGAGTGCCTACAAGTACAGTCAACAAGACAAGCCGGTAAAGCTGCGATCATCTGAATGACGAAGCAATTACGCGCATTCAGCTCGGGGCGCAGTCAGTCGAGGCAAGTGGTGAGATTGGTTTCAATAAAAGCGCAATCCCTCCCCCATGTTTTTCTTTCATCACTCCACTGTGAATGGTGTTATTCAGTACTGTAATTATTTCTGTACTTTGTCTGGTTGGGCAAAAATTAATTATTGTTTCGTATTGTTTCAGGTAATTTCAGCGGTTGATCAACATTGAATTACAACACGTATTTACTAATATATTGAATACGAGCACGCAGTATTCAAAACGAGCAATTAAGGTAGGTAATAGTTGAATTTCAATCAAAGGCTCATGGATAATTATTGTTTATTTTACAAAATTACATCTTTAGAATCTTCAGAGAGTGGTAGTAAAGCTTGTAATTACGGTCATTACAGAATCACTTAAGCCTCTTGCGATCTATTAACAAAGCAGTTCGTATCACTTAACACCGACGCTAAAAATTCATTGAACTTGTAAATTATCGTAAAACAAGAGGCATAAACCCGTCCGCGGCACGTGCCACGCTTAGGAAGAAATACTAACGTCCGGCAGACGGATCATTAAAGTGCTGCTTTAAATGTGCCCGCGGCTGCGTTGATTAATCATCGCTCTGTGATTAATTAGTGGTGAAAAAAGCCGATGAAGAGCGCATCGATCCTACGGTCTGCACTCACCCTTATACGAGATTAAAAATAAAAAATGTTTAAAGCGGGGAGATAATATCTGTTATGAGACTGCCCCTCCACTCTGTGTTTACATTAGCATGATAATCTGACGTAGGTGTGTTACAATGGCGCTTTTAAGAAGATAAATAACTGCCTGCATTCTTTTATTCCGCACTTAATTTATTGTGTTCATTTAACGTAGCATTTTAGTGTCAGTTCGTCTGTTTTCTTACATTATTACAAAAGAGAAAAGTAATCATATAATCATTTATTTCTTTGCAAACATGGGTAGATTGGTACAGACGCCAGCAGGTCAAGCCACCCGAAACTATAAAAATTTCCCAATCAACCTTGAACCTACTACTTAGGCGATAAAGATGAAAATCTATTGAAGAAATTTGACAGATTGTAATAGCTTGATGTGCTGGCTCTGTACATAGATGTTGTCATAAAAGTTAGTTCTCCATGGTTCTGCCGTCAAATAACATAGAGTATTATTATAAATCCATTTTACAATGTCAAATCATTTGAAATCACAATAAAATAGAAAATGTCATAATATTACATCAAATGTCACTGGCTCTGGCTACAAATATTAAGTACCTACCTTTGTCAATGGATAGGTACAATACAATCATGTCAATTTAAATAAGTAAAAATAAGAAAAGAAATAATTTATTTTATCAAAAAGTCAATAATAACCAATTACATTTTAATTTTAAATATTATTGCAAAAGAGCATGTCACGAATATTAAAAACTAAAAACAAGATGACGTCATTTAAAATTATAACGACATCGATACTTAGATCCCACAGATTTTTTCCGATAGAAACTCCAAGATATTGGATTGGAAGCCCGAAAGTCTGACAACCAGTCTTACCAAGGGGTATCGTATTACCCAGTTACTGGGTTGTGGAGGTCAGATAGGCAGTCGCTCCATGTAAAATACTGGCATTTAGCTGCATCCGGTTAGACCGGAAGCCGACCCCAACATAGTTGGGAAAAGGCTAGGCAGATTGAGAAACTCCAAGATATTATAATATGATTTACTTATGAGAAAGTTTTTTAGATACCTTTTAAACAAATTAACATTACACAAACACAAGTACTTTTAAATTTAGTTTAAATCAGTGTAGACGAACTCTAATCTAAAGTCCACATAGTTGCAGCACAGTATATTTGTGTTAGAAAATAAACATTCTAAATATTATAATCCCGAGCATAAGGCCTCTGCCTCGAATTTCGCGGGCAGCGGGGCGGCGGCGGCGGCGGCGCGTCTCGCATTGTCCCGCCCCGCTACCGCGCCGCTGTTTTGGAGGTCCGGTCCATTTGTTTTTACGCATAAAATCCTACCGCTCCCGCTCCGCCGCCGCTGCCGCCCCGCTGCCCGCAAAATTCGAGGCAGAGGCCTTACTGGAATCTGAAAATAGTGTAGTTTGTCGCTCGGTCGTTCCGCAAACCGTTCGTCTATAAACAGTGTAACAGGGTTGTTAAGTAGAAAACATACTCTAAGTGATTGCGTCGCTCATTGGGCCCATTTGACGAACGACCGCTCTACGATTTACATCCAAATAAGCCGTTACTCATATTACAGGGGGAGATTTAAATGTCGCTTTTTTAAGATGAATATTTTACAGTTTGTGCCAGCCCGCCCGTTACTCATTGTCAGCGAATTTAATACGTTAAGTGCATCCATATATGTGCAAAGTTTTAAATGCGTTTGAGATTGATCGCATGGATTGGATGACTAAAACGTTTGTGCTATTACCCTCACTGTGATGTAGTTGCCCCGTGTAAAGATTAGTTTACTATTAATCAGATGCCAATTCAATAACGATTCGGAATTCCATCATCAATAAAAATAATATGTGAACAGATTTAAAGTCAATAGTTTTCGTAAGTAAGTACCTATAATGAAACGAAATGTCAATGTTTTTGTCATGTATCGAAAAGACTGAATCACTGAACTGTTCGGTCAATAATTTACGCAGTTGAAAATTCATTTGGTTTTAAAGCTCAATTAAAAAATGTTGGGAAATGTAGGTTTGATAATAAAAATCCAATATTTTAGTAAATGCCTTCAGTCTAACCATATATAAAAATAAGTTGATACTAATGTCATATCTATTTATAATGAAGGCTTTTCAAGGCTTCATATTAGGTTTAGGTGTATTTATTTATTTTTTTGCTGTAATGCCAATTAAACGCATTTTTCTTTCTTTCTTTCTTTATTTCTTCAAACCTTTAAAGTAGGTAAGTGTGCTTGTAACATACACAGTTGTCTGTAGGCTGAAAATTAACCTGAAATACTCACTTTGAGTGTGTATGTATTCCCTACAGGTATTCTTGACGCAATTAATTTTGCCCCCAACAAACCCGTATACATAAGTAGGTACAGGTTATTATTTAATACATATATAGAAAACACACTTCCTAAGTTCCTACTAATATTATAAATGCGAAAGTTTGTGAGGATGGACGAATGGATGTTTGTTACTCTTTCACGCAAAAACTACTAAACAGATTTTGATGAAATTTGGCACACAGATAGCTTATAACCTGAATTAACACATACAATATTTTTTTTATCTCGATATTCTCACAGGTTCCAGACTTACGCGGGTGAACCGCGGGGCGCTGCTAGTTACTAAATAAATTATTCAAATATTTAGCAAGCACGTAGGTAAGTAAGTAACATTTAATGTAAGTAATTTTCACAGTGAAAACCAGATCTTTAAAACGTATTTAACTGCGTAAGTTAAATAAGTTATAATTACAGATGCGTGTAGATGTTACTTAAGTTGAAGCATTATGGCATGAGTAATGCGGTGCCTAGCGAACGTAATAAATTGATTTATTTATAATAATGTCGGCAACTCGGCACGATTAAGTAGGAAATATGACGTTGTGTCGACGATGATGCTTCTCGGTCGGCTCGTAATTACAATAATTGCAAAACTTCCTCACTACAGACTTTACTGCGATGCTTAAGGGCCATTCATTTGTATTTATGAATGCCGCGTAAACAACTCTTAATGACGTTTCGTTTTATATTTTCTTTGTGAGAGCTCCGGATCCGGCGAACAGTCGCCGAGAAAATGGATAACTTGGAACACGACGGGAAAAATCCTAGTTCAAGTTTACGAGTGTTTCATAATCATTGTGTCGAAACACGTAAAATTTCCTGGAGTTTTATGCAGACGCAGCATCGTTCAGTCGGATGGGTCGTCCGGTCCGCGTTGTAAAAATATACCCGGGAATCGGGTGGAAACAAAACAAGTGCTACGTAAAGTAACAGATTACAGGCCACTCGGTGCTTACAGCGGACCCGCTACGGACCTCTTTGTTCATGCGGTACTCTACTCGTGTGCACCCGCGGGAGGTGAGCTATTTTCGCCTTATATCTATTTGTATTTTCACATTTTTTACCAAAACATGCATTGTCCGAAGCTTTTTTGAAGTTTCATGTTTTAAAATTGTGTATGAACATGGAGGATTACTTTAGATGTGTATTACGAAAAAATATGCGCGGTACAACCGGACTAGGTCGGATTTACGGAGTTGTTCAATGTTGTTGTTTGTTCTTTTCGCTCATTCCGAAAGAGTTGTGTACAATTACTTACCATAATTTACGTTGTAGGATTTTAACTTGAGACAAGCTTTGAAGAGTTAAGAGTACGAAACCTTAAGGTGGAACTAGTCGATATTTCTTCCATAGAAATTCCGAGAGAGTATTACTTCACTGTTTAATATTATGCATCCAAAGTTAAACATGATATCGTTTTTCTCATTATTAATTTTGTCTATGTGGAAACAGAATAGTAAAATAAAAAGCCATTAAAAAGTTATGAGCCAACAAATATTCGTTTTTTGCTAATTTTAAAATAAATAAGTAGTAAAAGAAGTGTAACCCCAAAACAAAGTCGGCACCGACAAAGCCCAATTATCGAAGAGTTTAATAAACTTTATTTGTAATTGATTTATGCAGTGGTTTTTTCATAAAACTCGATTTTCCAAAGGATTTTTCATATTTTTTCACGCACTCGTTTTACTTTACTACTATTATTTATTATTTTACTAGAGTCTAACTATTCATCACTGCTACTATCTCTGTCGGCCACGATGCCAGGAGAGACAGAATGCTTCTTTTTCTATTTATTTAAGGAATTTTTATACATAATGTACCTACATGTCAATTCCATCGTAACCTAGCTTAAATAAAAATACATCTACTTACTAATTATGGCTGACGACTAAATAACATAAACAGCGCTTTAGCGGCTTCAGACAAAGTAGAGAACAACATCTCGTGGATCATACCTCATCGGATCTGCTCAAGTTGAACGTTTTTATAAAGAAGTCTCGATCCGTCTCATAACTGACACATTCCACCAACAGGTGATGCACGTCTTCAGTTACACCGCACACATCACAATTTGGAGAATCTGATTTCCTCATCATGTGTGCGAACTTGTTCAGTGGAACGTGACCAGATCTTAACCTGATCGCTGTTACAACTAAAGATCTACTCAAACTCACATTAACGAGCCATGGTATTCGAGGAGACTCACATTGTATTGTTTTATACCAAATTCCCTTTTCCAACGATCTCTCATTAAAATATTCCGTCCAGATATTGTGGCAGTACTTTTTGTATAGCAGCAACTCAGTGTAATTTGGCAAAATTATAATCTCTTTTCCAATCACTGCTGTTTTTCTCGCCAACATGTCAGCGTCCTCGTTACCTCTGATGCCACAATGTGATGGAATCCATTGCAATCTCAACTTACTGCTCTTTAAATTGTTTTCATAAATTTCAGCGAGGATGTCATAAGCTATCGATGTACCTCTCTGTCTTTTTGGCCACGCCCACCAGTGAGTTGGAGCCCGCAACTAGTTCAACCTTAAGTATTTTAGCGTCTTAATGTACCTACATCCATCAGAATATGAGCATGACCTTAGAAATCTTAAATTAACTTATTTTGCTGGATATTTTGCTGGATCTTTCCGTAATAGCACAACTCAACAGAATGCATGCCAAGAAATAATATGTCACATTGCTTGTCGCGGCCATGTGTCACTTTATTATCTGTGACTAACTCTTTAATGTTCTTTTATCTGGCACTCGTACACAGCTTCCAGAATATAATTCGTTAATTGCCACATCTTTCCAGAAAGACAACAACCAAGTCGACTGTTTCTTACCCGTTGTCTTGAGTCCAAGGCTTTATTTCTAGGCGCACATACGGCTTAGAATATCATATAAAATATTCTAGCTTACATAAAAAGGAAACAAACAGTTTCTGTTAATTTAAAACCTCCTTTTTTTGAAGTCGTTTAAAAACAATAGGTTCATCACTGAAAGGAAAAATATTGGAGTCTGTGGAAGTGGCCTTATCAAATTCTTTATGGAGATCTCCATCCTATCTATCTATACAGCGTGGAAGTGTAAACAGTGGCAACCTCTTAAGGGGTCATTTTACTCGTCATTATGAACAACTTTTACTATGGGACCACACCTGAAATCGCGAAAAAAAATCAGCTGTTCAGTACATTTATGTTCGCGTAATTAGTCAAAATGTAGGGAGGAACAGCTGATTTTTTTTTTCGCGATTTCAGGTTTGGTCCCATAGTAAAAGTTGTTTATAATGATATGTACAATGACCCTTTAAAAGGCTGCCATTGTTTACACTTACACCCGGTATATATAAAAAGAAGTCCTGACTGACTGACTCATCAACGCCCAGCTCAAACCCTTGAACCTGGAAAGCTGTGCACAGAAGTTTCCTTTATAATGTAGACAAGGAATAGGGAAGGATTTCCCGGTACACGTTCCCGTGGAATATTTTTCGACATCTACGCGAGCGAAGCCGCGGGCAGAATCTAATCTAGCCAGCCAACCAGCCTATCATTGTTGTGGTATTCGAATTTGTGTCGGGTAGTAATAGTACTACCCGACACAAATTCGAATACCAGTACTTGCAAAAAAAAAATGAGAACATCATCAACATAAAAAAAAGGAAAAAAATACGTGTGTTATTGAAGCTAACTCAAAAACTACCCAAGCCAATTTAATAAATTTACCATTGCACTAACTTTGAAGTACACCCTCCCGAATAAAACAAGAATCTTTCAAATCGGAGAACTCTGTAAAAAGTTATGTGTGGTCATATTTAAATATATATATATATATAATATATATATATATATACATGTCGACTTGAGAACCTCCTCCTTTTTTAGTCGGTTAAAAGGACAACAAGTTATCCAAACCTCCTAATTATTTAAATAAACAGCAAAACTATAAAAAAGCTAGCAAGTTTTAAACACCATACTTAGACAAACATAATGACGCGGTTCTCCCTATAGTTACAGACACCATAACATAACCATAGCTAATCCCCTCAAGATGATATCCATGATAACTATAATTTCTTTCATTAGTTAACCAGGAAACAAGATTACACAACTATTGCAACCGTCAACTTTACTGTTACTCTTGCGCAAATGAAAGTAACTGCTAAAGTGTCGTAATTTGTTACAACTCTGGAAAGTTTAACATAAGTTGCATAAGAAGAGTTTATTGATTTCAGTTTTAGTATTAAGGCACTACCCCGACTAGACGACCTCGAGCGTTCGGTCTTTCTCTGTCTCGCCACTCAGTCTTGCTCTCTTCCACTCCCTGCACACGCCCCTTTATCATATAATTCACAAAAATTTTGGAATTATTTTAATAAAATAATAATAGCGATCGTTTGAAATAAAATAAAATGTGAATTATTTAGATTTTTAACTTATCTACTCGTATCCAATTAGCGTAATCCTCAAATGATTAGAACGTCACTTTTAATAAAAGATGCATGCTTTCAATAATTTCAGTCACTTTTTTACAAGGAGATTTTAAATGTATATAATAATTAATAACACATAGAAAACATATAAGACCGTGCAATGTGATGATAAGTTATCGAACATTATTAATGTGCTTTTAGATGTAGTTTACCTACTCTTAATTAATGAGTTACTATGCTCTGAATAACGCATTATCCCAAGGTTTTGGTCGGTGTAGCGCCTTAAAGTGTTATTGGGTCGTAAACTTCTATTGTTGGAAACTAGGTATGTTATCGAACTCTGCAATAAAGGAACTTAGAGTGGTAATAAATCTTAGTAGTCACGCTTAAAATATAAATGGTGACTAGTGATATTCTGTTGTTATATGAAATGATGAAAGATGATAGCTTTTACTGTTCACCAATTAACATATCATATTGAAGTTTACAGATTAAAAAAAAAAACCGACAAAGTCGGACCACGTACAATGAAGGGTTTCGTAGTTGAAAAGAATTTATCCAAAAAACAAACTTAATATTTTAGTTGAAAAACATGTTCTCTCATACATGGATATACAATCTGCCTAGCCTTTTCCCAAATTACCATGTTGGGATTGGCTTCCAGTCTAACCGGATGCAGCTGAATACCAGTATTTTACATGGAGCGACTGCCTATCTGACCTCCACAACCCAGTAACCATTCTTACCAGGTATCGACCTGGTACCGAAAGTCATACAACCATTCTTACCAGGTCGATACCTGGTAAGAATGGTTGTATGACTTTCGGGCTTCTGACGACCCGTAACGACTATCAAAAATGCACAAATGACAGCTGGGACCAAAGGCTTAACGTGCTTTTCGAGGCACGGAGGAACTTCGGTATGTAAAGATGGCACCAATCCACGGGCCAACCCCAGCAACCGTAGCTTAACCTGATGGATCGACCAGTGCGGCTGTTATTACTTAGCCACGAGACATTGATATACGTCACGGTCAATTCTCCAAGTGCAAAGATAAGGTTGTAGTAATCCCTAAAAAAAATTATGTGCTAAAATTACAAATTAACAATTTTCGGACGACAGACGGAGAACAAAGTGATCCTTTAAGGATTCCGTTTATTCCTTTTGAGGCACGGAACTCTAAAAAGCATAGGTTTTTTACCCCACCTCCAGATAAACACTATTGAACAGGATTCTTTTTAGGGTTCCGTACCTCAAAAGGAAAAACGGAACCCTTATAGGATCACTAGTGTGTCTGTCTGTCCGTCTGTCACAATCAATTTGCTCCGAATCTAATGGACCGATTAAGTTAAAATTTGGTACACATATGAATTTCTGTGACCCGAACACGGACGGGTAAATTAAAGAAATGAATTTTGAATATGGGGGTCACTTTTGGGGGGCAAATAATAAAATTAAAAAAAAAGTTTTGTAAACTGTACCGTGTGATATATCAAATGAAAGCTCAAATATTTATTGAATAATTTTAAAATAAACTGTTTTAAAGTTATTTAAGAAAATAGACGAAAATTGATCCCTTATCTTCGAAACTACTGAGCCTAAAATTTTGAAAAAAAATAGAGAATATATGTAGTTCTTTACCTGTACATTACAGGAAATTCCATAAGAAGTCTGTGGTCTTAAAATAACATGGTAAGTCTCTGAATATAGTGAGTACAAACTTACATTTACAGCTGGAATATATGGGAGAACATGTTTTTCAATTACAATGTTAAGTTTGTTCTTGGGAAAAAATTCATCCCAATTACGGAACCCTTCATTGCGCGTGGTCCGACACGCACTTGGCCGGTTTTTTATTGTAGCCTACACTGTTCCACTGCTGAACAAAGGCCGACCCAAATACTTCCAAGCGTCCTTTTCCAGGGCCTCCTCGATCCAACCCATGCGGGACGGGTCTATGTCCTCTCGCCACCTCTTCCTGCGCCGGCCTCGGCGGCGCCTTCCATCCTCACCGTGTGGAGACTGTTGCCCAACGGTCATTTTGCACGCGGCTGACATGACCAGTCCAATCCCACTTTAGCTTGGCAGCCTCTTTGCCTACGTCTGGGATCCCGTTTTGGATCACAGAATAACGATACGTTTTCTTTCAGTTCGTTTTACGCCCAGAATGCTGCGCTCCATTGCTATTTGGCAATCCACAAGGCGAAACTTTTTTGACTCAATGAGCGACCAGATATGAGCATCACCGTTGGTTAGGACGGGCAGAATGAGTGAGTGATGAATTTTCGCTTCAGGGAGATCGGTACATCGCCTTTCATTAGCGTCTTCATGGACCAGTAGCTTTTCCAGGCATTTTCGATGCTGCGATCGATTTCCTTTTCTTACCTGTTTTCAAAAGAAACTAATAACTGGCCCAAGTAGATGTACTCATTTACATGATGTTTTTCCTATCCATCTACCTTAGACTGTAGTTCCAGAGCTGTGGGGGCAAATTCTTTACTTGCCCCATCTAAATTAACTACCTAGATGTGCCTCTTTCTGCCTCTTCATTCTTCCTAGACCTTTTTAAAATAGGTAATTGCACATAGTCCCATATTATCAACAGCTGAAAAATACTGCAACTTTTATAACACGACTAGCTTTTGCCCGCGGCTTCGCCCGTGTGGAAAATATCCAACAGGAACGTACTACCGAGAAATCTCTTCCTTATTCATTGTCTACATTGTAAAGTGAACCTCTGTGCAAAATTACAGGTTTCTAGGTTCAAGAGTTTGGTCTGGGTGTTGATGAGTCAGTCAGTCAGGACTTTTCGTTTTATTTATATAGATATTGATCAGGAGAGCATACGGTGTTCAGTAGAGATATGAACATAGTTTCCGAGACAGCGATGAAATATTATTTATTTTTCGATGCTATCAGAAAAACAGTTGAGCATGTACACCATGTTAGTACCTACCTAACATTATGTGGTGACATCTCAGGTTTATCTTACGACGAATCAGTGTTTCCATTTAAGTTTGCTGGCTTGTGTAAATAACACCGGAGATCAGGCCACGCGAACTGCGGCCGCGCTCACCCATAATACGACTTGGAGTTCACACCAGATCCGCCAAATTAACTAGAAAATATAATTTGGTGGAGTATCCGCGCTTCTTAGCTACAAAATGTACATAATTAGAAAAGTTTTTACGAGCGGTGCCTTGGCAAGTCGTGGCTTGTCACCGCCTGACACGGCCCCCCATGTCCTGACGCGGATTATAATTTTACTGAACAAATTATTAACAAATTGTGATTCTTGTTTACAGTATTTTTCTCCCTTGTTTTGTTATTTGGTTTGTTTAATAAGCTTCCCATGTTCATTGTGTTCTAACGGCGACTGAGACGGAATGTTTACGTAATTTTTTTTTAAAAAGTTTCTGCACATGTTTTGCAGGATTGCTCATTTGTTTTATTCGCTGTTTAGGGTTCCGTGCCTCAAAAGGAAAAAACGGAACTCTTATAGGATCACGTCGTTGTCCATCTGTATGTCTGTCAGTTAGTCTAACAAGACCCTTTTTCTCAGGAACACGTGGAGGAATCAAGTTGAAATTAATACCAAATACGTAGGTCTACGGTCCCTTGCAGCTCTAAAAAAATCAAGGTTTTATGTCATCGCAATAAAAAAAGTACGAGATACTTGATGCTCGCAAGTAAATCAAAACTTATAAGGTACTTCCCGTTGACCTATAATCATGAAATTTGGCAAGAAGCAAGGTCTCACAGCACAAGTAAAGGAAAAAGTACAAAAATTGTTCATTTGTAATATTATCACATAAAAAAAAATTTGTTTGGAATTACAATCGTAGGTTTGTTTTTGTGATAAATTCTATTCATATTACGGAACCCTTCATTGTGCGTGGTCCGACACGCACCTGGTCAATTTTTTATAATACCTATGTAACCAATTGTCATATTTTTTATTTGATTCTCTGCGTAAAAAATTGTGACGTGGTTGGAGTTATTTATGAATTCTTTGTGTTGATCTGATAAAAAAGCCTGCAAGTACAGTGTCGTTTCTTCATTTTTATTATAAAAAAAAAAAAATTATCTTCATCACCAAAAAACGTGCAATAAAATATCTGCAAAGCGACAGACTGACAGCGTGAAATTTGAGTCAAACCGCACATTAGCGTTCTAAAAATGCTCGGCTATACATCGTCTCCCGAAACACGAAATGTACTCGCATGTGTCAACGGTCACGAAAGAATCAGAGAGAACTTGGTCGGGGTGGTGTTATAAAAATAATTGCCGTTTTTGGCACGACACCGCGACAGCGACGGGTTCCTTGCCCTAAATGAGTGTAATTACAAAAGTTTTTATTACTAAATGCGCGCCAAAACCTCCTTCACGATCGTATTATAACGTTAGTGACGTGAAGACTCACTACACCCAGCTTTGTTTCAAATTACATAAAATTTTATACTTTTTAAAATAGGCACGCGGTTAAAAACTTTTTTGCAAGGACATTTCTGTTTTAAACTTGGCGAGACTTTGTCATTTTAAAATCTTATGGAATATTAAGAAAATAACGAGCTGATAAAAAACGAATAATATGGATGACAGCGCGTTCTTGTTCACAAGATTAAATAAGTCATGTTAATTAAATCCAACTTCAATAATTAAGAGGGCTGTCGCATTTTTTCATTTGGTCCCGTGTGGGAGAGAGGGGTTTCTCTCACACGGGACCAAATTTTTAAGAATGTTAAATAAAAAGATGCTTTTTTGAAAAATGTTATCAATAATTGGCGAACTCATCATCATCTGCTTAGCCTTTCCCAACTATGTTGGGGTCGGCTTCCAGTCTAACCAGATGCAGCAAAATTACCAGTATTTTACATGGAGCGACTGCCAATCTGACCTCCACAACCCAGTTACACACACCCCCCCCCAACACGATACCCCTTGATAAGACTGGTTGTCAGACTTTCGGGCTTCTGACGACCCGTAACGACTGTCAATGATCCACGAATGACAGCCGGGACCAACGGCTTAACGTGCTTTCCGAGGCACGAAGAGTCTCGGTATGTAAAGATGGTCGCCCATCCACGGACCAACACCGGCAAGCGTAGCTTAACCTGATGGATCGAACCGTGCGGCTGTTATTACTTAGCCACGAACTCCTCAAATAATATTAATTTAACAGGTAATTTTTAAAAACACATTTTTATTGTGTTATCTAATAAGTATTAATATGATCTATTTTTGAGATCAGTTAAATAAATGCCACAGTAAGAATAATGTGTTTTTAATCATTACATATTAAATTAATATTATTTATTAGTTCGCCAAATGATTACATTTTTCAAAAAAGCATCTTTTCATTCAACATTCTTAAAAATTTGGTCCCGTATGAGCGAGAGAGGTGACAAAATGCGACAGCCTCTTAAAAGTAGAAAATAAAATTGTTACAATTAAAAAACATGATCTGCAAAATGATAGACAGACTCACAGACACATGTGCCGTAAATGTACGCAGCTAATCGAAGACATTAGCTATTTGAACATTGTACCGATCACGAAGCAGCTCTTTTTATGACACAGAAAGCACATTTCCACCACCTGTGCAGTATCAAGCATTAACAGTAGGTATCTCATTCCAAGCAAAAAAATAACGGTAGATTAAGAAATAAAATTTTCATTTACGTAGATACGGTGCAGATCGAACGAGGTCAGAGTGCAGTTTCTGCACAATGAGCCGATTAGTTCCTTAACGAAGCCGAGACTGATTCGGGCCGGGGGGAGAACCGTGCAGGAAATAAACGGAGAAGCACGTGAAGATAGAAAATCCCAAGATACGGAGCTCGCATTCGTTCGGCATGACTTTTCACATTTCGAAATGTAAATGGCCCTGAACTAGGAATTCTAAGTTAAACGTTCGACAGACGAATGAGTTTTCAAAGAGGTTGGTATTTACCGCACATATCCTTTGTTTTTCTTCTGGCGTCTAACGAAAACAATTCTTAGCTTGCAATTCGAGTCCGAAACGAAGGAATCTGCCTTCCTGTGTGATGAGCTCGCAACTTGCCGACTTACTGCCGACAAATTGCTTTGCAGTTTGGCAGGTGTTATACGAAAGTAAAACTCAGTATCATTATGGTCAAAATAAATAAAATTCAAATTCAAACTCAAATTGTTTATTGGCACAATTAACATATTATAAACTAAGACGTGTTTGGAGCCTCCCTTTAAGCAAAAAATGCCTGTATTAGGAGACTCCGCTCTTCCATAACATTGCAGTATTATACATTATACTAACTGTTTGCTAGTAATAAAATAGTTGGTGAAAATATAAAAAAATAAATTAAATTGATAAATTAAATTAATTACTAACATTAAATAACACAATTTATTGTTGTTGTATGTGGAGTAATGTGTGGTGTGGTGTAGTATAGTGTGTTGTGTGTGGTGTAGCGTAGTGTGGTGTGTGTGGGATAGTGTAGTGTAGTGTGTGTGGTGTAGTGTAGTGTAGTGTAGTGTAGTGTGGTGCGGTGTGGTGTGCGTGTGTTGTGTATTAGATTATGGTATATTATATGTGATGAGTTTCGGCTACTAACCATGTTCCAGCAGTGCCTCGGTTTCCTCGTAGGTAAGTGGTTTTATCCAGTCTATTATACTTTTTTTACAGTCTCGGTTATTTTTATTATATACATACACATGTTTATTAATTCTATTGTGCAGTTGTGTTGTGTGTTGTTTGTTGTGTTGTTGTGTTGTGTTGTGTAACTTTTATTATCGCTTTTCTAATTCTTGGGTTCAAATATTGCTAGACTCAGCTAGACATCACACTATGCATACAGCTCTGCTATGCCTTACGTACATGAGACATGCAAGCGCGTCCGATGGTCGTAGTACACTTATGGAGCTTATTATTTATTAACAGCGATACAGGGAGTCAGGACGCGTGCAACGTGCATGTCAGACGTGTCTAGCGGCCCCGGCGTGCATATGCGGCGCCGCGATATGCCACGTCCTGCGTGATCTATGCGACACTCAAGAGGTCTCCTTCTTGCTTAACACTGTGAACACTGGCACGGCATAAATTTTCAACTTAAACCTACAACTCCACCCTAGAAATGTACGGAATTCGCAGAATGAAGTTTTTACAACTCCACCGACGTTTTCAACGGCTAACTCCTTAAATTATTACGTTCCGGTACACCTATGCTTTACGTCTTAACAGAGATTTATGAATTGCCAACTTTCGATTCCCCTAAAATTGTCTGCGAGAGCGTAAATGTGGACAAATGCTCGGATAGATCTATTTTGTTCCGAATTTCGGAGCTAAATAAGTTGGAAATTGTGCTGTAGTTGAGGTAAAATCGAGCAAGATTTTTAATAAATTCTCAGGGGAGCGATTAAAAGTGAAGATAGTCGAGGTGAGGAAGTGTGGCGAGGTGTAAGGCGGGGCTTGCGGGGGGGAAGTCCCGGGGAGTGCCACAGACGTGCAATATCGCGTTCGGTGGAGCGTGGCCGGCGGCGGCGCGGCGTCGCGACATTTGCATCTTTCTAAATGAAACCATATTACCGATGTTGTGGCGCACTTATTGAACGAGTTATTGTGATGATGGAGTCGCTCCGATAAAGTCCTTGCTGCCTGTAAATGGTTCTTTTCGGTATTTAAATACGAGTACCTACAACCTAAAACGGTTGCGAGCAAAAGTTATTTCAGTTAAATGTGGGCCAAGATTTATGATTTTCAATTTACATATTTTAAAGGTTTTTGTAGCGTTATTTTAAATGGTCATTGTTTTAACTTATTGCTGAACGCTTAGGAGGTGGAGTATTCAATAATGTTTACATTTACAGAGCTATTAGGTAACATTATATACGTAGGACCAGTTGGTTAAACACAGGCTTGCTGTGTTCTTTCATTTTCTTCCTCGTTCCGGCCAAAGATTTGTTGATAAGCTTTCAATCAGTTTCATAATACATAACTATTATCTTTAGTACACTGGCTGACCCAAGAGACGTTGTTCTGTCCAAATTTCAATAATTCATACAAAATTCCCATAGAAAATGCACTTTCAGTTTTTCCGAATTTTCCAATTTTCCCGGCAAGTTTTCCAATTTTTCTCCTCATAAGAAGCTTCCTCCGGACCTCAACAAATATTTGAAAAAAAAAATTGCCTATCATTTTCTTTTTTTCAGCGGTTCTCGAGTTTTGCGCTTAGCACCACATTTAGCCATTAATTTTTATTTACCTAGATATCTATAGATAATATTAATGATATTTACTTGCTCATTAACAACAAATTAAAGCTCAATAAGTTTCCCAGAATTTATCCGTAACCATAACCACTTGTCTGTTTTCATGACATGTATATCACAATTATACCAGCTCATATTGTTAAATTAACAGTCTTCATTTTAAAAGCATTGTTTATTTTCACTCAATAATTTTCCTACATAATTAAAATAATACACGAAAATGGCTTGTCGCAATTCTTTTTTAAAGTTCACAAATTTTCAACCTGCATTTCCCGGAATTCCCTACAACAATGGCTCGACTTAATAAACGAAAAATACAATTTACCGAACGTTGTCAGGAATAACAAACACTGTCCCCGGTGAATGCAATGCAAAGTTTCCAGACGATAAAATCAATTGACCTACATATGTTTAAAATGTGTATTGCCATCAACATAGGTAAACGACATCGTGAGGCACAGAATTCCCCACACGTATTCGATTCCTGATTCCCACAGAAAGAAAGAAGCCTTTCCTTTACAGCGAGATTCGGTGCCCTTCCCAGCCGCAATATGTATGATAAATAAATTGCTATCCAATATCAAATGGAAGCAATACCGGTGAAATGTACAAAGCGTTTACTCATATTACATGTATGCGTACGAATGACTCCTTTGGATATAGGGCCAAAGGGAGCGCCAGGGCGGCCACGCGACCCACGCGGCCCCACCGGCCATCGCTGTATTCACTAAATGAGATTTTTAATGCTGCGCCTTCACCTGCGTCTGAAAGGTTTTATAACTTATGATCTGTGTCTGAAGAGGAATACTTTCACCATGTTATCTAACACATGAATTAAAATATTACATCTTTGTTTACACTTTCAAACTAAGGTATAATTGGGAACAAATTAATGAATGATGCCATAAAAACTTTTTTAGAAAAAAATACAACCGACTTCCAAAAACAACACTACAAAGTGAAAAATAACTTTAATTTCGGAAGTCGGTGTCTGGTTGAATGTATTTTCGTTTTTGCCACCGACTTCCGAAATTAAAGTTATTTTTCACTTTGTAGTGTTGTTTTTGGAAGTCGGTTGTATTTTTTTGTAAAAAAGTTTTTATTTTTCACTTTTTAGTTGTGGAACCTACCCCACACAAATTGTAACCTGCAAAACAAGCTAGAACATCATCCATATAAAAGTGGGGGAAAAATATGTATTATTGAAGCTAACTCAAAAACTACCGAAGCAAAGTTAATCAATTTTATATGGGACCAACTGTGATGTATACCTTCTCGAATAAAACAAAAAAATCCAAACCGGTCCAGCCATCTTCGAGTAATCGGGGAATATACATAAAAAAAAGAATTAAAAAAAAAAAAGAAAAAAGGTTCCGACGAATTGAGAACCTCCTCCTTTTTGAACTCGGTTAAAAATGGGGAAAAAATACGTATTATTGAAGCTAACTCAAAAACGACTCAAGCAAAGTTAATCAATTTTATATGGGACTAACTGTGATGTATGCCCTCTCAAATAAAACAAAAAAAATCCAAATCGGTCTAGCCATCTTCGAGTAATCGGGGAACATACATAAAAAAAAGGTTCCGACGAATAGAGAACCTCCTCCTTTTTGAAGTCGGTTAAAAATGAAGCCCAAACATCGCCAACATAAAAAAGTTGTAGATATAGTTGCGTTGGTCGTGATTTATCTAATCTAGATAAGCTAAATAAGTTACTGGTCCAGTCGCCATCAAGAATTCCCGTCAGGCACCGATATTTGCTGGGTAAACTGGGGGAGTCTATTTAGTAAGTAAGCCTTTTTTATCTAGGCCACGTTTAACTTACCCAATTGTCGTACCAAATGGGGCCACAAGGAACGTAAGAGGGCGTACTGTTTGTTTGAGGTATTAGACCAAAAACGAGAAAATAACAACTAGCTGTGTTGGGAACGTTCCATATATGTACCATATTATGTGTAGCATTATATTTTATAGTTATATGTCGAGTAAAAATCTCAATCCAAGGAATTGGAATAAAAAACACTCAGATACACTCAGGCTTGATGCCATTCTGACTCGAGGACAAATGAGACAAAGGAAATAAGAAATATTAAACGTGACTCGAATGTCAAGATGCTTTCCATACAATGATACGGGTTTGTGCCATCACACGTGGCTCATGGATGTATGTAAACCATGCAGCTTTTATGGAAATAGCCTTGTTATAAGAGAAACGAGACGCCGTTACCGGAGAGATTTGTTACAAAGACGTTGCAATTACATTTTTTTTTACATTACCATTTGAGCCTTCTTAATTGTTATTGAACGGTCGGCTTTATAATAATTAAAAAGCCGATCACGTTCCACATTAGGTATAGTTTACAGATAGTTTTTAAATAATAAAAACCGGCCAAGTGCGTGTCGGACCACGCACAATAAAGGGTTCCGTAGTTGGGATGAATTAATCCCAAGAACAAACATAACATTGTAGTTGAAAAACATATTGTCCCATACATTCCAACTGCAAATGTAAGTTTGTACGCTCAATATTGAGAGATTTACCTTGTTATTTTAAGATCATAGACTTCTTATAGGTTTTCCTTTAATCTTTAGAACTATTTTCTGTACTTTTTTCAAAATTTTCGGAGATAAGGGTGGTCAATAAATGGTCTTTATATTTCTTTTTTTTTTAAATAACTAAGGGCTGATTTTTCAATAGGCAGATAACTTTTACCTGAAAAATAAATGTGACAGTTTGACATATTTTTAATACAAAAGCTGTCAAAACGCCATATTTATTCCTCAAATAAAAATTACCTGACTATTGAACAATCAGCCCTAAAAATATTTATTGTAAAATTATTTAAAAAAAAAAGTATTTGAGACCCTCACAGTAAGCTCTCTCATTTGATATGTCACACAGTACAGTTTGCAAAACTTATTTTTAAATTTTCTTATTCGCCCCCCAAAAGTGAACCCCATATTCAAAATTAATTTATTTATTTTACACGTCCGTGTTTGGGTCACAGAAATTCATATGTGTACACAATTTCAACTTAATCGGTTCATTAGATTCGAAGCAAATTCGCTGTGACAGACAGACAGACACACGAGTGAATAATGGTTACGTTTTTTCCTTTTGAGGTACGGAACCCTAAAAAGTATCAATAAATTATAATGTGGAAATGCGAGGCAGTAAAAAATAACAGTTTCATATAATAGATAGAATCGCGTAATTAATAAAACAGTTTCATGAAGTGTAATTAATATTACTGCAAATGTAACCGTGTTATGAAATTCAGATCCTGTTTTAAAAAGAAACAGGTTTTATTTGCAAAGTTTTTTTTTACATTTTGATAGAAAGCTTCATCCCAAAGACGTTGTGAAGCGTTAATTAATACACACCAGTTATAAAAAAACATATAAGCACGAACTATCAGTCTCCATGTAGGACAAGTACCCGAGATAACTTCGCAGAAGATAATACGAGTAATGAAATAATGAGCTAAACTTAAACGAGCTGTAAAATTTATGTTTCGTGCAGCTTAAAAACAGCTCCCCGGAGATTTCCAGCTACAGAACCGAGTTAACGTTTTGCTTTCAGTTTTAGCTACTTTTTTCCTACTACTTGAATTTAGCTTGTGGCCGCCTGTGTTTTTCCGAGTTAAAGTTTATGTTCAGCTCTCTCATACCAACATTTTAGATGGACTTTGTACCTACATAACAAGTTTTTAATACAACTTAGGTGTACAAAAGTTTTAGTGCAAGTCATTACATGAAGGATCAGTGTTAACCTTCAAAATCTTAGTAGCCACGCTTAAAATATAAATGGTGACTAGTGATATTCTGTTGTTATATGAAATGATGCAAGACGATAGCTTTTACCTGTTCACCAATGAACATTACAATTAAGGGTTCCGTAGTTGAAAAGAATTTATCCCAAAAACAAAATTAATCCTAGTTGAAAAACATGTTCTCCCATACATGGATATACAATCTGCCTAGCCTTTTCCCAAATTGCTATGTTGGTGTTGGCTTCCAGTCTAACCGGATGCAAATGAATACCACAATTTTTTTTGACCTCCACAACCTAGTTACTGGGTAATACGCTACCTCTTTGTAGGACTGGTTGTCAGACTTTCGGCCTTCTGACCACCCATAACGACTGTCAAAGACCCAAGAATGACAGCCGAGACTAACGACTTAACGTGCTTTCCGAGGCACGGAAAAGTCTCGTTATGTAATGATGGTCACCCATCCACGGACAAACTCGCCAAGCGTAGCTTAACCTGCTACTTAGCCACGAGCTCCTTAACCTTCAAAATTACTTCAGCGAATAGTTTGTTTTACAAAATATAAACTTAAACAAACACACTGCAACATTTATCTCAAGGAAATAACGAGTAACGACAGAAAGTTTCATATTTCTTCTAAATAAAATCCTCCACGAGGAACCGTTTTTAAAAATAGTTTCGAAGCAAATCTAATAACAACCAGGGACACTTGAAGTAGGATTGTGCTCACGTTGACCTCGCTTTCACAGAAATAAAAGTAGTGCTCTATCTAGACAGACGTATAATCTAGATATCTGAGGACGAAGCTGATTAACGTCAGTTGGGGTGTGGAGCAACCGCGCAACCGGCCAGCCGGGGCCCGGGGACGGCACAAACAACGGGATTTATTGTTAATGGCCCATAGTCAGACATTTACCGCGATGAATTACTTACACAAACAGATATACTGTATTACTTACACAAATAGGATTACACACACCAGAATGGTTGACGCCGAGTTAATTTACTCGTCGATAATGTTTGAGTTATCGTATTGGTCGTAAACGATTATTATAGTAAATCAATTAGCGTGTTTTGTAGACATGGAAATCTTTCCCTCCCAATCAATGTGCCTAGCCTTTTCCCAACTATGTTGGGGTCGGCTTCCAGTCTAACCGGATGCAGCTGAATACCATTATTTTACATGGAGCGACTGCCTATCTGACCTCCACAACCCATTAACTGGGTAATACGATACCCCTTGGTAAGACTGATTGTCAGACTTTCGGGCTTCTGACGACCCGTAACGACTGTCAAAAATCCACGAATGACAGCTGGGACCAGCGGCTTAACGTGCTTTCCGAGGCACGGAGGAGTCTCGGTATGTAAAGATGGTCACCCATCCACGGACCAACACCGGCAAGCGTAGCTTAACCTGATGGATCGACCTGTGTGGCTGTTATTACTTAGCCACAAGCTCCTCTTCCTCCTCAAATCTTTCCCTCCCAAATAGACCGTAATTCAGAGATAAAGTCATGAAAACAGAGAGATTCCATGTGCTAACAAGACTTGAACAACTCGTTCCACTGTGTCGTTGTAACTTTCTAGACTAGGAGTTAAGACACCCTCCCTCTTAGCACATTACTGCATACCTACATTACCTACCCACATAAAAAAACCGGTCAGGAGCGAGTCGGACTCGCGCACCGAGGGTTTCGTTCCGATTTCTGAAAAAGTGTGCAATTTAGAGACATCGTTTTATTTTTCCTGTAATTTTTATGTAAACTTCTATCACATTTCAGATTTTTTTCTATGCAAACTTCGGAGATAAGGTATTTTTTGTTTCAAAATTCGAAAACTATGTGGCCTAAAAAAATAGAAAAAATATGCTTGAAAATTGGCAAACTGCGTTCTTTCATATGATATGCCACATGCTCTACGAATTTTTAAGACCCCATTTCAGTCCCTGTTGCAAAAAAAAAATTTTTGCAAAACAGTTGGGAAAACGTCATCTAAAACTGTTTCAAATTTCAAGTTGATAGCATTAGTAGTTCTTGAGATATCCAGCTGTGACAGACGGACAGACAGACAGACTGAGTCGCACCATAAGGGTTCCTTTTTACCATTTTTGTACGGAACCCTAATTACGATGCAACCGCCACATACATAGATACACTATAGTATCGATGAAGGTGAATATTTTTTAAAGGTATTATGGTCGAGTTTGTCTGTCCCTCTCGCAGTTTATGGCCCGTAAAATAGTCTACAGAGAGGAGTCACTTTGTTCCAAACGGCACAGGATGTAGTTTCGGATGTGAAACTTTGTGAAAATATTGTGTTGGATATTAATTGTTCGCACAGCTCGCGCTTTCATTGTTTTGCACACATTATGTGATACCAGTATTATGAGAACGAGATACCGTAACATAGAAAGGAGCTATTATAAAATATTTTATTCAAAAGGCTCTCACAATAAAAACCGGTCAATTTGAGCTCACCGCGTATAAAAACGCTATTTTTGTAATATTTACATTAATTCCCACGATGTGATAAGGGTTTCGTTTTATCCTTCCAGGAACGGAACGATCCTGTAACAGAGCGAATAATCTTGTTCGAACGTTAAAAATGTAAAAGTGGCATCTCTTTCCCCCTTCAATCCCGTTCTCGAAGATTAGAAAACACGTTTGAGAGAGCTCTCGAACAATTTTCCGTTTACGTAGCGGTAATTGTCTTAGAACAGGCACGAAAGCTCTCTGTCGGTGTGTGTGCGGCGCGGCGCGGCGCGGTTCGGCGGGACCGCGGCGCACTGCGGCAGCCGCCGCCGCAGCCTCCGATACGCTACGTGCACCGAATTCCAATACCACCTGTACTGATTTTATTTTTGCCTCCCTCATTCTTGATTCAACTATCTAATAGTTATCTGCAGACGTCCGATGATTCGCTTCTCTCCGAACTGAAAACATTTTAAATTTTTAAACTCAATTCGCCATTGTCATACGTGCGCAGCGGTTTATCGCTGTTTTTATGTTTTGGTTCTAACATTTCTTTTCGTGTAAATTATGCAGAAATCAATTCGGTCCAGTAAGCTGGTCCCTGGTAAATAATTCAGCGCTGATTGTAACGAGGGTCCAAGTCCTCACTAAATGTTCCCTGGGAGCTGTGCGCTCCACAAACAAGCCTTGTTTTCCTTATCTCGGTATAAGAATCTTCTCTTACGACGCCTTTCGGCCGAGTCTTGAGTCTCGTGTCTTTGTCTCGATTATCTTATCTATTGATTTTCGATTAATCCAATTTGAGGTTTTGATGAGACACGATTTTATGTGTTAACTAGTTTCGGCTTTACCACACTAAGGCCAAAATATTTTGGAAGCCAAATGTAATCACAGCGCAGGCCGCCGCCTGCTCTACATTCTGCCAGCGTCCACTGTCTACCGTACTCCGCTCATTCAATTATTTCATTAAAATAATCTTCTCTAAAGACTACGAGGTCTGCACTCTGCACTATATTGAATAATATCATCACGAGTGTAAAGCAAGTTACACGATTAAGTTCTACATTTACATAATTGCGGCCAATTAGCTGAGCTAAACCGGTGAGGGATTTCGTTACTAAATATAATGAGTAACATAAATTAAATGAGACATTTCGTCCTCGGCCGCGCTTAAAACAGTACAAATAGCCTTAAAATTTAATCGTTTTCTGCAAAGATTTTTCCATGAAAAGTTTTCCACTTCAAACTTTGCCACTTCGCCGAAGCCAAGTCGCGTTTAACAAAGCTTTTTCATACTTACATTTTTATATCAGGAATGGAGCGTCACGCTCGGTTTCATCGGCACTCGTCCGCCCGACCGCGAAACGAACGCATAGACCGGTAATAGGTGACGCCTTATACAATATTCCGGTCACGTTTAGAATTCCTTATATTTCATCTTTTTCTACGGCCCCGAAAAATGTCATCGAATACACATTTTCCCGTAATCCTCATAAGTCTCATGGCCTCGGCAACGTTCGGGACGCCGCAGCTCCCCGTCACGTGACACCGACCCCCGCACCCCGCACCGCGCTCGCCCCGCACCCCGCAGCCCCGCGACAACAAGTTCACGCCGTGTCGTGACTCGCATTTGCAATAACACTTTGGCTGAGGTGCTGCGACTGCGACGAGCCAGCCTTCAATTAGGTAATGGTCTGCCATATAAGTTGTCTCCAGACATGGAATAAAGCAACGTCTCCGAGCGTGACGCCCTCACTAATACAGCTAATAATGAATGTAGGATATGAGCGCTGGCATCCTTCAACATTTTCATCGAGTCTACATTGTATGGAGAAAGTTTTAATTAAGAAGACAGGAGTAGATATTTTGCTAACCTAGACAGATCGGGGAGCGTGTTAGGATTTAAGGTCGAATCCTCCTCCTTATCGGGAACAGGTTGGAACATGCACCTTGCGCCGAGCATCGTCGGAAGTTTCCGACAACAGTCCAACTAGTTTGGAAGCTTGGAAACTCCATCAGATACGTGAGCTGGAGCGATTACCTCAAGCCAACTACATAGTAGGGGCGCGGTGACATGCATTACCAATATCTTTTATATTAACATCGTGCATCGTGTCTTGTTTAACCTAACTAATACATGACTTGCGTTATGACAAAGCCATTAGGTATATTTTCCTCTGGAGAACAGTCGATTAAAATATTTTTTGAAGTCCAGTTAGTCCAGTTGACTTTTTGTTTCAGCCATTTAATACCACAGTAATAAATACTGTGGGTAATCAGTAACCAATCTTTTCCCAATTTATAGAATCTGAATTAAGATGTTCTATATATATAAAGTTCTCTTGGATACGCAAAGACTTCAAGTTACAATCATATTTCCTATAATGTAATAGGTAGTTACCAGCAGGGCAATTGCGTAACACGCTATCAATATGAATCGGTTTCATTTTGACAGTTCAACAACGTTCATTACGATATTTACGTTGTTGTTCAGACAAAATTTTCGAACAAGCGAAGCATTGGATTAGCAATTTGCTTCCAAATGATTCAGATTCCGATTGATGGTGTGTTACGCAATTAGGGTGCAGTTTTCCCATACTTTCGCTCAATACTTCAGCCATTGCCGGATGTGTGATAAAATATATTTGTTCGATATTATGGACTTTGAAAACTCGTAAATAACTAGTTGTTTGTTTTCACTATTCGGTTTTTGTGCAAACTTCTATGAAGAATACTCATAAAACAAGTGGGGTTGGTCTTAAAAATACATTTGTTTTTCTCATTTTCACATAGACATTTGTCTGGGCAAAATAGGGCAAACCAATACTAAAAAGAAATCCAATTAGGAATTTGAAAAGTCATAACTGTATAATAAACTGATCATATAGAAGACAATAAGAACGTCCACATATCGTATCGATGAGAAGTTATGACGTAATCGAATATCGATGAAGTGTCGCCTCCTTAGTTAGTGGTAACAATGGCAATATTTCAACACGTAGTGTTGTGGCGCACTAACTAGTGAACACAGCTGCAGTTGCGGTGCAGTGACAATGTTTGGACGCCGCATCCTTGGGCCGGTCGCCGTCGTCCGGGCCGTGCGTCGCATCCGCAATGAGGCCCGCCGGACGACGCCCGCCACACTAATTTATAGCAACGGTTAATTACCTACAAGAATCTGACTCAGCCCGGTCCGACAACAAAGCCGGCCGCACCGGAGCCTCGTGTTTGTTGTGCGCACACCGCTAATCAATCTGATCCTATTGCTACTGGACGCTGCTGGTGCATAGGGGCAGTTTATAAGTTTAGCTACTGAACTAATGTGCTGTTAACTAATCTCAGATACTCCACTGATTTTAAGATAATTAAATGCATAAGAAGAGTATGGAATATTTAAGATTCTGATATGACGGAGGCGGAGACTGGGCGGCTGTAAACCAGCTCAAGCATAAAACATGTCCAGCCTGAATGATTTAATTAACCGTGGTATTCAATAGATGTTTCAAAGACAAAATATTCTAAGAATAATTATTTTCCTATTTGCTGGTATATTCTGGTCCCTTTCAGGCGCAACTAATTAATATGCATAATGTATATCGAGCAGAATACTAGGAAAAGTTATGCTATTTACAAGACTTTGATTAAGACTTTGTATTCATAAAGCACATTTAATTATTATGTTAACGAAAACCTTCTTTTGAATAAAATATTAGGCATGGTCTGTCAAAGCGAATTAGGTATTCTTCATTCCACGCGGTGTCAAATAATAAAATATTTGGTTAATGAAACCAGAGTTCTAAAATATCTCGTAGCAAACGCCACATCGCCTTCATTTCGTAAGGAGTGCGTATATGAACATAAAAAATGCATTTATTCCGAGGAAAGTAGTAAAATACAAACGAATGTTTTGTTTTTAGTACTAGAGAGAGGTCTCAGGGAGGTGTTTTCGCTGTTAAATTATGCAGAAATCAATTCCTTTTTCCGGACGAGGCCTCGCTTTGCCGTGTGATAAATAAATAATACATCTGTAATTGTAACCAGGTCTTGGACTCGCAGTGTTGCTATGGTCGGCGCCATCAGACCCGACATCTTAGAACATCATATCGCCTCGATCAAATTAAACAATCTACGTAATTGTTGTCGACTTCTTCGTCTTAATGTTTTCTTGGCATGTCGCCAAGGACTTTCTAGAACTTCCACTTGGCTTAAAGGAACTAGTTGTACGCTTATTAGCGAGGGTAGAATCAGTTGCTTCGTGTTAGGACAAGTATCAGGCTTTACGTAATACTTCTGCAAGCAAGCCTTGAATTTGGGGCCAGATTTAAAGATCTAGAAAAGGTCACCACATTCGATAGACTTTACTGATCCAAGGGCAACACTTTTTAAGGTTCGAAAAGTTCAACCGTCTCTGCGACATTAACTTCTAAACAGAACGTACGACACTGGATTCCAAACTCTTACTCTAAGATTTCCCGAGGGAGCGCCAACTTGTAATGAACACCGAAATATTTTCTAGTTGATTATTGGGAGTATTTATTAAAATGTTGCAACATGCTGAATTTCTAAGAACTACCAACGTCCAATACACTTCCTTTCGATGGAAATGTGTTGCCAAAATTCGAAGCTGCTTGACATAAAAGATTCACAGTGTAGCACCTACACGGTGAAGGGAAATTCGCTAGTACCACGAAACGTGCATCAGCTCTTAACAAGTTGCCAGCTGATACAAATTCGTGGCGTTTGCGTATTACCTTGCAAACGAGCTGTTCAATATATTAGCACGTTAAGCTGGTAATGTCTCGAGCACTTAGTACGAGCCCTCGTTATTGATAGCTTTCCATGATACTATTTCACACAACACTGCATCGATTATATTCCGGTCCAGTCAGGCGATGCGTTTCGTACAGTCCACGTCAAAAATGGAAGCTGTTTTAAATAATATTAAGGATTAGGTACCTTGCTCAAATCCCATGTTTAAAGAAGATTGTTGATGAATCCTTTTATGCGTTTTCCATAAAAAACTGGCCAAGTGCGTGTCGGACCACGCACAAAGAAGGGTTCCGTAGTTCGGATGAATTTATCCCAAGAACAAACTTAACATTGTAGTTGCAAAACATGTTCTCCCATACATTCCAACTGTAAATGTAAGTTTGTACTCGCAATATTGAGAGATTTACTATGTTATTTTAAGACCACAGACTTCTTAGTATCTGCGGTAAATAAGAGCCCCAGCGGCTATCAAGGGCCATCAGAGAAACAACACACATTCTATAGTTTTATAGGTTGGATCTCACGCATACATAAAAAGGACCAATAGTATTGCTATCTCACGCGGGGACGTTGCCGAGCGCGCCGTCATTTTGTCAGTAGCCCCGAGTAACTCACTGGGGACGGTCGAAGTTAAATTTAAAAAAAAGCCCATGCCTAAATATTCACTGTAAAGAAAATAGTGTATTTTATAATAATCTAACACCTAATTACTGTAGTGGACATTTAGAGCTGGCAAATCAAGGTAAGTTCTTTTATTTTGTTGATATTTGCCAACTTTTAAAACAAATTTTGTAAAAAGTGATGCCATTGCTAACAAGGGCCACCTGTAAGGAAGTGAATAAGGGCCGGCCCTTATTGGCCTGTCTAAATATTATTTTTTTAGTTTGGTTTTCTTTTCATGTAGATAAATAGCTTTATCTTTTTATTAACCTTGATGTTATTGTGAGCTATATCTATTTGAAACATTTTTACATGCTTTTTAACTTGCTATGTCTGTGGGTTTTTATGTCTGTTCCCGTTGTCCAATTGATTTGAACCTTTGCGTTTCGACTTTTTAGTTTCGACGAAAACACGATATTATAGTAAGAACGAGCTGATCTGATAATGGAGACAGAAGGTAGACAACGGATTTATGGTTTTTGGCAAATTTTGATAATATACCATTACTGAATCTTAAGCAGAATAAAAGTTTGAAATCTCTTTTCCAACGGCTAATACGAGTACCAACTCCAAATTATGCGGTGGTGTAGCAAAATAAACCAAGTTGGAAACTACAAAGGCCAACTGGTTCCTAGAGACCTGTTTATGGAAAGAGAACAAAAAGAAAAGACAAAAAAGACAGCAAACCCTTAAAGGGGCCAAAAAGATTAATAGAATTATTCTATTAAGATTTTCGTGATTGTTACTATTTCATTATTTTAATAAGGGCCAGGGCATTTTCCGTGCAAAATATAACCATTTGTTTTTAAATTTTTGTTAAATCTATATTTTTGGCTAAGAGGTTTTTATCTAAAAATAGTATAAATTCGTTCATTTTACTTAAATAACATCTTTTTGCTACAAATTATTGATTACTTGAGTTTTATAAGGACCGTTTTGTTTTTTTTTTTTTTGTTATATAATTAATGATAAACTGTTAACTATTTTGGCTGAAAATATTAATTATGTTGAATTATAGAGGAAAACAATTTAGTTTATTTTTTATCGGCTTAGTTTCTTTTAATTTTGTCTCGGACCTTAATAGACTACCTGAGTTTATTAAGGTCCTTAGTAATGGATTTTTTAAAGTTTATTTTTGTTCACAAAATGGTTAAACCTCGCCATATAGGCATTTTTTTTAAGATCTTAAATAAATACTGTTGCATAATATTCCTGATTTTTATTTCAACTTCACCTACTTTTTTAAATATTTAAGTTTTAATTATGCCGGCTCTTATTTACCGCAGGCTCCTTAGGTTTTTCTGTAATGTTCTGTAGAGAACTACTTCCTGTAATTTTTCAACATTTTTGGGCTCAGTAGTTTCGGAGATAAGGGGGGGAATGGTCACGTTTTGTATATTTTTTTAAATAACTTTAAAACAATTTGGTTCAAAATTATAAAAAAAATATATTTGAGACCCTCATATTTGATATGAAGCTCTTTTATTTGATATGTCACAAAGTACTGTTTGCAAAACTTTTTTTTTTAATTTTCTTATTTTTTTTTCCAAAAGTGACCTCTATATTAAAAATTCATTTATTTATTTCTGTCCGTACTGTCCGCATTTGGGTCGTAGCAATTCATATGTGTACCAAATTTCAACTTAATCTGTTCATTAGATTCGGAGCAAATTGGCTGTGACAGACGGCCAGACAGACAGACACACGAGTGATCCTATAAGGGTTAAGGAAACCCTAAAAATATATGGTCATCACAAATCCATTGTATTGTTTAAAATTTTAATAAACTTTCCCAAATATTTGGAAAAATCTTTGAAATAGGCCCTTTTTCAAACTAAATCGTAAATTGTCTCTGCAACGGCTGAATAGTTCGGCATCAATTTTGTACTAATAAATATGTAATGACGTATTTCACAACTTATATTGATTTTTTTTTTCTTATTTCTTTTGATATTTTTAAATAATAAATAAAAATAAGAAACTTCACCAGTACCCCGCTGGAGCACCTCCGCAAAGGCCTGTGACACGTACTCGGAACGCGAAACGTTAGGCCTCATTTACGGAGACGCGGGGCGTCGCGCGTTGCGTTGAGCGGCGCGGCCCGCACTGAATTCAAATATATGGCGTTGTATGAGTGCGTTTACGGAGAAGCGATCTTAGACGCGTCTGTTTGAATTAGGGCGTTTTTTGCGGCCGAACCCGCGGATGGCACCGACGCGTCCCACGCGGCGTTTATCGCGGCGGCGCACGCAGCGGCAATTCTCGATGAAGCTATGTCCGAGGCGGAATCTTCTGTCAGTCTTATTTAGAAATCGCGCAACACAGACGTAGTCACCGTCGCAATGGAGTATGATATGATCGACTTTTTTTTAGAAGAAAATTCAATGTTAAAAAGTGAATTATTTAATATAAGAAGTGGCCCAGTGTTTACATCAACGGAACATGAGAAGTTTGGGGAATATGCAACTCTTTATAAGTCAATAAGAGAAAGAGGTTATGATGTATTTCATATACACGGATGTCTAATACAACTTTTGATTATATAGTAAACAAAATACTCGAAATCGATCGTCACAATCGTAATAGTCGATTTGATCGACGAGGCGAGCGTGCGCCGCCGCGATGCCCGCCGCGTGCTTCGCTACACGCTAGAGGATTCGCCGCGGGCGCCGCGGCGGGCACCGCCACGCTTCCCGTCTCGCTTCTCTATGAACATGGTCGTATATTGCTATAAGTTTGTGTTTACGCGTGCGATGATGCGTGCCGCTTCACGCGCCGCCCCACCGTAAACAGAAAAAACGTCCGACGCGCCGCGAGACGCCACGCCACACGCGACGCGAGACGCCCCGCGTCTCCGTAAATGAGGCCTTAGTGTCGCGGCGACGCTTATGACGGGAGGACTGTACGCGCGTTAGTTATTCGAAATAATATCAAAAAGCTGACGTTTTGAATGATTTTTGAATGAAATCATATTGTAATTTGTACAAATATAAATATTTCATAGAATAAGAATATAAATTAAGTTTGTAAATATGTATGAAGTAGTTTGTAATTTCATTTTGTTTATTGAACATTTTCATGATCATTAATCTAAAATATTCACATAATTAGTTATTAAAAAAAATGCTATAATTTTAAATATATTTTTTCCAAATCATTAACACTAGTCGTTTAGACGTGATCTTCAGTTTAAAATCTTTAAAAGTCGGCTATCGTCGCCTTAAGTGCACGTCTAGTAATCCAAGTTGCAGCATTAAATAAATTACTGTCTCACAACGTCACAATCCCTTTCTAAAACGGTCGCTTCTCCTACCGTCATCATGTCTCCATCACAAAATTATACGTGAAGCAATAACGAATCTGCTACTTTGATTCACTCTTAAAATAATCGGAACGTTCAGTTTTGGGCAGCACTCACTGAAACTTTGAGTGACGTCATTAATTAGTCAATTATAGTCGGGCACTTCGCTCGACCACAAAATAAACCCTAGACTTTCAATCCGGCGGAGATTTTGCAACCAATCTAGGTCTTAATTTAGAACTGAAGTCGTGTTGGATAAAGTCGGCTCTTATTTTAAAACGTATTCTTTGGTTCAAAGCAATTAGTTTTAAGTGTTTTAACGACTAAGTATTTCTGCATTTGATCGCCTGATTTCTGGATTTACAAACTCAAAGCTGCATTTTGTTTCCGTATCAAAACTAAATCAAACTATAAACAGTTTGTGAAATCTGTCCAAACATAATTTTATTTTTACTTTCCAGTTCTCAATTTAAATAATTTTCCACGAACTTAAAATCTGTGACAGACAATTTAAGTCTCGTTCAAAATGTTTTATTTGCACGTTTCACCTGGGCAGCTCGTACATCGGCGAAGTATTTGTGCCAATATCGAAATCCAATCAACTTGCTGTGATTGACAGCTATACCTGACCGACCGACGAATCTGCCGTATCCGTGTCGTATGACGGTATGACACGGACACAAAACTGTAGAAAAATCGTTTCTGACGAGACCCGAAGTCTTCGTCTAACTGATCTTTTTTACGAGCTCAGTGTCTTTCTTGATAACTATCTTCTGCCCGCGACTTCGTCCGCATTCTGATTTTTTTTATTTTTGTTCGGCTTCTAAGGGTCGTAGGTAGCGTGGTGTAGCCTTTCTCGAGTCGAGTATTGGGCTATCAAATGCAAAAATATTTTTATAAATCCGACTGGTACCTCCAGAGATTACCCGCTACATACAAACTGACAAATACCTCTTTATAATATTAAATACTTAAGTCATGTAGAGCATGTTATCTTACTAATATAATAAATGTGAAAGTTTATGAAGATGTTTGGATCTTTGTTACTTAATCACGCAAAAACGGCTGAACGGATTTGGATGAAATTTGGCACACATATAGTTTATAACCTGTATTAACATATAGAATACTTTATAGCCCGGTAGTAGGTTCCCGTGGGATAATTTCCGACATCCACGCGGGCGAAGCCGCGGGCAACGGCTACTGAGAAATAAATTTGGGCAGTAAAATTATTATAACACTTGTGTACACTTAACTATAACTTATGCCATCAATGAGAAAGCCATTGACATCTTTATTTGATGGACTCATCCTCAATTTTTATGTGTCTAATCTGCCATCTTTTAAACGACAAGACATCACTGATTAGGTGTAATAAAAATTTTCTTTCAGAAGATATTTTAGTGGAAATCATAAATTATCCAGTTTTCAAACAAAAATCAATGAAAACCTCTCCTTAAGAAAAGGACACTCGTGTAACTAAACCTCATTATCAATCGTACAGGAATATCGATGGAGCCACAGTCGTTATTCTGGTGCAAAGCCGACTAGGAGCCGTGCATCCACAATCTGTTTTGTACAATCACCATAACAGAGGAACCCGCTTTGTGCATTAGCCGGCCGTCCAACCACCCCCGACCACTTAAGGCTTTATATTCAAGTGTTGAACCTAGTTGATGAGTTTCGGCTCAACAACTCTCCCGATCTGAATATAATAATCGAGTCATCAGATTGTCAATCAGGGTACACTGTCCATTCTAATAAATAATTATTATAAACGCAAAAGTTTGTGACCATAGATGGATGTTTGTTACCTACTCTTTCACGCAAAAACTACTGAACAGATTTTGATGAAATTTTGCACACAGATAACCTGACACATAGTCCCGTTATTCTTACGGGTTTCGAGACTTACGAAGGTGAAACCGTGGGGTGCTGCTAGTAAACTTTATATATCTATATATGCCTGGTGAACTATTTTGAATTCGTTGATGAATTTTCAGTAGAAAAGTTGTGACACATTCGTGTAACATGAGTTATGAATTTGGAAGTGATATGAAAATAGCAGACAATCCTTATAGACTTCCTATAAATTTTGGTATAGTAAAAAACTCGGGAAAATAAACCCGAAGGAGATGAAAAAAAAAAAAATATTTTGTCCTTTTAGTTCTCTATTACTGAAAGCAAAATGGCTGTTGTGTGCTAGTAGAGGCTATTGTATTGTGTCCATAAACAAGACTATAAAACGCGAGTTATAATAGTAGGCCTGCGCAGCTAGGGACCCCAGCTAGCGCTGACAAATTCAAATAAAATTCACTCGATACGTGAATACGTGAACTACATTCGAGTCGTATCACAGTTCAGCTTATAACTTAATAACCTCGTCACCGGGTAGATAACGAACTATCAATTAAACTCGAGTGTGTGCCGAATATGAAAGTAATGTCTTTTTTAGGGTTCCGCACCTCAAAAGGTAAAAACGAAACCGTCACTTCGTTGTCCGTTTCTCTGTCAGTCTGTCAAGAACTCTGTTTCTCAGGAACTCGTGAAGCTATCAAGTTGAATTTAAAATCACATACGGTCCCTGGGAGCTCTAAAAAATCAAGGTCAATCTAAGTCAACGAAATAAAAAATACGGCCATTTATGCGACATATTTTGATACTCGCAAATAAATCAAAACCTATAGGGTACTTCCCGTTGACCTAGAATCATGAAACATGGCAAGAAGAAAGGTAAAGTCTGAAAATCTATTATTTGTAGTTTTATCACATAAAAAATATTTGTTTGCTATTACAAACTCACATTTGCAGTTGGAGAATTGACCGTAACGTAAAACATAAAAGATATAGATCATTATATTTGTCAAAACATGCATATACATACAAATTATGCATGCAGGATGTCACAATATTAATATTTCGTACATATATGTTTCACCCGTAAGGCGTACAGATTTATAAAATTTACAAAAAATAAAAAACTAAATTACAAAATCACCGAATCACTAAAGGCACTTCAATCCAAGTAGGTACATAATAGTCAGTAATAAACATTGATAAGTTAGTAAAATAAATTAATCATTAAAATGTCACAAAATGGGATTAATAAAATAAAAAAATGCCAAATAGTGTCATTCAAAAAGTCATTTATATTATAATAACACTCGTCTGTTAAGAAATGTCGAATCTATTTTTAAACAATTTTTTTTAAACATATACAGGATGTAGGTATGGGAGAACAAGTTTGTCTACTTTTTGTTGTATTTGGGATAAATTCATCCCAACTACGGAACTCTTCATTGTGAGTGGTCCGACACGCACTTGGCCGGTTTTTTTTCATCAGCACTATCCGGGCCGCAGGGGAACACGGCTTTGTTAATTAAAATGCCTCGCCTAACACAACCGTCCGCACATCCACGATAACCCAAATTATCATAGAGGAAAATAGAAACAAACGAATGATATAGTAATATGAAATCCTAGAACTTTTGTACGTATAAATAACCCCAACCCATAAAGTGGAACATGGCATCATTCCAAAATATAACAAGTGAAATATCCTAATACTGGTACCTACAACGATGGCAACATTATGAGAAAACGAGAACCCTTTTTCCAATAAGTATGATCGAACGACGGAGTTTCTCGTCGGAGCTGGGAATTCTTGGGCAGTTGAAAACAAGTTGGGGCAGCCCTGGCCGCGGCGGCAATATCGGCAAGTTGGGCGGCCGCAGCTGGCATGCGCCGCAACGTCTCAATAATCCTCAAGGTACCCTCCTAATCGACTCTTCCTTAGTTCGACGCAAGTGTGACTAACTGATTAATTCTGCGACTCGGTGTACGTGCCCGGTCTGTCTTTGCCCATTATTGTTTGCCCAACACTTTCGTCCGCTCGTGTCCCATTATTGAACGATATTTGGACTATTATTGGCGGAGTCGTACGGAGCCCTCTATTTATAATGTTATCGAAGGGCGACCATTACATCCTACGGCATATAGTTTGGGATTGTAATTGCTGCTATTTTGTTAGATTGAATCCGATTTCGTTCGCTTAGTTTTGATGGTGTGTTCTTGTTTTGGAATTGCGAGATGTTAGGCGCACTACCGGCTCGCACTGACTCGCTTGAGCGACGGTTTTGGATGGCGTATTAATTAACTAGACCGTTTAATCGTAATTCCTTGCACTCGCTTGAATTCTTGTTGCACTAAGATTAATTATCGTTTCCGTCTTTGTTGGTACTTGCAGTCTTGCAAATATTAGCTAGCGCATTCAGGCTATCTATAGCAGAAATGTTGCGTGTATCACGTCCCAAGGATGCTAGTGTTTGTAAATTAAAAATAGAGTCAATTACTGTGCCACTTTTCCGCGACCTACGTGCTAATGTTTACCAAATCAACAGTCAACTATGTCACCTTTATTAATAATTTAATGCTCTACTAATTTAGCAAGCAATGCATAATTGTGCTGGCAAAGAGCTCAGTCGGTGGACAGCATACCTAATAGTAACATATGATGATATAAATTAAAATATCACTGTTAGTAAATGTAATGACACCGGTGAAGCACCGCTTACATTAATAGCGGGAAAGTTGTTATTTCAATGTGACATTAATGTCTGCTTAAAACTATGATCATTTTACAATTAATTTGTTTGACAGTTATTAGTAATTTATTTACAGAAACATCGGAACTTTAATGGACGATCGAATTCCTATAGTCGTCCCTCACTATTCATGTGTAGACATTTATTTATCTTAATTTTAGTCTGTGTTGTCGCACTGCAGGGCAAAGGCTTCCCTTTCTCCTTTCCACTCCTCTCTGTATTGAGCTAGTGTGGACCAATCTTGTCTGAAGGCATCAAGCTCGTTCCGCCATCTTCTCCTTGTCACGCCTGTTTGTAGGGAATAATAAAAAAAAAAAAAGTTTAAAAGTTTATAGGTTAATAATAGTAGAAGTTGTTAATAGTAGGTACCTATTGTGTAAACAGGACATGGCGAAGACTGATTTTGAAAAAAAACAACTTGGATAATATAGCGTGTCTGCGTGACACTGTATGTCGATTAGCCAAAGGCACCACTATTTTCAAATATCGTTGAAATTGAGTAGACGGCCTCTATTTTACTGGTACTGTAGGGTATCAGTAAAATAGAGGCAGTAAATATGTAAAGGCTAAAGGCAGATCCGTTCTCGGCAGCCATTATTGAGAGCTGCCTCGAGCTATTAAACATCTGTTGTTGTTAACTCTTTGCCTCTGTTAATTGGTATATTCTTGATTCCCTGAGCTTTTTCCGATAAAACGTAGATTGCTCCACTTGTTGGGCCGGAGGGGGACATTTGTGTGGTGGTAAAAGGGGGGGGGGGGGCGTTAGATAAAACGAGGGTATATCGCCAATAACTCGCTCCATTGTTTGTTGGCGGCTGACTTAATAAGTTCGCCGAATTTATTATGATTTGTAGGCCCCTCGTCTTATTACGAGTCTTTTAAGATAGCATAGTCGTATAGTGTCTTACTGCGAACAATATGGAACCGCCAATTTGTTCTTTTAGAGCCGTCTTAAAAAAAAGACGCCCATTCTGTTTTCTAGTCTTCGAAATTACCGCACGAACTAAAATAATGTTTTATGTGCTTCTTGAATGAAAAGATTCAGCAACTTTATGATTGTGAGCCAGAAGTATGCGTACGTGAACCTTTTTAGGGTTACGTATATCAAAAGGAAAAACGGAACCCTTATAGGATCACTTCGTTGTCCGTCTGTCTGCCTGTCTGTCTGTCAGTCTATCCAGACCCTTTTTCCCTGGAACGCGTGGAGGTATCAAGTTTGAAATTAATATCAAATACGTAGTTATATTAAGATCCCTTGGAGCTCTATAAAAATCAAGCTTCTTATTCAACGCAATAAAAAAATACGGCCATTTATGCGACTTATTTTGATACACGCAAGTAAATCAAAACCTACAGGGTACTTCCCGTTGACCTAGAATCATGAAATTTGGCAAGAAGCAAGGTCTCATAGGCTCTGCACAAGCAAAAAGTCCGAAAATAGTTCATTTGTAATTTTATCACATAAAAAAATTGGGATTGCAAACTTGAATTTGCAGTTGCAGATCGAATTGACTGTGACGTATTAGGTTGGGGAAAAAGTCTTTTCGCATTATAGTATGTATGAACTAAAAATAAAATCTCTTTGGCTATACTATTTGTATCTGGCTGGTTTTGGTATCATTGAAAGTTAAAAATTTTAAAGAACATAATTCCAAATTCAAATTAGGAAAATGTGTGATTTTCATTTGTTTTCCGTACTCTCGAGATGAGTGAATCTAATGAAGAAATTCGATACATTTTAAAATTTTACTACAAAAAAGGTAAAAATGCAACGCAAGCCGCGAAAAAAATTTGCGATGTTTATGGACCCAGTGCAGTGTCCGTGAGAGTAGCACAAATTTGGTTTAAGCGTTTTCAATCCGGAAATTTTGATGTCAAAGATGCACGTCGCTCTGGTCGCCCTATTACGGATAAAATGGATGCCATTTTTGAAAAAGTGGAGCAAGATCGGCATATCAGTAGTTACGACGTAGCTGAAGAACTGGGAATTGACCACAAAACAGTTTTGGCGCATTTGAAAAAAACTGGGTACACAAAAAAGCTCGATATTTGGGTATCTCTTTGGCTCACTGAAAGAAACCTAATGAACCGTGTACTCATTTGTGATTCTTTATTACGACGTAATGAAACCGACCCATTTTTGAAGAAGCTTCTTGCACCTTCAGATTTCCACCTGTTTCGGTCTCTTCAGAATTCTTTAGGCAGTGTCAGGTTAACATCACGACAGGACTGCCAAAACCACTTGTCGCGGTATTTTGATCAGAAGTCCCAAAATTTCTATAGCAATGGGATCATGTCCCTACCTACAAGATGGCAAAAAGTTATTGAACGAAATGGTACCTACATACTTTAGATAAATGTAAATAATGTATATTAAAAAATGTTTTGAATTTTCTTAAAAAATGCGAAGAAACTTTTTCCCCAACCTATTATATCAATGTATGACAGAACATTTTTTCAACCACAATGTTAAGTTTGTTTTTGGGATAAACTCTTTTCAACTACGGAATTCTTCATTGTGCGTGGTCCGAAACGCACTTGACCGATTTTTTTTAAACCATAAGAGCGAGGAAATAAATTACAAATAGCCATGTGCAAATAGTTCTTCAAAAGTTTATTACCCTATCAACACACACACACAAGATTTAGCAACGTTAATTGAACCTACATATTTTCTTTCTCGACACAGAGCCTTCGGGAATGTGAGCAATAAGTAAGTAGATACATATTAATAAAAATAAGTAGCTATCAAGACCGTGATTTATCCTTGATTGATTTACAACACAAACTTGTGGCACACTTGACATCCATCATCCAAATTAATGGAAGTCGATCGGACGGATCCGTATAGACATTTGAAAAATTGATGTTGTTCATAATTTATTATGAAATAATAATGTGTAGCTAAGTGTTTTACTGATTTATAATTTATGTAAGAGGGACTTTCTTTGACATATTTGCACAATAAATAAATAAATAAATAAATATGTTTTGGACATATCACACAACGCCATCTAGCCCCAAGCTAAGCAACCTAATGCTTGTGTTATGGTAACGAGATGGCTGATAAACTACTTATATATTTTTTTTTTTTTTTTTTTTTTATTGTAAATACATATACATATTATAGATAGAAAAACACCCAGACTCGGAACAAATACTTGTAGGTCGTACAAATATTTGTTCCGTGCGGGAATCGAACCCGCGACATGCTGCGCAGCAGTCAATCGCTCAACCACTGCGCCAACCGTGTCGTCACAATTACTTACATGAAAAAAAAAATACTTTTAAAAAAAATCCCATCGTCGTCATTTAGAAGTCTAACAATATTTTCCGTAAAAAAATCAATCTGCCTAGCCTTTTCCCAACTATGTTGGGGCGGCTTTCAGGCTGACCTGGTGCAGCTGAATATCAGTATTTTACATGGAGCGTCTGCTATCGAGCAGTGGTGGCCAAGTGGTATCGGCCGCGTCTTACGAGTTGTAGGGTCGTGGGTTCGATTCCAAGCAAACGTTGTACTTTGTGTAATGTCATCACCACTGCTCTCAAAACGGTGAAGGAAAACATCGTGAGAAAACCGGCATATCCTAGAACCAAAAATTCGAAGACACGTGACATCTACCAACCGCACTGGGAACGCGTATGGATTACGGCCCCATCTCACAGAGAGGAAGCCTGTGGCTGATTATATGACTGCGTATCTGACCTCCACAACCCAGTTACTGGGTAACACGATACTCCTTGGTAAGATTGGTTGTCAGGGCTTCTGACCCGTAACGATCACTGCCAAAGATCTACGAATGACAGCCGGTACCAAAGTGCTTTCCGAGGCACGGAGGGGTCCCGATATGTAATAGATCACCCATCCACGAACTAACAGAGGCCAGCGTAACTTAACCTTCAATCGACCCGTGCGGCGTTATCATTTAGCCCCTAAGCTCTTTCTATTTTCCGTACACTCACTTTATTTTCTAAATAACTAGAAAGTCAGATTAACGACCCATACATAAGAACATCTTAATGGAACACTAATTTCCGATAAATTAATCGATAAATCATATAAAGTCTATTATGTTTCTTGATTTTATGAGAGAAGATGACAATGCATTATTGTGGATTGCGGAAAACGTTTAACTGTATTATAGGCTTCCATTACACCAAAGTTACCTATGCTATAGCTTAACTTAAGCTAGGTACAGTCAACAAAAGAGATATCTAGGCAGGGTATACTAACATATTAGTATGTGAATTGCTACATGAAAATTTCGTGAAAATATACAATTTTGTGTTGGTGTGTATTGCAAAAATAAAGTAATATACAGGGTGTTTGGTGCATCGTGTGCCATATTGAATTGTCATCTGCTATCCTTTCAGACCCATAAACATTCCTCATGCCCGGTTTTACAACTTTGTGAATTTGCTAGAATTGTGAATCGAGTCACAAAATACTTAATTCCAAATAATTGTAGAGGCCAACAATTGGAGCAGAATATGTAAAAAATTCATTTTTTTATAAGAGAGATAAGAGACAGTTTTTACCTTATAAGAGTGAGATAAACAGATTTAATAAGTTTTTCAGGTATCATTTAAGCAAAAATATTTTTTTAAATCACAATTTGGAATTTTGTGACTCGATTCACAATTCTAGCGAATTCACAAAGTTGTAAAAAATTTTTATGGCATGTGGTACATCACTAGCAAGAGGATAGACTAGAAAATTTTTGAGGGAGTTGAAAGATCCCGGTCGCTTTTGTTTTTTTTTATAGCCATGTAAATAGCTCTAACATGGACAGCTTTAATTGAAATCCGAAACTTTGCGAGTAAATTATAAAAAAACTAGATGGCTAATGTCACTAATTTTGATTTAAAAGTACTGTAATACAATACACGTCTAAATAAAATTAAAATTCAGAGTCTACGACTTATACTTTTTTTTTATTTGTATTTGAATGTCAAATTTGGGTGTTTTTTTGATAAAACAATAAAAAGTCGAAGAAAAAAAAATCCACAGGGCATGAGGACTGTTTAGGGGTCTGAAAAGATAGCACATGAACCCCCCAGTCGACCATTTCAATTTGACACACGATGCACCAAACACCCTGTATATAAAATTGAACATGAAGCAATTCTCATATAAATATGTTAGTATACCCTGCCTAGATATCTCTTTTGTTGACTGTATGTTAAAGTTTAGTTCAAATATCTGTCTATCATTAGGTAGTTGAAAAAATTATTCTTCTCTGTCCGTTTAGTAGATCTTGAGCAATTTCTAATGAAACCCAGCTGGGTGAAGAAGAAACAAATTCTAATTACACACAATCTTCAAATTCGATTGTGGTAGAACCAATCGGAAAATTGGAAAAAAGGCTGATGCTCTTGAAACTATAATGTCTGAAAAACAGTAAAAACACTCAATTAAAACCATAAAACATCAACGTAAGAGCAATTTAATAGTAAAAGCAGGCCAGGCGCACTCCGTATTTTAGGTATGAAGATAGAAGTACCTACGCGGCGGGCTCGACTTGTCGAGCTAAGGCCGGCTCGCACGTTAGTTCAATACTCACTCACGCGCCGCGTCTTAAAAGAAGACAACCCTAACGAGTTGAAGGTATAAGAGTTACGCGATAGAAAAAGAGGCAACTTCTAGGTCAATATAACAGTAGGTAATTAATGCTGAGCGACCTGAACTGCACTTTATTTTGTCGCAGCAAGAGTGGCTATTTATTTAAATGATTTTGTGGAGTGAATCTTCTGTACTTGTACTATTATGTATTCCGTGGTAAAAGTTCGAAACATTCCCATTTACGAATCACAGCAAACGGTTTTCGCATCGCGTCCAGTGTGTTGCCAGTTTTAAATGACTTTCAAGAAAGCCAATAAATAAAATGGAGTGCACTTCGTCGGTCAGCGTCATTAACGGGTCTCTGTCGAAACGCCGCGACATGCTCGTAAATCATTACTAATAATACTCTGCCATAGATTTACTAACTGACGGATGCGCCCGTCCACTGAACTTCAGTTTTGACTCATATTTTTCAGATGTCACTCAAAACTTTTCAGTGACACCTGAAAATATGAAGAATATAGGAATTTTTGAGTTGGAAAGAATGTTACAGGTGGAATTGATATTGATGACTTATTTCAAGATGGATTCTTATAAGTTTGACAAAGTGTGTAGTGAAAACACGGAAAAACTACTTCGCTGCTCTGTATTCAGTAGGTATGTACAAGCAGAGTATATTCATAATTATAATAAAATCGTAGCGAAGTCCAAACTTTATTTGAATATTTTTGAAAAAAAGTAATTGCAACGAGGTCTGGGAATGATCCTAATGTCGAAAGTATAGTTTTTAGAATTTTTGTCTGTTTGTCTGAATGTATGTTCCTGCATCACGCAAATACTACCAGATAGATTTTGATCAAATTTTGCATAGATATTCCCTATAAGTCTGGTCAGTCTATAGGCTATAAATCATCACGCTACTTGCTCCGAGGGATGAGCAATATTGCTTTATGTCAACCTATAAAGGTTAAATACGTAACTATCTGCAATATTCTAACCTTTTGGCTCGTCTTTTTTACAATTTGCAGTAAACTATATAACACTAATATTTTAAAGGCAAACTTTGTGAGTATGTGTACACACACACTCACAAAGTGTGTGTGTTTGTATGTTTGCTACTGCTTCACGCTCAAACGGCTGGACCGATTTGGATGAAATTTGGTATGTAGATAGCTTGTACCCTGAATTAACACATAGGCTACTTTTTATCCCGGTCTACGTGGGTGAACACCTCAGGACGACCTGCTTATCACAGGGGCAACTGCACGTCGGTTATTTCCGCGTCACCAGTCCTGACTCTTTTTATATTTTGGCAGCTGAGATCAAAATTACAAAGGAAGTATAGGTACTGGGAAGTTTTTTAAAAATGTGGTTGTTATTTTAGTATATTGTGGTGTCTTACGACTTACACGCGAACGAAGTCGCGGGCAGAAACTAGTTTAATAAAAAACCGGTCAAGTGCGTATCGGACCACGCACAATGAACTTATCCCAAGAACAAACTTAACGCTTTGAATTATACGGCCATAGCAGTAATAACAATAAAACTTCTATTGTGTCTCGTTAGTCCTTCAATGCGTTAACGCTTTGAAAGACACTACATTGTAGTTGAAAAACTTGTTCTCCCATACATTCCAACTGCAAAATGTAATTTTGTACGCACAATATTGCAAGATTTACCATGTTATTTTAAGACCATAGACTTTTTATAGGTTTTCCTGTAATCTAAAGTATAAAACCATTATCTATACTTTTTTCAAAATTTTAGGCTCAGTAGTTTCGGAGATGAGGGGGGAATGGTCAAATTTCATCAATTTTCTTTAATAACTTTAAAACTGTTTCCAATACTTTTTTTATTTACTCATTTTTCCCCCAAAATTAAACATCATTTTCAAAACGCATTTATTTACGTTACACGTTTGTGTTTGGGTCACAGAAATTCATATGTGTACCAAATTTCAACTTAATCGGTCCAGTAGATTCGGAACAAATCGGCTGTGACAGACGGACAGACAGACCGACACACGGGTGTTCCCATAAGGATTCCGTTTTTTCATTCAAACGTACAGAAGCCTAAAAACAACCTCAATGAACTAGTATTTAAAAACTTCAATTGTAGTAACTCATAATGAGTTACAAAAGTTTGAGGATTCATGAAGACTGTACTTTGAGACTATCGATGCATTTAGAGTCTAAAATGCTTAAAAAAGCAGCAATAAACTAATTGCTTTAACAGTTCAAAATTTGGTCTCGTTGCAAAGCCGGGGAGCGTGACACTACATACAAATTAACTCAGAAATACTCATTACAAATTACTAATTTGTCATCAGTCACCCTGAACCACGAATCGACCTCGTCACGATTTCGCGAGAGATTCGCACGGCGACCTATTTGTTATAATTACGCTATATAAACAAAATATTACGAACCATTTAACACTGTCGCTCTAAATTAACGACACAACCCATCTTAAATACCTACGTAGATCCATGTTATTCCTATGAAACTACAGATTTATAATAAGTAACACCTGGTTTCTGAAATCAACTCGACGACGTTGGCATTGGAAATTATACAAAAATATAAACTACTCGATGCTGTAATTTTGTAGCGAAAATAAATTGTTTACTTACAACAAAATTATTTCTGTTCCAAATGAACAATATGCAATACAGATCGTGGAATAGCAATTTATCACACTAATATTATAAAGGCGAAAGTTTGTGAGTGTGTGGGGGTGTGTATGTGTGTGTGTATGTTTGTTACTTCTTTACGCTCAAACGGCTGGACCGATTTGGATGAAATTCAGTATGTAGACAGCTTATACCCTGGATTAACACATAGGCTACTTTTTATCCCGAAAAATGTAGTGCTCCCGTGGGATGAGCAAGGAATTCAAATATACTTGCTACTCTTTCAAACTCAAACGGCGCGACAGATTTTGATAAAATTTGGTGTGGAAGTAGCTGAAACTTTGGATTAACACATAAGTATCTCGAAAAATGTAGTGTTCCCGTGGGATGAGCAAGGAATTCAAATATACCTACTTGCTACTCTTTCAAACTCAAACGGCTCGACTGATTCTGATGAAATTTGATGTGGGAATAGCTGACACTCTGGATTAATACATAGGCCACTTCATACCCCCAAAAATGTAGTATTCCCGTGGGATGAGCAAGGAATTCAAATATATTTGTTACTCTTTCAAACTCAAACGGCTCGACCGATTTTGATGATATTTGGTGTGGAAGTAGCAGACACCCTGTATTCAAATAGCACACATAGGCTACTTTACATCCTGAAAAAATGTAGTGTTCCCGTGGAATGAGCAATTTTTTTGTGAATACTTTTCTCACCGATTAAATAATACAAGTTTTAGTGTAGGTATCTCATAAACCGCGGGTAACACCGCGGGGCGCAGCTAGTATATCACACTAATCACACTAATCACACTATATCACACTAATATTATAAAGGTGAAAGTTTGTGAGTGTGTGGGGGTGTGGGGGTGTGTATGTGTGTTTGTATGTTTGTTATTTCTTCACGCTCAAACGGCTGGACCGATTTGGATGAAATTGGGTATGTAGATAGCGTATACCCTGTATTAACACATAGGCTACTCTTTATCCCGGTCTACGCGGGTGAAACCCCGGGGCGCAGCTAGTTATGTAATAATGGTACGAAGTTATAAGTGCGGTTTCATAAAATCAGTGGCCGATGAATATTTGAAAGTCATCGTGTATTAACTGTACAATGTGGGTAGAACTATAATAAAAAACAAAGTATGACTAATAGCTTTTGCCCGCGGCTTCGCCCGCGTGGATGCCGGAAAATATCCCACGGGAACATACTACCGGGAATTCCTTCCTTATTCCTTGTCTACATTATAAAGGGAACCTCTGTCCAAAATTTCAGCTTTCTATGTTCAAGGGTTTGGGCTGGGCGTTGATGAGTCAGTCAATCAGTCAGTCAGTCAGTTATTCAGGACTTCTCTTTTTATTTATATAGATATATTTTAACGTGTAATTTGTACCGTTTTGATACGATATTAAATAATCTTAATTATTTATTTCACTTGAAGTTTTTGTTATACGGCGGCATCGTACCTATATCAGTTCCCGGCATGGTTGAGATGATTTAAATCACCTGATTTTAATCAGTGGTTTAAATCAAGCGATTTTTAAAATAAATTGTTGACTTAAATCAATACCTTTATTAATGCAACAAATTCAATTAAAAAGTGTCACACTTATGTTATGCTATGATTATCTACATAGTCCGGGTAGGTATTCCCCGAAATGTAAACAAGTTTAGTGACTTGATATGTTATCGCCCGGTTATTCGAGATCGATTAGTGAAAACGTGAATATAACGAAATGGCTGGAAGAAAAAAGATGCTGTATGGGTTTATTTAGATGAAAAAAGTCTGCTTGTGGAAAGTTTAATAAAGCGGTGTGTAAAATTTGGAGTTAATTATTGGGTTTAGTAGCGAGAGTGAAAAAAAACATTTAGAAACATGTGTGGCAGAAAAGGATTGCAATTAGCATTCAGAACATCTACTCAAACGACGTTCTTTTTTTAACCGACTCCAAAAAGGAGGAGGTTCTCAATTCGTCGGAACCTGTATGTTCCCCGATTACTCGAAGATGGCTGGACCGATTTGGATTTTTTTTTGTTTTATTCGAGAGGGTCACAGTTGGTCCCATATAAAATTGATTAACTTTGCTTTGGTAGTTTTTGAGTTAGCTTCAATAATACGTATTTTTACCCCACTTTTATATATGGATGATGTTCTAGTTTGTTTTGCAGATAGTGGTATTAGAATTTGTGTGGGGTAGGTACACAACTAAAAAGTGAAAAATAAAAACTTATTTACAAAAAAATACAACCGACTTCCAAAAACAACACTACAAAGTGAAAAATAACTTTAATTTCGGAAGCCGGTGGCAAAAAACGAAAATACATTTAACTAAGCACCGACGTCCGAAATTAAAGTTATTTTTCACTTTGTAGTGTTGTTTTTGGAAGTCGGTTGTATTTTTTTGTAAATAAGTTTTTTATTTATTCTATAAGTAATTAAAATAATAGGTCTTTACCTATGAAATTGCCGTTTTGTATGAAAAAATTTAAACGAATTTTTTTCATGCATTTTTTATTTGTATTAATCGAAGTAATCACCCATGCAATCAATGCATCTTTGCCAACGCAGTGGCAGTTTATTGATGCCCTTCTTAAAGAAATCAGCTGGACGGGAGGCAACAAATTCTTCAAAGGCATTTTGTACTGCCTCTCGGGTATTGAATTTTTTTCCAGCCAAGAAGTTATCCAAATTCTGGAAAAAGTAGTAGTCTGTAGGCGCAAGGTCTGGTGAGTAGGGCGGATGACGGAGAGCTTCCAACCCCAGTTCTTGCAACTTGGAGACCGTCTGCTGTGCAGTATGAGGTCGCGCGTTGTCGTGCAGGAGCAGCGGAGACGAGCGATTGACCAATGCTGGTTGGAGATGTGCCAGCTTCTCCTTTACACATCTGAAGTAATGCTCACCCCGTTTGGTAAGAAGCTGTGATGAATCACACCGGCGCTAGACCACCAAACAGTGACCATCACTTTTCTAGGGGTAAGTTTTCGATTAGGGCATTGTTTAGGTGCTGAAACAGGATCCAACCAACTTGCTGAGCGCTTGCGGTTATCAAACAGAATCCATTTTTCATCGCAGGTAACAATGCGGTTCAAAATTCCTTCATTTGTGTGTCTGTTGAGCAGTGCAAGGCACGTCTCGACGCGTACTTCGCGCTGGCGATCATTGAGTTCGTGGGGCACCCATTTGTCAAGCTTTTTTACCTTGCCAATTTGACGCAAATGGACCAATATTGTTTTGTCGCTAACGTCGAAAGCTGCTGCTAATTCAGCCGTAGATTGTGTATCATCAGCTTCCACAATCGCCTTTAATTCGTCATTGTCGACCAAAGTCTTCGGAGGACCGCGAGGTTCATTTTTCAGGTCGAAATTTCCAGAACGGAAGCGAGCAAACCAATAACAAGTGGTGCGTTGGTTTGTAGTGTTAGCTCCGTAAACGTCGTTGATGTTGCGTGCCGCTTGTGCCGCGTTGCTGCCACGACGGTACTCATATTCGATAATTACTCCAATTTTTAACGTATCCATGATGACGAAAAAGATTGAAATGCGATGAAAATGTAACACTAATCAATAAACAAATGACTACTTTTGGAAAAAAAAAATCCATGTTTTTAAAATAAAATTAATTTGAAATTAGAATTCTTAGCCAAACAAAAATTATTTTGATTTGAAATGGCCAGTACTGCAGAACGGCAATTTCATAGGTAAAGACCTAATAAACAAGTTTTTTTAAATAACAACCTTAAATAGATAATAACCGACTTCCAAATGAAAAAAGATTCTAATAGGTATGTAAATAAATCAAAAATCCGATTTAAATCCAATAAATCCGATTATTTTGATTTTTTTGAAAAAAATCATGATTTCTAGCAACCCTGGTTCATGGCTTAATCATTTTAACCAGTGGAAGGCTAAAATGACGACCAGAATCCAGTCACAACAAATATGACCAGTACTATATTATGCGTTCTGTAATTAAGCTACGAAGTAAAGCGTGTTAAAACCATTGTTAAAACATTGTTTTACATTTTCATCACAATAATTCAAGTCCTTAACAATACTTGTTAACTCTCAGGGCTCACTGACACAGCGCAAATAAACGGCTCACAATTCGATAAATAAATAAAACTCTCATGTTCTTGCTTGACCAAAATAATAATTTTGCTTGGTATTTTGTAGTATACTTAAACTAATTAGCTGTTATTTTGCTGTCCTGAGGCTCGTAATTAAGATAATTTAGTAGTGTGATGCAGTGGGACGCGGACCGTCCCTCTAATTGAATCAAACAACATCGGGGATAACTCCCACTGCAGCGAAACTCTTTCGTGAATCGAAATTATACATATAAACTCGGTTTCATCTAGTTCCACTTGTTAGTGAACTTGGAAGTTGAGCATTTATGTAGGTACAATATATTCAGGGATAGAACATAAAACATGATATAAGTAGGTTCTTACGTACCTACTTTTGTTTATACGAGTAATTTACGACTGTCCAATAGCGAAATTTCCGCCACGCCAGCTTTCAAATCGTAAGACATCCAAGTCCTGAAAGTTTAACTTTCTACTAAAACCCTCTTAAATTTCCCAATACTAGAAAGCAAACGACGACGCAATAACGGAAGCTAACTCATAGTTAAAAGTAGAAAACAGTTGTGTTTAGACATAATCAAAGTTCCAGAAGTGTACCGGCCAATAAAGCTAGCCGAAAGCAATCGGTCGCCTCTATTCGGCACAATACTCTGTGCCACTCCATTCCCACTGTTCTCTCCGTTCACCGAGGAACGAGTGCAATTTCCCGCGTTCCGTATCGCGGGCGACGTACAAAAATTGCTTTTCTGAACGTGAAAATATAGAGAAAAAAAAAGCTGATGCCATGCAAATTTTTGTAAAGTCATTCGGAGGCGTGCGTTTGTATTTCTCGGGTGAGGGTAAAGAAGGCGAACGATTGTCGCGGAGAATTCCTTTATTTTGTAAGAGGGATATTGCGCGTCGCATGCAGGCGACTCGGTCTAGCAGCTACCGCCTCCGCCCGAGCGAGCGATGTTTACCGGTGGCGACCGGCAATACGCCCGCATCCAACTCCGATGCACCGTCGCACCGACAAACCGCTCTTATTAAACACGACTATCCGTGATTGTGATTACACGCTAGAATCGCTCCCTCATAATCGACTCTTGCCTGCCTCAGTTCATATTGAGCAGTAAATCACGGCGGTGACACAACAAAAGAATTCGGCTGTGTGTTTATCTGGCAAAAGTTGTTTTCCTGAGTAGGCCCAGGTCTCGGGCGGCGGGTCAAGGCTCGATTTGCTCGTAAATACAAATAAATAGGATACCGTCTGAATCTCATTGCCCGATGCTTATCATATTTTATGGTTTCGTAAACTAGCGTACAAATGTTGCAATAAGAAGTTATTGTTTCATTTGTTTGTTAGTACGAGTATCTACTGAATTACTGAAATTGCTCTTTACGTACGGGTCTACATAATGGTTTTTTTAACGGTATAATAATGTTATTTAGGCTTATTATTTTGGCATGCGAGGAAAATTTAATGTTGAATTAAAATCATGATTAAAATGACCAACAATTTTTCCGCTGTTTCACAGCATTGGGTAAAAATCCTGCCGGTCGATATTGCCAACCGAGAATATTATTATATTCTACAGTTATAATTATTATGATGACCGTGTTTTCAACAGAGGATCCCAACTCAATTTAAAATTTCCATCCACAGTGGGATTCCAAATATGTCAATTTCCATTTCACTCTTCCATTTACATTTCCCCTGTGGGGACTGCTAAAATATCAAACTATCTCATCATTTCCTTTGGTTTTTCTCCGCTAAGACTCGGGACTTATTAACTTGTATGACGATAAGTCTCGAGATAATATTACTTATTGGTTCAATAATACAATAATAGTAGTACTATCCCGCTATCCTATTTATATTTTTGCTCGAGGAATTTCTGATGGCGCAAGCAATCAGTTATTTATAGGACTTGTTTTGTTCCAAAGTCCTTCAGATTTGTTAGAAAATAAAATGAAATACTTGTTTATCTTTCCAGTCATCCTAAGTTATATTTATTTTACTAATCCTGGAATCAAAATAGAGCTTTCTTTTTCACAGACTTTTTTTTCCAAGTTTACCTAGCCCCAATTACTAAAATAAAAATATATTTTTACAAAAGTGTTTTCTATCCGACAATGATGATAATCGTGTTCTACGACACTGTCTCCAATCCCCCGATGTGAAGACTCCCCCGTTCTACGAAAACTAAATAAGCTGTCTATAAAATTTTGTTTTCAGGTTACGTTGCCGACTTGTAGCCAGGAGATAATTTGCGAAAGGTAAGTCCTCATAAGCATCTATTTGTATTCACGAGCATGGGAACTATTTCTCGGAGGGAACCGTTACCTCTAGAAGCTTTTGATCCTTTTTAACGGCGAATATCAAATGAGAATCTAACAGAAAAATATTGCAAAACCTACGTTTTCAGGTTTCCACCCTGTTACATAATAAGCAAACAAAGTAAAACGCTGACTATCAATATGAGGTAAATTCAAAGATACGTTTTTCAAGACATCTTCGAGCTCTGTTCCTAATGCGATTCTAATGCTTTGTTCGGGGAAACAATAAAATTTAAGTGTTATGTTCTCGATTCATTTGAATATACAAAATGCTTGTTCTCATGTTTGGGCACCAAGTTACTTGACGGTGGCGTTGGAAATAAAAATACAAAGTAGTTAAAGATTTCCATTCGAGAAAAAATCAGTTGTAAATGAGCAAGCAACATCTCGGTTCAGTTTACGAGTTTCATCGAGCTCGCTTTCGTCTTCCTATTTCGTGGTGGAATAGCCCTAATAACATGCCACAACTCATTCTGATTTATACCGTCTCGTTATAATTGTGCGCTTCGCTGGCGCGCCGCTATTGCCTGCTGTTGCAATTTTCATGCAACCGATTCACGAGAATGGATTTATTCTTTCTGGCAATTTGCTCGTAGCTCCCTAGCCTGCTATTGCTCGAGATAATTTAATTTTGAAACAGCTAGGCGGCTAATGGAGCTTTTGTGCTTAATTCACCTATTCTAGACTTTATCTCTGACTCGGCTCCTTTGCTACGGTCTGTTGAGATACGCAAATGTGCAGATAGTGAGTCATTAAATAAAAGCCGTTCGTGAAAAAAGTGTATTATGTAAATGGAGCGGATTCTGGGTTAATATCAGCACGGGTAATTTCCAGTCATGTTAACGGGCGCTCTGGAATCGTGCGAAGGACGTCTTAAAATAGTGTACCTATTTATTACAACATGAATCAGTGTGTGTTCCAAAGAAACTGTTATGCGGTGTGTAGGTACATATCAATAAACCGAATGGCCAGACATTTACAACTCAACACGGACATATAAAAATATTAATCACGCGATCGTAACTTAAATATCGAAGTTGGGCAGTTTTGTTCGATTGAGTCGCTTGATAGCCCTGCCGCCGTTAACTGGACTAACTAACTCTCGGTTTAACGCATCAAAACTTCCTCTGTTCCTTGTGATTACGAGCGCTCCTACAATACAATCAATCGTCAACTTTTATTTGACTTATCTTGGAAATAAAAAACAAGTAAACAATCGTTGGGTTTCGGATTTCGTGGATCTCGGTACAAAGTTTGAAGGTGAGCCGACGACCGTCTCCCTAATAGAGAAGAAAAATACGTTAATGTACCCTCAGATCCCGAAGACAAATAAACCGAGGCGGACAGGGACGAAATAAAAGCGGGGAGGCACCGAGATAAATAACAATGATCTTGCGGAGCGAGGCGGAGCGAGGCGAGGCGAGGCGGCGCGGCGGGCGCGGACCGGCCTGTCACACTACTTACACTTATCCCTTTTTATTGGACTAGCTTACAAATCATTTAATACCCTCTAATATAAATAAATCACAAGCGTAATACCTCCAAGCCATATTACTCCTACCTACGAATTAGTCTAGAAACATTTATCATAGATTACCCCAGTCAAACAAGGTCTACGTTACGGGTAAACAAGAATATACGTGTAGAAAATAAGTCAAGTATTCTGAACAAATGGCGGGCAGGAAACTTAACCCTACAATGAAATGGATAGATCCAATGCTCTGCTGTACGAAACAATACCCACCGCTTGTCAGTTGCGGAAGTGTCGGATGTTACAGGGTTGACAGTTTGTGTGTCTTTCATTTTAGTCCCATTTAAACAATTAAAATTAAATTAACATTGCTTTTTAGTGCGGGTAATTAATGATTTACTGTTGACGTTTTGTATTCAATTATTTAATTACATGATGGCTATAGCGTTGCGCCATGGTGAATTTGGCAAATACTGAAACGTGAAAAGTGAAAGAATTTACAGTATTTTAAACTCGGTTTTATTAGGTAATCTAGATCTGTTTTTGTAGTCTTGAAAACACATCAGTGGTCACTGGTGGTGGTCTAATGATACTCGTAACTCCAAAATCGTAAATGTTCAGTATGAGCGTTTGTAATTTTAAAAATTACAAATCGGTTTGAGCCTACGGAATTCTACGGAGTTATGACTAACGTACCACAGACGTTGTGAGTTCCTGAGCTGGAGATATAAAGATTAGACCAACTTCAATATAATCCTTGGGTCTCACATATCATGCTTGCACTTATAACAAAAATACCATAATTTTGGAGTTATCATTAGTTGACCAGCGACCACTGACATAACTATGCTGAAATACACGTATTGTAAATGTCACCGTATATTATGAACTTCGTTAGTTTATAATCTATCTCGTGAGATTGTAAACTGTCGATAAATTGTGACTGTACCATACTGCTTACATTATTTTTGATAGTTTATAATCTATCCATGTTAAAACGCCAAATTGTGAACTGGCACACTGACAAATGAACGCGACGGAACGCACCTTGCGCGCTGATTCGATTGGTTGAACGTCATGAACCCCGCACTGCAATCTTTGGCTGTCATTCGTTCGTTTGTCGCCGAACGTAAACAAACATCATTAAATTCACGAGTTAGATTACAAACTGACAAAATTCGTAATTATACGGTGACATAAAATATATATTACAATATGGTTCTAAAAATGATGTATTGACTTGAAAACTAACTAAATGTTTAGTTTTACTTTCAAGAAACGCTTATGTATTATCTAATAATTTCTAGTTAGGTACACTCGTACCTAACTAGAAATTATTACCTACAGTTAGAAAGTACATATGACAATACTGATCAAAGAAAAAAAATCCTACATGTAAAATATGTACTTAGGTATAGGTAAATGTCATGAATCATCATTAAAACAAGCTACAAAAACTCAAACCTAAAACTGTATTTATATTAGTGTCGTCAATTACGTATAACGTTATTCACGAAACTCGACGTTCCGACTAGACGACAGACTCTTAAAGATTTATTGTTAGAACAAAACGTTTTAATTCTAATACTCCTGCAACTTTACGACAATTTAGCATCGTTAAATTTTTAAAATCATCCAACGTAACTTGAATAATTCTGACCCTTTCCCAGCCCTGCGCCGCGCCGGGCGGAGCGTATTCCACGAAATCTTTTTGTCTGCGTCAAGCTGGCGGCTTGTCATAATCTTCTTCCTCAAAACAATGTCAGTTTTAATTAAAATACTTTAAAATAATAAAACTTAGAATAAAAGAGAACAAAATCGAGGCAATTGTACGCAGCTTTTATCGCCAAACCGGGAATCCATTCGTTTCGTAACTGACATAAATTTTATGAATATGAAAACGTAATCTTTTGTTGTTATTTCAAGTCCTCAAAATGGTCGAGTTTAAATTAAATGACAAGTGATTATCATCCTCAGTTAGTTTGTCATTACGTCTGTTTAAAACTTTAAATGGACACCCACGCAAATTAGCTCTTAAATAACAAAGCTATTTTTAGTTGAAATGAACACAGCTTCAGTGTTATTTTGAACGAGAGTACGTCCGAACGTGAGTGGTTACGACGTCCGAATGTCGATTAGGCTCATAAGTCAAACTGTCAATAGGGAGGCGACCATCGACTTGTTTATCTGTAATTAGGTTCCTGCGCCCGCATACTCGATAACTCTGTGTAACCGCACTGGGACTACGGATTTCTAACCGGCCACTGAAATTACTTATCAAATAAACTGTTGACAGTTATTTATTAATTTATGTATGTATCTATTGTTAGATTGTCCCCCAACATAACTAACGCGTCACCGTTAGGTCATTTGCATTTTACAGTTGGAGTTGATAAAATGATTGCACAATAACAATTTTGAATCCAGTATCCTACAAAGATCAATTCCAAAATAAATATAAGTTTTAAAAAACAATAAAGAACTTTTCTAACCATACGATCAAGACCTAGCATACTTAGATAATTAAAGAAAAGAGTAGTATACTTACAATAGACAAATAATTACTGTGATGGACCTTGCAGTGGTCCCGCGAAGCGTGTGCCGCACTGCAACCCGACCCACTTGGCATTAGTTTTGCGTGAGGACAGGGAAATGCGTGCAGTAGCCTTGTCTAATTAAATTATTGATACATCAGCAAAAACTTTGAAATAAGGGATATATAAGAAATATTAAGACGTTTTAAACTACAAAGTTAAGAAAAAATAAATATATATTTTTCCGGAAATTTCGCTTCAGGGATGTCTGAATTATGTTTTTTTTTTTTGTTTTTTTTAGGGTTCCTTACCTCAAAAGGAAAAACCGCCCAAGTGCGTGTCGAACCACTCACAATGAAGGGGTCCGTAGTTGAAAATAATTTATCCCAAAAACAAACTTAACATTGTAGTTGAAAAACATGTTCTCCCATACATTGATATACGTCACAATCAATTCGATCTCCAACTGCAATTCCCAAAAACAAACTTAACATTGTAGTTGAAAAACATGTTCTCCCGTACATTGATATACGTCACAATCAATTCGATCTCTAACTGCAATTCCCAAAAACAAACTTAACATTGTAGTTGAAAAACATGTTCTCCCGTACATTGATATACGTCACAATCAATTCGATCTCCAACTGCAATTCCCAAAAACAAACTTAACATTGTAATCCTAAACAAATTTTTTTTTATGTGGTAAAATTACAAATTTACAATTATCGGTATTTTGCCTTTACTTTTGCTGTAAGACCTTGCTTCTTGCCAAATTTTATGATTCTAGGATAACGGGAAGTACCCTACAGGTTTTGATTTACTTACGAGTATCAAAATATCTAGCATAAATGGCCGTATTTTTTAATTGCGGTGACTTAGAAGCTTGATTGTTTTAGAGCTCCAAGGATTGAGGTTTGATCTATATATATATAAATAAAAAGAGAAGTCCTGACTGACTGACTGATTGACTGACTCATCAACGCCCAGCCCAAACCCTTGGACCTTGAAAGCTGAAATTTTGCAAAGAGGTTCCCTTTATAATGTACACAAGGAATAAGGAAGGAATACCCGGTAGTACCTTCCCGTGGGATATTTTCTGACAACCACGCGGGCGAAGCTGCTGGCAAAAACTAGTGTGACATATTTTGATACTCACAAGTAAATCAAAACCTACTTATAGTCCCTACTATAAGTAGGTTTTGATTTACTTGCGAGTTACTTCCCGTTGACCTAGAATCATGAAATTTGGCAAGAAGTAAGGTCTCAAAGCACAAGTAAAGAAAAAAGTCTGAAAATAGTTAATTTGTAATTTTAATTACATAATAAAAAAAAATCGAATTACAAACTTAGATTTGCAGTTAGAGAATTGACAGTGACGTATATCAACGTATGTTTTTCAACTACAATGTTCAGTTTGCTTTTGGGTTACATTTTTTTCAACTACGGAACCTTTCATTTTGGGCCGGTTTTTTTTCTTTAGAGTAGTTTCAATTCAACTATTCCTTGAATTCGTTGCTCCATTCACCACTGTATTCACAACCAGTTTTCAGTTCCTGAGAAATACTTTCTTAAATCAGTTTAGAGAAGTAACATCCCTAGTACCCAATTACCTAACTAACTTGCGAAGAAGTTCAGTCACTTAAAAGGTTAAAAAAGATACAATGGTTAGATACGTAGAAGAGACGGCTAATCGGGTTACAAGTTACAAGAAAATCTTCTTTTCCACTTATATCAATAGCCTTGACTACATTTTTCAGAGAGTCGGCCATTTTTCAGGATTGTGTTTTCAAGAAACTTATAAATATCTATGATATTATGATTCACAATCAATCTGCCTAGCCTTTTCCCAACTATGTTGGGGTCAGCTTCTAGTCTAACCGGATTCAGCTGAATACCAGTATTTTACATGGAGCGACTGCCTTTCTGACCTCCACAACCCAGTAACTGGATACCCCTTGGTAAGACTGGTTGTCAGACTTTCGGGCTTCTGACGACCCGTAACGACTGTCAAAGATCCACGAATAACAGCTGGGACCAACGGCTTAACGTGCTTTCCGAGGCACGGACGAGTCTCGGTATGTAAAGATGGTCACCCATCCACGGAGCAACCCCGGCAAGCCGTTACGGCAGTTATTACTTAGCCACGAGCTCCTCATACATGATAATGTTATGATTCACATAGGTACTTAATACTTTTTAGATAGAAAGAGATGAAATAACGCTATGATGAGTGCTAATGACGCAGAATGCAAATTCAAGATACTTGGCACAGTCTGTCTTTCAAACCATCAATAATATATTTGAACTAGATTCTTATGAAAGCCCCGGAATTCCTGCATACGATGAAGTATTCGTTTTATTATAAAAATGTGGAATCATTGCGTCAACACCTTGAGGGTATTTATAAAATCTAACGCAACAGACTGAGCTGGTGAAAACTAAAACATGTTTATATATTTGTTTTTCTATTTGTACGCGCGTCATTCTGAATTATTAATTGGTACAAAACTGCGTTATTAGTGATAAAGAAGATTATTTAAATAGAGTAATATTATGTGAATTCATATGGTTTGAATTCGCGGAATTATGTGAATATTTATGAAGCTAGTTTTATGTTTAAAGAGGCCTATCACAAAATTGAGTTCTGACAAATTAGGTATATTGAAGCACGGCAACACATCAGATTATGTAGCAATTTGGCCTTGTAATTACGTTTATTATGAGTTTTATAATAATTATTTTTTGTTTAAAGTATGAAATGTTAATTTCTTATAAACTAGTGTTTATTCTGGTATAAATACGTAATAATATTAATGTAGTACCTAAGGATAAATTTACAGTTAGTTCTGAGCGTTTTTAGTAGTTTTATGGTTTCGAATGGGATTTTTCTTTATAGATATTCCATTCATATTTCAAAATTCTGAGGCCGCTATGAACTAAACCATTAGTTAAAAGGAAGTTGTAAGGTGCCTACTACTACGGAACCTTACATTTAATAGTCCTTCGAGCCGGATACGGGACCTTATAATACTATTATAAAGAAAAAATTGCGAAAAGTGAGGCCGCTATAAACTATACTAGGTAATAACTATTCTCAATTACTCAATAAGTCAAGATAAGTCTTTCAATTTCTCAGAATAAGAACGCCAAAGTTGGCCAGTGAAAATCAAGGTCGAAATGTATTAGTCCTCTTAAACTGGTAATTTTTAGAGTCAATGCCGATGCGATTTTAAAATTACATTTTCATCGTTAAGGCATTTTAAACTGTAATCGAGATAAGTGAATCAGTTTTCCAAGTTAGTATCAAACATAAATTCTAATATACTCTATTATATGTTTGGTATCTAGCTGCTGCTGTAACTCCCAGAATATTATCCCATTTTCATCGAGCAAATCCTTGACTACTTTCTCAGATAACAAAAGCTGACCAAGAAGGTTTAATCCAACATCAAAAACTATTTTGGCCACAATTTTTCAGTTGAAACTACCAGAGGTCATATAAGAGTTAAGTTTTTGCTACAAATTATTTATTTCAAACTGTCGCGCAATTATGTCAGCAGCCGAGCGACTCCGCAGCATTATCTCGCGAACTAGAAACCGCAATATCACTACTCTACTGATATTACATTCCCGTCGCCACCCCCCTGCCCGACGCCATGAAGTCCCGTGCACCCCCTCACTCACCCCACAGTGAACCCCATAGGGTAATGAATTCGACCACAGCCATTCTATCGGTATGACCTATAAAAATTTAGGACGCAATTATTGCTTAATCACTCCGTGTAGGAATTCTGTGAATAACTCATCAATTGTTATTCAGTGTGAGCAAATCTCGTGTAGTGTGTACACTGCTTAATAGTAAGGCCTGGAATCGATATTTGATTGTTTTCCAATGTAAACTTAAGCCTATTACGGTCGGCTGCTAACTAAGAGACATCGTAAACGATCGAATTGATAAGTTACATTTAAATATTAATTAAACGCCTCATTTTAATCCGCTGCTAATAGAAAGTGTTTGTTGGACGCTTACACGTTGGGCGGAATAATTGGCGACGGATTGCCTGAAATAGAACAAGCGTTGTTGACAATTAGGTAATCAGTTTTGTACGCATAATGATGCTGAACTTTGAATAAACGTAAATCACTTTGGAATGTTTTTTTTTTACTATTTTAATATGCGTACCTTATCAGAACATCTACTCATTGATTAGGCTTCATGCTGTGTCAACTTACCTAAGTTTCATAATAAAATGACCTCGATAAGCCATTTCATCTACAGTTTTGGTCACACCATCTGCAAAGCTTTTCTAAAAGCTTAAAATTAATTTGAACATTTTCTATTTCTGATTTTTCCGGATTTTCTTTTTATTTTTCATTATGATATGTGTCGCGAATACTCGTATATATTTGTTTGGTTAATATAATATGTACGCTTGTTATGACACAATGGCATACAATAGGCGCTGCGCGAGCCTAAACCGGCTGGCGCCTCCGAACAAACCATCCCATTCCACCACTGTACCATGACCTCACTCGCCTCCCCTTTCTTCTCCAGAGCATCCAAACAGCAAAAACATGGTACAATATGACAGGTCTACTCAAATTGGATACGTTGTAATAGCGAAAGCGTGTCCCATAAAGAACATTCTATGTTTTGTACATCTGGCTTGTTTCATTACGCGCTCTGCAACCCTGTGTTTCGATATTTAAATCATAATAAAGTTACGATAGAAGCGTTTGTTTCAAATAATAATACATTTTAAGTACAGAGTGTAGGCTTTTCTTGAAAATTAATAACATTCAGGTACTTTATCTTACAGGCAAAGTGATTAAAATCCCTGAGAGCAGAATTATGTTCTCCATAACACAAAATCCCACGTTATAATCATGAAGATAAATCGCTATAATCACACTTCTAATAATACGAGACACACATAACTGTCAAACATATTTAAAAATGGAACTAGGTCTGCGCCATGTTGTTGTGTGGTCTTCAGTTTAAAAAAAAAGGAAACCCGTACCAAAATATTTCGTTCTTCCCGCCAAATGAGTAGCACTCAATATATTCGTGGCAAGCATAGCAGAGCTCAGTAAAACTCTTACGTCGCTACGATCTTACAACCCATTTGTCAAACGGAACACAAACATGTTGTCAAATGAAAACAATTGCAGCTTTTATCGCCGATCTACGGGCACTTGGGCACCAGAATATTGTGTCCGATACATCACAACCGCTTTTATAGCCTCGTGTTTTCTGTATTTAGTATAAAGAAGAATGGAGTGAACATGGGATTTGTTTTATTTAGAGGAATGTTTTTAATTCCAGTCCATTTACTGTCACATGTATAAATACGCAGTTCTGTATCTTTATCGTCTACTTCTCTTCCTTCCTTTCGTCCATCGACATCTTCCTGATGCCAATTTTCAAAATGAAACCTAAATTTTCCATCAAGCTACTAATCTCCTGCAAGCAATTTCACGAGCACAAAGGCCACTCTAGTATGCGAATTGTAAACATGATTATCGCTGTTACATCGCAAATCATTCGTTACGGTTTCAATGTGGCGGGAGTTGATTCTGTATTCCGCCACTAGTGAACTATGCAATAGCCGGGGCGGAATCAGACGGAAACAAATTCAATGCTGGTACGTATACGATTGCTTCATAGTCGTAAACTTTAGCCCGACTTCCCACGTCCGTTGTTCCGGGCGTTCATTTTTAAACAAGTGATTTAGATACTATAAAGTTTCACTGTTTTGCTTTCGAGTGAGTCAAATGCACTTGCCGCTTTTTGACTTGGCGTACCTACACGACACTTCTTAAAATATGTACTACGTAGTTTCTTTTCAGGATAAAGTTTAGCGTTACTAGAGAGGTCGGAAAAGCGTCTGTATTAGCAAAGAACTGCTACACGTTTTAGTGTACATTGCAAAGAAGATTAATACGATAACGAGTTCGCACTGGTTTTCAAAACAACTCACAAACATATGACTAGACACAGTAGACATCTTGTTTATGAAAAGAAGTGTGTAAGTGACAAAGTTTCAAAACAGTGTTGTGTTATGTAAACATGAGTAACAAAGTTCACTGGGTGTCGGCGGCGAGCGACTAATCTTTTAGAGCGTCACCGGCGCACGCACATAAATTGTGGGTGAATTACGAGCCGCCCCGAACGAAGCCGATGCCACGTAGCACATAGAGTACATAGGTACTCACCTTCTCCCCGCTGTAAATTTCAGCTTCACTAGGAGAATTGTTCAGAACAAATAATCGAATTGTACGCGTCATCCAATTGAATATTCTGGTTTATTACTTTTATTACAAACTGCAAATTATTACGTGCGATAGTAGCATACTGACACTTGCAATTTGCATCAGTTATGCGCAAGATGATTGCGTTACAGTCGAGCGTGTATTTTACTTTCCAATAAATATTCTGGTGTAGACGAAAAACATGTTACAAAATCTTCCATTAGGTCCGGTACTAAATCACATGTTACTTTTATTTCCAGTTTCAGGAGCGAAAAGAAATGAATTAATTTCGCAAAAATGTCGTGTCGTGCGAGTGCGCTGTGCGACTGTGCGACTCGCTCCTAAGCGAAGTTAGTTCTTCATTATAACATTTCTGTTTCCGGTCGTCGGATTTTGATTTATGAGTTTAATTTGGCAAGGTTGGCGACGACAGGCCGAGACATGTCGGAGTGTTTTCAACGAGCCATCGTGCAATTGTTTAATTAATCTTAAGCTACGGAAGCGCTGCGGGTGCACTACACTTGGCCCAACTTTAAACTCGTTAAAAGTTCCTTTGAAACATTTGGCGTCAGATAAGCCGCAGTCAGACTTCGGTTCCGAGATTGTTAACTTATCTAGTGTTATAATTAAACATCGTCCCATGTTTCATTTCTTGCCACTTTCTTTCGTTTGCTTTGCAAGTGTAATAAGGAGTTATTTCACGCCCCACGTACACCTACGCACGTACGTACGGTCAGCAGCAGAAGTCGGTTAACACTGCTACTTTTGACATCATATAAATTAACACAAAATGATATGATAACCTGCTTTTTAGCATTTCATTTAAGTATTACATAAGAGTTCATTTTCATTAAAATTTACTTCTGTTCCGATTTTAATGAAGTATTTTTCTCAATAATTAAGATTTAGAAAACTCAACTGTTAATCGACTTTTGTTGCTGACTGTACCTACCTAGGTATATTTGCTTTAAATTGCATGACGTATTAATTGTGCATTTATTACCGGTTGGATTATGGGGTGCTATAGGATTGTCGCCTTTTTAAAAGTTTTATTTCTAACAAAGCTCATCTACTTATTGGGTTTTAAACACCGATTCATTGACAATATTTGGACTTATTCCCAAAATATAAGCCCCGGCTTAGTTTGCGTATCGGTATCAGTACATAAAGCAAAAATAAATAAATAATTATTAGGTTGGGGAAAAAGTCTTTTCGCATTATAGTATGTATGAACTTTAAATAAAATCTCTTTGGCTATATATACTATTTGTATCTGGCTGGTTTTGGTATCATTGAAAGTTTAAATTTTAAAGAACATAATTCCAAATTCAAATTAGGAAAATGTGTGATTTTCATTTGTTTTTCGTACTGTCAAGATGAGTGAATCTAATGAAGAAATTCGATACATTTTAAAATTTTACTACAAAAAAGGTAAAAATGCAACGCAAGCCGCGAAAAAAATTTGCGATGTTTATGGACCCAGTGCAGTGTCTGTGAGAGTAGCACAAATTTGGTTTAAGCGTTTTCAATCCGGAAATTTTGATGTTAAAGATGCACGTCGATCTGGTCGCCCTATTACGGATAAAATGGATGCCATTTTTGAAAAAGTCGAGCAAGATCGGCAAATCAGAAGTTACAACGTAGCTGAAGAACTGGGAATTGACCACAAAACAGTTTTGGCGCATTTGAAAAAAACTGAGTACACAAAAAAGCTCGATATTTGGGTACCTCACGAGCTCACTGAAAGAAACCTAATGAACCGTGTACTCATTTGTGATTCTTTATTACGACGTAATGAAACCGAACCATTTTTGAAGAAGCTGATAACTAGTGATGAAAAGTGCATCACGTACGACAAGAACGTGTGAAAAAGGTCGTGGTCAAAGGCCGGTCAGGCTTCACAGACTGTGGCGAAACCCGGGTTAACTCGCAACAAGGTGATGCTGTGTGTGTGGTGGGATTGGAAGGGCATTATTCATTATGAGCTGTTACCACCAGGCAGGACCATCAATTCTGAACTCTACTGCGAACAACTGATAAGATTAAAGCAAGAGGTTGAGAGAAAGCGGCCGGAATTAATCAACAGAAGGGGTGTGGTTTTTCATCATGATAACGCTAGACCTCACACATCTTTAGCCACTCAGCAAAAATTAAGAGAGTTTGGCTGGGAGGTGTTAATGCATCCGCCGTATAGTCCTGACCTTGCACCTTCAGATTTCCACCTCTTTCGGTCTCTTCAGAATTCTTTAGGCAGTGTCAGGTTAACATCACGAGAGGACTGCCAAAACCACTTGTCGCGGTATTTTGATCAGAAGTCCCAAAATTTCTATAGCAATGGGATCATGTCCCTACCTACAAGATGGCAAAAAGTTATCGAACAAAATGGTACCTACATACTTTAGATAAATGTAAATAATGTATATTAAAAAATGTTTTGAATTTTCTTAAAAAATGCGAAGAAACTTTTTCCCCAACCTATTATATCGATATAGGTACCAAATTCATGTGAATGCTCATTTGTGACAATAAACTTTTTACTTTTTTTTTAATACTTACTTACTTTAGAAGGATTTTAACACTGGGCATTGACATTAAAATTCAACCAAAGAAAGAAAGAAAATGCAAATAAACGTATTTTCTTTCTTTCTAACCAACAATTTTACCATGGATAACACCAAACATTGTTAGGGTTTCGTGCGTCTGAATGAAAAAACGGAACCCTTATAGGACCACTCGTGTGTTTGTCCGTCTGTCACAGCCATTTTGCTCCGAATTTAATGGACCTTTTAAGTTGAAATTTGGTATACATATGAGTTCCAAAGACCCAAACACGGACGTGTAACATAAATTAATTAATTTTGAATTTGGAAGTACTTTTGGGACGCAAAAAGTTTTTTTTTAATGTTTAAATTGTACCGTTTGACATATCGATCGAATGAAAGGGCTTACCATTAGGTAAGCCCTAACACTTCCTGTATTAACACTTCCTCGAAAACTGGTTCATATCGCACTACGATTAGGTTCACAATGCAATATATTTCTTACGCGTGCGATTTTTCATTTTCCAACACGTGTGCGGGAATAAAAATTGCCACAGATAACTTATACCTATACTTAGTCCAAATTGGTTCAATGCCTCTATTCACACCGTCTCTATTTGGAGGTGAATGTTTTTTATTAATCTCGGCAAAGAGATTTGCGTCTTTACGGCGTTAATATTATTTGAATAATTAAATAATGTTTATAAATAGAATATCATCAAAAACCATGATTAAAACAATAAAAAAAAAACGTTTATGAACAAATAAACATTTATTTGTGTTCTAAACTCAAAAATATTTTAATTTTCTATTTTTCATATTAGGCTGTTTATCGGCTTTATACCTTTGCTTCTCCTTCAATCTGACGAAAGCAAAGCGCGGAAAAAAAGAAAATTTAAATCATAGTTTCCTAATTCACAAAAATATTTTTCGTTATTTTATTTTATTTCTTCAAAAGTGTATTGAAAAACGTCGTTTGATACACGTGGACATTTGTTATTGCAGTTCTCGGCTCAAAAACAACCTCGCGTACGGCTCTGGTGTTAATTCCGCCTCGAATGCAATAACAAAAATTCTCCACTTGTATCAAAATGTACTATTTTTTAATAATTTTAAAATAAATAGTTTTAAAAATATTTAAGAAAATATGAAAATTTACCATTCTCCTTTTAAATCTATATCTCCGAAACGACTAAAATAGTTCTACAGGTATACATATAGAGGAAAACCTATAAGAAGGCTATGATCTTAAAATAACATGGTAAATTTCTCAATGATGTGCGTTGTGTGTTGAGAGTGTTTTTCAACTATTTTGTTATTTTGATAAATTCATCCCAACTACACAATCCTTCATTGTGCGTGGTCCGACACGTACATGGCCAGTTTTTTTTAATGTGTCTTCAATAATAATTCTATATCGTAAACATATGCCCCAGTAAAACTTAATATAGTAAAAAAGTGTCATCTCGTTAGCTTGCACGATGAGTGAAGTGACCCACTTCCTTCACTTCATCGTAACACGCTCTGCAAAATAATAGCTTGCACACCCTACACTAATACCTTTAACTAAGTACCTACATAAAAAATTAAGTAATAGAACACCGATCTTTTAAAAAATAACAATATTTTTATTCCTATAAAGTCTAAAATAAGTCTAAAAGTCTAAAAAAAAGTAAGTCAAAAAACTTCAACGGTCTTATCTTTTCTGAAAAGCGTAAGTACAGCGGAAACGCTTTTGTTTGAATTAAGAATTTTAAAGTTCGAATACAACCATTTTGCATTTACGAGTACATATTCCTCTAACGGAAAATACATATAGTTTCATTTGAGTGCATCAGGGTCATGAATTACGCAAACTGAGGACAATAAAGTGTTTGTATTGTCATTGAAGACACTCGGGGGCACTGTCGCTGTGATCGCCAAAAGCATGTAGGTACATAACAGCAGGCATTCAGCGAACAAGCCTCATTCCGCGCGGACAAGATGGCCGACAATGGCCCTTAGCGGATAATTACTCAAATAGATTGCCCATTGGGGCATTGTCTCTGTGTGCCAGCATTATATTAGGAATGTTTCTGGCTGGCATATCAATAACAGGATAATAGAACTACTAAGTGCAGTTTAAAGATTTTACTTATGTAGGTAACAATCCCAAAAAATGATCCCTTGTTATGATTCGAATTCATGAAATAACAGAATTTAAATATTATTTCCGAAAACAAAAAAGGATTTCGTAATCCAATTAAATCAACGCCAATCACCGGAATCCCTTTAATTCATAGTCGTGAATACATTCAAGATTAATACCGAATAAAAATATTCGAATAAAATATAATGTTTTCGCAAGTTCATTTCCACGAGGGCGACGACGGCCCGGCAGAATTTTTCCCGGTTCGCATCACGGGCATTTAATCAGGGGTTTTGATCAACACGTCCTCGCTTGGTAATATAATTACAGTTAACAGCAGTGCGGCGACGTTATCGCGCGTATAAATTAGAGCGATTTACATTTACGGTCGAGACATAGGCCCCGCCATTATCGTGAATGATGCGGGGTTAGGTGCGGGCTCGAGATCATCGCACCACGATTGGTGAGCTATTGCTGCTACACTGAGCTCTCCTGACTCCGCGCCACCACTCAGCTCAACCACCACATCAAACGGCTTTTATTCAAAATCTTTTTTTAATATCATCCGCCGCTAACTGAAGTGAGGACGGAATAAATGAATAAATTATGTCACCAGCATTTGTCTACTCTAAATGTTAACGAGAAACATTAATTATATCGATTACCAAAAACAGATTTGTGTCTGTCAACATAGGAATAGATTAAGAAAAGAATCATTAATGACTTGTTAAACCAATTATATTCAAGGCTCAGATCAACAAAAAACGGAAGATGGAGCGTCGCGAACATAAAAAGCCACAAAATCGTGCTCCGGCAAGTAAAATACACGCTTACGCACACACACAACTAAAACCATGCTCAACGACGACGACGACGACGAGTCGTCGTCTAATTAACATAGTTAAAAAATATTAATTATGCCTTCCTGTGTAGTGAAAACTTGTAAAAACAATAGCAAATCACATAAAAAGTCACGGAATCACTTTTCACTTGTAAGTACTTCAAATAACATCGTTTTTTTACTAAAATAAACTATGAGGTTTTAGATTACTTGGCAAAAAACCTCATCGAACGAACGCAGTGCAATAAAGTGCGAGGGTTGCCATAATACGATTAAAAAAATTCCCATTCGATTAAATATGATGTCTTACCCATACAATATTATTCCTCAAATTACGAGTATAGGGAAACAATTTAACAAATGGAAACCCTTCGACACACATAAATAAAAAGTCGGCTTCACTTTTGATTTTCGCAGCGCTCTATCTTCCTTTTTTTGTTGATCTGAGATTCATGGCAATCCTCTCGGATCCATGAAAACACAAGAGCATCTTCACTTCGTGTGAAATCGAATTAAAGTCGTTGATTACGCGCTCACTCAAATTACATTCGTCATACTGCTCATAAATTAAATTCCCATATTCGTGCAAAACCTGTGCAAATTAGTCTTAATTCAGTCGAAACGTATAGCCTTAATGGTAAGCGTATAAGCAATATCACTTTAATACAGTGCGGCGGGAGAGGGGGCGGCTCGCGACACACGGCGACACACCGCCATCGCGTAAGGGTTGCTTCCAGATAATTCTTCGATATAATATTATTTATTATAGCCTTGGAGACAATCCCCTCTGATACAACGTAGCACTGTTTCTTGGTCTTAGTTTAGATTTCGCCAATGATTCTAGTGATCTAAGTAGGTGATTTATAAGGATTGATTAATCAAAATAGATTTGAAATAAAAAGAAGCTCATTCATTAGATCTTAAATAAAAAATGATATTTCATATTATGCATAAAAACTTATAGAAATGCAGTATTTAAACTGTAAAATTACGTCTGTAAAATCACGCAAATCAGCGAAATCGGCAAAATTTCGTATACAGCCTCCTTGCGGTAGCAGTTAGATGGTAGAAATCGTCACTAACGAAAAATTGTTTACACTTCAGTAAAATGAAAATGCAACTCGAACAAAATGTTATTTCCCTGCAAGGTATTCATAGTGCACCAGAAATGTGTACTCTATAACTCGAATTTCAGGTCACACTCCGTAACTCGAAGTTAGTAACATTATCATTATCACTCAAAGCAATAAAATCTAAAGGTGCAGGTCACAGGAGCATTCGCGTGTAATATAACATTACAGATTTGACTTTGAGCATTACATTACAATACTACCTCCCTGAGTGACGAGCATTCCCGTGTAAATGTAACATTTAATTACAAGTGGAACGCATTGATGTTACAAGTTGTATCAAGGTATCATTACAAGATGCGCATTGTAATGTTCGGTTGTCCTCCTTCACTGATGTAATACTCGTTTTGTATCATTACAAGGTGCGCGCTGTAATGCTCGATTTTCCTCGAATCTGTAACGTTACATTACAGGCGAATGCTCTTGTTATGGGAGCACCTTCAAAGGAATGTTTGGTGCTTTTGTTCTATTGCGTCTTGAAACTTGAGATCATATTATATACAGCGAAAGGAACTTCATTCCAAAAGGGTGTCCCACGGCACCTCCTGACTTTTTACACGACTGCCCAAAGGCGTGTAATGTTTTCAGGATTGCTGTATGTTTGTATGTGAGTTTTTATTTGTTACTTTTATTTTATCATTTACTTAAATGATTGGATTACGTTATGGTAATTCTAGAACTGCTGATAGGCAGTAGCTCAATGTAAAATACTGATATTCAGTTTAGCTGCATCCGGTTAGACTGGAAGCCAACCCCAACGTAGTTGGGAAAATGCTAGGTAGATTTTTGAATTCTTTAAAACTGATGTTGGGAAAATGCTAGGTAGATTTTTGAATTCTTTAAAACTGATGTTAAAACAATCGTTTCAAAGAATCAATCAGCCTAGCCATTACCCAACTTTGTTGGGGACGGCTTCCAGTCTAACCGGATGCAGCTGAATACCAGTATTTTACATGGAGCGACTACCTATCTGACCTCCACAACCCAGTTACTGGGTAAAACGATTCCTCTTGGTAAGACTGGTTGACTTTCGGGCTTCTGGCGACCCGTAATGACTATTAAAGATCCAAGAATGACAGCGGGGGACCAATGGCTTAACGTGCTTTCCGAGGCAGGAGAAGTCGCGGTATCCGGTATGGTCGCGGTATCACCCTTCCACAGGCCAACCCCGGCAAGCGTAGCTTAACTTGATGGATCGGCTCATGCGGCTGTTTTTAATTAGCCACGAGCTCCTCAAACATTCATAAAATTGCTAAAACATTTTTCAGGCTCATTCCTGAAAAAAATCTTACACTTGAATTGATACTATTTGTAAAGCTGCGTATTAGGCTCACTTTGTATAAATCATTCAATGCGAACGTTACTATAAATAGCAAGACTTAGCGGAATAAGGTTAACTTAACTGATTTTCAAGTTACTCAATCAATATGAGCCTTTAAAAGGCAATTCGCTGGTCCCTGCTAATGTATGTACTCGAAGTAAGGGCAATTTGATTTACAGCTACGAAATAAGACGGGTCATTAGTACAGAGGCGGGAATTGCTCCGCGTCATCACTGCACAATACTGCTCATGAATGGGCGTCGTACTATGCTTCAGTGTTATGTATTTAACTAAATAATTGCTTTATTACCAGACAGCCACATAGCCATCAGAATCTTGAACGTTAAACTTGAACACTGAGGCCCGTACAACACGCATATAAAATGATTCTAGAGTGAGAACATTTTAAAACTCGACTCTTCTGAAATTCGATTCCATTGGACGCGGACGTCTAACGTTGCACGTGCACTGACTGCCGAAAGAATTCCACTGTATGTATTCAGTTCCAATACAGAGCTTCAGTCAACTAAACTTTTATATTTACATAGCTAATCTGCCAGATAGGCAGTCACTCCTCGTAAAATACTGGTATTCAGCTGCATCCGGTTAGACTGGAAGCCGACCCCAACATAGATGGGAAAAGGCTAGGCAGATGATGATGATAGGTAATCCGCCATGGTATGTCACGTACTTATTATACACGCTTTTTATGTCTTGGACAAATAATAAGCAGTAACAACTCTTCGGAATTGATCCTAGAAACAGCCATTAGATAAATTTCTTGGATCAGACCCAAGGTCTCAAACAAATTAATATACACTTCTGGACACATCTATTGGCCCACCTTAGAGTTTAGGTTTCGATGGCCCCTACCGAAATATGATTGCTAGATTGAACAAAAACTGTTGATGCAGTTTTAAACCTGATACATTTTACCATCTTTTTCGATCGTATTGTTTTAAATTTGAATTCAGAATACCATACGACATGGAGCTACGCCTAACAAGTCGGATATGCGCCTTGTTAAAGGCAATTGATTTTTGAATAAAAAACATGTTTTATCAAATAAAGGTTTAATTTAATAACGCGTGTTGCCTCCATGGGCATCTACCACAGCTCTCATACGATTAGGCATAGAGTTTATCAACCGCTCTATGAAATTTTGAGGGATCATCTCCCATTCCTCTTCTATGGCAGTTTTCAACTCCTGCATCGTCTGGGCAACTGGCTGACGAGCCCTAACACGTCTTTTTAGCTCGTCCCACATGTGCTCAATGGGGTTCATGTCTGGGCTTCTGGCTGGCCAGTCCATAACTGTGATGTTCACATCCCGAAGATATTCCCTGACGATGCCGGCCGCATGGGCTCTTGCATTATCATGCATAAAAAGGAAATTTGGGCCCACATAGTCCGCGTATGGTATCACGTGAGGTTCTAAGCACTCACGAATGTACCTTTCAGCATTTAATATTGGCAGCCGTGGTCCTGTAACAACCTCAAGTTGAGTTTTGCCGCTCGCGGATATACCGCCCCAGACAGTCCATGAGCCACCGCCATAAGCAACCCTCTCTTCAAAGCAGCATTGTGCGAAACGCTCTCCCTTACGTCGGTAGACCTTCTTCCTTCCATCATTGCCATGTAACACAATTTTAGACTCATCAGAAAGAGTACACGGCTCCAATCTTGCTGTGTCCAATTTAAATGACTGCGTGCGAAATGAAGGCGCGCTGTTCGGTGGGCTCGCGTTAGTTTGGGGCCATTAGCTGGCTTGTGTGGTACCATATCGCGTTCTTTTAACCTTCTCCGAACAGTTCGAGCGCTCACAGATACTCCGTGGAAGTCGCGAAGTTGGTTTTGTATCTCAATGGAGGTAAGGTGACGATTTCTCAAGCTGGTCGTCACGATGAATCGATCCTGCCTTTCAGTTGTGACCCGAGATCGTGGCCTTCCTTGGCGACGAACAAAGCCGCCAGTCTCTAGGTACCTCCGATAAACATTTCGGACCGCAGATCGACTTAAATTATGTTGAGCACTCACGTTTCTTTGGCTGTGTCCGGCCTGAATAAGTGCCACAGCTTGGGCGGCGACTTCAGGTGAAGTATCCATAGATTATTGATAGAACCTCACCTTAATGTTAAGAATAAGTAATGTTTGTTGCAAAACCAAAGATATCAATCACTTTTTCAAGAATTAAATCCAAGTAAATCAATAAAACCAAGTTTTCTTAGTATTCGATTGTTTGATATCAACAAACAGGCTCCAAATTGTCTTTTGTTTCTTTAAATTCTGTGTTCGAAATTCAAAAAAAGACTATTGAATGAAATTGTGAATGTGCCAGGTTCAAAACTGCATAAAAACTTTTTGCTCGACCTAATATAAAATTTTAGCTAGGACCAAACGAAACTGAAAATACAAGGTGGGCCAAAAGATGTGTCCAGAAGTGTATTTTACCGCTAATTTATTACAATATTCTCTTACACAAGCTGTATCTGACATTTAGTAAATGCCAAACAGCGGTAAATTGTGGCCATTTGAAGCGACCGCTATCGGCGAGGAGGCTATCTTATTTTTCCGCGGCGACGCGATGCGACACAGTCGCTATCCTCAGCTTACTACATATTAGATTCATTATTGGAGGATATCGATGAAAATCTCCAGCATCCAATCTCGCGGGATCGCTGGCGGCACGCGTATTCTTGTAATTTCTGAGGCATAATTTTATTTATTAGAGTGTGCCCCCGCCGGAGCGCCAAGAGCACCCCATTTGCCGCTTCATTGACTTACAACGGCACTCTATAACACTTCGCACATATTTCTGTAGCGCCTCTCTCGCAGATGTTGGATCCCTCGCACCTCATTATATTGCGGATGACATTTAATAAAACATTATGGGTATCTCACAAACGGTTTTCGATAACCGTGTACACTACACATGACGCGGTTATCTGGTAGAGGCTGTATGGAGACATTCTTTGGCAACCCAGTTAGGCTTGAAATAAATAATAAATATTCTGATACGGGCACTTAAACATTGAGATGTAGGTATATCTATCATTTAAGTTCATAACAGTTATGTGTGTTTGCATTCACCTAATATTAATTAATCAATTTTAGCCGACAAATGTGTGTAGTTCCTGTCTGAAATTAGAGTAGGTACTTTCGGCAACATAAGTCGATTCACATTGCTACTTTTACTCAACATGTAAATTGATTTACACGAGACAGGCTTGACCTAGTGTGGAGTCCACAAGTTAATTTATTAAAAATGTGTTTCCTAATTTCATAACTATAATTTAAGGAGTAGTTTATTTTTGTATTACTTTTAAGGAAATGTTAGAACATTATTTGGTTAATAATCGATTATTATTATTGGTTGGTTGGTGGTAACGATTATTCAAAATGATTTGATTATTATCTCCTTTTTTCCTAAAATATCTAAGAATCTAGTAGATCTTGTTCCGAGTTTAATTAAATGTCTTGCTCAATAATTAAGATTTAAAAAACTGAAGTGTAAATCAACTTTTGTTGCTGACTGTACTTACATATTTACATTGAAATTAATTATCTATCTACCTAACTATCATTTATAATGAAATGGTAAATTACCGTAGGTACTACAAACATTATGCATTTTAGTATTCCAGGTATTTTTTTTTTTATACAAAAATTATTAAGCTTCTGGTTAGAACTCTTCAGACCACATAAAAGGCACACCACATCCGCAGAACAATAGTAGCCTGTGATATCTACTTGTGGTTAATTTCGACGGTTGCCGGAAGCACACGAAGTTGTGGTTGTCAGTAGACAACATGAACCAGATTTTAACGTTAGATAGATAGTATAAAAAATTTATTACAACGAAAAAATAACACGTGTTTTAATACGAACGAAACCAAAGAAAATATTTAATGAAATAAGGAAGACCAATTTTTATAGCCTTTTATGTAAGTGCGGGTTACTTTGACTCTAGGACATAACTTTGGCCCAAATCGAGACAGATGTTTACTGTCATTAAATCCACACAAGGTTCCGCAAGTACGCGTCTATATCACCATCTAATAGTTACCGAAGGACGTACGACGTTCGGTTGTGTGGTCGTGACACTTCGGGCAGTTTATACAGTTGTCTCGATTTGAGCCAAAGTTATGCCCTAGAGTCAAAGTAACCCGACCTTACGGTAATTAAAAAGTTTGAAAAATTATTACAATAGTAATGTATTATTATTACATCACAACAGAACTGAAACATAACACGTAAACTTTGGTTGATCCTATTAATTTTACCAAGTCGAAAAACATAGGTGAGTACCTTTAGGTATATACGAGTAGGTCCTGCGAAGTAATCCGTGGCACAGATGCAGTTTATTATTTTTCCTCAATTAATCAACACACACACCATACATCCATAGGTACATACTCGGCTCCACTCATTTGACAAATTGCAGCATCATTCCGATTTACCACACAATTAGTTTTAGCATGTTACCATTACCGCATTTGCGCCCAACAAATATTTAAATGTACAGACGCCAGCAGGTCAAGCCACCCGAAACTGTCAAATTTTCTCAATCAACCTTGAACCTAATGCTTCAGCGATAAAGATGAAATTCTATTAAAGAAATTTGACAGATTGTAGTAGCTTGACACACACATACTCACACCCATTCATACACACACACATACACACAAAATATACATTCACAATCGCACATTTATTCAAAACACACTCTAGTTTTCACATACTGCCATAATCACGATTTTCATTTTTCTTTTTAATAGCTTTATAAAAATGTGTAATTTATACCTCACTAGCACAACAAATCAATTGTTAATCAATCAAGGAAAAGCGAGGTTTATCCCAACACAAGTATCTTCGGATTACTTTCTGGGAAACCCCGGCAACTTAATTGTATCGATTTAAGATAATAAACACATTTTTTTTTTTTTTTGATGTGCTGGCGTCTGTACTAAAATATGTGATACAGTTCGGGTGTACGAATTAGTATTAGGTGATAGGATAGCAATAAGTTTACTGCAGTGAATATGGTACTGAAAATTGATTTAGGTGTACCTAAATCAATACTACTACTGGGTACTGGGTACTGGGTTGGGTACTGGGGTACCCAATTGATGCAGCCCACTTGTAAGTGGGCTGCATCAATTGGGTACCCCAGTTGTATTAAATTTTTTATACTACTGGGGTACCCAATTGATGCAGCGCACTGTACATACCTACTTTTATATCAAACTACCTTTTGCCGCGGCTTCACCCGCGAGCATGTCGGAAAATATCCGACGGGATCGTAGGTATTACGAGGATTAAAAGTAATGTGTTATTCCAGGTTATAAACTATCTTTTTACCAGATTCGATCCAAATCTGCTTAGCTGTTTTTGCGTGATTGAGTAACAAACACACAAACTTTTACATATAAAATATTATTATTAGCTGTAGCCGGTGACTTCGTCTGCAATCTAGGATGAAAAGTAGCCTACCTATGTCGTTCTCCAGGTCATGGTCTACCCATGTGCCAAATTTCATGCAAATCCGTTCAGCCGTTACAAACAAACAAACTCACTTTCGCTTTCATAATATGTATTATTATGGCTAGGTTAGGTTAGTAGGTTGCTGCTTGCTGCAACCTTGCTTGTCAAAACTAGGGCTTGCAATATCATTAATTTAGTAAGATTAATACATCCACCAACTCTTAGCTTCATTAGGCACGAAGCCATTTAACAACAAGAAACTTTTCAAAAACATAAGAAAATATTTGCAAGTCCTATCCCATTAAAAACTATTTGCTTTCGTTACTCCTGCCCATAGATATATGATATTTCTATGCTCCTGCCACTTCAATGTAAACCATGCATGAAGTAGTTCAACAATATGCACATTTCCTTGTAGGTATCGCGGAAACTTTCATCTAACTTTTCATTCCAATGCGGGCCGAATTTCACAAAACAGAACCTTCCACTTTATACCAGAACGTACACAACGAGTAAGTACGTTTACATTTCAGAATTTCTACATGAATAAGTTCACCAAGTTTGTTCACACTCTTGCCATTTTGATATTGTTCCCTCGTATCACTTTCGAAACAACACTATCGTTAAGTTTAATTCTTATTAACAAGCCAGTGTTGCCAAATGAAATATTCATTGTTATTCATTACAGTTGTTACAGAATAATTTCAGCATTATCTTTCCCGGCAGGTCTCTGAATGAAATGATTAAATCGCACCAATTTTTTGTCTTTTCTTTTAATAAGAACGCCGAAAATAAAATGGAGAGAAAATGCTGGCGTGCATTTAAAATAAAATTTAAAGAGTTTTGCTTGTTTCGTATAACACAAAAACCTGTGGAAAATATGATAAAACTTTGAGGGTTGAAATATACATTTAAATATTAAAGACTGCACACGGACAGACAGACATGCGCGACGCGACCGACGACGTGCGCCGCGATTCTACTAGAGTCCCGTGGCACCTGTCTGCGGGAGCCTTAATTAGGTATCCTGAACCATGCCTACTTATCGATGTAAGTAGATTTCAGTGAAGGAAACTGAAAACAAAACTATTGATTGCAGCTGTACCATTGCCAACTTGTACCATTTCTGCGTATCGCAAGAGAAAAACATACTTACTTATTGAAGTGTGTCCCCTAGAGAATACGTGTAGCGTTGTTGTAGTGAACATCACATATTTTTAAACAAACGCGTTATTGGTGCTTGGTGATACGCTCTCAACATTCTCAACTAACCCCTTCAGTGCAGTTTGAAACTCAGCATACTTCTTACATGTATTCATACAATTTTTACATACCTACATATGTACTGGAACGAAACTGAAAGGATTAAAATATATATAAGGAAATATTGTTAAAAGGATAGAACTTTAAACAAGTTTCGCAAATACCTTTCCGTGTATTTCCTAGTCCGTTTTATAGCATTGTGCGCGCGGCCGACTGACGGATTTTGATTTATCATTTTAATTTGGCGAGCGGTGACGACACGGGCCGAGGTGCGCCCTCGGGATCCCGCGGGATTCGCCTCGGCCCTCGGTTTAAATTCAAATCCGTTGTATTAAATAATTATTTTGTGGGCACATAAAATAAAATTAACAAATAAATTCCTATTATAATTACTGTGATAATTTTCTTAAGTTTTTGCAATTTTAACCGAATCACTTTGTAATTTATGTAATCGCCTGAAAAACAAGTGATTCACTATGAATCAGTGAAGCGGCAACTTATGTAAATGTAGTGAATGTAAAGTCACACACGGCCGTTAGTGTTTGGCTGGCATGGGGTGGCTCGGCACTCGGCAGTTAGCAGCTCAGCGCGTGGTGACGTCACGCATCCCCTTCCCTCTCTCCCTTCGCAGACGCCGTCGCCCTCGCCCGCCTTCATTTGTTTTCTGGTGTCACTTCTTATCTCGTCCCGCAATTATTACAATTTGTCCGCTCCTCCCCTTATCTTAGGGAGTTTGCTACTTCAGCATAAAGGCAACCGACTTCAGCAGATTCGCAAGATCATATTGAGGAGAAATCCTCTTTTTTCTAATTTTCGCGGCTGAATTTTTTCAAAACTTTGAATAATGACAGTGCCGTAAATTGCAGAGGTGGCCACGAGATGCCGCAGACAGGCCAGTTCGTTGTTTGTTGTTTTGCTAACTTCACTTTTTCATCGCTCGGCCGACGGTTCTTGTTTTGATAGGGCCATTTCACTCAACGAGGATTTTTTTATAATCCTTCTCTCCCCAGATTCCATTCGAACTGAAGGAGCAACTTCTTTCAATCAGCTATAAAGAATGAACCAACTATTTTTCTTTTACAGCTTTTATGAACGAATTGGTGCTTTCAGTATTTTATTAATCATAAAATACTGAAAGCACCAATTAAAAATATATAAATAATGGAGACGTACGCAATAATTAATAACGGCTGATGATATTTGTAGTTTTATAGCAATGTCGATTCGTTTCTTAATAAAATAATTTTAAGACCGAGTGAGATTGTAAATTAGGTGTTGGTCCTGAAGTTTCAGGCGCTCAGGATGATCCGCCGCTATCAGTTCTTCCGCGTTCACCTTAGCAGGCACCTATCAAGGCAAGTGGAGGCACTCAACTCATGCGCCTAATTCCGTACAGGTGTACATGAATTAACCGCTTCGGCGGTCGTTAGTGCTGCCGATTGCCTCAAACGCTCCGACTCTGTATTTTTATCGCTCCTTCGGCGGAGGGGAGAGTCGCGTGCGCTCGTTGTCGCGACAAAATGTTCAATTTTAGATACAAATAAAAAAGGTCGGACGCGTCGCGCAGAATATTAACTGCGCACAATATGAACGTAGGCATCCGGAATTCGCGTCAAAAGTGCCAAAACGATGTTATTCTTTTCCGCGCGGAGGTAATAAGCGAGGCGGTCCCAGCCGTGCCGCGGATATGAAATCCAGAAATGTTTATGGCACGCGATAATGGGAAGGCTTCGTATCCGATCCGGGTTTACGGATGAAAGGATCCACTCGTAATTAGAATCCTTAAGGCCTTTTGTAATAGCGTAATTGTTTCCCGTTGTCGCCTCGGAGCAAGCCGTTATCTCTATGAATGGAACGACTCGAATACAAAGAAGAGACTGCAAGCGTAGCGCGGGACGTTCTACTTTCAGTTGCGAATTTTTATAATGTGTTATATCGGGTACAGTTAGAGTAGAGTTTCGAGTGCGGTGCGGGCCGGTGACACACGTGGCGCGTCACGGCGCGGAGTGATTGAGAGCCGCCAGTTGCAGCGGGCGCACGCGTGCCCGCGCCGACCTATGCCACGGATCGCACGCCAAACATCGTCACTTCTAATTACAAGCGTAACTCAACAATGTATCACTATGCGATGCACGACCAACAGAAAAATAGAACAACCCACGCCCACTCTGACATCCCACTAATCGAAACGCTAAATTAAACAGATTTATAACAATACCCATACATATATTGCAATAATTGGCGCTCTATTGAATAGCTAAACGGTCAGGCAGCGCGCTAATTGATCCTTTCAAGTAGCTTAATCATGCGGTGTTTATGTGCAAATAATACATAGGTAGTCAGAATTGCGATACTGTATTAGCTCTATTGATATGTAGACAGTACTCAAGTTCACTATGATGTGCGCTGCATAGACACATGGATCGGCACACCGCAATAACCCCGGAGCCATGTTATCGCGCTTAGAGCAGATTTGCCTATGAATTGTTCAACTCTGCAATATTCGATTGAGTTATTGCTCGATGAACCATCACCAGTACCTAAGTATTCCTAATTGGCTCAGTTCGGTTAGCTTGTGTGTTATTCAGGATGGCCGCTGTCCCGGTGCGTTCTTCAGGGGGTGATACACTCCACATTCCCGAGAATTCCTGCATAATGTCAGAGGTTCTTGGACCGGTCTCTTATTATAGTCCCAGTAGCCATGTAGCGCGTACCCACTTCGGCTCAATACGGGAGTTCGGTGTGGTCCTTCAATAGACTCCTGTAATAATATTTGCATACAAAGACGATCCCGCCATAGTGCTTTGCGCTTTGTACGCAAATTTGTTAAATTTTCTACGAACTGCTATCCTACTACTTTGAACATGGACTCGGCCTTATTGTACCTACCAATGAATTGATGTGTATAATAGGGGTATTATCAGACAAAACATCAACAAAGTCATTATTATTTCTCGGAGAAAACAAAATGGGAGTTTAGTTACAAACAAGATACATGTTCTAATTCAGACAATTGTTAGCGGGGCTTCCACCTACGTAAGAGATTAATTGCAACAACTTTCGCTGACCGAAACATGCAGGATGGTGGAAGTAGGCGTGTGAGAGAGAAAGCAGCACTTCACGGGAGCGGAACAGAACGGATTAAATTGCAAGTACGCTGATGTATTTATAGCTGGGCCGGAGACAAACGAGCGCGCGCGTGATGGACCTGCCTCGTTATGGGAATTAATCGAAGTTGCAGCCAACGGCACACCTGCGCCGTCTAAATGAAATATGCTTTGCTGCAACACTGTTAAATCTGGAAATCTTGGATCTGAGCGACAACATGGAATTTACATCGGCTTACAGGTTTATTCCCGTTGTCCCCGTATGCCATATCCCCTTCACGGGGACAGCGGGACGTGATTAAATGTATTTCCCGCTGTCCTCATAACGTACATTCGGCTAACGGGGACAACGGGAAGCAAACTTTTCACGAGTCGTTGTCCTCTAACTAACTAGTTCGGTTCTTGATAGCCTGTTAAAAATAATCTCTTTTTTTCCACATTTTTTTTTTCTGTAAAATCTAGCCGTTTCTGGCACTCGCCGGCCGCTACCGCGGCACCGTTCGCTTCACTCGCTCGGCTCGTGCGTAGAAGGTCACAGTTTTAACCTAACCTAACCTATATATTTTTTGTCATAACAAATCATTTGACCAAAAAGACCAAATGTTTATTGTCTAAAGATTGTTTGCTGTAATAAATCATTTGATTAAATACTAAATAAAAAACTTTGTTTGATGGGTAAAAGATGCCGACTCACACATAAACAACAACTCAACAAAAAAGAAAAAAACGGGGACTGTGGGCAATAATTTTTACTTATTTTATTCAACTATATTAACGGGGACAGTGTACGGGGACAACGGGAAGTATTTTTACATTTAATTGAAGTACCGCTGTCCCCGTAGGACGGGGACACTGCGTACGGGGACAACGGGAATAAACCGGCTTACAATGGTTATTCATCAGCCAATGCAACCGGCAACAATAGTGTTGTGCAAGATGATCGTATTATGTGTCACTGAAAGGTCAGACTCGTGTTGTGTGGCTAACTGAATTAATAATGCTGGTGTTTTTAATAACACCTAGCTATTACATTATTGTACACTAGCACGCGCAGACTTTCTCTCGTATCATTGTGAAGATTACATCATTACGACGCGACGTGTTACTTCACCTTCGACTTAATTAATATACCTTCAGGGAAAAAAAAAAGAAAAAAAAGGAGATTGTGAGGAGCTCGTCGATCCATCAGGTTAAGCTACGCTTGCCGGGGTCGGTCCGTGGATGGGTGACCATCTTTACATACCGAGACTCCTCCGTGCCTCGGAAAGCACGTTAAGCCGTTGGTCCCGGCTGTCATTCGTGGATCTTTGACAGTCGTTACGGGTCGTCAGAAGCCCGAAAGTCTGACAACCAGTCTTACTTAGGGGTATCTTATTACCCAGATAATGGGTTGTGGAGGTCAGATAGGCAGTCGCTCCATGTAAAATTCTGGTATTCAGCTGCATCCGGTTACACTGGAAGCTGACCCCAACATAGTTGGGAAAAGGCTAGGCAGATTGATTGAAAAAAAGGAGATTGTGGGTTCAAATCCGAGCAAGTACCAATGTTACTTTTTCAATTTATAGTACTTTCTGAGTTTATCTTGGACATTACTGACATCGGTGAAGGAAAAACATCGTGAGGAAACCTGGACTTAAAGTTAACATAAGTCTGAAATTGTCAACCCGTCTTGAGCAAGCGTGGTGATCAATGCTCGTACCTTCTGTGTATGAGAAGAGGCCTTTGCCCTGCAGTGGGACAGTAATAGGCTGGTATTATTATTATTATTATAATATCGTGGCAACACCGGCTGATGAAGTAAATTCTATACTGTAGTGCGGCAACCCCACGACCATAGGGTAAGTGATAATGTTGGCCGCACTGTTAGTAACATCCAATCGGATGATCGCGGGAATAATAGAAAGGTTGGCGCCACCACAGAGCGCCACTGACTTGGGCGACCAATCACGCGCCATAATTCTTCCCGCGCAGCCCGTTTCTGGCGCGGTTGTTGAGTAGGAGTCTCTCGCAGTCCCAGGGCAGTCTAACCTCGACCCCTGTCCAACGCAACGCGTTTCAAGCCGCGATCGTAAGGCACTGGCCATCTTACATCTCTAATACTCTAGTAGTAGTACGTTTCGAGTTATTCAGGTTAATCTTGTTTTGTTTGTTCCCATACGTGTTTTGGTGATTAAAGTATTGTGAAAATTACCAAGTACTTTCACTCAGTGGCCCGAACCCTATGCCCGTATGTTTCAATACCTAATAGTCACTCGTGCAACCTTCGAGGACATGTCATGAGTCCACTCTCCCTTCGCTGCTCGATCAACAAAGAAAATAAAATAAGAAAAGTTTTTTCTCGTTCTGGAAAAAAACCGCCATCAATAGCTAACCTATTCAAATTAAATAAGACCTCATTCGACTAACAAAGATTTGTCTTGTCTTTACTCGAAAGTTAGACAATAATTTCCATTTCCGAAGTAAAAGTAATTTAAAAAGACGAATACATAAGCAGACATTTGCATTACAATTTGGATCCCCTATTTCACTTTTTTATTTTACCTCAATTATTGATCTGTTTAAGAATAGACTAGAGGAAATTCTAAGTATTTTCCCAAGCTAATGAAACAAACAATATATTTCAGGTTAACTAGACAATGCAACTTGTCTGTGCACATTGAATTGTTCAGTTTGCTCATTATAGTTGGAACGAGCACCTGCGTCCCACGCAGCCTACATGAGCTAAAATAACCGCAAAATCGAATTATTGACCATCCGCGACTATTCAATGCGACTATGCAGTACTCACTCCTATTGCTACTCCGATACGTTGACCAAATTTCTGGGACTGAATCAATTATGATTACCGAATACTTAAATAGCTTTCATGAATATTTCAACTGCAAGGAAGTAATACCCTAATCATTTCGATGCCTCAATTTTCCAAGGTTTAAAAAACGCTATAACTAACTCCATTTTAACGACGGAACTTCGTGATCAAACAGAATCAAATCGAAATGCATTTCGTTGGGATTTGCGGTACTTTTTCATCGCTTCCCCCCGATAAAGCAAAGCGAACAACGAGAAAATTCGAGTCAACTGTTTAAGCAACAAAGGCCGCTTTGATTCGCGAACAATGCAGCGAGCAGTCGACGGCTGGTATTGTATCGCGTTCGTTACATACAATATTTATCGCGTCTACAAACAAAACTTGAAGAAGCTAAGTGGTCTAAGTTCGCGCTAATTTAAGAGTTGTGCGCTCTAGCAGGCAGCGAGCGGGCTCGGCGCGGTGGCGGGCCGCTCGGCGCCTCCACCGCGCCACACTTTGTCATAACTTAGTCGGTTACGACGCCGAGCCTGCTTCACAGACACATACTGCTTCATTTAACGCAGCTTTTGTTCTTACACACGGAAGCTAATCAAAATGTACGTGCATATGGGGTCTTTTGCACCGTAGGTAATGTAAGTGTCGCCACTTCGCAATATTGTTTTCGAGCAATAAGTGTTCTGCTCCCAAGTATGTTTCTACAAATTAAGTTGTAACAATTTGTCGTAGTTAATTTGTTTCTGTTGAAGAAGGGCGACCCTGCAATCACACACTGTCTTAGTGGTGATTTTCACCACTAATTGAACGCACATACCTTCCCATTTATCTTAAACGCAATCTTGATTTTGTTTCAGGAAAATCAATTTATAAACCTATAGTGAATGTGAGGTGGAAACCAGTTTTTCTTTTAAACAAACGTAAAGAAAACAGTTTTACATTTCATTCACACATAACTTTGTTTTATCTAGGTAAGTAGGTATAGCTAACATCATTTATATCCACATCTTATTCCCCGAACCAGATAGTATTAAAATTAAAATGTTGTAAATATTATTAAACGCATATAAAATTGGGTAAACGCGTTGGTCGGTTAAAATTCCGCGTCTAAATTAACATAATTTAAAATTCAAAACCGTATGAAATACTTCATTGCGGAGAGCACGCCACTGAAAGGGGCATATTTAATTCTTTCACCAACACTTTGCGAGGAATGAGTAGCGTAAAAATCCTTCAAGAATATCAAGCACGTTTCGACTTGACTTTAGAAAAAGAAAAATACGAGTAAAAATAATAAATAGCGGTATAATGGCGATCTTCACGCGAAAGATTAGCCACAAAAGCCAGGGGCTTAGCAGTATTTATAAGGAGTGTTAGCGGCACGCCACAGGGCGGATCTTGAAATGTTTCTCCTGCCTCGCAACTCCACAGAAAGTGTTTTTTTCCTATATCAGATAATGCATGAGGAAAATTCGCTCATTGAATGTTGCCGAATGTCTGCGTTATATCATTAGACCGAGTTTACCCCTGAAAGTTTATTGTGCTTTCCATCAAACATTTCAGTACAAAATATAAGACTGACTTCTAAATAGCAAGCACTTCTGGCTAGTACACCACTCTCAATTGGGTAGTATTTAAACGCACATCAAAAATTACCAATTTTTCCCAACAGAATACGTACCTACATCAAAAATACTGTTTGCACAACAAAATTTGCATGTCTAAATAAATTATTTCTGTCTGCAGGGTCTAAAGGAACCTAGCCATACCGAACCTCAGGGTGCCCAATAATTATAATTTTTACAAGTTTTGATATTTGATATTTTAGTTAGCTAACTAGTAGATAGTGCAATTATAAGTTTACTAGATGCGAATTTGTTTATTTAGAGTTAAAGCCACGTAAATCACGGCACAAACTCTTAATAAAGCTACTAGTCTTACTTACAAACTAGCAACAGATACAGTTATTAATCAAGTGGCAACTGGCAAGCTAAACGCACTTGATTGCCGCGTCAGTAGTTAATGCTACTTTACTCCAGTTACCGCTAGGCTGGCATCGCGAACATTTGTTCCTAGTTACTGGCCGGTCCCAGTGCGGGGCCGGTGCCCACAACTTCGCCATAACTCGTTTACTCTGGACCACCTAATTTGCTTGCCGGCTACGAACACCAGTCAGCTTGTCAGTATAATTTATAGCATCTTTACATGGAGTTCAACGCTGTTATTAGAACTTTTGTTGCTTGTTTATCTCTATAAAGTTAGGATACTAGTTGTTTATAACAACATCATAATTCCAATTTTCTTAGATTTATAGTCTTAGAAAAAGTTTGCTGCTTACTCCATGGCAGTTATAAGATAACTATAAATATACGGGATGGCAAGGATATAGAAGCGCAACCTGTTACCATGGATTCAGTACATGATTCTGGAACCCCCTGCGTTGAAATTTTTCATAGGTTATTAAAAAAATTAGCTGTTCCGTACATTTTGACCCCGTATGTAAAGCACTTTTATAGGAAACAGCAGATTTTTTTTTAATAACCGGCGAAAAATTTCAACGCGGGGTGTCCAAATCATGTACTGAATCTGGTAACAGGCTGTGCGTCGATGTCCCTGCTTTTCTGTATTTACTATAAAATATGAAGCACATGTAAAACTTGGAAGAAAACTTATGATAAATAATCACTTAGTAATTTCAAGAATACCGGAGATTATGCAAGCTCAGCAAAGACCACGCTGCGAGAATAAAGTAAATAATTGTTTGAATTGTGGCAAATGAGTGCAGTGATTGTTGGAAGCATTAAATCTTGCAGCGAGGTGGTACTAAGGTGGGTAATGAATACAAACTGCGGGCCGCGTGGTTAGCACCGCAGTAAATTAAAGGCGGGAGTGTGCGGACCGCGAATTGGAAACCACTGCCGTGAAGCTCGCGAGGAGGCAGTGAAAAGACTCCCCAGCGGACCGTTCTCAGTAGGTATACCTTCGATTACTTGAGAAAATAGAGTTTTGGAAAATTGTTACAAGTAGTTACTTAGTGCTAACTGAAAATGAATCTAAACTCCAAGCCCAGTAATCTGGGATTCAGGGCTAACAATTTAGTAAAAATATATAGTTAAACTGTTAATTTACAGTAAAATGTTAACATATACAGTTTCTCAGGTTAATGTTGGATAAAGATTTAATAATGCTCAAGTAAACAATTATAGAGCAAGACAACTTTCAATAAACTAAAGACTTCTTTCTCAGTAATGCGATCTTGTCGCAAACATTCATTTTTATATTCTTCGAATAGTCGCTTTGACACAGGAGTAGGGTAATTCCCAAGAATCATAATATGAGCAATTATCAAACATACAAACCGACATAATTCACTGAAATCGATTGATCTATCAAATCTTTTATAATATTCTCTTTCATATCCACACGCTATAATCACGCTAGGTAGGTACGAGTATATACTACAAGTTTCATAGGGGTTCGAAACTTCCAAGAAATTGTCGTGAATATTGAGGAACCTAGTACGAGTATTGTACAAGTACTTGTCCGCAATTTGCAATTACGCGAGTTCGTAGAAATGGGCGAATCGATAGAGGTCATCGGCACCATAGGAATCAGCCATGAGGTTGAACCCTCAGGAGGGTGTTTGCCACACATTACAACCCTCCCCTAGCCCCGCACCACGCATTCCAGGAAAACATTGCAAACCGTACTATTCTTTATTTTACCTGTGGTTGGTATCCAATTACCTATTTATAAGGACTAGCCCGCACTGTGAAAACTCACTGCGTGATTTTTATTTGCGCGGATTATATTCAGTGTAAGGAATTGCAACTAACATGGCACGCATTGCGCAAAAATTCCTCACGATTTTTGTCAGTTCCACGCAAAACTCAGCAGAGACGCATGTCAACAATGGGCAACAGAACTAATAAAATATATTTCTTTATTTATACATTTCCACCCACAGTCATCGTGGTATTTCGCATCATCTTGCCCCACATGGGAGGTCTCCTATGTATAGCGGTGTACTACTGAGCGGTCAGCGCCCATTCGCGCGATTTTTATTTCGCAATGCGAGCAGCGACAAAGCAACCCCATACCCCACAAAACATTTGCGGGAATTAAAATCGCACCATAAGCATAATCAGCCAATAATATTCCCACTGCTGGGACACAGGCTGCGAGAAGGAATGGGCTGTAATTTACCACGCGGGCCCAGTGCGGGTTGGTAGATGTCACATGTCTTCGAATTTTTGGTTCATGGACATGCCGGTTTCCTCACGATGTTTTCCATCAGCGTTTTGAGAGCAGTGGTTATGAAAATATTTACATAAAGTATATCGCTTGCTTGGGTTTGAACCCACGACCTACAACTCAGTAAGTCGGGGCCGTTACCACTGGGACACCACTGCTTTCTCACAGATTTTTTTTACCGTGCGAATTTTAAAACGCTATAGTGCATGTAGCAACATAATTATGATACCATGTGTTACAGAATTATGATACCATCTGTTACAGAATTGCAACAATAATTTCGCGTGAATAAATTCGCAGTGCGGGCTAGGCCTAACTCTTACTCATTCTAAAAATCAGCCCTGATAATGGAAATTGAATTGCGCTGCTGAAAGAAACACAAACATGAAAGATATTATAAAAGCTCTATTACTTAGTACTGCAGTTTTATATTCTGCAGCATATAAATAAATTGCCGCATTAATTTTCAATGCGAAACCAAAAGACGTTTGAATAAAAGTAAATATCGTACATCAATTTGATCTTGTCTCGATACGCCGCCGTATTCCGCCGCTTCCACACGCATTGTTCTCTTGTCTGTTGTCTATTTATCTGAAATCGCATTGATACTTTCCTGAAATGTTTCTATTGAACCTGATTCTTAGAATAGAAACGCGAAAACTTCTTTTCCAATTTTCTCTCAATGGCCATTAGGATGAGAAATGTAAAGTAGATTCCCGGCCGAAGTCGAGATATGTGTTCGAGAAGAATGAAATTTCGAACTAAACTGGCATCCCACCGGCGCGCCAGGGTATAGTCCCAGCGCACAGAACGACATCAGGATGCAGACTTTTTCGAAATTATTTGCATGTATCACGCTACTCCACGGTTATAGAACGGTTTTCAATAGCGACACAGAGTTCAGATTTCCAAAATACAACAATATTAAGATCAGATAAAATTTTGATCGTATTATATTCGGAAACCCAATTTGATATTGGACTCCATTCTTGAAAATACGGTCCACTTATGGGGGCAGAGTACATTCTATCAAGGTTCGGGGCGTCGTTAAAAGCTGTTCCAATATGACTAAGGATATCCCGTTGTTATGAAGGCGGCGATACAAGTTGTGTCCACAACAAACAAGCCTCTCAAATTGTGACTTAACGCAGTGTCAACAGGTTCCTTGAGTCGAGTTGACAATCCGTAATTTAGCGCGGGCGGACCAACTTGCGAACGGGACCCCACGATTATTTGCGAGCCCACAAGTAACTTTAAACTGTTCAGACTAATATATAACGTGCTTTAGAGTTCTAAGCTCACGACCCGTTACATCGATTCACCTGGATCCTTGAAAACTGGAGATTGTATTTTCAGGCAAGCTGTTAAACTTATTATTATACCTACGCGTGGCAGAATGTGATTAACCCATCCGTGAGGATTGGGAGTTTGAAATACAACTTTAATTTTAGCCCTTTAATAGGATGACCCAATAACTGAAGGGATATTTCAGGAAGTAACAGTGTCCACTAATTATGCAATTATAATTTGAATACAGTTTGACTTTATTTTACTGGACTGTGGGCTAAATCGAATCTTTCAGAACTACATCTGCTTGCGTGTCCCGACTACTATAGGTAGCCTCGCTGAATTTATAAAAAAAAATTACCTATTATGAATTTATGATTGATTAGTGAATTAAAGAAAAAAATAAAATAAACTTTCTGACAGTACTGGACTGAAACTGACTGGAAATATCAGATTCTAAGAAAATGTGACTTTTTAAACTCTTCAGTAAGTTTACAGTAGATGTGCAGTTAAGGAATACCTAGAAGTTATTAGAAACTTAACAGACTAATGCAAATTAAATGGGAGATTCTTTGTAGTGAACCATATTTTCATATTAAGACCGCGAGCCCCCGCTGTAAAATACAATTTCTTCTTGCAATGGGGGTTAAGGAGGGGTGAGAGATGATGGCAGGGGCGGTCTACCATCGTTGCAGTCTTGAACCCACCAATCACTGTGACTGTCCAAGGCATTTTATTGACTGCTCAGGTCTTAACTGTATAGATTATTTAGCTAGAATATAAGCTGCTAGCTTTTGCCCGCGGCTTCGCACGCTTTGAGGTTGGAAGTTATCCCATAAGGTCGTGCTACCGGGATAAAAGTATTCTGAGTTATAACTATCTGAGTCCAAAATTTCATCCAAATCCGTTGAGCCGTTTTTGCGTGATTAAGTAAAAACATACAAACTTTCGTCTATATAATATTAGTGTGACTAGCTTCCGCCCGCGGCTTCGCCTACGTGGTATGTCAATAAAAAGTAGCTTATGTCTTTCCCAGAGTTCCCCATATCAAATTTCATCAACATCGGTCCAGCCGTTTCGCCGTGAAAGCGTAACAAACAAACAAACAAACACATTCAGAATTTATAATATTAGTTAGGATAAGCAGGATTTTTGCTGGCACGAAATTCAAGATAAAAGTGAGTTTACTCCATAGTGTAGAGATGAAGTACTTTCAAACATTGGTTCCACAAGTTCCTCAAAACATTTCAAAGTTATTAGAAAAACTTCAGCGATTTCTGTATAACTGCCGTAAAATGAATGGACCAAGGAAATACAATGTAACGAAGAGCATATAAAACAATATTATTATAATTTCCTTTCTTTATTTTCTATAGTAAGCACGAAATACTTTCTTGTCGGCATTGTAATACGGCTAAAATGAACATTGTATAAGTAGTCAGCTCGTATTTTTTGTGTGCATAGTCCAGTAACTGGTCACGGGTGCAATTTTATGCAGCCATTCCACGTTTCTAATAGAGCGAGCTCATTTTAAAGTAAAAGTTTGAAAATTTAAATTTACACGGTAACTCACTGGGCGACTTATAATTTGTTCTGCAAGAAAGACTGGCCTTTTCTTTTGACTGCAACTTTCGGGTTAACATACGATGAAATATGACTGAAGGGTTTTAAGCATTTTACATTAGAAAGAACAGTACTTAGTAGATGTTTTCTACTGTATATAGGTACGTATTTCAAATTTATAGAATACTAGCTTTTGCCCGCAGCGTCGCCCGCGTGGACATCGGAAATTATCGCACGGGAACGCACTACCGGGTTAAAATGTAGCCTTTGTTCTATTTCAGACTATAATCTATCTCTGTGCCAAATTTCATCCAGATCCGTTCAGCCGTTCTGGCGTGTTTGAGTAACAAACATTCATCCAAACTTTTAGCTAGCTAGCTTTTTCTGCCCGCGGCTTTTCCCGCGTGGATGTCGGAAATTATTTCACGGGAATGAACTACCGGGATGAAAAGTATCTTAAGTCCTAGTCCAGGTCATGGTCTGCCTGTATGCCAAATTTTATCCAAATTTAGCGTGAAAGCGTGACAAACACACTCACTTTCGCATTTATGATATTAGTTAGGGTAGTAAAGGATTCAAAGTTCAGTTAACTGAACCCTGAACGATGTGGCCACGTCTATCTCTACGAAGAATAGACAGGTATTTCTATACAACGTCACAATTCTATTCTTCAGTATTGACATCTCGCGATAGAAATGACCATTATTATCAATGAGTCAACTTAGTGAAAACAAAATACACAATAGATAAACCATATAAAACTCATCATCTGCCTAGCCTTTTCCCAAATATTTTGGGGTCGGCTTCCAGTCTAACCGGATGCAGCAGTACTTTGTGGAGCGACTGCCTATCTGACCTCCACAACCCAGTTACTGGGTCTGGGTAATACGATACCCCTTGGTAAGACTGGTTGTCAGACTTCGGTCTTCTGACTACCCGCAACGACCGTCAAAGATCCACGAATGACAGCCGGGACCAAACGGCTTAACATGCTTTCCGAGGCACGGAGGTCTTGGTATGTAAAGACCCATCCACGGACCAAGCGCGGGAAGACCCGTGCGGCTGTTATTTCTTAGCCAAAAGCCCCTAGAAGACCGTATAAAACTAATCAATCTGCCTAGCCTTTTCCCAGCTATGTTGGGGTCGGCTTCCAGTCTAACCGGATGCAGCTAAATACCAGTATTTTACATGGAGCGACTGCCTATTTCACCTCCATAACCCAGTAACTGGGTAATACGATACCCCTTGGTAAGACTGGCTGTCAGACTTTCGGGCTTCTGACGACCCGTAACGACTGTTAAAGATCCACCAACGGCTTAACGTGATTTCCGAGGCACGGAGGAGTCTCGGTATGTAAAGATGGTCACCCATCCACGGAGCAACCCCAGCAAGCGTAGCTTAACCTGATGGATCGACCCGTGCGGCTGTTATTACTTAGCCATAAGCCCGTATAAAACTAAAACAATTCCCCTCTATCAATCGCTTAGAACGCACAGTTGCACATTCCTAACAAAATAAAAGTCTCTGAAAGAGCAAAGGGCAAAAAAAATACACAAGTATCGCATCTTCGCTTTACTCTTTGATCGCAGTCTCGGAGGTCGCGACTCGAGCTAGTGAGTTTTCACCGTTATTTCTTTAGCTGAGAAATCCCCTCGCACGAGTTTAGTTAGGAATTCCGTACACCTATCTTCGTATCGCACCACATATTTTGTGTAGACGGGAGGCATGGGAAGTTTCCGTTTCCTTGTGAAAATCTTCCCTGCTGACGTATAAAAGTAGGTGTACGTTCTATAAGGGCACGACAAGGGCAGCTTTGATAAGCCATTATTAATTTTTGATTCGGAACGCTGAAGAAATATTGATGTAGGTAGGTAATTGTTCCAAAAACGTTGTGTCATAGATACTTATTTATATGACTAACATGAAATACCTCCAAGTTTTGCATGTCTATCAACAGCTTTCGTTAATTTCAGAGGATATTACTATTACATTTAACTATCTAACTAATTAAGTACTTAGAGGTAGGTAAATGCTTTCGTAAATGTCATTTCCTCTCTATTATATTTTGAGGTTTGACATTCATACACAACGCAGAAGTGGGCAGCTGCCTCTTAAATGTCAAAGGTGATCCTTGTTTATATTGCAGGTATACGTATAATCCATTATTATATTACACATACCAATGAGTCCTGTTCGTAGCTTTCATATAATTAAAAGCAATTAAGAGAGCAATAATACGACCCCTTTTTAAATCGAAGAAACGCTTTCCAGCGTTACCGATGTCAGTTAACTCTCTAAATTAAGTCTACAGTGTGTGAGACGTACGCTACGTATAAAAGGTAAACAAATGTTGTGGGGTACCGTATCGTGTGTATGTGGTGTCGCTTCGTCGCGAATACCTCTCCTGTGTAATATTGGGAAAAACTTGCGGGCGACGGATAGTTGCGGGGGTCAAGTTAATGATATCGCCGCCATTTGCGGACGCGTCCCCGCTCCGAATTGCGCCCGGGCACGTTAATGGGCTCAGCTACAGCACTCTGAATATTTTAAAGGACATTCGCTGAAATTACTACAAAAATAATGTCGCTTTGCTTGTACCGAATTACCCGAGAAACGGTTTAGAGACCGGCAATAAATATGCACGGAATCCTCTTCCTATTGCCTCTTTGGAGATTGCTTTTCGGATTAAACATTTTCAGTCGGAGTTTTTAGCTGAGTTTGATCATAGTCTGCAAATTGTTATATCAAAGTTTCCCGTATCGTGTGTGTGTGTCTTGTATCGATTTGTCATAAAGAGAACGCTCAGAGAAGTCAGCTTCACTTACGACTGTTTCAGTGTAGCGAGCTTTTAAATAATAAATGAGACTCGGTGATAGAAGAGAACGAGAGCGTGGCGGCACGAATACTGACTGAATATTGTGCCCGCCGCAGCCGCGAACGCGCACGCGCCCGCGCCCGCACTCGCGTGCAGACAGCGCGCTACGTGCGCCGCATAATGCACCGTCCCGTGCAAAATTCACAACTACGTACCCTCCGGCAAAATAAATTTACTACCTCTATCTTATTTGCTCTAATTCGCGAAAACTGCAACTCGAAACTCCGGTCTCGCTGTAATGATCGTACGACACCGTTTGCAGAATTAGTGATGAGTAGCGAATGTTTCGTTTGGACTAATTACTTTGTGTATAAAAGAGACTGCTTATAAAGATGTCTGCGGTTCTATAGTGAATGTTATGAAGTTCTTTTGCATTTTGCAAAGTGCAAAAGTTTTGTACGCGCTGGTGTATCGGGGCACGCGATGCATGCGAACGTGAAGACTTCCCCTAACTTTTTCACTCCGGATTTCTTCATTTAAATAATGTTTCCTGAACTAAACGCATTTTGCAAGTAAGGTGATAATCTGGTTTACATAAAAATAGTGAACTTTACATACCGTTGGTAGTCTACTTTAATAAGAATACCTACCCTGATTTAATAATGCCGAAGAGAATTTAAAGTCGCGGGAAATCAATTATTCAAAGACATAAAGCGATTCCTTGAATAGTAGTGAACTACTTTCCATTTATTGTCCGCGCTGAAGATCCACTATTTATTAAAAAAGTTGGTGCAGGCCACAGGTCGGACGTGGCAAATACCTGACCCGCCTGTTCCTTTCAAAATTATTCTCGTGGGCGATTTCCGAAACAAAGCGTGAGTATCTCGCAGACAGACGCGACGCGACTCTTGTAGAACAATTTCTATGAATGAATTTCATGGAAATTCTACCAGAATCGCGTCGCACCTGTCTGAGGGAGCCTTAAAGAAATGGATGGCCTGCAAGCTACCGCCTGGCGCCGAGTTCCCCTTCACCCCTTTTGAAAACATTGCTTCGGTTATTAGATTTAAATAAAGTCAAAACCTTTTATTGTATGTCCCCTTCCTGGACGCTATGCATAATGTTGACGTCATGGGTAATTTTACGAATTCGTGGATGTTGCGCTATCCGAACGCAATGCTGCGGGGTGACACATAAAATTGCTACTGTTTGGAAAATGAAAATGCAAAAAAAAATATATGGATGGTAACATCCGCAGGTAACATGTGCGATGAAAATTCCGATGCTATTAGTAGGTACAGTCAGAGACAAAAGTCGATTAATACGAGTACTTCAGTTTTTAACCGACGAAAAAATGGGAGAAGGTTCTCAATTCGACACGTGTTTTTTTAAAATTCTTTTATGACCACGCATAACTTTTTACAGTCGTCCGATTTGAAAATTTTTTGTTTTGTTCGAGAGGACCTTAAAGTTCCCATATAAAATTTATTAACTTTGCTTGGGTAGTTTTTGAGTCAGCTTCAATAATATGTATTTTTTTCCCCATTTTTTATGTGGATGATGTTCTAGTTTCTTTTGAAGGTAGTGGTATTAGAATTTGCGTGGGGTAAGTACCAAAGTTAAAAAAAAAAAAAACTTTTTTACAAAAAAATACGGTTAGTTCCCGTTGTCCCCGTACGCAGTGTCCCCGTCCTACGGGGACGGCGGTACTTCAATTAAATATTTAAAAATACTTCCCGTTGTCCCCGTACACTGTCCCCGTTAATATAGTTGAATAAAATAAGTAAAAATTATTGCCCACAGTCCCCGTTTTTTTCTTTTTTGTGTAGTATTATGTGTGAGTCTCTTAGAGAGAGATCTTTTACCCATCAAACAAAGTTTTTTATTTGGTATTTAATCAAATGATTTATTACAGCAAACAATCTTTAGACAATAAACATTTGGTCTTTTTGGTCAAATGATTTGTTATGACAAAAAATATATAGGTTAGGTTAGGTTAAAACTGTGACCTTCTACGCACGAGCCGAGCGAGCGAAGCGAGCGGTCCCGCGGCAGCGGCCGGCGAGTGCCAGAAACGACTAGATTTTACAAAAAAAAAATGTGGAAAAAAAGAGATTATTTTTAACAGGCTATCAAGAACCGAACTAGTTAGAGGACAACGACTCGTGAAAAGTTGGTTTGCTTCCCGTTGTCCCCGTTAGCTGAATGTACGTTATGGGGACAGCGGGAAATACATTTAATCACGTCCCGCTGTCCCCGTGAAGGGAATATGGCATACGGGGACAACGGGAATAAACCAAAAATACAGCCGATTTCCAAAAATAACACTACAAAGTGAAAAATAATTTTTAATTTCGGAAGTCGGTGGCAAAAAACGTAAAATACATTTAACCAGACACCGACTTCCGAAATTAAAGTTATTTTTCACTTTTTGGAAGTCGGTTGTATTTTTTTGTAAAAAAGTTTTTTTAAATAATTGAGTTAAATACTTCGGTATAGGTATTTAATTAAAATCGGAAAGAAGTAAAATTAAAAGGATACTAACTCAAATATAGAAATATTTCAACACATGATGATTAAAGATACTATATTATGAAATGCTGAAATATTTACAACGATAGTTCGATTCAAACATAAAAGAGCGAAATCTTTAAAAAAATCTTAATTCTTAATGGAGCCAAAATTATAGTCGACTTGACTGTACCTGCACGGTCTGCACTCGCAGCTAACTTCCGAGCCGTCATTAAGTTTGAATCGAACTATACCTATCGAATAATTTTGTGTCAACGTATTATGTAGACGATGTGTAAAAGTAGCAGTAGGTATAAATCGACTTTTGTCGCTGACTGTATCTATAGTTAATTTCCACATTTCACAATTTCAGTCTTTTTTTTACCCGACTACGGCGAAGCAAAAATGAGGGTTATGATTTTGACCGGTATGTATTATGTATGTTCATCTGTTCCGTCGTAACTTCTAAACTGCTTACCCTAGTTTGACAAATAAGGTATCGTTGGAAACGTCTTGATTGTCCGCTGGTTATAAGCTATGTAACGTCACATTAAATTGAATATGACGCCCACTAGAGAACATAAAGTAATTAAGCTTTGCTTGCATGCACCCGATAATAATTGGGAACAATTTCTAAAATCACGCCTCAGATGTGAGCCAAACATATTTTCTCTTCAAACATAGGTTTACTTTTTATTTAAATTAAAAATATAAATAATTTAAATAAAAAATAAGTTTAATAAAAATTAAAACCCGACTACTGAAAAATCACACTCTTAAAAACTATGAAACAAGAAAATATTCTCATCTGAAATTAGAAAAAGACAGACAAATTAAAAATCCGGAGTCCCAAATCGGATGCAGCTAACCGGATGCAACTAAAGACCATCATTTTACATGGAGCGACTGCCTATCTGACCTCCAAAACCCAGTTACTGGGTAACACGATACCCGATGATATGACTGGTTGTCAGACTTTTGGGCTTTTGACTAGCCTCAAAGATCGACGTGTGACAGCCGGGACCAACCGTGCTTTCCGAGTCCGAGGCACGGAGCGGTCTCGATATGTAATGGATATGATCATCCATATCCATATGGTCACCCATCCATGAACCGACCGCGGCAAGCGTACCTGTTATCATTTAGCCACGAGCCCCCCTTCTTAGATTAAAATACGTAAGTACCTACTAAAATTAAAATCCTGGACTCAAACAGTTGGAATTTTTGTAAAAATATTGCATTTAAATTTGAGTCGTAATTCAAAGCAATAAAGTTGAAAATGATTGTTTGAGAACTGTGTCAATCTGTTATTAGATCATTCACTCATCAGACAGTTTGTCATAATTCTTGAAACTATCGACATTAAAAACCATACGATCGTTTTTATGTCGTTTTTTAATCCTTACCTACCTAATTTTCTTTTTGCCTTTTTCAAAAATATAAAACCAAATTTATTCAGAAAAACAATATTTATTGGTACAAATGAAATCATCAATAAGTTGATGGATATTTCGTTTTATTTTTAATTAAATTAATTAATTGTAACGAAAAGGAACTGTATATAAAGTGTCATCTCTTTAACTATATTTTTTTTTAAACTAGTTAAGTTTTTAAACATATAACACCAAAAACTTTGAATAATTAATCAGTTAGTTACTGAGCCTACGGGTCGATATCACGCCGAACGTTCGGTGCAATCACTCTTTCCTTTACGAAGACTTTAAATGTCAGACCCTTTGTTTTATTTTTTCTGTAATCTTTACAAGGCTGTTTACATAAACAATTTGAAATTATTTTTCCGGCTACCAAATTTTTATTCCCCTTTTATTTACTCCGTTTACTTGGAAAAAGGTGTTATATCTCTTACAGCAGTGATTCTCAAAGTGTGCTCCGCGGAGCCCTGGGGCTCCGCAAAGCCTCTGTTCCGTTCCGCGAAAATACTAGTCATAGGTAACGAAAACAAATACTGAAGGGGTAAAATAAAATCAATCAATATTCCTTTAAAAATTAATTTAAAAAAAATATGCGTAATATGAGAGCGCGAGCGTGCGACATTTCAGCTAGGAGTTATGAACAGTTCAACACAGACTGGCTCGAGCGGTCACGCTGCGCTCGGTTGCGGCGTTTGATGACGCATTTTAGAAATGACATCAGACACCAGCATGGAATCACTGTTCAAAACCTCCTCCTCCTGTGCCTCTTGAATGATGTTTTGTGCAGGATCTGTGATGAATATTCACAACTTGACACTAAGGCCCCGAATGTTCTTCTCCCGTTCCCAACAACGTACTTGCGCGAAACAAGATTCTCAACTTATACAGCTACATAAGCTAAATAGCGCAATAGACTGGATGTCGAACCTGACATGCGACTTCAACTCTCTTCTATCAAGCCTGACAACAAACAACTGAAGAAAAGTAAAAACAATATCTCAATGAATACGATTAATAACAAAGAACATACACATAAAACCAGTTTTTGATTTTTTTGGGGCTCCGTCAAATAGTTCGTTTTCTAAATGGGTTCCGTCGCCAAAAAAAGTTTGAGAACCGCTGTCATAGGGTACAAAATGAAAAATAACTTTAAGTCGGTGTCTGGTTAAATGGATTTTCGTTTTTTGCCACCGACTTCCGAAATTAAAGTTATTTTTCACTTTTTAGTATTGTTTTTGGAAGTCAGTTGTATTTTTTTGTAAAAAAGTTTTTATTTTTAACCGACTTCAAAAAAGGAGGTTCTGTATTCGACCCGTATGTATGTATGTATGTATGTTCCGTGCCTCGGAAAGCACGATAAGCCGTTGGTCCCGGCTGTCATTCGTGGATCTTTGACAGTCGTTACGGGTCGTCAGTTGCCCAAAAGTCTGACAACCAGTCTTACCAAGGGCTATCGTATTACTCAGTTACCGGGTTGTGGAGGTCAGATAGGCAGTCGCTCCATGTAAAATACTGGTATTCAGCTGCATCCGGTTAGACTGGAAGCCGACCCCAACATAGTTGGGAAAAGGCTAGGCAGATTGGCAGGCAGATTGTATGTATGTATGTAGGGTAGAGTGGTAGCCATTGAACCACCAAAAGTTTGAAGAGCTCCAGCACGGTTGTTATTGCAGTCTAAGAAAATATTTTTATTTCAGTTAAGTAATTTAATAAGCTACCACATTGCATTCAAAATTTTGGAAAATATTTGCTATTGCTTGATTAATACAGGTTTTTTTTAAAACAAGAGAAATGGTTCATACTGTAGGTACCCCTAAGGGTACACGATGAACCGGGGGGGTAGGACCGAATAAACCAGGTGGTACACAATGAATCACAGCAATAGATAAACCGATAATTGTTTGTTTTATGTTGAAAATAAATAAAACAGTTGTAAGTTTCAGTATTTATTCGGTTTCGGGTTATATTTAAACCCCACAATCAGTCTTATAAGCTAATAAAAACAGTCAAAACTTCTGAAAAGTATAAACAGTTTGTACTCACTAATTAACATTACTGTTAGCACAATGAGTCTCTATTTTAGTTAGGCCATAGAATTTATTTGCGCAATCCAATAAATACTCCGTAATGCTGTCTTCTTGCTTATCAATAAATATTTTGCTTGCATCGTAATGCGGCTGTAATCTACACGACGGATTGTTCCGGTATTTTTCTATGTATCTTCGCAGTGTTGGATTAGAAAAGCAGCCAATCTTCCGTGATTAGCTGCTTTTCTAATACTCAGCCCCGACAAGTGTTTGTCTACCCCTTTTTGGAAAGCTTCATTCGTGTGATACCCTTTTTTACGGGCTTGCCGCCCTAGTGTGTTTCGTCCCATGCTGAAATAAACAAATAGTACCTACTTAATGATACTCATATTAATACTCAGAGGTTGACTGGAATAACACTCCCCACCTGTTTACATGTGACATTTCCATACCTATACAATCAATGTTACCTAAACAAAAGCATTACACAAAGCACTTAGATGTGGTACACAATGAACCGTGGTTCATTGCTTACCCAGGATAAATGGCTCACTGCGTACCCATCCCCCCCTTAGGACATGATAAGTTATGTTTTACACAATAACCGTTGCGAAGTAATTCAAAAAAATAGTTTCAAACAAGCGCAAGGACTCACATTACACATACAATTCACTCATAGTTTAGTAAGAGTTAAAATAATAAAGTAATTAAAAAAAGAAACTCACGTTGTTTTGTCGTTTTTTCTTGAGAAAACACAATTACGCGGCGTACGTGTCCTTTTGTGGCGACAGGCGACCGGCAACTAGATCAAACTGCATGGCATGGCAAGCCAGTCGTCGTGACACGTTTTTTGCATGAGCTGGCAACATCGTGTATTGACGGTAGGTACCTACTATGGTTAATACGGTACACGCGGTTCATTGGCTACCACTCTACTATTTGTTTGTTCGCGATTTTCTCAAAAAATAATGAATCAATTTTGATGATTCTTTCACTCGTGATCTACATACTTTCAGGAAGGTTTTAGTATATAAAACATTATGTAATTATTCTTATGTACGAAGTTATATGCATAAATGCGCTGTATCTCCGGCATTTCTATGCGGAATTTGATGATTCTTCTCTTCGTTTGACTTGGGCTTACCTACTTATGTAATTGTATTATATTCAACTAAAAATGGAAAAATAAATTTACTTTAAAAAAAAGTAAAAACCGACTTCAAAACCAAAAACGAATAAAATAACGTTCATAAAACACTTAACAGCTTCTGAAGTCGGTGTCTTCAATTCTTCAATGCACTTTACCTTGACACCGACTTCAGAAGCTGTTAAGTGTTTTATAAAAGTTATTTTATTCGTTTTTGGTTTTGAAGTCGGTTTTTACTTTTTTTTAAGTAAATTTTTCACTTTTTAGTTGTGGTACCTACCCCACAGAAATTTTATTAACCTGCAAAATAAACTAGAACATCATCCATATAAAAGTTGGGAAAAATACATAATAGTGAAGCCAACTCAAAACTACCCAAGCAATGTAAATAAATTTTATATGGGACCAACTTTGAGGTAGGTATTCCTACCCTCTCAAATAAAACAATTTTTTTTTCAATTCGGACCACATTGTAAAAAGTTATGCGTCATACAAAATAAAAAAAATAAAACTTAAGTACTTACGCGTCGAATTGAGAACCTCCTCCTTTTTTATCGTCGGATAAAAAATACCTAATCATTTTAAGTTTAGAGGAAACTTTTAAAGCTGGATTATATTATAAACGACTATGACATGACAAGAAGTGTCATTTTACTGCAGCTAAATAAAAGTCCGAGCATAGTAAGCAGTATGATCCTAGTACAGTCAGCAACATAAACTAAGTCCGCCTTTGTACGGTATTTTTCTTACTTGTGCATAAAGTTTTAATAAATAAATAAAATAAATAAATAATAAATTACTATCTGGCCCGTGCTTGTTTTTTTCTGGCCCGTGCCCGTTTCAATAGAGTAACTAGCTGTACAATATTATGATCCCATACATTCAAAATGCCACAATTCAAATGCCGACCTGAACCTAATTTCCTGTCTGATAAAACTTAAAAATATCTACCGAGTTCATGACTTACTTTATTTTTACTAAAAACAATCACATTACCTACTATTTTCCTGATTAATTACATAACATGTTACGTACTTACCAAAAAACACACAAATTTTTATTCATAAGTAAAGGCTCCTTCAAACAGCCGCGACACGCGATATAATCGCGAGCGCGAGCGAGCGGTGCCTTTGTGTCGCGCGTGATCATAGAAATATAGAAAACAAATCTCTATTGAAACCTAACCTGCTGACGGACTGTACACAAATCAGTTTTTTTCATAGATTATATTCTTCTGCTTACTCCAATAACTATTCAACATAGTCCTAATCTTCGCAACTTAACATCAAGAAAGTAACAAAACAATGAATCGGTACTACATGTACTTACATAATAAGTAATAACTTTAATACACAGCTTCCTTACGGGGCTGGCAGTAGGCTTTGTCTGTACCCTGGTCTTATTAACGTGCATAAATATCTGTTCCCTGCCACCTCGCCCCCAATTTAGCGCCAGTACGCGGCGCTCCTAACAAATCAACCTGCTCTAAGTAATTCATTCAGCATTTATTCATTTTTTCTGTTCCTGGCTACGTGTATAAAACAGGGTACGAGGCATATTTTTTGGTCTTCGGTTCAGGAATAAAATTTTCAAAAAATTTAAAATACCTAATCATATTTCCGAAACAATATTTCAAAACAAAGTCTTGTAAAATACCCAAAAATAAAAATGATTGACGCGGTCGACTGTACATAATCTACCTACTTACTAGATGATATTATACCACCCACTGCTTACCTACTTACAGGAACATAGGATTATTAAGTGAAACATTATCAATTTATCATATAATAATTTATTACGAACATTTTAAATGAACATAATATTGCAAAAAGAGAGAGTAAAAAACTGGTTTCGAAATTATAATCCGGGGGATGCATGCGTATTTTATTTGTTGGAAACATCAGGTCGAGAGAAACAAAGTTTGAATAGTATTTTACTAGATTTTATTATCTGAAACGGGTAATTTCCCCTGTACAAACACTCGCCTCTGTTCATTCGAGAGCCCCAGCGCGCGCTAAATTTGAATTCATGTTACGAACGGGCTACATAAACCAATTACCGAGCAGAGCCAATGGCGGGTGGCGGCACGCGGAGAATCGATAATTCACAATATGCCCGCTAGAGGGCAACGCCGGCGACGCGCCTTGCGCGCCCACTCCACTCCTCCACGTTGCGCATCCGTACGATAAACCTTGCAACGACGTGCAGACGGTGCAAGATTTTTAGTTGGGGTTTATTATTGTAATATTTTTATGTTTTCATTATAGTACATTATCGAAAATATTTTCATGTATAGCCCTAATTTTTTCATACCGTTTTTTTAAATAATAATCTAGGTTAACATTAATTTATCTAGAAGAGATTGAACTTAAAAAAATAAAAACATACTGCCTTTCATTTCAATACATCAACTAGTACAAAATTGTACTAAACTCCAAGGAGGTCAATTCATTCCGTACAAAATCAACAAACCTTGAGCGCCGATGCAAAGTCACGTCAGCCCGTCGCTCGTAGTCAGCTGCTGCTTAGCTTGCCGTTTCGTGTCGCGCTTCTTGTCCGCTTTCAATGTTTTCCGTTTTATTTTGTTATTTCTGTGATGCAAACCGATTTTTTAAGTAATATTTATATTATTACGTTATTGTGAATGAAACTGTGCAATAATACAGTGGTATCAGGCCCCGGACAACGGAAAGGAAGAGGTAAACGCCTTAATATTTTTGTTTGTCGCGAACATAACCTCTCTGACATCACGTACGATGCTCAATTTCAGTCGTTTAGCTTTTTATGTGAATTGTAGAGCTGGATAAGAGTCTTTGTAATAGAATCGGATGTCGGTATAAAGTCTCCATTCAGTGTAATCGTTCAACTTTATGTTTATGTTCCGTATTGATGATTTCGATAACATTCCAGCAGTTCCTTCATTATTGAGCTAGTGTTGTTTTGAATAATACCTTTTTGAAGTGATTTTGTTGTGAAATTTTGTATTAGGGGTATGAATCATGTTGAAATTCTGTATTTTATGAAGTATATTGCATAAATGCGGTGAAATGTTGACTATAATGAATCACCATGACAATGCTTGCTTGATAAAACAACGCCATCGAGTTCCCATAGGGGGCGTTGCTTGGTAGAAATTGCGAACAAAATAAAATTGGTAACCGTCTTCAATGTTGTTTGCCTTTGCACATAAACTAAAACTTCGACCAAATTCGTTTAATGTAGACCAATGATATTGATGTAGACAGTTACTTTCCCGTGTAGGTACTTATTAGGTACATATACTTAGTGTTTTTGAAACATGCTTCCTTTGTTACGATCTGCTTATTGTATATAACTTGATAAGCTGTCTAAATACGCCCACGTGCTTTGCAAACATTAGCAAATTGTTTCAATCTAAATGGTAGTTCTGAAATTGATTTTCAACGATAGAATGATGCTAGTAGGACTAGGTACATAATCAAATCGTAAGCGGGCCTTGTACAGTATTTAAAATGTTTAAAAATTGAAGCTCAGTAAGGTCCAATTTAAACCATAAACAACAAAACCAAAATACCGACCGTACCAAAAAGTAGAGCTATGATAACAATGGATGTCTCAAAGTAATGACGTCGCCGTCTGCTAATCTTTTTCAACTCACGCGCACGAAACGACTCTGAATAATAACAATGGCAATGCTCTTAATGCATTTGTTCTGGATAAATAAAAAAAATCTTATCTAGATCTTAGTTCCGTACAAAAACAAAAAAAAACCGACCAAGTACGTCTACGTGTCGGACCTCGCACAGAGAAGGGTTCCGTAGTTGAAAAGAAATTAAGTATCCCAAAAACAAACTTAACAATATCGTTGAAAAACATGTTCCCCCACGCATTGATATACGTCACGGGCAATTCTCCAACTGCAAATTTAAGTTTGTAATCCAAAAAAAAAAATTTTATGTGATAGTTTTACAAATTAACAATTTTAAGACTTTTTTTCTTTACTTGTGCTGTGAGACCTTACTTCTTGCCAAATTTCATGATTCTAGGTCAACTGTAAGTAAGTATCCTATTAAGTTTTGATTTATACGAGTATCCAAATATGTCGCTTAAGTGGCCGTATTTTTTTATTGCGTTGACTTAGAAGCTAGATTTTTTAGAGCCCCAAGGCCCTCCCCATGTTTTTGATATTAATTTCAACTTTATACCTCCACGCGTTCCTGAGAAATAATGTTTTGACGGACAGACAAATGGACAACGAAGTGATCCTTTATGGGTTCCGTACCTCAGAAGGAAAAAAACGGAATACAGGATCACTCGTGTGTCTGTCTGTCTGTCCGTCTGTCACAGCCAATTTGCTCCGAATCTAATGGACCGATTAAGTGGAAATTTGGTACACATGTGAATTTCTGTGATCCAAACACGGACGGGTAAAGTAAATAAATGAATTTTGAATATGGGGTCACTTTTGGGGGGCAAATAAGAAAATTTAAAAAAAAGTTTTGCAAACTATAAGTACCGTGTGGCTTATCAAATGAAAGGGCTTACTATGAGAGTCTCAAATATATTTTTTTTATAATTTTAAAATAAATTGTTTTAAAGTTATTTAAGAAAATAGACGAAAATTTACCATTCCACCCTCCTTATCTCCGAAACTACTGAGCTTAAAATTTTGAAAAAAAATACAGAAAATAGATCTTTACCTGTAGATTACAGGAAAACCTATAAGAAGTCTGTGGTCTTAAAATAACATGGTAAATCTCTCCATATTTTGAGTACAAAGTTACATTTACAGTTAGAATGTATGGGAGAACATGTTTTTCATTTACAATATTAAGTTCATTGTGCGTGGTCCGATACGCACTTGGCCGGTTTTTTCCTTTTGAGGTATGGAACCCTAAACACGTTTGCAAACAGATTTGCAGTTATTTTGAATTTCAGCTTACCGTTTTTAAATTATTGTTACCTATGTGAATGTCTGGTGTCTGGGTTACAAATTCGTCAAGGCGCGACTCTGGTGGATCAATTTCTATGAAAACTTCATGGATTGTTCTACCGGAGTAGCGTCGCGCCTGTCTGCGAAAGTCTTTGCTCGTTGAAAAGGTAAATTACTTTTAACTTCGTTTTAGTATTAAGTACAAAAGGAAAGGTAAAACTACAGAAAAAAATTATAGTCACCGAATTATTTCATATTTTTTTTATTTCCGAGTTATTTTTTATTTCGATTGCAGAAAGCGATAAGGCCGCCCATTGTATATTTTATAGTTTGTGTCTTTTTTTTTGTTATGTATTTTTGTGGTGTACAATAAAGTATATATAAATAAATAAATAAATAAATATTTCCGAAAACTAAGTAGGTAGTTACTTCCATTTTAATAATAATAAAAAATCGGCCAAGTGCGAGTCGGTCTCGTCCGCTAACGGTACCTACCGTTCCGTCCGTGCCACCAAAATTGACATAGTGGACCCTTACCCTCTTCAATAATACCTAATAAATTATTTCCAAACACTAATTAAATAAAAACTAAACTAACTAAATAAAAAACTAAAAGGCTCTATAATAAACCTATTTAGTTAAAGAAGTGTTTTGTCAATTTCTTTCGAATTATGATTTAAATTTAAAAGAAGAAGACAAAAACACATCATAGATTTATAGGGCGTTTTAGTTTTTTATGTATAAGGGGGTAATAATTCAGGAAAACTGGTTTTTGTAGCTTCTAAAAACGTAAACATTTGAGTCCTTGTCTCGTCTGCAAATAGCCTGCTTATTTAGCATTTACCTTACAAATTATTGCTGACGCAGCTGCTCTACATAATCTTTTCCTACTATGTAAACAGTAAACAATCATAATTACCTTTATAAACCTGGAAATGGAATTCGAGATAAAAAAAATGTAAACAAAGAAATGTCATTGTCAAAGTGACGTTTCAGGGATAGTCAACATTTCCCTAGTCAGAACGACTAGGGAAATGTTGACTACCCCTTTACCAACTAATAAAAACTCAGAGGGGCACATTCAATCACGTCACGACAAACGTCAGAAACCGAATGACAGTATTACTTTCCTCTATGCCGAATGACCAAAACAAAAATGGCGACCAGTAGGGACGCCCTACTTGAATCGATTATTAGGATAACGCAATATTATTTACGATTTTTTTAACGGTTCTCTTATATAAAGGGAAAACATTTTATAATAGGAAAACGGACTAGAAAAAAATACTTTTTTTCAAGTCCGTGAATAGGAAATAATAAATGAAAGTCCAATTTTTTAGAGCTTCTGCCTTAGATTATCTTTCTATAATCTAAGGCATTTGCCTTATTGCCAGTATTTTAATCTTGGATTGTTGTTTACGTCACTTTAAAGCTGTAAACTGTGTGCAATATTAAATTTTACCTGTTTAAGATATGCCTACAATTTTAGCACTTTATTATAGTACTTTTCGACAAACTATACATTGAGGTTATTATTTTAACTTGGCAACACCTTTGTTTACATTTTTTTATCTCGAATTGCATTTCCAGGTATAGTTATCCTATTTAAAGTTATTAAAAATCAAATCATACGACCGCTTTTAAAGGCTTTCTCATAGATCAAATACGTAGATAAACATGTATGTGTATACCTGAAAAAAATCTATATCTATAAAATTAAATTTGAAGTTTCTGTTTGTAATGTCAAAATAACAGCTTTTTGCTAAATGCATGTGCAAGTATATGCAGTAGTAAATAAATTAAAACTGCTGCCTTATCAGTGGACCTTTGAATGCTGGTGGTGCTCAATTGAGCTTATTAAAGTTTGCAGGACAAAGTCGGATAAAACCAGGTAGGTACATTCACGAAGATAGGTAGATCGTCACCATAAAATATAATAAATTTTATGGTGACGACCTACCTATCTATGTACATATTATGTACATAGATTTTTGGTAGTGATTCAATATTATATTTGGAAATAACGTTAGTTACTGTCATAAGTCTAAATATTTATTTCAAGAAAAACAGCAAATTAGATTTGATTAAGTATAACGATTGTCGCGCAGTTTTCAATTACCCAATACTAGTAGGCCTCTTTTTAACAGACTTAAAAAAAAAGCGGCCAAGTGCGAGTCGGACTCGCCCATGAAAGGTTCCGTAGCAGCAAGTAACATAATATAAAAGTTCTTGTAGTTCGTTGTAACTTTGATCGATGTTTTAAATTTTCGGTGGAAGTTTACATGGTAATGTACATCATATATTTCTTTTAGTTTTATCATTCTCTGAGTTTAGAAGTTACAGGGGGGGGGGGGGGGGCATACATTTTACCACTTTGGAAGTGTCTCTCGCGCAAACTATTCAGTTTAGAAAAAAATGAGATTAGAAACCTCAATATCATTTTTGAAGGCCTATCCATAGATACCCCACACGCATGGGTTTGATGAAAAAAAAAATTGTTGAGTTTCAGTTAAGTATGGGGAACCCCCAAAATTTATTGTTTTTTTTTTTCTATTTTTGTGTAAAAATCTTAATGCGGTTCACAGAAAACATCTACTTACAAAGTTTCAACAGTTATAGTTCTTATATTTTCGGAAAAAAGTGGCTGTGACATACGGACGGACAGACAGACAGACATGACGAATCCATAAGGGTTCCGTTTTTTGCCATTTGGCTACGGAACCCTACAAAGGAGGATGTTCTCAATTCGTCGCGTACTATATATTTTTATTGTTGTGCCATCTCAGTTCTCTAAGTTCCCTGTTGATTACTTTCAATACTTACCATTCCACCTTCTTTCCGATAATGTGGACGGGACTTCATTCATTTATTTATTGAATTTCTTGAGAGTAGTTGAGACTGAAAACTGCCTTGGGCCTGATTTGGCTGGTTTACATAACCATAGTTGCGAACAGGTCCATCATGTAATGTTCTTTCTTCTACTGTTTTGATTCTTTGATCCTCTTCTCTTGTTTCGGCTTCAGCTAAGCAAGAAATCAATCTGCCTAGCCTTTTCCCAACTGTTGGGGTCGGCTTCCAGTCAAACCGGATGCAGCTGAATACCAGTATTTTATATGGAGCGACTGTATATCTGACCTCTTCAAGAAAGATCAAATATCATATACGAACAGCCAGTTACCAAGATACTATGGCTACTAGAGTCGGGAATCGGGATGCAACAGGAGCAGGGTTTTTGCTTTTCAGTGTTTCTATCCTTAAGACTATTCGTAATTTTCCATTTAAGCTTTTGGAGCTTAAACCCTGGAATTGACTACGTTATGACCTTTACTTTCAATAGTTTGTCTTGTGTCGCATCGGATTCATTAAATGGGAGAGAGTTGCATCTTATTCTACCCTAACGGATTACATATAAATTTTAATTGGTGTCTGAAAATAATAATTAATTACAAAGCAACTCTAGCAACATAATCAATCTATATAAATGATAAGAGAAGTCCTGACTGAAGTCAGTTGGGGCGTTGATAAGTCAGTCAATCAGTTGATTGACTGACTTATCAACGCCCAGCCCAAACCCTTGGACCTAGAAAGCTGAAATTTTGCACAAAGGTTCCCTTTATAATGTAGACAAGGAATAAGGAAGGAATTCTCGGTAGTACGTTCCCGTGGGATATTTTCCGACAACCACGCGGGAAAAGCCGCTGGCATAAGCTAGTCCTCCATAAATTAACGATACTTTGAAATATTACGTGCAAATTCTGACCCCAAAAACCCTATACCTAATGACGATGTAGGTATTCGAAAATGCTGTTAAATACAGATGAGTAGCAGAATAGCGTTTGCAAATGTCGACTTTTGTCGAAAATGTCCGTCTCGTCGGCCATATTCCGTTTAATGTCGCAATATTGTGAGCGTCGGCGGGCGGCCGCGGCCGGTCGCATGCATTTACATACATTAATGCGGACGCTGCACATGCATGCACCTCGCTCTGAATGTGTGTGCGCTGCGAATTAACTGTAATTGAGCCATTCGGACAGCGGCGAGCCGCGCTCTACTGCCTCTGTAGTTTGGCCGCTCAGCTACCACTTGACGTGTGTCGTTGTATCTATTACAAACAATATCAACATTATCTACTTCTACTAACTTGCCCATCATCATTCTCCTGCCCTTATCCCAATCTATTTGGGGTCGGCGCAACATGTCCTTTTTTTCCATACTTCTCTATTATTCGTCATCTCGGTAGTCACCCCCTTTCTAGCCATGTCATCTTTCACACAATCCGTCCATCGTTTGGTCTTCCCCTGCTCTTATAGCCATCGACATTCATACTTAAAACTTTCCTCACGACATTTTCCTCACTCCTCCGCATCACATGCCCATACCATGACAGCCGATTTCCGCACAACTTTTCAGTCACCGGTGCCACTTTTAGACTTCCTCTTATGTACTCATTTCTTATTCTATCCATTCGTGTAACACCACACATCCCTCTTAGCATTCTCATCTCAGCTGCATGCAACTGCTTTTCATTCATCCCTTTTGTGGCCCAACATTCTGATCCATACAAGACAGCAGGTCTAACCATTGTTTTATATATCTTCCTCTTAAGTTTAAGGGGAATGCGGGAGTCGCAGATTGTCCCCGTGACCTGCCGCCATTTCATCCATCCAGTGTTAATCCTATGCTAACTTATTTTGCTAATCCTATGCTAAATTCTACTAACTTGCCCGTTGCACAGATTTTTTAATTTCCGAAAGGCTTGTTAGTGGCACGTTTTAATCTGATTTCATGTGTTTTCAGTTACATTATTCTCCACAATTCTACATTTACACCAGTATTGCGGCCTCCATTACGCCTACATTATTACAAATTCATAAGAATTCGTTGTTATCGCAACGGAAACCAACCGATCTAGCGCTTAGGATATTCATCTTCACCCCTTTCTGGAGCAGCAAACAGGGGCGTCGGAATTTTGTTATTAGCGTTACTGAGGGGTAGGTGCCTCTACCGTCGCGCACCTGACTGATTGATAGCACTTCTTTCCACCTCGGGTCGAGCTTGTAATCGAGCCATTAATAAACTTTACTGCCTCCAAGTTTATCCTGCGGACTCGTTATTTGCTTAATGGGCTGGCAAACGGCTCGGGCATGAGACACCTGTGCTGGGTCACTCATTGTGAACGCTAATTGACATATTGATGAAGATGTTCCTAAGGGTTGAAGTTCGCATAACAGATTTAACCCACCCACACACCATTACATACCTTTGTTTGAGGACGAGAATATTTTGGCACCATACCTCATAATCTGTGTACGACGTAAAACAAGACTGATGAATAAAAATTACTTTAAAAAAGTAAAAACCGACTTAAAAACCAAAAACTAATAAAATAACTTTCATAAAACACTTCAACAGCTTCTGAAGTCGGGTGTCATCAATTCTTCAATGCACTTTAGCTTGACACCGACTTCAGAAGCTGTTGAAGTGTTTTATGAAAGTTATTTTATTCGTTTTTGGTTTTTAAGTCGGTTCCTACTTTTTTAAAGTAATTTTTTTTTTAATTTTTAGTTGAATATACAATTACATGATTAGGTAAGTCCAAGGCGAACGAAAAGAAGAATCATCAAAATCCGTTTAGAAATGTCGGAGATACAGTGCATTTATGCATATAACTTCGTACATAAGAATAATTACATAATGTATTATATACTGAAACCTTCCTGAAAGTACGTAGATCACGATAGTGAAAGAATCATCAAAATTGGTTCATTCGTTTTTGAGAAAATCGCGGACAAACAAACATACACGTACATACATACTTGCGGGTCGATTACAGAACCTCTTTTTTTGAAGTCGGTTAAAAATTATGGCTTTATCATAACTCCTGGCTTAGTCACCAAGGAACCTATTAAGTTAAAATAAAGATCCTCCAAATCAAAACGTCAATTTCATCGGTATTTTACGGAGACAAATAGAGGCGGGAATTATTTTATTTGGTTTCCAAATTATCTGACAGTAGGTCGAGCTAATGTCACTCGACGCTTGACAAAGCGACTGTTGGCACGGAGAGGCTTTGCTCGCAGCTATGTAAACAAAGAGGCAAAAAGGTTGGAGCAAAAAGTAATAAAAGTTTTATTTATTTTCCAGTTTATACTCTAAACTGCAAAATTACAACTTCACTATGAACAAACTACTTAGTTTTTGCTGTTTTAAAATCTATTGTCAAGTTGAAACTTTTGTTGGACGATCGTTACATTCGTCTTACTCGTGTTCTTCAGATGTGATCTTCAGTAATGAAAATTTAACTTGTACCGATTTTAGAATGTTGTCAACAATAACTGAAAGCAATTTGTGAAAATTATTGACCACAACTTGCTCTTTGGAGTTAGTGTTATTGTCCACCGCTGATAATAGTGTGGGTGTGGGTGTCAGGAGTTTGACAGTCGGTACTCGATGACAAGAGGCTTAACTTGACAGAATGTAAACGGTGAGGAGACAAGGGAGGCGCGGTGTCGTCGTAAAAAAGGGCAAAGTAATAATTGCGGTGGAGTGCGGCGCGGCATCGGCGCACGAGCTCGGTTCGGCCTCTTCCTTCCGCCCGCCGTGATTGAAAGTTGACATTGAACGGCGCGGGGTGGCACCAGGTACGGCCCTCGCTATTTTTGACCCCGCGACCTATCGCGCCGGCGATCGGCCTCGGCAGAAACTTGCCGTTTTAATCGCGTGAATGTGCCGCTCCGTTTGCAAATGCGCACAATACTAACCTGCCGCAGATTGGCGTCGCGTTTGTACTCCTTTGTAGGGAAAGCTTCAATTTACGGCAATAAATTATTAAGAAAATTAACATAGCTTCGTTTTGAAACCAGAAACCAGGTCAAAGACAGCAGCACCCACACTATTATATTGGAGTTTCTTCCAGTAGAGATGCCTCTGGAACGGGATAATGATCGGGATTACGAATGTTTTGGATAAATCAGTCGGTTTAATTCGGTTCCAAATGATCTGAATGAAGACGCTGTTGACACCGCCGCCGCCGCGGCAGAGTGCCACTCGAATTGGGTCAACGCCTACCGACAAAAGGTGCGGCGTCAGATAAGCGTCATTTCCCGGCGTCCAGCTGCCGCTCGGCCCTCCTAAAACAAAGAACAATGAAATATATCTCATTTATTTACGTTCACCACGTTTCTTTTTTACTGTACGCAACCAATGTATAGATAATCATTAAGCGTCGTTTACTCGGCGCCCTTTAATGTGTTTGCATGCTCGACAATTTGATACCACGCCTGTTTGCATTGTTGCCATTTTGCCTTCCCGATTAGGGTCGCATTCGAGCTCCATATTTATTAGAGCGTAGGACTCCCGACACGACTTTCATTTTATACGGATACATGTCTAATATAGCAATAATATTATGTTTTCGTTTATGAGGATAAGGAGTTAAGGCAATGAGCATTATTCCATTGAGTTTTCCATTTTGTTTGCACGGGATCGAGCAGATTTTTACAGCTGTTTGACAGGCTGGAGCGCAAACATGGCGTAACTGGATAGTGGCGGTAGCTACGTATAGAAAGCTCTGTGGCGGAAGGACGTGTCACTCACGGCGCGCTGACGTCTGCCTGCTTTCAGTGGAGCGCCAGCGAGCTTCCGACCTGCCCTCCGACACCGACACTATTCAACGTCACATACAGCCCACAATTGCAATGCCGTATACAATCCAAATGGACCAGTAATACATGTAAGCTAAGCTGCAAAAATACTTGTTTTATACACAAAACACACAAATTACTGCAAAATCAGAAGAAAATTAACACAATTAGCAGAGGCACCTGTTAAATTAAAAGTAAAACAAATAATTATACGGGAGGCAACGCGCGTGTAAAAGCCTGAACCGCGTACAAATTACAATAAATTGTGAAATGAGAACATTGGTACTGTCTCTAAAGGGACTCGGGTCCCAGTAATCATTACGTAAAATGTTGTGACATGGGATAAACAGACAGACGTTCATTCCGAGGACGCCGTTTGAGGTAGAGTCCGCAAGTACAAAATCCCATTCGAAATCAAATTATATCAACCCAACCTTCTTACTTAGCTGTTAGAAAATGTTTACTGAAATTAAAATCAATTATTGTAGGGTGAGCTTTTGCTTCGAGCTTTTTGTGTACCTACTCACAAATCTATTCTAATATAATAAAGCTGAAGAGTTTCTTAGTTTGTTTGAACGCGCTAATCTCTGGAACTACCAGTCAGATTTTGCGGGCAGAAGCTAATCCTATTAATATAAAATTATAAAGTATCAATAATGTATGTAATACTTAATAATGTCATTCAAGTACCATTTCAAGAATTACCTATTTCAGTAACAACCATAATTTGGATTCCAAAAGATTTTCTTAACATAATAGTAAAAGGAAAATCTGGTTAATGCGTGAGCCTGGCTGAAAAGTGAAAAATCGCGTTATAAGTGGGAGAAAATACTTGTCCCCCGAGTGTAGGACCGAGGCGCGTAAATACAAAGGCGGATGCAATACAGACAGTAGCTGTTCTGTAACGCAGCCGCGTCCGTATGAATATTGTTTTTACAAAAAAAAAAAAATTAAAATCGGATGACTCTGTAAAAAGTTATGCGTGGTCATACATAAAATATATATATATACGTGTCGAATTGAGAACCTCCTGCTTTTTTTTCGTCGGTTAAATATACTCTTGTATCTATAGACACAAGAGAACGGACCCCGGCGCTCGCCGGCAACGCTTGCTTCGCTCGCTCGGCTTGTGCGTTGTGTGGTCACAGTTCTAACCTAGCTACACCTAGTTGTAGCCGGCTAAAACTAGGTCCAGCCGCACTTCGGGTTTTAGCTGTAACATTTTTGGTCATTCTGCGATTTGTACGTTCTGCGAATTGCGACATTCCGTGATTTGGACATTCTGCGAATTGGACATTTTGCGACCGCTGGACATTATGCGAATTGAAGATTCTGCGCTTAACTACTATAAGGATTACTGCAATGAAGCAGGATTCGGCCGAACTAATAATGCTTCTTCAAGTGAGTCACAACCGCGTTGCATCCGCCTTTTCATTGCCTTAAACAAACAAATGCGGCTGCATTACAAACCGCTGTGTTGCAGCTGGGTTCGGACGGACTATTACTGCTTTAAGCCATTCGCAAGATAATGCAGCACAGACTAAATACAAAGGCTGATGCAACACAGACACCCATGTGTCTATGTTGCATCAACCTTTGTATTTACGCGACAGGGGCCGAATCGTATATTAAACCAATTAACACATCAAACAGCATTATTTTATATCTCGTACTCGAAATAGATTTAAATATTCAATAAACGCTTTAAATATTAGGCACCCAAAAGCTTTTGTCGTACAATATTAGTAGTCATTTGGTGCTCAAAAAGGGGGTTACCAGGAAAGTTTTCCGCATTCCCTTATACCTGCAACACAAAGTAAAATATTTTTCGTAAATATACGAAAAACACTAGTGTTGGTAGGTAGATGAACACTAGTTTGCGGCGCTCGTACGCCAAAAGTATTGATTTTACAAAAAAAAAAATGTGGTTATACCTAAATTGGAGAAAATTTTCTCTAGTTTAATTTTGTAGGTATATTAATGTTTTATCGTAAAATGAGTCGGAAAGGAGATATTGTCAAAAAACTGCTATTGGGCGCCATTTTCCCAATATGGCGGCGCGAGCGGCAAAGATGCGAGGTGGCAAAGTGAAAATTAGAAGAGAGCACGTCAAACGCAATAAAATCACCAATTTTCAAAACTCCCGGAAAACTTTCCAGGTAAAAAAACCCAACCAAATGACTGGACTATAACCATCTTGTGCAGTCGAGTTAAAATAAGATGTCTTACAATGTAGTCGAGTACGAGTTTCAACAGCTTTGCTATTATTAACTTTGATACCTACTTACATTTTATTAAGATATCTTTGTTATAAATATTTTTATAGCAGGGTTGTTGACTTTCTGTTTAAATATTTTCTAAGCTGCAAAAATTTTCAGCAGCGAAACTACCATGTTTTATTACTAATTTTAAGAATATAAAATTTATAGAAGCCCCTAGTTAACTGAACTGTTAACTGTTACCCCTAGTTAACTAAATTTTTTTTTAAATTTTACTCTTCAATTGTTTACTATTTAACCCGTGTTTTAATTTCAAATGTTTAATTAAATTTTATGTTCATGTGTTGTTTAATTTAATATTGTTTAATTTCTCTTTGATTTAAATTTTATTGTGTTTAACTACTTTAACTCATACAATTCTAAACTATGTTTAAAATGATGATGTATGCATGATGTGTTCTCCTATAACTGAAGGAGCACAAATCTTCAAAGTACTTTGTATAATAATGCATGTAATGTGTATCCTTTGTTGGAGTTCCTTTCTGAATAAAATAAAATAAAAATAAACTGTATTCATCGATCAAGCGATCGATAACTATACATATAGTAGATCAATGTTGTGTACGGTTAGTAAATAAAATACGATGGAATGAAAAACATGTACTACTTGAAAATAGGTTCACACGTGATTTAAAATATACTAGTATTTGTGGGTGCTGAGTCAAACTTAACAAACTGAAAAATCCATATTAAAATCAATTCTTTAAAACTTAAGTAAATATTGTATTTTATCCAACCATAACAAAAATCTGCGAAACAGTTAACAAAAAAAGGAAGCTAAACGTCACTGACAATACTCGAGTTTATATTTGGACTTGGGACTAAAGTTGGGTTGGGACTGACAGATTAATACCGGGCTTAAATAGCATCATACTGTAGTTTGAGCCGCACTATCGCTGTGAGCTCGATTGACGAGCAGATTTAATATCGAATGTATTATTTGTTATTTATGTTTGTTAATGCGTTGACACAGTGCTTGTAAGTGGAAAACGGGTGGCAATATAAGGTAGTTTATCACGTGCGAAGCGGGTCGGCCGACGGAGCTTGCCGTGACGTGCCCGACGCCATAATGCGCTTCATCACGCGATACTACACGCTTTTGGTGATATTTATTTGTAACTAAAAGATTGTTTACAGCATCTACTTAATGCCCCCCTTCTCCCTGTCCCCATTCTCATCAGATCTACTTACTTTATTGTACACTAGCTGTTGCCCGCGACTTCGGCGGTCCAGGATGATAAGTAACCTATGTCCTTTTCCAGGTTATGATCTACCGATGCGCCAAATTTCATCCAAATCCGTTCAGCCGTTTTAGCGTGAAAGCGTAACAAAACAAACTCACTTTCGCATTTATAATATTAGGATTTGACCGCGATTTCGTCCGTTCTGAACAGAGTTTACTCATCAGGGTACTTCTCTTCAGTTTTAAATGCCTTCGACTATTACTACTAAGCTTTCATAAATCAATCAATCTGCCTAGCCTTTTCCCAACAATGTTGGGGTCGGCTTCCAGTCTAACCGGATGCAGCTGAATACCTATATTTTACATGGAGCGACTGCCTATCTGACCTCCATAACCCAGTTACTGGGATTGCCCAGTAACTGGGTTGTGGAAGCCCCAGACTTTCGGGCTTCTGACGACCCGTAACGACTGTCAAAGATCCACGAATGACAGCCGGGACCAACGGCTTAACGTGCTTTCCGAGGCAGTCTCGGACATGTAAAGATGATCACCCATCCACGGACAACCCTGGCAAGCGTAGCTTAACCTGATGGATCGGTCCGATCGGCTGTTGTTACTTAGCCACGAGCTCCTCAGCTTTCATAAATACTTACTATATTTTTACTGTCGTTCTCCGCGCCCCATTGATGTCTTTCACAAACAGTGATCTGTTTACCCCTTCTGCGAACACTTGTTTGCATAAAAAAGTTGATTAAAATATGTATCCAGTATTGACAGGTAAAGCTTTTCGATAGACAGCCATTAGTATTCAACACTAGAACACAAGTATTGTAATTATATTGTTGAACGAAACATGTTCTATTATACCGATGCACATTTGCATAAAACAATAATTGCTAGACGCCGTTATCTATTAGTTATTTATTATGTATATTACGTAAACGCTTTCCTCATTACATGGTCTTGTTATAATCGTACAATTTGCATTATTACAAGTGCAGGAAGTTTTCTTTAAACAAATGAATTGTATTCTATTAATAAAGATTCCTCAGGTGGTCTGGCTAAGTAATAACAGCCGCACGGGTCGATCCATCAGGTTAAGTTACGCTTGCCGGGGTCAGTCCGTGGATGGTGACCATCTTTACATACCGAAACTCCTCCGTGCCTCGGAAAGCACGATAAGCCGTTGGTCCCGGCTGTCATTCGTGGATCTTTGACAGTCGTTACGGGTCGTCAGAAGCCCGAAAATCTGACAACCAGCCTTACCAAGGGGTATCGTATTACCCAGTTAATGGGTTGTGGAGGTTAGATAGGCAGTTGCTCCATGTAAGATACTGGTATTCAGCTGCATCTGGTTAGACTGTTAGCCGACCCCAACATAATTGAGAAAGGCTAGAAAGATTGATTGACAACATCTCGAGCAATTTTAACAAGTCCATCCTGTAAAAAGTTTAAATACCTCTACTATCACTTTCATGTGTTAACAGCATTTGAAGCTCAAGTATCTCCATTTCATAACAGTAGAGTGACAGCAGATAAGAAATTCATACAAGAATAGTAAAGCGTATTGATATTCAATTCCATCCCCTTTGTATGGAGTCTGAAAGTTCCGAACGTAGTAATATTACTAACTTATTGCCAATGTAACAATGGTTAGAATAATCTTTGAACAGCTACATTATATCCGTAACAGAGTACGTAATAACACAGTGGTCGTATTGTGACGTGATTGAAATGTCATACGACCGACGACAACGGGGTAGTTACAAAAGTTGTTTAGTATTTTATGAGGTAGCAGTCCTCATTGTTGTCGCTGTAATGTCCGTATGTACCATAAAACTCTAATGCTTTAACGATACAATAAATCACTAACTTGGTTCAACCACGCCGTTACAACTTTGAGATAAGCTATCAAATTAAGATTTGCGTTTTGGCTGTTATTTTAGAATTGTAGAGAAGATATTTAAGCATCGAACAGAAAATTGAAATTAAATGCTGAATCCTTACAAGTTACACACAGTATGGAACTCATATTATCTTTACGAAACCAAGAAACGTAGGAAGAAGCCGATAAATTAATTATTTATTAGGTTTAATTGAATCTGGCATCCCAACGTTTCGAACAAGCTATAATTTAATTTATTCCGACAACATGAGCAATATCAGTCCTTTTACGTTTTCAAAACTTTTTGTGCGTAGTATATTCGGGCAAATAGTTTTATGTCGACCATTTTGACTTTTATTTTATTTTTCGTTTATTTTCCCTTGCGCGGCCGTAAAACGTACCTGGGCTCGCTCACGGGGATAACGGAGCGGGCTCACGAAAAATTTATTATTGAGACCTTTTCGCCCGAGCTACATCGACAGACATTGCGAAGGCGAAAGTTATGAATGACACATGTTTTGAAATATTACCTGCAGTGAACTGTTCCCGAGAAGAACATTTCATAGGATGAGAAGTTTATTTGTCGTGAAATATGTGGGAGTTTTACGAGAGCGGGCGACTTTTACAATGCTACGGATCAAGCAATTTTCTTACTTTTCGGTCTATATTGCAGAGTAATAAGGCTGAAAGGTACATTCCCGGGAATAAAAGTATGAGGTGCGACAAATTGGATGAGAAAAGTTTGTTATTCGGTCCTTGAGCGCCTATTTGCTTCGTTACCAACAAGGAGTTCTTGAATCAAAGCAAGGAGGAAACATTTTCCTGCAGTTTTATTAAACTAGAAAACTAATCGCTTAATATGTAAGTTGGAGAAGAGAAACAAGTATTTATTTTAAATGCAAATGATACTTATTGTGAAAACCGAGAATTTTAACTAGACATGAATAGAACAGTGGATAAAACCCTGCACGTATTCCAGATTTTTCGAAAGGACGTATGAATTACAAAATCCATAAATAGATGATCAATTGATCATTATATCGTGCTATTGGATTTAACTGGAGCCAAATTGGCGTACTTGGAACGCCTCAATGGTCTCGTAGTCATCCTGACTTCGACATCTGCCTAGCACATGTGCTCTTTAGTCTGGCATCTATTCGCTTGACCTAACATTCACCCATATACACAAGTGCCATTATATTAGGCGTTGAGTATATTTTCGTCATTGAAAAACGCATATTCGAATAATTATAACTTAGTGGAATATATGCAAACCGCTGTCACATATGCTTATGTATAAGTACGTAATGTGTATAGCAACTGTGTCATCGCTCCACTGGCGATTCGTTGTCGGGCGAAATTAGCGCCAACTCGGCCGTCCCGAGCCTCGGTTTTATTCAGACCCTTGGGAGCTCTGACACAATGAAAAAATTGTTGTATGGTGTGCTGACGTTTTATTTTTTTCGCCAATTATGTAAATTCGCCGGCATCGTGCGCCACCTGGCGTGGACGTGTGTCACTAGCTATCCTCCCGAGGCCTGCCCACCACCGACGCTAGTTGTTCCTGCTCCGCGAGCTAGAGAAAGTTCTAATTTCACTTTTACTGTGACAGAGCCACATAACTCTTAGTTTGTGTACAGCCTCACAAATAGACTGTGTTATTTTGATCACGTGTCTAGACAGTTTGTCGTGTTTCAGCTGAGGCGGAGAATAGACATTTATGAAGACAAGGGTCGCTCTATGCTTATGAAAATAACTTCATTTATTCAGTAATTAGACCAGGCTTTACTCGAGTTAAAATAAATTCACAAACACGTTTATAAGTCTACATGTACCTACTCAGTTTCAGTTTCACGAGCGTTCATCTGAAATTCAGACTTGATGAATTTATCCGCTGCCTTTATAAAAGAACATTATTTTTAATTCAGCTCTGATGCAAGGTTAAAACCTGCTAAAAATAAAAAGCACATTGCGACAACCTTCCTTTTATGTACCTACTAAAATTGCAATAGCAACTTTATTGGGCCAGTGATTTTATCCGCACGAACATTGTAATAAGTAATTTGGCCAGGTCGGTCGATATTGTGCAAGTAATGCAATCGTGCTGTATCGAAAGTGGTTATCGAGTGGGCGATCGGTATTTTCCCGTCGCCACCGCGGCCTGAGTCACCGACGCGCGGCGCACGATTCGCGGAACTCGCTGCAACCCTTCGCCGAGGGTGAGTTCGCTAATGACTACCGGACAACGACCGCCCTCCGAAATGCAACCTGGACGACCGTGCAAATGTACACCCTCAAACCACAACAGTAAACTCCAATTCGACAGACTCCGCCATCGTTCTGCAATTCAGTGCGTGTTTATATGCAGCTTTTCAATCGGCAACATTATTTTGATAAATATGCATGAAGTGGCGAAACCAGCGGCGTGGGTAACATAAAACGCCATCGTGAAAATTTAATGACGTTTCCTGGTAGTCGCATAATGAGTCATATCCGTCGAAGGGTTAATTTTAACGCAATATCGCAACGTAAAATCGTCAATTTCCTATCAAGGGGTCGTTGGGGAAAGCACTCTACCTATTATTTCTTTGCAGCAAAATAAATTGGGGTAAAGAGTATTGACCGACCGCAAATCTGATGAAAAAATTAATGCACTAGCCTTAATGATGCGAGTTTGGAAAAGCACAACTGTACTAATGATACTTTCTGGGAATTCAGGAACTGATTGATTGTGATTGTGTCAAAAGATGCAACCCTTTTAATTTTTATGGCGTTTTAAAAATTGCATTGATTGACTATTTCGAAGATTGCTCTTATTTTATTATTTAGTGACTATGTAAAACATTAGAAATATATAAACAAATTATTTAAAAAAAAAACCCGACTGCAAAAACACATTAGTAACTGAAAAGAGAAAAACAAGCACTATAATCTATAGAAATTTTATAGATTATAAATTATACTTAATGCTTGTTTTTCTCTTTTCAGTTAAATATCTTTTTGCAGTCAGTTTTTTTAAATAATTTGTTTTATTTCGAGCTTTTTAGTTTTATTAATATACAACGTGTCGTTTTGCATCCTCGTCAAATTTCAGGGTGTGATACAGAACATCAAACCGAACAACTTTCTCCATGGGACCAACATCGTAATCGCGAAAAAATGTTCAACTGTCCCATAGAAAACTTCATGTCTATAGGTACCATCATCACATCCATAAATTTTACGAGGATGCATAACGACACGATGTATATTTACGACGAATCTAACGACACTTCATATGTTAAAATCCATCAAGCCGTTTACGCTACAGGAGGTCACAATGGAACGGACATACATACATACACACATGCGCGCGAAAAGTCCTGGGTAAGTCGGGTAAAAATTAAATGATGTTCGTTGGTATTGCGCATCCCTTGAGAACGATACCGATTTGGCTATTTTTGTTTCAAAATGTTCGTAATTTAGTCCAAATCAGGTTCTTACATAAAGAAAAATTTGAAAACTTGCCGGGAAAATTGGAAAATTCGGGCAACTGAAAGTGCATTTTTTATGGGATTTTTCTGGCAGGACGTAACATAGTCAGGTAGTAAACTGTAGGTATATAATGACTGTTTACCGCCGAGCTCAATTACAAGTAAAAAGTAAATATTTGCCTGACTCATTGTATCCTTTCATGAAGTTTGTTAAATTAAGCACTGTTTGTGTACTGTGTACGCGTTTGTGTATCTTGATTGCTCCAGTTCCGATTGTGGCTTGCTTTGTGCTTAAGTTGATCGCGTCAGTCTTTACGTCACTTTATTCGAGCAGAGTGCGCTCGTTTGCTCGTGAATCTGAGACTTGGCTTATCTAGATTCACTCGAAAGCGTACCTATGTACACAAGTAATGAGATTTTCTAGCTACCGTAACACTAGACTGTTCAAAGAGCTTTAATAGACATCTGCATTCATCAAGAATCTTACGTTACCCGACATAGCTACATTTGCATGGATAGGTTTAAGATGAAACGTCCTTTCGTTGCACTACGTTGGCTTTGTCTTATGATTTTGTCGCTATTTAGAATCAGTATAAAAATTTAATATTCAATGCCAAACACCCACGCTGATTTAAACTGCTGATATTAAAAACTGAATCTAGTTTTAAAATACCACATTATGTACCGTTACTTACCGGTCTATATTCAGAGCAAGTGATAAATGGCAGTGAAACAGATAACCACGCATTTGAATTATTAAAGCCAATATACCTACTGTAAATTTGAAAGTGACTGCCGCTCCCCCGCCCCCTGCAGCCTGCAGGCCTACAGCGACACATTGGATAAGTGTAGATAACAATCACCATTTTACATTCACTTCGCCAGCCACCTTGAACTACGCAAGGTGATTCAGTGATATTATAACGCTGTATCCGCCAATGACCACTTCGAAAGTACCTAGACGTTATTCAGACACACTCGAACGGTTTGCTCTTGATAAACTATTGCGTTTTTATGATCATGTCAAGGAGTCCAATTATATTGTATTCAAATGAAATTATTCTTTTAAACTTTCGGTTTAACACGTCTTAGCAATGAAACTTCTATTGTGTCTCGTTTACCGTGCCGTTACATAATAACTGGTAACAGGTTACCGGTTATTATATTTATTTAGAATTGGTCGCATCGCAAATTAAATTATATTTGATGAAATATCAAATAACTGCATTTATAAAAATGCAAAAAATGACCACGAAGATGAAGCACAATGTAAACGTTACGAAAGAGAATCCGTAATTATTGTTTTTACGGTAAATATGTAAACACCTATTAAGAGATATAATTAAGACAGAATCATTAACGCGATCCAAGATAAAGCTAATACGAAATGGACACTGAACAGTAAAGGACTAATAACAGTTTGACTCCCGTTCCATTCCACGGAATACAATGATGCACATTTGTGTTTTTAGGAATTAAACGTTTCTCTCTCATTTCCTTTATGTCTGCAACAAAAGAACTGTTATTAATAATGTGAATTAATTAAAAGCTTTGGTGAGCTTTTGCGCTCATAATTTTTAATTTCGCTTTCAATGTGGTAAAGAATGGTTGAATGTGTCTATTTTTCTATTACCATACCGGATTAAAACTGGAAAAACATCTCCGACAGTATGAGCTCATTTCCTGCAACATAAAACACCGGCATCATAACAAATAGAGCAATAAGACTGTTTTGCTGTGCGCGGTGCGCCACATCGCATGCACAAAACTAGTTGCGTTGTGAAATAATGCCATGAGCCCGCCTGCCTGCCACATTTGGACTTGCAATACTGTTATGTATACTTTTACACAAATGATAATGCACTAACATTTGAGAAAATGTTAATTGCCTAAATTCCCCGCCTGTTACAATCCTTTGAATAACTTTCTGTTCGGTTTAATAGGCTTCCATGGAAATGTGTCCAAGTTTGTCTCGAGAACCATTGAGTCGCTGGAGCTGGAACTGTATTATGCATTGACCTGCAGTCGTCATTGTTTGCAATTCCAGATAAAGCTCTTTAAATAATAGAAGTTTGCGGATGTCTGTTCTTGTATTGTAAGATAATATGCAGACAGTGCACATAGGTATCTTATTTTGGAACATCGCTGCGGATTAGTCTTGGGTTTCGCAAACAAAATATTGTTGTGCTATCATAAAATATTATAGATAAGTACCAAATAACTCTTGAATATATTAAAATATTAAAAGCTGCAGTGCAAGTAACAAATTATTCAAGAAGAAGACCGGAGTACCGCATAAATGGCTCTATAAAAGGTACCCACTGCGTTAAAAACTTATGAAATCGTGATTTTAATGCGGTGCATAAGGAGATGACCCGACTAATGCACCGGCCCTCGGCGCGCGGCGGGCATGGCGACCGACTTCGACAGAAGGGCTCTTTCGCAAACTGGTTTGAGCGCCGCCGGTTTCGCCGCCCCCGCCGCCGCATGGCCACATCGCCCGCCAACTCTGCACGTTTCATACACTCCGTCAGTTTAATCCGCACTGTTATTATAAAACTCTTGCATAACCATTGATTTTACAAAGTTAACCAAGTTTATGTTCTTTTAATCTCCTTTTATTAACATTTCGTAATTCCTAGTTACCTAGGTGTTTCTAATTTAGCACCTTTGTTAGTTTCATGTAGCTTTCTACCATCTACCACTGTAAACATGTTTTCAATAATTGGAACTAGTTAATAAACGGAAAAAACAGTAAATTCATATTCGCTACTGTGACAGACGAGTGCGTTTACATGTTGGTTCAGCTTAATTTAGCAGTCACGTGTACAATATCGATTTGTTAAAACTTGCACTGTACACTTATGTTTATACCGGTTACGTAACCAGATATGTAGTCATAGTATTACTTCATTTGTGCATGTACAGTGCAGTCACACAACACAGACAACATTTAGGTAGACTGACATAACGAGTAAGGCAGTTTTGCAACCGCGTTAACTTCTCCGCGTTTGATTGCTTGTCAGTAAACTTAAAACACACAATACGGCTCGTTCTACATTTTGTTTTTCATCTTTTTCCGTCAAACCTGTCTCGGTGATGTGTTCATTATTTTCAGCACCATTTGTAATGTGTCCGTCGCATGCTGCATGACTAATTTTGAATTTTCGTCATGTTCTGCTGATTAGATAATATGACAGCTTAAAAGGATAAAGAGTAGGATAGTCGCTCTTTGTTGTGTTTGTTAGTGTAAGTACAATGTGATTTGCACGGCTTATGCGCAGCACTTGGCTTTCTGGCGAGAGAAAGTGCAATGCTGCTCCACTTTCCACTTCAGACTAATATGCTATAAAACAAGTAGGTATACAATTGATATAATCCGTCATTAAGTAAGCCACGAAGCATACACGTTTTGAGTTAATGTGACCGCTTTAAAACAGCAACGCTTTGAAATAAGTAGCGTTAGGGATAAATATAAGAGGATAATGAAAAGGAAATGTTCTAGTTTTAGATATTCAGTTTTAGGAGGAACTTAGCAACATTATTTATTATAATGTTGCTAAGTTTAATAAAATATGATGGTGAATAGGATCTGGGACGACTCGGATGACTTTGACGACTTCTTCTCACGACAAATCCAAGCATCCATTTTGTACAATAATTTTGTTATTTTTATAGTTCTAACAAAACATGTTTACCTACGTCACCAAATCCATATTTAACTAGATTCTAATATCACAATAGTATACCCGCCGCTAGCATTATTACATTCTATTTGGATATTTGGTCCAAACCAATTAATTCTTATTCTGTACACCTGTTATTCTTGGCTCAAAGGAAACTTAACCATTGTTCTGCTATCACAAGTAAATCTTTTTCAAAAATTTAACTATGAGGACTAGGTTTTAAAGTACTAAATTCTTTTGGCAAACATTGTAAAATTTTGCATACGTCTTGTCCATGATAAACTGTTCTTTTCAACCACGTTCCAGTTCAGTTCAAACACGTCATAATGCAAAGAGTGTGTTGCAATGTAATAATTTTGCATTGTACTAAAAAGATTAATGTTTAGAAACTTGATATTTTCAGCTCAGCTTATATTGCAAGGTGAAGTTGAATTCCTTGGTTCTGGTCTAATAAACGTTGTGCAGCGCTTGCCAAGGTAGCAATATCGATTGTAACAAGATTATAAAGATTACATATGCAACGCATGCAGTAATTTAGAACCTACATAGAGCAATTTCATGAAGCATGCATGGCAACGCGTTTCCTGTGAATAATACTAATTAACATTAAGATGAGTATATCCGCAACAGCCATCCAAGTTGTATGACTACGTATATGCGAGTATGTCATGAGTGTGGTGGCGCCTAAAGTCTGCCGCGTGGGCGACACGACTACTGAATTTGTTGCCTTTATTACTTTCATGCAATTCCTATAGGCACTGTAGTTAATAATAACGATATCACGACCTATAACTATATTAGGTAATTTGAAATTAACAACTAAATATGTCACAACTACGACAATAAGTAGGAAAAACACATGATACATGTTTATGATTTTCCTGCTATTGATTTGTTTCCCTTAACTTTGTACGTGAATTGGAACAATTTAATTTATCTTCGTATGTTTTATAATATATTAATACTGTTACTATTTCTGTTTAATATAGAGTTGGCAGCGAATAACAAGCCTAGCTTCGATATTCCGCGAGACACTAATGTGGGGTGCACTGAATAATTCTATATTTGGACATCATTCGTCGCGTTGAATCAGAAACACCGTTTTAGATTTAAATTAGAACATTTCGAATTCACTAAGCTATGTCCGTGTATTAATAACTGATTTAGCGCATGCACACTACTATTTCCATTACTTAATCGAGTGTTAAAACCATTCATGTAGCTATAGTTAAGTTTTAAATCCGCTACGAAAATTGTATTGTTAGTCTCTTTCCTTGAGTGTATCTTGCGGTGTAATAATATTTGAAAAGTAAAAATGTCACTGGTTACTTCCGTCGCAAGCGTAGCACGGGCCAAGCCGGCAATTCACCGCGGACGGAGATCGCGAGGTGTTTCGATTTTAATCTTCCCTGGTGCCTAGCAGCCAAGCTACTTCGCTCCAATGGAGCCATTTGCATGCGACTCGTGGGCGAGGTCCGTCTACCCACGGTTACACGGATCGTAAATTTCGTCCTTTTACTTCCAAGGAGGGATTTTTTCCAGAGGAGCAGATGTCCATTTTTCCGTAAAGGGCTAATTTATTGCATTTTGCGGCAAAAACCATAAAAGAAGAAGTCTTTGAATTAAAAGACAATGTCCGGAATGTGAACGTTGACCTCTCTTATTTTAGGAAATAGGTATAAAAGGTCGGATCGGATTTATTTCGGATTTACCTTTTGAATATAATTATATTTTCAATAATGGTGACGCGACTTTCAAGACTTATATTTTTACTAATGCGGATGGATCGACATTGTATAGCGTGAGATATATCATCTTTACTTACAGTAAAATGGTCTTATAGTGATTGAGAGAATAATGAACGGGGTAATGAACCCAAGATCGATACGATCGGAAAGACCATTCCCGGCACCAGCTCGATTCACTTTCTAGTTAGCGGCCGCCATTGTTAGCTGCCTCTAATTTATCTAATGTAAAACTCATTCCCCGTTCAAAACACTTGCTTATGTGCTATAATGCCAGGAGAAAGTTTTACGTATTCTTGGCAATTGCATTAGTTCATTATAAATTATGTTAGCTAATGAGTGCACAATTATTCTTCGTAACGAAAAACCAGGTCTGAAAATAGTATATATTTTGTTCAAAGACACGTTTGTTCCGGGAAAAGGCTACTGTCCAACTACAGCAATACAGCGTGCGTTGCACCAATCATACTGAGTCATACTTTTGGCTATTACAGAGCCGAAGGCCAAGTGACGCGCGATGCAATTCGTCAGCTCGGAACATTTTCCATTGCAATAACTCTGCTCCATTAAACAAATCCGATTGTTCCATCCCTGTGTAGGCGATTCATTGGTATATTTTACTATTTGGATTTATAAAGTGTCTTATTTTATACGGATTCAACGCAAACTGAAGCCAACTTAGCATATAATAGAGCATTGCTCATGCTGCGTAATCAGTACTGTCTGGACGAATGCATTGCATTGGGACAAATACAAATTACTGAGGTTGGTACTTAAATAGAAAATCAGCCACTTGAACATGAACAAAAAATAGCGCCCATAAAACGGAATCATCAAGCGAGACGCACAGCAGACTCACCCGATTACTCAGCGTGTAATTTCGTCCTCGCGTTCAGAATCAGCACTAAGTTGGCATAGGAACTTAAGGAATAAATCTATCAATGAATATTTACAGATACATTGTCAGGCGATACGCAACATTACACACAATGCCATTTTAAAATTTCGCAGACAGGATTCATTGGCATAACAATTGCTCATATATCTTCATCAAATAGCTAGAAGTACCTTCTTGAACTCGAAATTCAACCTCCAAGCAAATATTTGGTACTAAACACACGACACATTTATTCTGAAATCACGTGTAATTTTATAGTAGGTGCTAATTTTTGGCACTTCATGTGAGAGGACTTATTGCTCATATCCGTAGAAATATAGGTAGGCATTATAAACACATAATAATTATGCTAAAATGGCCATTCACTCTTTTGAAATAAAATTTCTTTGTCCCTGCCAGATACACGTTTAGACAAATTTTCTATAATTTTCTGTGTGATTCAACAAAACATTGGTGAGTAAGACGCCGTTGTCGTCGAGGTAATATGAACACTACAAATTCAATCGTTTGTGAATCAACACTAGTTATAGCCTCTTGTTTCTCGAGACAGTCTTACGGAAATATTTGCATTATTTTAACGAACTGTTCTTGGTATTTTGCTTTAAAGCGCTTGCTAAATATTTAGATACTCCAAACGCGATGCTCAGTTTAGTACAGGGCCTACAATACTGAGGGCTATATCGTTATTCTGTGACAAGGAACTTTTGTTATCATTTTAAGTTCCACATTCAATATTTTTCCTATATATTACTCGTATATAACGAGTAGTTCTAAAATGGTTTCTTAATCTCAAATTAAATAACGCATTTCTCAGATATATTAAAAAGGAATGGTGCTACCGTAACGGAATCAATACAGCAAAAGTGTCACAAAACAAAAATGTAAAAATAAAAACTTTTTTACAAAAAAATACAACCGACTTCCAAAAACAAACCTACAAAGTGAAAAATAACTTTAATTTCGGAAGTCGGTGTCTAGTTAAATGTATTTTCGTTTTTTGCCACCGACTTCCGAAATTAAAGTTATTTTTCACTTTGTAGTGTTGTTTTTGGAAGTCGGTTGTATTTTTTTGTAAAAAAGTTTTTATTTTTCACTTTTTAGTTGTGTACCTACCCCACACAAATTCTAATACCACTACCTGCAAAACAAACTAGAACATCATCCATATAAAAGTGTGGAAAAAATACGTATTATTGAAGCTAACTCAAAAAGTACCGAAACAAAGTTAATCAATTTTATATGGGACCAACTGTGATGTCTACCCTCTCGAATAAAACAAAAAAAAACCAAATCGGTCCAGCCATCTTCGAGTAATCGGGGAACATACATAAAAAAAAAAAAAAAGATAAAGGTTCCGACGAATTGAGAACCTCCTCCTTTTTGAAGTCGGTTAAAAACATTCAATATTTTCGGTAGGTATCTTGATTGATTTTCAATTAATGTAATGATGTTGAAAATAAATGAGTGCTGTGACAAATGTCCAATAACTAAAAAAAAAACTGTTTTTTATCCGATTTCGTTACAAAACTTCTTCAATAAATTCTAAAAATTAATTTCGGCAGTTCCAAAAAAACTGTCCATAACAATTTTAAAGAGATCCTTGATAAATTTAAATCAGTAGATAAATCCTTTCATATAGTGAGAGTAATAAAGCTATCATTCTAAATTAAATATTGGTGATATTTAAAATCGAATGTGTACCTTTTAAGGAGCGAGCCCTTCAACTCGGCTCGAAGAAATCACCAACAATGTGAACACTCGTGGAACCTTCAGTCGAGTAGGGCACGTATTGTACTTTGCACAAGTACCCCTTACTTTTTCCTTGTATTGAAGGAAGTGTATTGTATATGTTGTCAATGATAATTCGAAGTTATTGGGTTTTGCTCCTTCAGAGTTCAGTGTATTATGATTTGTATTTTTATTCGTTCTATTAGGTATCGGCGCGTTAACGTCATCCGCTACATTTTCAATATTGATGAGTCGGTGTTTTTGTTCTAGCTCAGTTATTCGTCACTTATCCTTGGTTTATAAATAAGGACCTACAAATCATGTTGTGTGGGTTTTATATTATCCAAAGCAGTCTGTTATACTCAGAATTTTCTTGCAAGCATATTAACTAAGCCGGACTAAGCATTCGCATCGTATCATTTGCAAAACCATATTAATTTCGTCATCTTCATTCTCAAAGCTCATTACAATGACCATCTCATGAAAATATCTCAATTCAAATTTTTTATTCCATCCATTTTATCCCCCGATGATGTCATAGGTGCAATGTCCGCGCCGTGAAGATTGCAGATGCGCGGGCGCAATGCGCCTGAACATGACGTTATCAAGCGCATCCAATGATAATGGTAATTCTGAACTTATCATTTTATACGCCGTGAATTCTGACAGGCAACAGCACGCACGTCTGGCGTTATTAACTTTATGTTGCAGTTAGTGTCTGTGTAAAAAAAAGGTGGGTATTATTGGCGAGAATTTACTTTCGGAAATTGACCGTCCAAAATCTATAGAATCGAATAGGTAATTCGATGCGTTGGAAACGGAAAACAGATTAGTTGGTGTGCAATTAGAGTGCGGAGCTTGTGGCGCGCGCTAAGTGCCGCCCTACGGATTACGCCTTCATGCTCACCGCGCGCTGTTTACTCACCGGCGAAGTGGACGGTTAGCGATCGCCTCACTAATGCGCTTTGTTCAATTATTGATCGATGAATCATTGATTTGGTGCCGGGGAAAGCTCTTATACTCTCACTAGCTTGCATCGTCACTTTACCAAATTGATTCGCTCTTCTGTGAATATCTGATAATATTGAACGATCAGAATGAATTACGCGAATTATGGTTGCGCCAATGCACCGAAGTGGAAAGCAAAAAAACATAAAATCTTCATGTTGATGGATGACATAACTTAAATTATTGAATGGGCTTTTTTATTGAAAATAACCGTAGATAATATTATATGATCACTTCTGTCAGTTCTTTTTACATAAACAGGATGTATTTACGACATACCTTATGGTATTTTAACAAAAAAAGCCTGAATGTAGTTGTTGAGATATCATTTAGTTGAAAATCAAAGAAAATTGACGTTTGCTGTAGTTGTTGAAGTCACTTCTTGGAGTACCTAGTAGAAAAAAACCGGTCAAGAGCGAGTCGGACTCACGCACCGAGAATTCCGTACCATCATTTCATATGTAATTTTTGTTGATGATTTTTGAAAAACTGTGCTATTTAGAGATATCGTTTTATTTTTCCTGTAACCTATACATAAACTTCTATCACATAGAATAATTTTCGATTTTTCTCTATGCAAACTTCGGAGATAAAGGGGGGGGAACGGTATTTTTTTAAATATTTTTCATTAAATGTCGAAAACTATGCTACCTAAAAAAAATGAAAATTTTTTGAGAATGTGCAAACAGCGCTCTTTCATATTATGATAGGGACAAGCCCTAGTAGCCTCACTTCGAATTTTTAAGACCCCCTTTCAGTCCCTGTTGCTAAAAAAAACAAATATACTTTTATCTCTTTCTTATTTGCAAAATAGTTGGGCAAACGTCATATAAAACTGTTCAAAATTTCAAGTTGATAGCATTAGTAGTTCTACAGATATCTAGCTGTGACAGACAGACAGACTGAGTCACACCCATAGATATAAGAAAGAAGATTTTTTTATATTTCTATGGTCACACCATAAGGGTTCCTTTTTACCATTTTGGTACGGAGCCCTAATAATTAAAAAACCTACATACCTACATATATACCTAGGTAAACAGCAATATCAACTTATTTTCATGCGTTAGGAGTGTTCATGTTATAAATAAATGAATAGGCACATCAAGCAACTTAAAATATCGTCCAATAAACCAAAGATACAATTGTTTTGGTTAGAGTAATTATCTTTTTGGAGAAAATGCAAATCTCAATGATTAGCGAAGACTATGTATCAGTGTACCAAGATTAGAGATAGATTACAAAAGTCATTGGCCGACATGGCATTACATAGACATGTAATTACTCACCATACATGTCGTCATGAATGTAGTATGGTAAAGTCAGTCACCTTGCTGACGGGGGCGAGCACGTGGCTACGTGGGCTCGCCAATGAACTTGACATCAGGCCACCCGCCTGCCGCCAAGCGCGCTGCATGATAATGCTGCCATTGGCTTTGTCTGTCGCAAGTTATCTTACTTTGTTGCGCCCCTACATAACACCCAAGGAATTTCATTAAAGCTGCAATTATGTAGGATCACGCTATTTTTCATTAGGCATCGGTTTCGTAACCTCGCCTCCACGATACGACCTTGTTTAGCAACATTGTGGCAACATCATAACAGTTAACTAAATAATCGACCGTTAAAAACTTTGTAGACAAATAGATAGGCCAACTTGGTATTTTTGTTTTTTTTATTTTTTTATTGTGACGATCAAACTCAACACGGCAGTAACGAACTTATCCGTGGCGTCGCGTTCAAACAGGCAATGTTCAAGATTTCTTATTCTTAAACTCATTTAGCTACGCTTTTTGTGAATGCTTCAGACAGTAAAACAAACTGTAAGCTGTGATCGTGTGTAAAGTGTATCAAGCTATACCCATTAGAGCTATCAAAATTCAAGGCTACGATAATAAGCTCAAAATTTACACCATATCCCTACTCATCAATTTTCACCCGCACGCACATTTTATGGCGGCTACGGACACGCACTCCATATAATATAAATGTGAAATTATTAAAATTAAGGCTTTTCATGAATGTTGACTTCTGGCGGAATATGAAAATTGGAAAAGTTTCACACTTATGTGCCGTCAGCCTATATTATGAAAGATATTATAAAATATAACTGAGTTGAACTCTCCTCTCGTGATAGATGTAAGACTCCAGCGTTTTACCATAATTCCGCACTTGAAGCTAAGTGAGATCATGTTTACAAGACGCCTTGTATTTCAAAAAGGACAACGAAGTGCTGTGCAAATTTTTTGGACTGCATAAGTTAAATTGACCTTGTTGCTATTGTCTACGCTTTTTGCGTTTTATTCAACAGTTTTATGGAATCATGGCCAAATTAGTCTGCAAGTTAATAGTTTAGCGTGGGTGCGGCAAATCAACGTTTGGGTTCTTCATCCATTCCGTCTTGTTTATCGATTAGTCAAGAATCCGCGCCCATGGGCCAACTTATGTCATTTGGCCGGGAGTCAAGGACGACGACGCGCGGCTCGCCGGTGCCTCGCCGGCCTTATTTGGCGATTGGTGGGCGCCAGTTTTACGACTTTGCCTTTTTTCCTACGCCCTGTTTCCATGTTGACTACACTTTAGATAATACATGTGCGTATGTGTGCTGCAGACACACATATAGGAATCATTGACCTCTGGCAGTTTTTTCTCCTTTATTTGTCTGAAGGACGACTATTCAGTCTCTAGTCTTATCACGTCGTCATCTACAAGATTGCTTATTTTGTTAAGTAACGCAGAAATAACTTTATTGAACTGTACTTTGCAACTTATATTTTCTTGTAAAAATAAATGTCTGTACATAATGTATAGCTACGTAATTGAGCGTCTGAGCATGTTACTGTTTATTCCGTCCGCATGTCCATTTATTATTGCGTAAGGAATGCGTGCATTCGGAAGTATTAACTGTTCGGGTCGTTGACGGGCTCTGTTGGCTGGAAAAATGGAACGTGACATTTTAAATTTGGCGCAAAGCTCGCGACATTAATCTGGCGCGTTGCCGCCCTCGCCCGTGCCGTGCGTGGCCTAATCCGCCCGCTCCCCGAACGACCCGGGAAGATGGAAAAATCTCGAAAGACTCACATCAAATTACCAGCTTTAAAGCGTAGTGAATTCCCTTGGGCTTGAGACGACACACCTTGCCTTTCAGAAACGCCCCTAAATAACGTCGCGGTGTCCTTCGGGAAGTTTGGAAGGTTCGGGTGCGCACGTGCTTTTGTCATAGTCATACTTTCGTCGAGTTTTACGTACGACGTGCCGCGCACTTCGATTGAGTTTTGAAAGCGCGTTATATAACTTTACTAATAAAATTCTTGTTTTAAAGTTTTTTTTTTTCTGAAAATACAAAAGTTTGCTACTCCCTTAAATGCTAATAAACCGACTAACTCGCATATTAAGTAGATATTTTGCAACATGTTCTTTGAAAATATTGTTTTAATAACACTACCTAGGAAAAGTTTTTAGCCGTAACTTTGTTAGCATTAATATTTAGCGTGTTTGTCTTAAAATTAAGCTTTAAGCTTCATAACAGCTAAAAACAACACTAGTACCTAAGTTCTTCCATTCGTGGCATAACTTATTTGAAAGGAGAGATAACTTTAATAACTGCAACCAATCAAAGAACGGCTTCTTTGTAGGTACAACTACATCAAAATCCGAAGAACTTGTAATTTGTCTAAAATACCGTTTATTCATCAACACATTTAAGTGAGCAAATATTGTTGTAACAGGAACTAATTAATGGGTGTTATTTCATCTTGAGCACGACCTGCTAATTAGTTTGAAAATTAACACGGTCCATTAAAAATTCTTCTCGCATCGTTTTGATAGCCGTAGTGTGCTTACTTTACAAATAGTTAACAACTCTAAAACACAGCTTCCTCATTACTAGCATAAATGCTAACCGTAGCAAAAGCCAATTCCTCATGTTCAGTGTGTCGTGTAAAGTTTCTCTATTGTTGTCTAGCGAGGCTGGCTCAGCGGTGATCCCCCTATCTCGAGCCATAGGTCACAAGAGATACATACCAACAAGCTCAAACTATAATTCTGAGCTACAACGAGGGACATAAACTACTGTTATCTACTGTTCACGTGTTGATTTAAACAATAAACTTTCAAAGATTTTCTTGTAAACTTCGTAGGTAACAAAATTGTCGCATGTGAAATGTCTGAAAAATCTGAAAATTCAATTGCTAGGCACGCTTGTGTGGATGTGTAGGGCCTTTGTCTCCGACCTGTCGCGCCGCCACGGAACTAGCTCAAGCTTTTGAATTCCGCCCGGTCGCCATTTCAGACGTTCTGTAAAAAGACGCGTTATACGTTGCCGCCGCAAGCGTGAAACTTGCACACTTGCGGCCGCCTCCACGCTCAACAAGCTTGCTTTTACTCCCCTGCGCCCCACTGCCTCTGCCTCTTATTAGTCCCATCTCCAGACCTAATACGGATTTTTACGTATTAACAACGTTTGGTTTCCTTTCACCATTATTTTAACGTTTATGTAAGCATGTGCCTCTTCAATCCGTGTAAATTAATTTAAAAACTATCGTTCTAAAACGCAGCCACCGTTTCATCGCGTTAATATAAATGATGTGAATGTGAAGATTTTCCTCTTACGGTACAGTATCTCAGCGTCGCGGTCGTAGAGTTCGCTTCGCTAGCTAACTATTACACTCAGCAATAAGATAGCAATCGCATACTGAGGAAAGGTAATGTACCTTGTAAAGATATTTGCACAAAATCCAATCTTGTACATGTCGCCGTTTCCGTAATGAATTCAACAATAATTAGAGTTGCCGCGGGAGAGCGCTCGCTGAGCTTACCGGCGGATGTCACAAATCCTAGCCAAGGGCCGGGGCGTGTAATGCAAATAACAGTGTTTACCTGGCCCCGCACCCGCGCCCGCGCCGCCACCGACCGCGCAGCCATCGCTGCGATTCATAATAACAGCTTTTATTTCCGTAACTAGCTACGAACGCTCTCATTTTGTCGGTTAACGCGTATTGTGTCATGGCAAAACGAATGCCGCCCAGTAATGGAGTTTTTAAGCGCAGCTTTTTCGTTCTGCGCTGCAAAAGGGAATTATGTAGCTTGAATAGCGACGTGATTGCACAGCAAACACTACAGGGGCCCGTACAGATTTATTGTTTTAACTCTCGACTTGGGAATTTGCAATATAAACGTAAAAGTACGTAATAGTTATGCACCGTTTTTGTTATTCACCGGAAGGACAGGCAGAAATTTTCATAAAACAACTGTAACATTAAAGAAATACAAATCATTAAACCAATAATCGTATCATGCAGCAATGACCGAATTAAAACAGCCAGACAGTCGAAAGAAAATAAAGTACGAGTCTAAAGTCACGCACCGCAACACAGTTGACTTAAATGCTTTCCACTGCACATGTAATATAATATGGTTGTGTCTTCAGCGTGTTTGTGTGTGTGTATAAATCAGGCCGAGTGCGTCGCGAACGCTCCAAACTCCAATTTGAGGAGAAGTCTGCAAGAAGCGGTGTGGAGAGGCTATTGCGAGTTCAACATTTGTATAATTTGCCGGGCATATTGGAAAACTTGTAATTGGTTTAGTTTTATATTCAACCGCCTATTCGTTCTAAGAATGATAACAGTTTAGCGATCTATCTTATCCGGTTATAGCTCACCTTAAACTTATACTTTATCTGTTATTCTACAATAACAGTAAAGATAAAAATAAACCGACGACAATTGATAATGTTAATGCCGACGACGACGTATAAAGTCCAATTTAACTTTATAATTTCGTGTTCTTTGTTTCAGATTTTTGCCCGGAGTCATATATCATTGTAAAAGAGCTCTCTTCAAAGTAAGTCAAACATTACCTATTTATCTACATTAACGTTAAAACTTATCTACCTCAATGACAAATCAATCGCATACCTTCTTCATAATAAATCAACTACTTAACTACGCTATCCTTTTGTAATATTTTGTCTAGCTGAAAATTTATTTCGTATTTTAATATCGTACTGTTTCTCTGTCATATTTTTCATGATTACTCTCTTGGCAAAATACCAAGATCTTACTAGCTTATCTTTCGTAACTTTTGCTCAGCAAAATGGTTCAAGTTTTCTCAATATTTTCACGGACTTTTTTTAAAATGAAAGTTTCATTTGACGATCACTTTTCGTCATTAGTCTACCAGAATCTACCTTCTGTCTAGTGTATGGGGCTTGCAGGTCAGAAATTAGTGCGCTTCCTAATTGTTTTGTTTCCAAAATGCTGAGAAGCAACCAAACCGCGCCTTCTCTATCTGTTGATACGCCAATAATCTATTCATAAATCATATCCTCGTCATTACTAAAAAAAATTGACAGACTAACGTATATTTCTCGCTTGATGCTATCAAAATGTCAGCGGAACTAGGATCAATAAATTTGTCTGTCAAGGTAACCAGACGGCAATTTAATAAAAGTATTGCCTTGATTGAGCCTGATTTTGAACACAACGTTTTTGTCAAACGAGGAAACACCGGTTAACCTTGCACGATGTCGCTTAAAAACACCGTCCTTTGTTAAATTGATTGGAATACGACGCGTTTCGTTCTATTTAACTAACTTGTAAACTAAATAGATCAATGTACAAAGGTAGCACTCAGATATGCATGAAAGAAGATTAGTTAGTGGTTTTGTTTATTCCTATCGTCTGAATTACTTATGTGGGCCGTCGTTTACCTAAGGTTTTTGTACGTGCAAAGAAGGCCAGGTCCACTACTCCGGTTCACAATTTCGGAGAAACATGCTCGCCATTGTCTGGGTCTGCCAGGCCGATTCACATTAATAAATGCCAGATTGCCTCGCCGTGAAGCCTACATATACAACTGTAGCGTAAGAACTGTGCTTACTGAATAACATGTTCAGACCTCTTTTTTCTGAAATCTGTAAAATTCAGGATGTTTTTCTTGTTCTGAAAAACTGTTCTTCGAAATGTATTGTTGGAGTCCTTAAGAATCGATGTTCATATATAAGGCCCGCGGTATGGAAATTTTACGAGGAGTGAAATTAATACAAGCGTTAAGGCCCTATGATTCGGCGCTCGAGTCGCGTTCTGAACTGAAGTAGGCTCGCAAGTGGTTGCCTCGCGCATTTGGTAGGTATTTAAACATAGTAATTATTTTAATCGTTTTATCACGACTACCTTACCTTTTCATTTATATAAAAAATTAAAAAAAAAAAACGTCTGTTTTGTAGCTATGAGATTGATTAAACATTAAGAAAAAGGGTAACTTTGGGACTTTTTCTATCCAGCAAAGTAAATCTAATCGTGTTAGTAAAAGCGATTGGCTATCCGCCAGATCCTTAAATAATATATACCTACCTTTTTTTTTCAGAATTTTGTAACACTGTTTTTATGTTTCCCGTGGATTCAAAAAACTAGTAAGCACGGTCTCTGTCGGGTCATAGCGCCTTAACTCAAAAGCGTTACGTTTTTCTGCGCAACGTACCTTGCGCACCTTTCACTTTGAAATAATGTTTACGAGTAGGTACACTTGTATTGTTTAATTTTAGCCAGTCTTCATTCTATCCATTATATTCAAAGACAAGGAGGATGTGATGTACATTACATCCTCTGTCTATGAAAAAAAGTGTGTCTGTGTTAGCTCCGATGCACGCCGGGAGTTTACTTAAGGAGTAAACTCCCGTTGTGCGTCGGAGCTAACACAGACACATTTTTTTTCAGCTAGTCAAAAGCTCTCTACCTATAACCTACCCTAACCTAAATAACCTCAATAAGACCTGTAATATTTAGTTTCAAAATAAATAAATAAATATAGAGATTTTATGTGAACCGAACTTATTCAGTATGATTATGTCATTGCAATATTTTATCTCATGTTTTAATTAAATATTCCGAAGCAACTTCGTAAGTAATTCATAATGGAACAGAAACCAAATTAGGTAACTGTTTGTTGCTTGACAGCTATAATTCGAAGTCGTAGTCTTACTCAGTATCGTTGAGTACAAATTGACGTTAAATACATAAAACTTCAGTTTAATAAATTCAGGTTTTAATTTTGATTAGACATGTAATTTATCAAAAGTTTGTAAAAAGCGTCGTCGTAAAAATGCTTACGTGAACAAACAACAGCTCGTTTTAGGAGTCTCTTCGGGTAAAAACAGCATATTTATTATCCACACACCAAACTTTTACGAGCCGTAGAGCTAGCGTGGACGTGGCCGGGAACTAAATTCTTAAACATTCCTCTTTAACGAGCGAAACCAACGATTGTTTTGCGGCTACAAACTTTACTTCGATATTATACTAATAACACAGTATTTCACTAACTCAGAACCTGCCTTATTGACAATGTCTCGACTGTGTACCTTAAATGCCTTCATTATTCCCACACAAGTTTGTACGTATCCCTTTAATACCTTCGCTCGAACTTTGCACTTCCAAAGTTCTTAGAACAATTAGTCATAAATAATTGAATATGGTCGATATTCCTTTGTAAGAAGACAAAGAGATGTCATACTCAAAACTTTGTCAATTTACGTTGAAACCGTAAAGCCCCTACTAGCTCATGTCCTTACTTGGTAGAAAAGTGGAGGTAACATCAAGAGAACTTTCCACTCGGGGTACAGTCGTACTTACCTTGTCTAGAAAGGGATCAAACTGCGGTGCATTCTCCGCAATGTATTATGCAGTCCCGGAGCGGGTGCCTGTGTAAGCGGCTCGGAATCACTACCACTCCCCGTCGAAGAAAACACAGCTATTCCTTGAGAATTTTCTATTCCAAAAGTTGGGAGAAACCATTTGGCTTCAAATATCTTTTGTGAATTACTTGCGACGGATCTGATGATAACTTATTGTACTGTTTTCTTTTGGTAACAACCACGACTTTAGCATTCACGTTATGGGGTTTTAGGTTTCAGCTTACCTATTCAAAGATACTGGCTGCTCTTGCAAATACTAATAAGTAGTGTATAAGTACATACTGAAAGGTGAGCGTCCACTGGTCCGCGCCGGCCGCAGCGCACGCACGGCACGCAACGGATTTTGGTTTGCTCTGTATGAATTCATATAGCAATGCGTCCACTATCGGTACCACCCGCACCAAGCGCGCATATAATGAACGAAAAAGGCGTTGCGTGCCGGTTACGTCACAAGGTATTCGTTATGACATCACCGGCACGCACCGCATTTTTTAATTCACCGCGTCATGTCACCGTGAAATGTGTGAGCGTGGAGTGAGTTGTCAGTGTCATCCCACTGATGTGTGTCAGTGTCATCCCCTTTCTAAATGTAGTGTTTTGTTTCGTCAAATAAGGTTTGAGTATATCAAGCAGATTCATGAATTAAGATCGTGACAGGTGAATGTAATAAAAAAAAATCTTTGTTCATCATGAAGTAAATCAGTAACAAATAATTAATGACATTCTCCAAACATTGGTCGCTTCAAGTTTATATCATAAACCCACATTCTACGTTTAGTTTTGCGTTCTTCATCTTCTGCCAACAAGCAACTGATAATAATAATATCTTCGTCAATCTATATGACAGACGACGTCTACTAACAACAACAAAAACACTCGAACTAAATATAAAATCTGATCACAGTGGACGCATCCATCGGCTAATCCGTTCAATACGTCGAGTGCCGTGCGTGCGTTGCGGCCGGCGCGGACCAGTGAACGCTGACCTTAAATCAAAGCAATTTAAATAATAACCATTTGTAATATCTATCGTTTTGAATCCCATCGTCAGCACTGTCTTCCATTCCTCACGATCAGGTATATAGGAACGTACTAAAACTAAAAAGAGACTATCAGCAATCTCATTTTAATCGGATCATTTATCAAAAGTCAAGAGAGCACACAGTGGTAACTTACTGCAGTTGAATGTGTAAGTGAAACGGCTCGATTAGGGCGATTGTGTGCCTTATAAAGTTAAAATCTTGCTTCAAACATGTTAAATGTAAAGTAGGGTGTACCTGAGCTGATAAACAAGCAATATTTCCTTACGGGTTTGTTGTCACAGCTATTTTAAATTTATGTGAATGTTGTGCCGATGTACAGAGCAAATGTTCGCCGGCTGGGTAAGCTAATCGCATCTCATTTCCTACGTGTCGCTCGTTGTAGTGGGAAGCACAAATGAGATTGTGGGCTGACGTGTCGTTCCGGAGACCCAGTCGCGCTCGACATCGCACCCGAAACCGCATCGCCATGCTACTCGCTGTTTATAAAACATGCTTCTATCATATAGTTGGGGAGAATCGTATTATGTCGTTTATCACGTTAATCAGTATAGTTTTTTGATAAGAGCTTCGTAACTATTATTTGGTAGGTATAGCTCGGAAACCGAACGAACATTCAAACTGATCTCAACTTGCCTTATCCAAATCTTGTCCACAGCTCGCCAGGGTCTTTCCCAAAATGTGCTATAAGTTTGGTCCAAACATTTGGTCTTGCGCCTTCTATCAGCTCAACTACTTTTTTCATATCGTGGATAAATCTGGCTGAAGAGTATCTGCCTAACGCTGTTTGCCGATTCGCAGGCCCGTTGCAGTCTTGTCTACTCCAACGAGTATAGGTTCTTCGCCAGATATGACAAGCGCACTCAGTGCCACTTCAGCTTGCTGACTCTGTAAGCTATCTCGGTGACTGGGTGGAAAACATTTAATGCAATCGTTAAACACTTCTTCGTCTTGAGCTCTATTCATGACTTTGTAATACTCTTCATTCAGATGCAGGTTTATAGCAAACGAAGGTCAGTTTGGTTAAATCGCAATGAACGGCTTTTCGAACGAATAGAGGTCCTTTATCGCGTTTCACGCAACTTTCCTCGGCCGGCTCTCTACTTACACGATTAATTTGAGTCGATAAATCCGCATTAAAAGCGGAGCGAGGGGGCAGCCAACCGCGCCGTTCTGTGTAAGTAGCCCCCATTCCGACCTTTTTGTTCTCGCTACAGTCACTTGTTCATAAGGAACTCTTTAATCTATTATTGCTCCACCAACAAGAGTATACTATGGTATACTAACGTAACGTTTCACTTATGACATGTCACGCTATGGCGTGACATGTCATAAGTGAAACGTTTTCCTAGCCGGCTATCGATCGGAAATTGGTAAAGTCTAAATGTCGGTTTCATACGGTCTGGCGGGCGGGCGCACGTCACTGGCCGCCGAGACAGACAGGCAGCGTGCGCGGCGCCTGCGAGCCCATTAGACGTCTGCCCGATGTGGAACGCTCGATAAACTTGTAAAAACGCCTTCTACCCATTTAATTTTATTCCCTCGCTTAAGCTTTGCTATTGGCAGATTTCTTCCTTCTTTTTTATGGGTCCGTCATTAACTGTATCGTGCGTCTATTATTTCTCGCTTGTTTAATCTGCTCGTTAATCCAGCAGTGTCGTTTCAAATACAGGCATTCGCAGTGAATTTATAACGGTTTCCTATTTTGTACTTTTACAACGTTTTCATAATCAAATACTGAATATGAAGGTATATGTATATTCGTTTGAAATAACGATCGTGCAGGAACGCTACTGAAATAAATGTGCGCTGAATAAAAAATAAAAAAAGTTTGATACCAATAAACTTTAAAAGTTCACATTTAGAAGCGAACGCCAATGCCACACCTCAAACGGGGGAAGTGATATTGGTACAAAATATTTATGACTTTATGTGATAAAGTTTATGTAGCGGTAAGAGTTTTATTTCTCTCGTGAAACGACTATAACTTTTTCGAATAACGTAATGTAAAATAAGGGAATATTGGCCAATAAAATAAAATATTTTCATCATATGTTCTGTACTCTTGACATTAGGAGTAATAAATGTATTATCATGAGCAAAAATTGTAGGCATGCTAAATTTTATTGGTTTTCTTTCTAACACCAACCCAACACCTTGTTTTTGGCAGAATATACCTATGCGTAGCTATGTGAAATATTTTGCTTGAAAAATCGTTCCATTTCATTAACACCACATTTCTTCGCCTTTCCCATACCTTTGCATCTTTCAAATTTTCATAAGAATTTGGAAAAGTCCCTTTGTCTCTGCATGTATTAAAATGATTACCATCGTTTAACTCTTGTCTGGCTTGACGTGTCTAAGAAGCCAACAGAAAGTTCAATAGAATGAATAAAAAAAATTTCAGTCCGTTAAAACGTAGCGATGACATGTTATACGAGTATATTACAACGTTATACCCATTTCGTCAAAGTTGGGAAGTGTTGACTGCTAACGTATTTACAACATTACTGGAGCACTGAAGTCGCTTACAAACAAAATTGATAGCATATACTTGTACAATTTTACTGTATTCAATATAAACTTCCACGTGTAATGGATTCTCGAAGGCGACATATTCTACGATTAAACGCTTCTAAACTCCTAATTAGAATGTAAAGAGAACTTCAATAATACTTTGCCGGTTGTCGGGGCACGTACGCGAACTTTTATTCAGCGAATTTGGTTACGTAATTCGTTGGAAATATTCAAGTTTTCCCTTCGGCGAGACGTTATCGCGGGCGGCTCTCAACGCGGGCGTGGGCGGCGCCGCTCCCCGCGGGGACTTAATTTGTTGCTCTCCTGGCGCCTCGCATCTCACTTTCAAACGGCGTAACGCGACCTTACCACTTCCCCTTCTCCGCCACCGTGTAGACATGATGTTCGCCTGCGCCCCGGGTTCCCTAGATCGAACATCGTACACTTACATCACTCTATCTAACCCACCTTGCGCTATTTCATATTTATTATTCCGATATTGAAAATATTGAAACGAAAATATAACACTTGCTTTGTCAAAATATTTATAGAGATCTGTTTGGAGAACTATTGTACATATTGCGTTCGGTAGTTACTGAAGTCGCTTAACAGATTTATGATTCCATATTATACATAACATACATAAACTTACGCCTTCTTCCCATGGGGGTAGGCTGAAACTACAGAACGCCATCTGCTACGATCCTTACATACTCCTTTTGCCTCGGTAACATTCATACATCTGGTCATACACGCACAGAGTAGGTACTACGCACCTGACCTTTCTGAAGAACATCACCAATAAGGTCACTAGGTATATGTCTTCCTAGGGCGTCCCCCCCCGGCATTTCCACTCACATCTGCCTTGCAAACTAGAATTTATGTTAATAATACCTACAGTTAGTCTTCTGGTTACTGTCAGCCTGCATCACCCCCACTGTTAGGCAAAGCCTCCTTGTCTTTCATCTCTTTCCATCCAAGGCTAATGTGGAGCACTGATTGATTGTTTTGTCCAGCTCGTCCCTCCATATTGAAATGTAAAAAAAGAATTACGTGTTTTCGCCAATCACCTACTAGATAAGAAGATAAGAACTTAAACCTACTTATATTTATATTTATTTATACAATCTTACACTATCATAACAGGTTCACACCCAATGCGATAATGTGATTAAATGATTATCATTTATTAGTTAATAAATTGAGAGTCACCCTCACGAATTCATAGACCTGAAGCCATAAATTCACACTGATGCAGCCAAGATCATAAGCCTTCCTATTTGGCTACGTCTGGTAATAAAAGTGACACCTGTAATAATTTAATGAAACAACAAAATAAAACGAGCAAAGCTTGTGGATCCCGCAACACATGTAGTTCCTGGCAAAATTCCATTACATACGCGAAATACTCGAGACACGCGTTCACTTTATTCCAAATTCGATATACCATAGATTCGCGTGGCACAAGCAGCGCGACAATCTAATCACAATACCATAAAGGAGTGCACCGTAAAATATTTATGGGTGCGGGAGCAGGCACGCTCCGGTACCCGGCTCCACCACGGGCCATCTACCTCCATCAACCTCGACGATAGTTCTGTATACTACACTCAGTAATTTTGTTGTTCAATGCAAATTTACGTTTAGTAGGGTTTAAACACGAATAAAAGGTTTATTTTTACTTATCGTCTGGTCCTTTTGGTTTTCTCTAATTTTTCAACTTCGGCGGAAATTCGTTCACGACGTCAGCCGCCCATTTAGAATGGTATAATATCTGAATAACATTTGAAGTTTCGTATAAAGAAATTGAGTGTGTGGAGAGCTCAATTAAGCAAGTCCTGGGACCGGTGTGGGCGCAGTGCTCGTTACACACCCGCTCAAATTGGCGCCGACCACTGAACTGTAACGATAATGACGCCGCGTGAGTTGTGCCCCATTCGTCCACTAACGTAAGCTAACTCCTCTCATGGGAAGCCCTAAAAGCCACTTCATACGAAGTATGTACCACATCCACATTTGGCAGTCTCGCAAAACTTTGTGGTTTTTGTGGCACATAAACAACTAGCACACGTGTGCGTCCGACCGCGTATCGATTGATTTGACTTAAAATGAATCGTTTTGAGCCGCGATGTCGATCGGTTTCCGCCAAATTTTCCGCTGCGGGCGCTTGGCAACCGCACTTTGAGGCTGGCCACAGGTACCCATACAAATTGAGAGGTTAACGTGGTAGACATTGCGTCAACTTATATACAACAGCAATTTACAACATTCCACATTTTATTCATATATTTACCATAACTCCATTCGCGGAACGTATATTGGCAACACTCATAATCATAGTGAGCGCGATCGACCACTGAAAGCTTTTTGAAAGCTCGTAGTGACGCGCGATGAAAGGTTCACGCGGTGATTTCAAGCGAGTCATTGTAGCCCGACAAGCGAAAGTGACAGCTATAATGTTTGCTTTCTAATGTATATCACAAACATTCTATTTGACTATTCTTTACGTTTCAGGGAACATAACATGTAAATTGTGAATATACAAATGTTGAAAAGTAAGTTCAAAGTAGTAGAAAGTGTTGAAATAATAAACAGGAAACAGTTACAGAAAGTTCATATTCCTTTCCTTTGGATACGTGATAAATTGCTAAATAATGCGCCCTCTGTCGTCGCTCTAACCCCACCCCTAATGTCTTCTTAATGCTGCATGGAGTTGTCACGTTGCACATTTTGAGCTGGCGTTGGTTCGTTCCGTTTTACTGAAGGTATTCACAGTTAGCTTCCTTAAAAGTTTTTAGATGTCAGTAATGAAATATGTTCACATATCGAATGCGTACAAAGTGTGAGAGCTTGCGTCATTTGGGGCACTCTATAAGTGCACAGAGTTGGTTAAGTATGAACAGCTCCATTTGAACGCAAGTTTTTTTCGCTCGTTTTGTCTGTGTCGGCTCGCCGCGCGCTCCTTTTGTTCCACGAACGTGATCTGGCCGAGATGAATCCCACGGACGGTATAGCTCCGTTCCTCTCTTCAATCGAGTTTGTTTCTGCCTGTCACACTTTTGCTGCTTTGCGTATTACCACAGATGAAACAATTTTCTTGAAACTGCATACAATATTCCTTTTCGGATGCCAGAATTTCCTTGTTCATTTGTTTTCGCGACGTATATGACGTAAAAGCATAACATTTTTGTACCATCGCCTCACCGCTTTAAGTCATGGTTTGCTTAAGATTTAGTTTCCAATACAACGACGCTAGATAACAAACTGCTTGCAGTCAAATATCACATAAATAAATAAGACTGAAACAAGGTTTTTTTCAAGAAATTTCATGGAGTTTTTCACTAAGCTTCTGTATGCATTATTCGTCAAAAATTCCAACTATCTTTAAAGAACTCTTTGAACACATATTACAATGGCCTCGTATGAAAGAGATTGAAAACTTTTCAGGATTCAGATTTGTTTTTTCTGCGTGCTTGATTTCAAGCCGCTCTGCCATCCCATAAATTATTTCTGTGAAAAACTTTTAAAGCTATTATAACTCTGTTCCAGATATAAATCTCGGATTCGATTCATTTCCAATATTAAGTTATCCTACGTTTATTTCCAGACTTCATTCAATTGGGCACTTCACATTGAATTGTTATGTAGGAGTTGTAGGTAAATAGTGTGTAAACCTGAAGAAATTGCAAACTCTAAATTTTCATTTAAATAAAACTTTGGCGCCCACTCAAAAGACGCCAGTGTACTAAATTTAAATCAACTAATTAAACAATAAATGTTGTGTGAAGCGTATTCGCATGTCACAACACAGTGGCGCCGGATCTGTTGTAGGCGATACATGCTGGAGCAGTTATCTCAGTATCGCCTGACTACGCCCGTTGTGGCCGCCATGTTTATTTTTAGTCTCGCGTGTACATTCACTATTGCGATGAAATTTACAGCGATCGCCGCGGCTCGCCGCTCGCCGGACTCCGATACCGACGCTTCAAATGACAAGCTACCGCTATTTCAAAAATGTCTGCTATTTTACGCGAGAATTCCCGCTCTTTCGATGAGCAATAATTCTTTTGTTCAACGGGTAAAAGGTCCATGAGATTACTTTTATTAGAAGGAAACTCTGCGATAGAAGGACGTTAAGAAGGCTTTAACGGTCTAATTATCTATTTTTATTTTTTTGCTATTTACTTTTTGGTCCAGAAAAAAATTTATTGAGACCCAAATCGATCATAAAATTACGTGAGTAAAAATATCTTGCAACTCTCCTAGAGGGGTCGATCTGACTGAAAACTGTTGGTGACAAAACGCGTTTTCGCGGCGACTAATAATACCCTTGTTCGTCAAAATAGTATTACCCGCACGGTGGCGGTGCGAGGTCCCCCTGTCAGGCTGAGATTTGGCGTAACTTAGTGACTGATTAGCAATTGGTGTGAGCTGGCGGGCGCGGGCGCGACAGGTGGTCGGGGTGCGGGGCCTGACCCGCGGCCTCTCGCCTGATTGATGGCCACGTCCCGTTCACGCTCTGACTACCCATCTTACATTTGATTTGCACTTCGCCATACCCGAAATGTTCTGTGGATATTTTATTTAGGAGGTATAGCTGTCAAATAAGTACTAGAGAAGTCATTTCCTCAATAATTCCAACAGCTTCTTCTATTTGTCTTCTGTCGCCTTTTATTCGAAATATTTTCCGTTCCGCTTCATTTGTAATTGTAACTATCACTAATTCATTACATAAATGTTTTGTTGTTGTTGAATCTATGAAATCAATAAACATTAAAATACCCAATATAATTAGAACATGACTACTTATATCTAGTGTTGCCCAAATGCAAGAACAAGACGAGACTCAGCCAGTCTTGGTCTTGGTCTTGCGCCAATACACCTGGTCTTGGTCTTGGTCTTGCGCTCCCAGTCTTGGTCTTGGTCTTGGTCTTGCAGCAAGAGTCTTGCAAGTCTTGCAATTACCTATTAGTCTATTACTATTTATTAAAGTTTACTTTAAATCTTAGAAAAACGTATTAGAATTGGAACATTGTGAGCTTGAATTAACATAGCCATAGTAAAGATCAAGCAGATTAATAAATAACTGAAGATTTGATAAGAAATTCGAAAAATCAACTGACCTATATGTCGTTTTCCATGGAAGTAACTGTTTCTTAATAAACATTTATGATTTATAAGCTTACATTTGCTAAAACATGTAAAAAAACAAATTAATTACAATAACTTGACTGTATTTTAAAGAACAATACTTATCTGTCTAGAAAGAGATTGAACCCTCAACTTATAAGAAATTTAATAAAAGAGTTTTACGATTTATCATTTATTTGAATAAAAAATAAAATACAACACAAATCAACAGCTTTATCATTAGGTTATGATACTTTATATAATTTTTTTTGACCAAGAATTAATACAAAGTAACCATCTGGCTGACTCATCACTTAACCTATTTCTATGTTTTCTAATTACTAATGATGCTTTAGAAAATAACCTCTCAGCAGGTACTGAAGTTGCAGGTATTGAGAGAAAATCACGGGCCATTTTTGATAAAATCGGATACTCTGTCTCATGCGTCCTCCACCAATCTAAAATGTCTTCCGAGCTGGCAGTTCTTGGTTTTCTCAGGTACTCCTCCAACTCGTCTATCACTAAGCCTTGAAGACAAGATCCAGATGACGTCTGTTTGACATTTTTTTGACATGACAGTTTTTTGCGTCTCATAGAATTCCTAAGCGTACCTACCTATACACCGAACTGTTACACCCAACTACTCAGTGAAATAGCGCTAAGTCCTAGCTGCAAGACGCAAGAGTCTTGCAGGCTATGTCTTGTTCTTGCTCAAGTCTTGCACGGTCAGTCTTGGTCTTGGTCTTGCTAAAAATACGCGGTCTTGTTCTTGGTCTTGGTCTTGCAAAAACGCAAGAACAAGACCAAGACTGCAAGACCAAGACTGAATTTGGGCAACACTACTTATATCATAATAACGACATCGAAATGTTAATTAATTGGTCCCCCTTTCACAAATAATAACAATTATTCTGCAATAACATCAATTCAAAATATATTTGACGTGAACTTCGGGAAGTGAGTTGACTGTCACGCAAATGTCAAATGTCGATTGTTATACCTGAGCGGTCCCACGCTCCGAGAGCGCGGTCTAATAACCCGAGGTCAAATCTTGGCTCATGCATATTCACAGGCGACGGCGAAGTCGCCGGTGGCTCATCTGTAACGGTCCTGCGACCGGTTGTATGAGCTCATTGTTGTGCCCACATGGTCGCCACGATCGCGGTCGTCCTGCGCCGGCGCCGAACTGCTTGCAAGCAAACACTCGATAAGGAAGCTAGGAACAATTATGCACGAAATATCTTTATCATCTAGTGCCACAAACATCATTCAAAACCAGTTTATCCACTCTAATTTTAGTACTAGACTCCAGTTTTATACGTCGATTTTTAGAGCAGAAATCTGCTGTCACAAAAATAAAATATGCCACGTACGCAATTAATTACATCGCCAATAATTAACTCTTGCGTTAGTGACAGCTACTAGAGTGAGAACAAAATAGTAATGCGAATTACATTGTGCCACCTTTACTGGCGAGTGGTATTAAGATTACAAAGGTAGGGTCAGTTGGTAAACACCGTCGCGTCGGTAGAAATTATTTTATATTCTAATTAGGTGCCAGCTACAACCGCTGGTAAGGGGTGCATGCGTAATTCGAAATACGTTTTTCTTTGCATGTAATATTATGACATTATATTCATTGAAATAAACGAATGTGCGTAGGCGACAAAACCCTTGTTTACTGTGAGCAATTTTTGAATTGCCCACCTGTTATTTTTTTAATACACGCAGGTGATGGATTACTCCCTCCAATGTACGCTACATTTTTTTTTTACCGTGATGGATTTATTAGACTAGTTTTCGTTTTTTTGTTGGCAGTAATCGATGCCTAGTTATGATATCCACTCGTTAAACATTTTCCAGCATTTTGTTTGCGTAGTTCAACGGCATTGAATGTTAGTGTATTGTTATATTAAAAAGCAATTTCCTTTTTTATATAAATTGTCATTTAGCTATAAAATTTAGATTGATTATGTTTTTACTAGCTGTTCTCGTCTGTCTGCGTATCGAATTTGTTCAATGTCGATTCTGTACCGGAACAAAACACCGCGTTGCGTCAGATAAAGTAATTCAAATGCGAGGCGATTTTGATTTGTTGTAACTGATTACAATGACCATTACCGACTACGTTCAACACTTTGGTTTCATTAGGTACAGTAATGTCTACCTTGTTTTGTACGTGTAATTAATTTTTCGGCTGGTTTGTAAAACTCAATTTTGGTAGGTAGGGAATTAGCGTTTTCAATACAAACTTGTTCAAAAGATCACGAGCACTAAGTGTGATCTTCTTAGTAAGAAGCAGTAAAACAAAGATGGTGCAGCATTGCATTTTACATTTTGAAGCATCATTAAATAGCGCATTACACGGCCCGGGCGCGTCGAGAGGCAATTAAAAAATAACTGCTAAGACGAAGCTCGTAAAAATGAAGTCGTGTTCTCAACTGATTAAAAAGTCAGCTCTAATCTGGTGCACGTTAAATTTTTAATCAAATTCGTTTATCACGAACGACCTTAGCGCCTACTTATCTTTGACCCAGAATGGCACCTTAAAGAGATAATTGGCATGCGCACAAAAAACGGTCGTAAAAGATATGCAGCATTGCAGGTATCGAGACCTATTTCAGAAGAGTTACAGCGATTTTAGGTTAGTACTACACATAGGATAGGTTCGAAGTTTCACTGATAATTCCAGCCTCGGGATTCACTGCCGAGATCTATCAATTAACACGCAAACTCCATCGGCTTTCAGGTGAATGTCAATTAATGTCAGAATCTGAGGAGAGCGTCGTCCGTAGAGAGAGTTCCTATACTGAGAACTGATAGATAGTACGAACGGCTAGCAACAGTAGCAACAAGTACCTTGTGCGTCAGCCTCGATAAAATTAACATTTTAATATTCCTTGTAGGCTGCATGATTATAATCGACACAGTTTTAAGAGCTGTAAACATGATAAAATGATGAATTTATGTAGAAGCAACACAGCCAGAAGGCCAAATGTGCAATAAAACTAGGATGTGCGAGATTATCTTACTATTGTTCTCGAGTTATTGAGGTACATGTCAGACTAAATTCCTTGCGATAGGAACTACGGCTGTTACTTTAACGTTGTTTTATTATTTATCTGTGGAATCGTCTGTACCTGTACCTACCCAATATTAAAAAAAAATCTAAACATCGTCTTAATTTACAAATAGGTATATGATAGTCTAGAAAGTTCAGCATATATAGGTAGTAACAATATCGTGAATAGTGATGGATATTGCACATCCAGTCATTTACATAGTGGTACCGACAACTTGATTGATTGATGGCGAGTGACTCTTACTGCTTGTTATCAAACAGTTAATAAATCAACCGTGCTACTCTGTTATTTATAGAGCTATGTATATCCAATAGTGTGTTCGCAATAGTATTCAAGAAACAGCAAACTTGAAAGAAATGTTAAAAGATAACATACTTCCCAAAAGAATCTGAACTCAAAAGACTTGTTGAGGCTGTTCATCAAAACTAGACATGTACTGCGTGTACACCACACGAAGATTTCAGCTCTGTTGATCATCATTTCAATGTTGAAAGTTATTATGTTAAATGTTTGAATGTGGAGCCAGTAACAGAAAAGTTGAAAGGAAATTATTTGGCTTGGTATGGGCATGTGATGAGCAGGGAAGCAACGCATGTGACTAAAACAGTGATGCTATAAAATGTTGATGGATGAAGAGGGAGAGGAAGGCCAAAGAATAGATGGATGTGTGAGGAATGATATGAAAGAGACAGGAGTGAATGATAGCGTGACGGTTGACAGGGGAGAATGGAAAGTAACATGGGACTAGGGCAGGAAGATGATGATCATCATCATTTCAATAAAGAAGTCGTTAATTTTTCAATCAAAGACAAAGAGAGATAGGAAATTGAACAGAACTTGCATGACATTATCTGTTAGATTAGTTCACTAAAACTTCTCAGGAGGTGGCGAAACAGACCATAAGTTAGTAATGCATGCACTAAATATTGGACAGTCAATGCACTCCACCACCAGTGTGTGAAAGTTTCAACACTCAGTACGAAATCAATTGACGATCGAGGTTCCCATGCCAACAACCGACATTCTTAGTTAATCCAATAATTTTAAACGGAATTACTTCAGACAACTGAATTAGAAAATAACTTATTTTCATTTGCCATGACAATTTTAAACTGACTAATAGGAACAAATGTAATTGCTTGTACCAGACAGGGTATCTATTCTATGTCAATACCAGGGACCATTTTGGTTACCCATTGAAAGGGTTTTCGATAGGGTTTTTCTAAGCAGTTAATCAAAAACCCATACGATGTAGGTAACCCTTTTGAATGGCTTTGAAGGACCATTTTGGTTATCCATTGAAAGGTATTTCGAAAGGGTTTTTCTAAGCAGTTAAACAAAAACCCATACGATGTAGGTAACCCTTTTGAATGGCTTTGAAGGACCATTTTGGTTATCCATTGAAAGGTATTTCGAAAGGGTTTTTCTAAGCAGTTAAACAAAAACCCATACGATGTGAGTAACCCTTTTGAACGGCTTAAATTAAGCCGTTCAAAAGGGTTAAGCTTCAACTCTCTTTAAAACGATAACAGCTTAACATTCCGACTCGGAGCAATGTAATATGATCTCTGGATGATGGATGATATAAGGTTACCCGTATAAAACCCTTATATTATATAGGTTATCTTAATGAAGGGGTAACCCTTTCACTGGGTTTCAAGTAAAGGACTCATTCAATGGGTTATCCATATTGAGGGGATAACACTTTTACTGGGTTTCAAGGCTAAAACCCATTCAAGGAGGTAACTCCATAACTCATAAACGCTTTACCCCTTCGAAAGACTTAACTATTAACCGGGGTTGTACGGTCCCTGGTCAATACACCCTACACGCTATAATTTTGCTGTTGCAAGTTTAATACAATAATTGCATCAAAGCTGTTTGATGTTTTGTTTGCAATAGATTTTCTGCGATATGCAATGTAATTATTCAAATGGATGTATAGAACTATTTGCTACATAAATGACATGCATGAATGCAAATTATAATATATATCAAAACTTCATGAACTTGATCTACGTAATATCAAAACACTAGCCACACAAACTTTGGGCGCTTGCACCCACCGTGTCGCTTGTGTTTACCCACCCACCAGAGTTGATATCACAGTTGCGAAATAGTCTGCGGTTATAATAATACCACTTTGTACATATTTAGAAACCTGCACAGGTCGGTGCAGTGTTATTCAATCTGCGACCTATTTGTGGTCAATCGCAGTACAAGACGGTCTCAACCGCTCCGCAGTGTAGAGTTATACCAAACCTGTTATTTGGTCTTGTATGTCACGGCGCGGCGTTACACTTTACATGCTTGTTAACTTCACAAAAATAACTAATAGGTATAAGATTCTGCGCCCAACTTCCCCATTCTAACTCGTTTAAGTTAATTAACTATTTTAATAAGTGATCATTATATTAATCTGCTCTCCCGTCACGGTTGCCGTTTTAATTTGTGCATAGTTTCATAATGCACCCACATTCTGTTATAGCATGATAGCTGAATACGATAATAATTAATTTTCGTATTCATAAGCTTCTTTTTACAAGAGTCGTTAACTCTTAAATGCTAATTGTAAAAAATACGGTTAAAAATAATCCAGTTTATAACTTAGTAGTTCTTTTTCATTCACTAAGAACATAGAAAGGAGTATAAACGCGAATAAATATTGAATCACTTCTTCATTTCCGAGCTTCCGGTTGGCGAGGACTCGTACGTCGAGCCTAATAAGTGGGTCAAGTAACCCTTTAGCGTGTAGAGGAGTGAGAGCAATCACACGCGCCGCCCGCCTAATTGAAGTCCAATGTCGCGCGGCCCGCCCACGGTGATTGATACCGCCCAGACCAAGCCGGCTTCTAATTCGATTGTGATATTGTTTGGACGCGCATCGGCGTCACTCCCACGAGCCAGAATCTAATCTGTACGCACGCGGATGATGTCATCCCGAGACAGCGATCGCTCGATTCATTTCGAGTGGTCGAACGAGATACGTTCCGGGGAGATTGATGAGCGTCGGTTAAAGCGTGTTGTATCGCTCGTTGTCACCGTGAAAAAAAAGCTTAAGCAGGCATGGTGGGAAGGTGGTGGTGGGGGCTAATTAGTCGCGCCATAGCCATCAATATCCATTACGGGCGCCGCACGCGACGCTCGGCGGCGACTCGCGCCGCGCCGCCGCCGCCGTCGCCGCCCTTGACGATTGCCGATACTACTTGTGTTGTGTTTCGATCCGCGATAAGAGTTTGCACTTCCGTGACTGACCGCGGGGTTCAACCCAAATAGAGCAGACTTGACGGCACGTGACGTCATTACCAACACAAATACAACGACGTAATAATATGCACATATTGAAAAAGGAAGCTAAGAGTATTGAGTATGCATAGTAGCTTTTGTATTATTCGCATAATACATTATGGTCCATTCGCAGATTAGATTTTACAAAAGATCTTTATAATACTTGACTTCCACGTAACAAAAAGGATTGAATTGTGACTTTAACACTGGTTTTCGATGCCTTTTTCAATATTTGTCAATTTTAACAAACTCGTTATCGGCGCTTTAATCACTTGATGCTTCAAAGTTTTCAGTTTTATTTTCACATTTAAAAGAACATCATTATTTTAATAACACATCCACTCCACAGATTAAATCCGTTACAGAATTGAAGTAATCTCACTAAGTTTACAAAAAGAGCACGGCCGCTGCTTGTTGGCTAACATAATAACATTCAAATACAAAGGGCACGACTGCTTTTATTAAAATATCAAATATTGTTTGAGCATGCATCGAGCCCACTCCAGTGATCCGATATAATTTGAAACTTCACCTTACGGTACTAGTAAAGGGGTTGCCCTCTGCCCTAATCTTTGAACTACGACTTGACCGTTAATACGCATTTATAATTTGCTCTTCGATTATTTAGTACGGTGGAATGGTACGCCGAGATACGAATAAATTAGTTTCGTGTTTTGAACAAAGCCGGCCCAAAGTTTTGAGTAACGGTCACAGGATCGTTGTAAGAGTTAAACTTATTCCTCTATCTGTTGGTTTAGAGTGCTTTATTGGGATCCGTCTTGTTGCTTTGTTTGGGTAACTTACAAATAAAAGTTGTTTCATTTACTTCTCAGACGAAACTGCCGAATTTATTACCTACTACTGAAATCTGGAAAATCTTCGCGGAATTACATCATTCTGGGTTACGTAGTTTTTAACTTCGCCTGCACAAAATGCACATATTGTGTGACTGCTCTACATAATACTACTCGTATGTTCTCTAGACGTCATTGTACCTAGAACATTTTTTTTTACTTCCGATTGCACTGGTCGACTTGCTTTACAGACCGTTGTCCCAAGAAAGGGCTAGAATGATTATTTAATTTCAATAATGTATACGTCTTAAACCAGTTAAAAAAAGTAGTTGACCGTATTTCACTTGTGATTGAACTCTGACCGGCCTGTCGGCTAATCGCGTCCCCTAGACAGCGGTCGCGACCCGCAGGTGTAAACTCGCCCTTACTTAGGCTGCAGCTTCACCTCATTTACATAGTCAAGGTATCTTATGCACTGTGCATGCACTCGCTTCTCACTTTATAATTCAAATGATCCACACGAGCGCCGGCTGAATTCGAGGAAATGTGAGAATTTGTAACGGAATTTTAGCAGCTATTTAAAATGTGAGAGTTTCTTTGTTCTTATATAAAAATCAATCTGCCTAGCCTTTTCCCAACTATGTTGGGGACGGCTTCCAGTCTAACCGGATGCAGCTGAATACCAGTATTTTATATGGAGCGACTGCCTATCTGACCTCCACAACCCAATTACTGGGTAATACTATACCCCTTGATAAGACTGGTTGTCAGACTTTCGGGCTTCTGACGACCCGTAACGACTGTTAAAGATCCACGAATGACAGCCGGGACCAACGGTTTAGCGTGCTTTCCGAGGCACGGAGGAGTCTTGGTATGTAAAGATGGTCACCCATCCACGGACAACCCTGGCAAGCGTAGCTTAGCCATAAGCTCCTCACACAAGCCACAAGCCTTTCTTTGTTCTTACATAACATCGGCAATTCATTCCGTGGATGCTTAACCTATTAACTTCATATTAAAATAAACGTTATAATAAAAATCTATAAAAGAGCAACGGCGGTTTAATGTTTATTTATGTAGCTTACAACTTTTATACAAAACGCGTTAACCATAATACATTATATTTTGGACCATATTATCATCAATTTTCTGTATGTTAACAAAATTAATAGGAAAACTTTGCCTTACCTTGGAATCACAGGCAAAAGAATTGTTATGACTGTTAAATGAGAGCCTGGTGCATCGCCGCCGGCGAAACACTCACCGTGACTGGATTTTGAAAGGCAACCTTTGTTAAAGTTTCCAGTCCTAAACGCTTTGAAGTGCAGTTTGGACCATCGTAATGCGACGCAAAAACGTTTATTATTTAGTTAGCAATAGCGCACTAAAGGTTAGTGGGTAGATAGGTACTACCGTTTCTGAAAACTTCTGTGGTACGTTCAAGTTGCGCACTCAGTCAGTGCAAACTGCTAACCACACCGGCCTTGCCCCGATGTAATCAAATTAGATACGTGACGTCATCGCCTCCAGCACCATTATGCTAATTAACACGAGCGGTGATCTAAACATTGACTGACGATGGATGCTTCGTCGAAATCACCTGGACTATTGACAGATGTAAATAAATGTAACGCGTTTATGTAGCGAACACACGCAGTAGAAACGCGTGGTGTGGGAAGTGAAACATTGAGGAAATGTAATATTATTATTTTCCTATTCAACCACAACAACATCGGGGTTCAGAACGCCATAAACCAAATAATATTCTCATTTTATTTTTTAAATAAGCCTCCTTTATTTCTTTTGGAGCAGATTGCGAAAATTTACTGACCAGAATTATTAAGTTAATCTTCAATCTCCATTGCGAAGATCTAACCAGTTTAAGTAATAATGGTGCCGGATCAAAGCAATATTTTTGAAACATTATGACGGTGCGGTCGACCTGGCTAGCGCGTAGGTTGGCTCCAGCCAAGTGGTAACTTCCTCCATTACGTCACTCTTGTGATTCACGCAATTTACTCCGTAAGATGTAAACACAGTTTTGGTTAAAGTATTCAACTACGACCTCGCACTTGTCTGCCGCCTAGCCTCGCTGCTCGCTGCGTGTCCTTGCTAAATCTAAATCTGACACACGAACAACAAAACCCAGTCGCGATTTACGTATCTGTCTATGATAAATGAAGCTAAGTTTAAAGTTTGTCTAGCCTTATCACCCGTTCATTCGTCACGCTAATCTTTGAAGCGGGTTTTTGTCTGCTTCTAAGTAAATAATCGCTCGACTATTTTAATGGAAACAGTAAAGTTCCACAATCCAGAGAAACATGAACACAAATCCAAGCTCGGAACAATATTACGATTACGTCATTCATAAAGTAAGTGCATTTATGTAGGGAGCGAGGGAGCCATCTTTGTGCGACTCCGCTGCGGGCCGCTGCTTGTGATATGAAAAGCAGTTCTCTGTGGAGTAAATAATAGAGTGACAGCGAGAAGGCCTCGTGCATCCAACCCCGTGACAACTAACGTGTCCCAGGGTAACTTTGTCCCATCCGATGATACATTAAGTCTTTAAAGCGAATCTTTTTGGTATTTATGCGGTGTAAAAGAGATAGCTGCAATATATGTGGTGACTTCGGTGTTATTAGCATAATTTTGCAGTTTTAAATTAGTTTATTTTCATTTAATTAGATCCACAATATCCCTGTTATAAATCTTGTTATTCACAAGCCCGTTTCATGAGCGTTATTTTGCTAGAACTCCTTTCATGGTAGGTGGAAATTCCGCACACAATTCAAGCAACATGATACCATAAGTAAGTATTCCCAGACGGCTAATGAAACTTCGCAAAGCCAACATGAGACCGCGCTTATTTAGAGACGACGATGTCGAGCAGATGACGCCCAAACAAATCTCAATATCTGGCATATGGTATGAATATTTAGAGCAGGAGAACGCATCGAGCGTTTCTCTGCACGGCTATAAGACATCGAAAATAGATTGTGCGAATGGGGTTAGACGCACCTGTTATTTGGCTTTCGAGCGGGTGCGGTGTCGGGAGCGCGGGGTGGCAGATTCATTAATAATGGCCCACAATGAGACGCCATTATTTACGAGTTGCGGCAGCCGAGTTGAACCGCATCGCACACAGCGCAATGCTTCCAGCTATTCCCTATCCGGGAATAACGCAAGTGACTGAAGCAGTCTCCGTGGATTAGACAGCAAAAACTCCAGCAAAACCTAATACTTCTTAACATGTACAGACAACAAAAGAGATATCTAGGCAGGACACACTAACATATTTGTATGTGCATTGCTTCATGTTCAATTTTAACATTGTAACACACCAACACAAAATTGTATATTGTCACGAAATTTAACATGAAGCAATACACATACAAATATGTTAGTATACCCTGCCTAGATATCTCTTTTGTTGTCTGTACATACATTCAGTGTAATCGCTCCGGCAAGCTCCCAGTTTTTGTTGTATTCTACCTCATTTGATCGATATTCAATGAGCTTAAATTTTTACAATTGAACATCTAATATGCTTGATTACATTCTTGTCTAGTTTTACATATACGGCAAACCTGAGTTCAATTTTGGCAAACATGCCCATATTTACTGAGGATTAGCAGCAGCTACTTATACCTACATATTTTGAGTCATCGGAGGTTGTCGTGTCTGATGGCTTGCGTCAATTATGATACGCATTAAGATTTTTTTTTGTATTCTTGTTTAATAAATCACTGTCTTATAAAACTTAAACCTTATAACTTCAGTCCTATTCCTACTGTTACTTATAAATTTAACTCAGAATTGCTTTTAACACTCGTATGAACATGCAGGTATATATTATAGATTTGTTGGTGATAATAATGTTCATGTACTTAAGTATTCTTCCAAAATTGTCACTTGCCCGATATTTTCAAATAATCGTCCGTATCAAAGTATTCATCTCTGTGTCAATTTCATGATTCACAAATCTCAATTTTGCGCGATAGGTTCTAAGAGACGCGATGATTGGCGTTTTGCAACACAAAGGATCTTTTGTGCTTATATATTTTTAATATTATGCTTATGACTCAACGGCTTTTTTGTAAAATAGCAAAACGTTTTATAAAAACATACTACTGGTAATTTTGTTTGCTGTTATGCAAAACAACGTTCTCGACAAGATACTTATTTTAGCTAGCGTGGTGCACTTGCAGGCCGTCGGAAGACGGAAGACATAATACTGTTTCGTAAATTCAACAAGGTGTTATAAGATCAAATAAACAAAGAGCTATCGGACTAAATTCGTGCATGAACAGTCAGATAGCCTCACTAGAGGCGGTGAAATGAGGTAAGCGACCTTAAAAGCCACTTAGCACAGTGCGCTCTCCGCGCCGGCGCCGCTCGCTGCGTTTCTTATTACTTAGCGAATAATTCGGGTAATAACTAGCTACTCTGAGACCGCTCTTATACTGCACTCACTCTATGTATGTGCTGTCCTTTCTCTATATGTGCTTTACTGAAGTGCATGCAGGAAACACAACAAACTTACTTAACTCGTTTGCGATTCATTTTTAGATCTTCAAACTAATTAACTTCTTTACCTGCTATGGGCAAATAAAACTTGCATTCATAAGTACCCATTTTAATTATCAAAAATAAACTAACCAATTATAAAATGAATAGTAATCTTACCTAAGTGGTAGCTAATTTTAATTTTCTTCTAGGTATAATGAATATTAATATCAGGCCAGTAAAACAGCTTACGTCATTTCATAGATACGTTTTATCTGGAAAAGGCTGAACGGAAATTATACAGATATTGAGTAACAGAAAAGCACCTGAGGCATTTTCACGTCCGCGTCGGACACTAACAGCATCAAATATCAGCCAATAGAAGTTTTTCATTTCCGTGCCTACGTCACTGATCCGAAACCCATTTCAATACGCGAATCTAAAGACGGGTAAACGTACATCGAAATACGAAAACGAGGAAATCACAGCTTCTGTTACCAAAAGAGCTGTCCATTTTCTGTTTCAGCTGCACAAAACGATGCATGAACAACAAGATATACAGGGATATATAGGCAACAAAATGGAAGTTGGTGTGATTTTAACATATCAACGTATTTCCTAGAATAGTCACAATTTGTGTGCAGTTGAATTTAGTGAACAGATCAGTGTAGGCAGGCAACAGAGTAGCAGTGTTAAGTCGGATGGAGCGAGTTAATTAACGTTTATGCGGAGTCATCAAACAGGCGTGAGCGCGGAGCCTTCGAAACAGGCTCAGGAGCGCGACTTCGCTCCGACGCTTTTAATTAAACGGTGGTACCGCGGCGCTAAGAAGTCATCTACAGTCCTCTTACCAGCACACCAACCCTTTTCTATATATACGTTTAATCAAAAATATGTCAATTGTATAAAGAGAGTTCTGGCTGAAGTATGCACCGACTGATATTTCATTATTAATCTTTTCTGTATTCTCAGCTCCCAGTGTTGCATCATTTTGATAATTGTCGAGTTAAATCGGTTGATTGACATATTACATGGATACCTTGTGCAAGCTGTGCATCTACCTACCGCATAAGTATAGCCAGTGGTTTATAATGTATTTTGTAAATCTGTAATTAAGAAAGATTTAAGTACTCATTATTATATTCATCGAAATTTTTAAATGATTAAGCAACATATTCAGACATTTGATCCAAACGAGTCCAAAAACAAAATCGCTTTTAGAAATCTATATCCTCTATTTCTTCCAATAAATGTACATAGCCAAAGTCAATTTACTTTAATTGCTAATGTAATCACTTCCCAATTAGTTCGGTATATACCGAACTAATTGGGAAGTGATTACATTAGCCTCTGAAAAACGCGACTAGACAATAATTTCTATCGAAGTGTTCATCTGGCTGCAAGTGTGTGAGAAAAAAAAACAATCAATAAATCACAAGTGATGCGTCCGTGCTCCTAGCGGGGGTTAGCCAATTACTACGTCGCGCTTCAAGGAAGCTAACCAGTTTCTAAATTCTTCGTATATTTAATTTAGCTTAATTGGTGTGTGGATACACGGCGGCAGGCAGTCGACCGAGAATTGGAGCCTCTTTGTTGGCGAAATCGCGTTTAAAACGGTACCCCCGCGAATTACACATCGTGCGCACTCTCTTCTCTTATCACTTAAGTAGTATTGTTCTACTCGTATAGACGTTCCATGTTTTTCCGACGTTGTATCAAGGTCTATTTAATCGGAAGCCTGAATTTAGTTTTTGGGACGGTCGTTGGCTCGACGCCGATGTCGAGAAGCCGAAGGACGCCTCTCTAAACAAATTGCACTAGTTTGAAACGGGCGTGGGCGTCGAATTCATGATTCGTAAAAAGGTAACCTACCTTTTACTCATTACATGAAAGCTATTGATGTTGTTGTTTTCCCTGGAATTAGTAAATTTGCCTGTAAATAAGTTTTATTTATGGTCTAATTTGTTGCGTGATTCAAAGTTACCTACATCTATGAATGGATTATTCTTAGGATGATGTCATGTCAACCGTATGTTTAAATATGATAAATATTGTCTTTATGAAGTCACAAAAGGAAAGGACAATCGTGTTTGTGGGTGCTCAAATGGTGATGATGTGAATGGTACAGGAAACTCGGCGCGTGCGCGGTAAACTGATGTGGAGATGAGCAGTGTGGGCGCACCCCCACTAATTTATTATTGTCCAACAATTGGCATCTCGGCGTCTAAGTAACATTCAACGGCATACATTTTTGAACTAACGGGACTGTATTCGGATCCTAAGTAGCCTCTCGTACTTTTTTGCTTACTTTGGATACTGTTAAGGAATATGGTGTTAACTCATGTTCTATCATCTTAACTGCTGCACTTAGCTACATACAGGGGTATCCGCCATGACCAGCTAGCATCTTGCAAGCAATAAACATTGTTCTCGAATATCCGAACAAGGAGAGAGGTGTGGTGTACGATTACACGTGCGGCGATTGGTAACCGCGTTGTTGGTATGTGTTCATATACAATGTACTTATATTTTTATGTGTGTGAGAACTGCGTTCGGCGTGGGACGGGGCAGTGCATTTTTTGCGAACGCGAGATGAACGGCAGGTCGTTGAACTCCGTCGCTAGTCTCGGTACCGAATTTTGCCAACGGAGCGCATCTTCCAGCCTCTTATTTATGTACACACAATAAAATTGATACAGATACGACAGTGTACAAGTATTTAATACAAAGGTAGGCACTGCTCATTTCTTAGTTCTAGCAGACCTGCGAAAGGTGAAATAAAAAAGAAGTATAGAATAGTGTGTGAGAATAAGAAGAGAAGAATATGATTTTGTGATGTCTTTACTGAAATATGAAATATACCTACTAATATGTATAATGTAGATATTGACATATAAGTAGGTACTTATATAAATAAATATGCTAATATATGAAATTATAAACCTATCACACTAATATTATAAAGACGAAAGTTTGTGTGTGTGTGTGTGTTTGTACGAGTATGTTTGTTACTTATTCGACGCTCAAACGGCCGGAACAATTTTGATAAAGATGTCGGAAAATATCCCACGAGAACTACTACCGGGAAATCCTTCCTTAGTCCTTGTCTACATTATAAAGGGAATCTCTGTGCAAAATTTCAGCTTTCTAGGTTCAAAGATTTGGGCTGGGCGTTGGTGAGTCAGTCAGGACTTCTCTTTTTATTTGTGATAAAAATTAATGGCTTAATGTGTCGCTAAGCGTAAAACTCGAGAACGGCTGGACCAATTAGACAATTTTTTGTTAAATGTTTGTTGAGGTCCGATGAAGGTTTTTATGAAGAGAAAAATTGGAAAAGTTGGCGGGAAAATTGGGAAAGTTGTGAAACTGTAAGTGCATTGTCTATGCGAATTTAGTATGAATTATTGAAATTTGGACAGGACAACGTCTGTCGGATCAGCTAGTATTATCTTATCACACTATCACACTTGACACTAATATTATAGACGAAAGTTTGTACGTTTGTTACTTCTTCACGTTCAAACGGCTGGACTAATTTTGATAAAGTTTGGTATGGAGGTAACTGACATCCTAGCTGACAGCCTGACATAGGCTACTGTTTAGAATAGAATAAGTAGAATAGAATGCATTTATTTGTCAGAATATTGTACAAAGCTGTTATGTGAATTATGTATTACGATCATAATATTATATTCTGCCGTTTCCGGCGTACAAATATGGTTTGTTAAATTATGGATCATCATTACATTAAAATTACATTATTATTCATTAGAATTAGAATTACAAATAATATAAGCGCCGTCAGTTGGGACTGGTCGTCTCTTAGCTGCCATGGCTTATTTTTAATTTTAATATTTAATTTAGTTGTTTTAGTTTTTATCTTTTTATTACGGACGCTTTTTAACGTGCACGTCTTTCTACATTGTTCTCAAATGTATATTTTCAACATGAACGATGTAACCAATGTTTTGTAAAAATATTATGATTTAAAAGAGTGTCCGTGGAGTTTCTTGCCCGTTCTTCTCCATATGGATCTACTACGCTTTGGAATGGGCAACTAGCTTCATCTTTCTGACTGACCGACCCATTGACAATTCAAAAGTGCCTGTAATTGGTTTATTTGAAATAAATGCTTTGAGTTTTGATAAATAAATTAAACAATAGTTATAAAAGAGATTAATTATATAAGTCAAAATTCAATGATGTCAAGGAGATAAAGTCTGCTTAGTAGGCAATAATGTACAAATGTTTAGGTAAATTTTTTAGTCATAAAATCTTCAGTCGAGTAATAACAGTCGCTTATAAGAAAGTTAAATAATTTACATTTAAATGTTTTGAGGCTGAGAGTTTTGAAGCTATCAGGTAATTTGTTGTAAATAGTAATGGACATGCAGTATACATTATTAGAAAATAATTTAATTCTTCGCCTAGGAACATTAAGCATATGAACTTTGCGGCTGGGTTTGGATACAACATCATTAAACAAGTCAAATTCATGTTTGTTTTGGTGTACAAAGATACAAATTTCAAAAATGTATAGAGCTGGAAGTGGCAGTATATTAAGATTTTTAAATAGTGGAACACAACTATCCAGTGTGTGCGCTCCACAAATTGAGCGTACGCATTTTTTCTGAGCTCGAAACACTCTTTTTAAGTTCAAACTGAATTACCCCATATTATGATTCCATAGCGCAAAATTGAAGAGACATATCCATGGTATGCACATAGTGCCGCATTAACAGTAGCCACACGTGTTAGTCTATATAAAACAAATACAAATCTATCTATCTTCTTACATAGATTATCAATATGAGATTTCCAGTTACAGTTCTTGTCAATTATTATTCCCAAGAATTTTGCGTTATCGACCTCTTCTATTGTCTCATTTCCATATTGTATTTTAAGCCGTGGGCGTGTACTATTATATGTTTGGAACTGGATCATTTTGGTTTTACTAATATTAATATGGAGATTATTTTGTTTAAGCCATGTGATAATTTTATTTAGTGTCTCGTTTATCTCGGTCTGGTACTCACCTACGTCATAATTTTGGTTTCGAATGCTGAGGGTCGTATCGTCAGCATATAGTATGCAGTTGTGGGAGGTTACGCTAGCTAAGTCATTAGCATACAGCAAAAACAAAAGTGGTCCCAGTATGGTTCCTTGTGGGACACCAAAATTATTTTCCCGATAGGGAGATCTGCAGACGATTTTTTGGTGCCCTGTATGTCTCGAGATCTCAACACATTGTTGTCGATGGGTGAGGTTTTATCCCGGTCTACGCGGGTGAAACCGCGGGGCATAGCTAGTCTTATATATAAATAAAAATGAATGGCTGAATGTGTTGCTAAGAGCAAAACTCGAGAACGGCTGGACCAATTCGGCAATTTAAAAAAATATTTTTTTTTGAAGTCCGAGGAAGGTTCGTATGAAGAGAAAAATTAGAAAAGTCGGGAAACTGAAAGTGCATGTTCTATGGGTATTTTGTATGAATTATTGAAATTTAGACAGGACCCCTGTCGGGTCAGCTAGTATTATATAAATTCTCACATGTTAAGAGGAAAGCTAATGAATGCTCTTTGAATTGAGAAATAGATTTTAAATCTCGAATACGACAATGAGTTGCACAATCTAACCGTGCGTTTGCACTGGCGAAACATTCAGTTAAAAACACGTTGATATCTCTGTCAGTTATATTGACAGAAATAAAGACATCAATATGTTTTTATGCGATGTTTCGCCAGTGCTAACGTGCGGTTACAGCATGCACAAAGAAGGAAAAAGAATAGTACTATTGCTTTACTTTTATGAGGATTGAATTTAAGGAGGGATCTAAGGTGTGATTTACACGACCGTCTTTAGGGCTAGCGTAAGAAAATCGCTCACGCAGGTGTGAAGGATAAGACGGGTTGTGTAAGATGTTGAAGAGGAGACATAAAATCCGAGTGTTCCTGCGAAGGCGGATTGGGAGCCACTTGAGTTCCTTGCGAAGGTGAGGAACATGGTTATACTTTCGCAGACCGAAAACAATGCAAATGCACAAGTTTTGCAAGTGCTCACAAGCTTGTTTAATAACTCGTCAGTGGCAGCCAGGTAACAGGCATTGGCATCTAACTAATATACGAAAGTGAGTGTGTTTGTTTGTTACGCTTTTACGCTAATAAATCGGCTGCACGGACTTGGATGAAATTTGGCACATGAGTAGACCATAACCTGGTTTAGGACAAAGGATACTTTTTATCCCGGTAGTACGTTCCCGTGGGATAATTTCCGACCTCCACGCGGGTAAACCCGCGGGCAAAAGCTAGTAGTCTATAGTCGGCTGAATAAGTGTTTGCGCCAAAGAAATTTTAAGCCTTTGATCACCAACATTCAAACCATCGATTAAGGTATTTAAACAGTTGGTTTATGTCAAACTTCCTAAGACAAGAACTGATTAAATATCTAAACAGCCGTTTTAAAAGTCGGTGAACTCTAGTCGGTGAAACTAGTCTTCAAGGGCAGGAGACTTTGAAGGCATTTCAACGAGAAATGTACCTTTCTACTGACCTTATTGACCTGTGCACGCCACGAAAGATTGGAGTCTATAATTACCCAAACCTTTGGCGGTTTCGGTATAGTCAATGAGAATATCATCGAGATCACAGGCATCACAGATGCAACATCAGCCACATTGCGAACGAATCTGCTACCTATGATCGTGGCCTGGGATTTAGTTGGGTTAACTTGCAAACCAAAAGACTAAGCCCAAGCGCTGATTATACAAGCCAGCTCATGATTCATTGCAGCAATTACAGATCCCGCGTCAGCTACAGTAAAATGTCGGTAAGTAAGCTTAGAGACGGACACGAGGAGATTACTCAGGTAACAAAGTTTATGAAAATTTAAAAGAGAAGAGGAGAGAAAACGCTACCTTGAAGAACGGCCTCTTCACTTAGGTGCAATTTTATAGAACTACAGTCGCATCTTGTTCGAGATTTAATGACGACTTTCATGTTTGTATTTAAATCTTAGAGCAATCTTTTACGTATTGGTGCTTAGCTGTTACAGTAAAAAAAAAAAAAAAACCATTTAAAAAAATCGAATGTTAAAAGAACTGTAGCCGTTGGATAAGTACGATGGTAACACTATGGTCGTCGCGTGTCAGCATTGGACGACGGCTTGCCGGCACGCATTGTGAGCAGGCGGTCGGCACGACGAAACAGCTGTCGGTATCATTGCTCACTCATTAGACGGTGAAAAAATTGTTCAAAAACAACTAATTAGCACCGCAGTGCCGTGCTTAGTTCCCGTCTTTCATCCGAGAAGAATGTATGACCGACGCGTGCTTTCTTACTTTATGAAGCGCAATAAGCTTGCGACTAGGAGAGTATAAAGAAGCCAGCCGCCACCAACCAAGATAATGTGTAATAAAAATTCAGAACGGTGGTCTTCCACGAACTATACGTGATATAGGGTACTGATATAGTTTTAATGCCATTACTACCATCTAATTGCATGATAAAATGGAACTGTATGATTCATCACTTTAAGCAACTCATTATCTGACTACAAAACGTTAATACTCATAAAGTCATAATGGTACAACTGAAGAAGGTGGTGTATTCAAAATATTATCTAATTAAATTACTACGACATCGATTAATCCAATATTGAAGTATTTGTGGCTTAGACAGATTCAAAGTTGCAAAACAAACACACTGGATGGGTCGACATTCGAGCGGGACCGAAGTTGGCTTTATTCAGAAAAACTTATTTCAAAATACAGCGAATTAAAAGTAGAATTGAAGGTTACATACAATAAGCTGGCCTTGTCCCGGGCATTGACCACGATTTTACAACAAATGATTTGCAGTTCTGCATTATTAAGATGATAGCCAGCCGAGTAAAAAATGGCTGGATATTTCGAGTCAAACGACTATAAGAAGCGTATAAACGAGCTTTTAGATGTCACGCTTGGTGGCGTGCGCGCCACAAAAACTAGCACACGTCGCATTCGTGACTGCCGCCGCCGCCGCCTGTGCCCGCTCCGCTGCACGCCCGCGCCCGTCGCCTCGCCCAGCCAACCAGCCAGCCAGCATCAGCTATTGACACATCGCAATAGCTTGCCTCATGAGAAACATCATAATCAAATGTTACAAGTCTAGACAGATCAGATAGAATAGTCAACAGCTTAGTCCGGACTCCGGAGGCAGACTTGTAACAGTCGTCGCGATGACAGCGTGCGGAGCTGAAAACATGAACAAAAATGGCCAATCTGTTCACGAGGGACAGTGTGGGGAACTCCGGACATGCGTTAGGAATCCATAACTCTGCAGTATAATTATGGAGATATATAGTTTGCACATGTTACAGTTTTGTGAAATATTACTGTAACTTACTTAGCTTTTGAATATATCGGCCAGGGTCCACTTATTATTTGAGATTGTAGGCTGAGTATCTAATTATATGGATTTATAAATTTAGCTCGCATCTTTTCAGATGTCGGCAAAGAATTTCATCTTTGGCACATATGTCAAAGAAGAAATCATATCTGGAGATATGTATAATCTTAGGTACTATTATTATAAATGCGAAATTTTGAATGGATGGATGTTTATTACTCAATCACGCCAGAACGGCTGAACGGATCTGGATGAAATTTGGCACAGAGATAGATTATAGTCTGTAATAGCACATAGGCTACTTTTTAGCCTGTAAAAATGAACGGTTCCCGTGGGATAATTTCCGACATCCACTCGGGCGAAGCCGCTGGCAAAAGCTAGTAGGAAATTTATTCTATCCACTATAATAAATATGGAATATTTATATGCCATACGCTGTATGAAACATACGATTTGACTATAAAGTAATGACAATTAAACAACAATGGCATAAGATGTGTTGCATTAGAGTGCACGTTAGTTTGCGAGGGCGAGGGGAGGCAAGCGTGTCCTCGGGCAGGTCACGCGCCACGCAAACTCGTTCCGCGGCGCACTTTCGCCGCTCTTCGCCTGCGCCGGAGTCTGTTGCTAGCTCGCTTGCACACGCGGCACCCTTCCCCTCGAAATACTCGCCATGGACAACTTAAACTTTCCGGACATGTTGCAAACTTGCAATCAAGTCCTTTGTTCTCAATTTGGTATTTCGGCTAGCTCGGGGCTTGATTTTCGAAAACTGTTAATTCGCAACATGACGTATCCATACGGCTTCAATATGACGATGTGTGGATGAACTTAGCTCACCCTTTGTTTCACCCGGAATTGTGGAAATAAGTACACACTTCTGGTACAATTTAGGCCTATAGCTTACCATTTCGGTTACATTTGTCAAAGTTATAAGCGAAACAAACACGCTTCCATACATGAACGTGTTAAAAAGAATGTCTTGTGCTCAAGAAGTGGAAACAATCACTGCAACACATTGACCGGCTAAAACTCTACACAATCGACGGGGCGGGCGGAAGTGTGGCAGTGGCGAAAAGCTCGCAACTGCATGAGGAGAAAGGAAGCGGCGCGCCGCGCGGTGTGATAAGGCGGCCGGCTGGCGTCGGTCGCGGGGCGCGGAGGGGTGCGGCGGGGCCGGGGCGCGGGGTGCGCGCGCACGGCAGCCCCCGCGCCGCGCCACTCGCCTCCCGTCAGTCGCCCGCCGACTCCGCTTGTGCTTGTGTGACTCGCGCTGCTCCGTGCACCGCACTCGTGCTCCGAACACGACGCGTGCCGCCCCACTGTGGCCGCGAACCGCGACCTCTACGCTACCGGCGAAACGTTTCTCCTAACTTACGTGCAACTTGCTATGTTTTAACTTACGGATATTTTACACTCCCTTACCCGGCTTGTTTATCCCTCATCATGTAAGTGTTACGCTCATTCTATTAAATGCGGCATGATCTCGTCGAAATTCGGAACTCGCGACAAAGTGTATATCGTGAAAGTTTGTGAATAAAAGGCTAGTGTGGTTTTGGCAATCGTGTTTTGTACCCATCTGTCTCGTTAGTGTTTGTCTTTGTTTGTGGTTGGAGTTAAACCGCCGGCGATTTCCGAAATTCGACGGAAAAGTTTCCAACAGTAGGAGCGAGCGGTATGTTACTAGTGGACAATGCTGCTGGTTCGGTCCGCTCGCTCCGCCGCATGAGAGCTTTCGCCTTGGTTCAAACCTGCTAGGTGCAGAGCGACCTGCGCTACTCGCACGACAAACCCAAGAAAGCTTTCGTCAATATTGCCCATAATGTAAAAGTTACGCTAAGTAGTCTCCCCTAATCCCTGATGGAACTTTACTCCTTCATCATTAAATTTCTTCTCATAGAGCATTTGGCTATTTCTTTCGTAGCGTATGTAACTAATATTTCTTCGTTAAATATTCTCTGTTGCTTTTCTAAAATACATGTAAGTATTTCTTGTGTAAGTTGTTGTTAAGTTCATCCTAGACTTCCACTTAAGTATTACTTGTATGGTTGCCTTCATTATCAAAATTCGTTAATCTTAGGATTAACGGTAACACATTGTTTTTGAATTTTCCATGTCAAGTTGATATTTTATCTACACTTAAAGTTCCTTTTCTTTCTCTTCAAATCTTATAAATCAGTCATTATCACTGAGAAATCCTCAGTTTTCTGAATTGAGAGATAAGCCAAAACGGGCAAGTTCTTTTTATCTTATCTCGTGCAAGAAATTACGTAGGTTTTATCTTGTCGCTTAAAACAACACAACATAGCGTTGATTCGAAGATAATAAAAATAGTTTATAAAAATGTTCCACATCCCGACAAAAAAGTCTTATAAAAGTGGATTTTCCACGAAATAATAAGTGCATGCGTAGAAATGTTTATTCTTTTAAAACTGCAAATTAAGCTGGTGATGTCATTCAGTGATATTGATGATAATAACAATCAAAATAAATCCATTACAGTCGTGTTTACAGAAAGGATGACAAAGCAATGATATGAGACGAATAGGAAAACAAGTACGCAAAGTAAATTGAGTTACGCGGTCTGAATTATGTTTTAAAAACTGAAAAATGAGATGTGAGCATGTAAATTTTAAAAATGGCAGGGCTTTTTCCATATAAACGTAGAATGGTTTGTTTGCAACGCTTCTACTACGAGGGTAACAGCTGGCCCTGCTACCTGCTCAACAATAAAAACGTGTGTCAATAGAGGGCTCGCTTTGCGTTATTATTATTGCCCCATTTTAGCTCTTAATACGGAGCTTAAAATGAAAATTATCATGACATAGGTATTTTAGCATCAAAATGTGTTTCAAATAAACAGAATTATTCAGAGAGAAAAGATGCCTTAGTCACATAATACCGTCGTAAGTGACGAAGAATCGTAACACAAATTAGATACTAAAAAATTTGTGCCATACCTAACCTGCAAGCCGTCGTCGTCTACATTCTGTTCTTTACAAGAAATGAAACCGAATTGAACAGACCGACCAAAACTCGATTCACAACTGAATGGGACTTTTTTACAAATTCGGCAAACAAGGAAACTGACATTTAATTACGATTCCAAGTGACTAACTCTGGCAAAGAAGAATTGAACAAAAACTAAACCGACCGCGATAAGCTTCCTCTTATCGGTATAATTATCTTATCTGGGTAAAATTAAACCGTTCTAACTGAATTACATGACCAAATATATCCATTGGTAATCGTCCTTTGTTTACAACGAAGTTATGGAAGTTTCTAAAACCATGTTAGATTTTGCAGTTAATTTTTTGGCAAAATTCAGACAGAAAAATTTATACATCATATATTTCCGTCTAATTCCTTCTTGTAGCTGCAGCTACATGGTTTTCATATTGAACCAATTGTTTCATGAATAATATACATACCAAGTAACATACAGACTGGCTGGAGCAAACACATTTGGCACCTATAATTCCTTGAAAATGTTCATCTGTGTTTCTTGGATCTATAAGAAACGCCCTCTCATTGTAACATTGCATCATCTTTAATTTAAGAGTTGGCTGTTGTCAGTGCAGCAATTTCCATTCTTGTGTGCTCTACGCCCAGTCTATGTTGCTTGTTTTTTTCGCTATCTTATTTCGCCCCTTATGGTGTTCTTTAAGACAAGCGAACTGCTATTTTCTGTTGCTGTTTCCTTACAGCATTTCTAAAATCGTTTGTAAATGTTTAAATTCATAAACAACACATCATAGCATACATATGCAGTCCTAATCGGATGCGGGTCCAATAGCAAACTAGTAAATATATAATTTTAGCCTTCGTGAGCACAAAGGGTCTCCGTACTAATCATTTTAAAATAAAACCTCTATTTTCAAACTTTGCGTAAGATGCTCCAAAATTGTAGGCTTCTAAATCTTGGTTTAAAACTTCAAAACCAAACTTTACTGTGTGTAATGCGATATAATGAATATATTGTGGTGTGATTAGTATTGGTGTATTGTGGGGTCGATACGATCTGTAGAGTGTGAGAGCGGTGGCAGGTCGGCAGGCCCTCGCTCCACGTTCGATAAGGCGTGCACATTAACGGGCGTGCAGCAGCGATAGCGCTGGAATCGTGTAATTTGCGCCTCGTAAATTTAAGCCGTCGCAAATTTTTCGCCTCTCTCGCTAATTACCAGTCCGCCGACGTCCCCTGAGACTGCTAAATGTGCCTCGTGCACGTCCCGAATGCGAAAGTAGCGCTAGTTGCGATCTGCTTTGCCTCGCACACAGTAAACAATAGCCTTTGTTTTGGCTACCATGGTTCACCTACGTGTTCAACAAACCATTTAGTTAGAGCTGCATAGAATTTGTATTAAATTTTGATGACAAACTTATTTCCTATGTTAATTAACATTATTTTGTCAGTGATAAGTTTGAGTGAGTACAGGTATATCTAAAATATATTGCAGATTAGGATTAAAATTAGCACATTTTTCTTTTGAACCAATGGGTTTTGCTCAAAATATCCAAACTAATGCCAATCAACAATTTCTCTTAAGCTTAAATGAGCAGTTTAGCAACGTTAAATTTAATTTAGCTTATAAAATGTTCCAGTTTGCATTTCAGTTATTAAATTAACTTCAGTAAACATCCTTCTAAGTAATTGATAACACTTTTTCCTTAACGATGTGAGTCAACAATTGTGCGCGCTGACCAACGAATATGGAACCATGCGAGGAATAACAAACGGTGACATCACTTCGACGCCACCGAACACATGCGAAACTTAGCAAAAACGTTCAATTTTCAACCATCGTCGCAAGATTTATGACTTAAATTGTATTACAGGAGGCAGAAAATTTGCCCTTGAACGTTATTACAAATCGCAATCGCAGTTTGGATTGATGGCAATGTCGCATGTGAAAAATTAAAACCTGGATCAAATACTGCCTTGTAAACTAAAACTTTGTTGCTTGTAATCAATTTTAGTCACACACACTATATCTCAATTTAGAAATACCATGTTATACTCCACTGTCAAGGAAGAAGGAAGTAAAATATTTGGAAAAGCCCAGAACTAATCCAATTTTGGTCGCACGTAGAAAACATAGCACACAGTGAAATGCTTCAAGTCGATTGTATGTAAAACTAGATGCAGATAATGCTAAAGCTGAGAGTGCATTGAGCGAGACTTGACTGATCAAGCATGTCGAAGGTAAACACGGTGGTGGTTTTTGCGACTGCGTCTGCGGTGAACCACGACACCACCACTCAAGGTCACTTCGCGTTAATACCTGCCCTGCTCTACGCCTGTATTACCATTGTCCGATGGCCTTGCTGTCTGGACAACTTTTTATCGTTCAACTGAACGCTCTACTTGATTACTGCCATCTCCGGCAGCGATAAGTCTAGTCAACGATAAGGAAAGAGGACACGCTCCACCACCGTTGTTACAATACACTGAACAGAATAACGCGAATAATTATTTCTTCTTTTGAATCATTGTATAATGTATTCAAATGTTCTAGTTTTGCCTCTGTATTGTTCATTTGTCCAATTCTGATTGGACGGATCGCTTTGTTTTTCCGGGTCTTTCCAGAAATAACTTCTTGGATATTACCATATCTAGGAATGGTGTAGTTCTTCCTTGAAAATTCAACTTGTGGTTTAGCCCCAAACAGTATAAACTGAAAAATAGAACTGGTTTTCGCGAATTTGTGAGTAAAAATCCTTGCTTCCTGCAAATTCGCAGGTCAGTTAATAGATAAAAATGTGGTATTAGATGCCAAAGTCTCTACTTCCTTTTAACTCTGCCTGAAATTCCTCTTTTCCTCCAAATGTTTGGTATGTAATTAAAAATCAGTAAAATAGCATATAATCAGTGGCACATGTGGATAAGGGCAGGAGAATGATGACATGCAATGGCATATATTAGTACAACTATCAAAATACTGACATTATAAATCAGTCAAAAGAATTACGTGCTCAAAAGCATTATTCTCGATTCTATTAAAGGTTTTAATCTGGAAAAATAATTATACGCTTATTAGAACTTCACACTATAATGTTACGTACCTGAAAGTATGCGGCAATTACAATATAAATGCTACCAATCTTACTACATACAATCGCGTCACGTAATGCACAAAAAATAAAGTACCAGAACCATTTATCGGTGAAGGTAAAGAATTAAGCGGTACCTTTCAAACAGCTGCACCACGCGTATGGTCGACCTTACTCCGATTTCTGTTGAACCCAATTCAATCGCAAATTAAAGCCTTTGAGAATTAATATTTAAGTGTTCACTTTTCTGCTCGCAAAATTTCGTTGTGTTCGTTGTCGTTACTGAAACAGTTTGTCTATTAAATTAAATATATGAAAAGTGCGGCTGGGTTATGTATATTATCTGGAAATTCTAAAAATATTCACAACAATGAATAAATACCAAAGTATTCACCATTTAAATGAAAAGCAGAAGAATTTCTTGTTCAACGACGTTAAATTGATTTATTACAGTTCGAAGTTACATTATTCTTCTTGAAATATTTCCTGTTAAGGAACGTTATACCTCTGGTAAAATTTTCGTTTAAGGTTTCCAGGCGAGCTGTTCGCATTCTTATTGTCTTGATAGCTTAGTGGTCAGAGCGCCCTCCCTGGCGGTGGGAGACCCAGGTTCGAGTCCCGGTCGAGACCGTGGATGCGGGCAAATGGTCTGGTTGCCATTTGTGCGATAATATGAAATTAAATTTTAAACACCCCGCCGCGCTTTTCAGGTACCTAACTATTAAATCTACATGATACTCTCATTGGTAACTTGATCGAATCGGCGATCTCACAAAGGCCCGCTCGACTGTTTTTCCCCCTCCTGCGCCCACCCTGTCCCCGACCGCTCTCACGAGATTCTTATTTAGATTCGCTTCCGTCTGATTGCTCTTGGTAATCTTTTCACTGGGTTATTGAATGTCTTCCCCGTGCGTGTCGAGCACCGAAGGAATCTCCCAGAGATCGGCGCCGACGTGAAAAGAATCGGCCGCCGATATCATTTGAAACCACCATTCTCAATTTCTGGTTTAAATGTAGAAAATAAAAGGACGTCCATTTGCTTTGTGTGCGTTTCCAAGGGGTTGGACTTAATAGGTTGCAGTCATGACGGCGGAAAACTATACAGCTTCAAAGGTTTGCATTTATTTATGCTGTAGTTATGTTACCAACGTTATGTTTATTTGGGAAACTGTATGCGAAGGTTTTGATAAATAGAGTGATAAGAGTGACAGATGAGAAAATATGGGATGTGCAGGCAGGATTTAGAGAAGGAATGCGCTGTATGGATCAGTCTCCCTAAGGTGCATAGCCGAGAAACATTTGGCAAAGCACAAGAAGTCTACTGTGCTTTCGTTGACTTGGAGAAGGCCTATGACAGTGTGTGGAGGAAAGAGCTATGGTCGACCCTATACAATGTACGGTGTGGACTGGCGCTTGGTACGGACACTAAAATCATTATACAAGGATTCCAGTGCTACAGTGCTAGTGTTAGGATAAATAAACCCCACGAGATGCAGAACCAGTTCGTGTATGGGCCATACACGAATTGGTTCTGTATCTCGTGGGGTGTTAGACAGAGTTGTGTAGCGTCACCGTGGCTGTTCAACTTGTACATGGATAGTTGTCCGACAGATTTGAAAGAGTATGAGTCCGGATTGAGGATGAATGAGTTTCCTGTCAAATGTCTTCTCTACGCACATGATCAAGTTCTACTTCCATCGTCAGCAGAACAGTTGCAAGACGTGGATGACTGTGATGGATGAAGCATACATAAAATGAAAGGGATGAATATAAATGTGAATAAGACGAAGGTCATGGTGTTTGAAAGAGAAGAGGAAGTATCGATGTGTAAGTAGTGTGAAAATAAAAATGATAGCAAGTGAGTTCGTATATTTGGGGAGTCTGTTTACACGGGATGGAAAGATTAATGAAGAAGTGGAAAGGAGAGTAAATGCGGGAAATAAAGTGAATGGTGCTATACATTCGATTGTGACTAACCAGTTGATATCCAAAAAGGCTCGACTGGCTGTTCACAATGGTGTGCTGGTACCTACGCTTATGTATGGAAGTGAATGTTGGGTGTGGCAAAAGAAACATGAAAGTGGAATAAATGCGTTCCTTGCGAAGCATGTGTGGTGTGACTATGAATGATAGGCTGAGGAATAATGTGATAAGGCAATGGTGAGGTTTAAAAGAAGATGTAGTGACAAAACTTGAAAATAGTGTGCTTAGATGTTTTGGTCGTGTTGAGAGGATGGATGAAAGGCGACTAACAAAAGCTATTTACAAGGCAGATGTGAAAGGAAACGCCGGGAGGGGACGCCCTAGAAAGACATTTATAGTGACCTTATTGGTGATGTTCTTCAGAAAGATCAGGTGCGTAGTATTCGCAACCGGCGTGCGTGTATGACCAGATGTATGGCAAACGAGGCAAAAGGAGTATGTAAGGATCATAGCAGATGGCATTCTGTAGTTTCTGCCTACACCCGTGGGAGAAGGCGTGAGTTTATGTTACGTATGTATGTTTATTTGTAAACAGTATGCAAACATTACGTTCTCGTGTTTGATTAGAACAAAAACAATGTAGGTACACTAGTAGTTTCGCTTATCTTTGAAATTCTCCAGTTTCACCTACAGTATATTTTCCAAGGACACTGCCAATGAATTTAACCAAAAAATATTGATTAATGTAAACCACAACGAACGCAAATGGCCATTATTATCGTGAGCCTCGACGTAACTAGATTTAGTCAACCACAGCACTTCGTAATCATTGTTACCCGTTTCCTTGTTACACAGTACAATCTAATTTCACGCCAGCTAATTTACAGAGTAATTGGTGGGATTTCAACAATTTGCTATAATAAAACCGTAATTTACCACTATTTAATCCTGTTAGTCGCTAATAGCGTCTAAGTTCAACAAAGATTTTAAACAAACGTGAATCGTTTGGGAAATGTGTCGGATCGAGCGTAGCGCATTCACACCACGTGAAAACGGTCCCGATGCATCTACGTTGAAAATAAAATTTGAAGATTTATGCACGCTGAAGAGCGCGACGTTGCGTTGCCGCACACCGAGCTATTTTCAACCAGGTTATGCTTTAAATAGCGCATTACGATAGGATTTGGTTTCACGAGTTTTTCCCTGTTCCCGGCCTCAGACCGTTACGTTTCTAGTGGCAGCGCCCACACAAAGAATTTTTCTGTGCGATGATTCCCCCTGACACTTATTGGCGTTGCCGCCGTGAAAACACTTTTACATCTTTTCATAGTTTTATACTGATGAGATTGACGTCAAAAATCTGTTCTTCCGCTGTTCAAAGGTTTTAGATTTTGTTGCCAATAAATGGAGAGGCAGATAACGGATATGTTTTGTTTATTGCAAATGTTGAAATCTTTTTTATCATGTGTTTGGTTATGAAATTCATAAAGATTTATAAATTTGAAATTATAAAGGCACCTTGAATGATATCTCCATTCAATTATGTTACAGGTTTTCATTTCAATATTCAGACAGAGTTAATAGGACAGATGGGCTTATTTATACTTTCGCGAAAATTAAGAATGATTGTCATTGCGGTACAAGTTTATTAAGTATTTATTAGTTATTTTTATAAGTATTTTAATATTCTGTAACATGAACAATGCCAAATCAAAAATGATTGTTACATTATCTATGTAGGTACTTGGTTATCATTTGCATATAAAAAAAAAACCTCATTATAATGTCATCATCATACCTAAATTGTCTCTTTATGTCATTAACGTTTGCAAATAACTAGTGAGTAGGATGATGATGGGGTAGCAGGTTGGAGGCGACGTTCTGCGGTATGAAGGTACCTTTCTGCCTAGTGCCTAAATAGCCAGCATCCAAATTAAAAACTTGATAACTGCTAATTCCTCTTGCGCACCTCTGATAGTGTTCACAATGCATTATGTTGCTGGCAAATAACATGCGACAGAACGAGACCTGAAAATAATGTTTGCCTAAAATCTGCTGCCAGTGAGGGCGCCGCGCTGCTAGTGCAGCGCGGGGCCATCGCCAGCGCGGGCCTGAGAGCGGCCGCCGCGCCTGCTTGCTAACCCGGTAGCCGCTTGTGCTTGGCTCCGGGGCGAAACGCCCGGAGAGTAACCAGTGTGTTTTGTTGTTCGCAGAGTTGAGCCCCGCACCGCACCGGCTTGCTCGCTGACCGCCGAGCCGCTAATCTAGCTTTTTACGCGCCCCACCGTCGCCTGCCCAGAGCCGCACCGGCCGCCGCCATGCTCGCGCACCAAGCACCGCTCGCCCTCTACTAAACTCAACCGCCAAACATCGATAAGAACGCGTGTGATAATAATATTTTAATACTCGCCTAAATAAGCTTGCAACGTCGGTGTCTTTAATTCTAACTTAATTGTAAGATTAATCAACTAGTAAGTAGGTACCTAGCGTGGTAGCCGCGCGTGAATCGCCGCGGAACCGCGTCCCGTGCGTGTGTGTCGTAGTGTAGTGAGGGTGCGCGATCGCAAGCCAGTGGCCGCAGCATCTCTCTCCGTGTGACCAGTGCCTGCTGAGAGCGCGCGGGCGCGCTCGCTCCCCGCCGCCTATGCGCCGCACTCGCTCTGCGTAATTGCGTGCGCATCTACCGCCCCTGAATTTTATGGCAGCAATGGCCACCATGGTGAACATGAATAACCTCTTAAACGGCAAAGACTCACGTTGGCTGCAGCTTGAAGTGTGCCGCGAATTTCAAAGGAATAAGTGCTCGCGACCCGACACCGAATGCAAGTTTGCGCATCCCCCGGCTACCGTGGAGGTGCAGAATGGAAGAGTTACCGCCTGCTACGACAGTATCAAGGTGAGTTTTCATATATTTTTTATCATTCGTGAGAATTAATCGGATAGAGCTTACAGTAAATTCTTTCAAAAACTTATGCAGCTGTGATTTTCCGGTGGAACAAGAAACAACCCCTCAAGGCGACATTTCGCCGCCTGTATTCCGCTCGCCGACCTCAATCCCAAGGCTAGCTTGAAGTGACGTCATCCCCGCCGCCGCCGTCGCCGTCGTTCGTCTACTATTGTATGTGAATTGGCATAGCGCTAACATAATGAGCAGGACGATGACTCGCAGCCTTAACTTGTTCTCTATACATATTATATTGTGTACATACCTACTTGGTGTTTTTAAGAGGCGAGCATAATGATAACGACGCATTATCTGTATAACTCAATATCCAATGCTGCGTAATGTTCGCCAGTTTTCCAATATTCCGCGAATTCAACTGAACGGCAGGTTAGAATTAAATTGTGTTCGTTAGCAAATTTAATGTCAGAAAACACATATTTTACATCGATTTGCACCAAATAAAACGGTTTATCGGTAAGTTTGCTCGGCTATTACGTACTATAGCGTTATCAACACGGTAGAATGACGTGATAACGGGTAGGTAGGTAGGTATTTCGGGCGAATGGAGGGCGATAAAAATTAAAACTTGACATGTAAACACGCACCTCCGCCGCTGCATCGCTTCAGGCCGGAGGGCCTTATCGCGATTATGTCCAACCGTTCGACTTTCCAAATAACACCGTCCGTTTATTTGACTAAATATACGTAGCTCGTTATCACTTCCAGTATTTTCCTCGTGAACAAAAATTGCATTAGAGCTCTGAAAATGTAATTCAACTAACCGTATACTCAACAAATCAAAACAGATAAATAGGTGTTTTCTCATTTCTTAATACCTATTTCCCTTCGTATTTTCCTTTGATGCTTGGTTGAATAACGCGATCAAGAGATAAAACGCACAGGGATCGGGAGCAAGCCAGTGCGCCCGGTAAAGATTTCCACGTCTGCCATCCCGCGTGCGCCATTCAATATGGTCATGTTTCTAACGTTACAGCTAGCTAGGATACATGGACGATGCCGGCTCTATGCACTACGGCAATGCACAATGTGGGCGGTAAAACGATGTGCCTGTTTTTGCTAGCTCGGTATGCAGCTGAATTTGATTAGGTTGACTTCCTATTTCTGTAACTCGTATATTTTCACAATCGGTCGACTCGTCTCGTCTGATAGTTGATACTTTGATACCAATTAATCTCGTCTTGCTTCTCAATCCAGGTTCTAACACATCCATATCCTCCATCCAAACTTTAGAATAACCCTTCAATAATGCCCCCATAATTCGTAAAGCAATAACAGCCGCACAGGTCGATCGACCAGGTTAAGCTACGCTTGCCGGGGTTGGTCTGTGGATGGGTGACCATTTATTACATACCGAGACTCCTCCGTGCCTCGGAAAGCACGTTAAGCCGTTGGTCCCGGCTGTCATTCGTAGATCTTTGACAGTGGTTACGGGTCGTCAAAAGCCGGAAAGTCTGACAACCAGAATTAGGTCAGATAGGCAGTCGCTCCATGTAAAATACTGGTATTCAGCTGCATCCGGTTAGACTGAAAGCCGACTCCAACATAGTTGGGAAAAGGTTATTCAGATGAATTCGTAAAGCAGTAGGCTTTGCCTTTATTACCACACCTAACACGATGATTAGTGATCCCAATATGTATAATTACATCATCCTAAAAGAAATCCGGATTATGCTGTCTTAACCGCCATATACCACGGCCATCTATTTAGTATTACGCTATGTAGTGTACATCAAGTTACATGTGTGAGCCTGCAGTAGGTAATTCGCTTAAAGCCGGCCATGATGTTTAGTCCGAGACTCTAAACAATGAGCCGTCGTACATTGTGCGGGCTTTGTGCGCGCTGGTGGTATCGTGGTATCGCACCGTCGCCTCCACAATGCTCTCGCTTCAATGTCATTTACCTTATTAATGGGTTATCTCAGGGTTTTCTAACTAGACGACAACAAAATTGGAGCTACTTTTCTATCAAAATTAGAACTTGTACTTCGTTCTTAGTAATTTTGCTCAAAAATCACATATTCAAGTTAGGTGGCATGACTGACATTTATCGGCATAAGATATCTGCCTAACTTTCTTCAACGGACCAATTTTAAAATATTGAAAAACGCTGTAAAGTATATGTGTACGAACCCTAAACAGTTTCTATCCACACTTTAAGATAAAACCGCACTTGGACCGAGCCGTAGCTCAAGGAAACTTTAAATAATCCCCCGGAGAATGCGAAATAGTGCATCGTACGTCGCTCCGGCGCTAATCTGCGTGATAAAAAGCATCTCGACGACGGAGAACGCCGCTTATACTGTTGACCGGCGATGGAGCGTCCAGATATTTAACTGGGGGAACGAAAAAGTAAACAACGGCTTTGTGAGGCGCACTAGTGCTGGCTCTTTGAGCAGCCGGCCCGGCGTCCACTGGACCGCCGCTCGCCTAATCGGGTAAAGCGAAAACTTCGTTCTTTCATCACTGAAACCTGAAACAGTGTTGTTATTCGATTTTCCTCTGATATAATAAGGGTGTTGTGTCTGTTGCGAGAAAGCTAATATAGCGGTCAAGTGCTAGGTGAGTTTGAGCAGTTTTGTTTTGAATATCTGTAGGATGCACACATTGCGCTTCGGCAGACATACAGACAATAGTTATTTGTGTTATTGCAGAGGAGGAATGCAAATGATATTTCTACTTATATTTTAATTGACTTTAAAAGGGAGATTTCAATTCGTCTATATTAATATCTACTTAATATGAACTACATAATATGTACATTTGTAGGAATGCCACAGGGCAGCATTCTGTGACCTTTACTGTTCACATTGGTTTAATAATAATAATAATAAATTCCGTCCCAATCAACTCCTAAACTGTAGGATGTGTAAGTATTTCATTAAACAAACCGAATGTTATCCCACAAAAGTTGTCACCGTCTGAGTACGTTCGTAATCGCGATCTGATCAAACAAACCCGCGGTTCATCCCAGTCCCGCGCCACCGCGCCTTTCGCGAAACATCTCCCGTGATTAAGCTTTCAATTACGCGATATGACGAGGGGGTCATATTTGATTAGGCTACGTGTTGTGTTGATTAAACCGAGCTTATTGCCTTATTCACTTAACCTCACCCACGCCGCTGATATCTACCTGGCGACCGATGCGTCGTATTGTCAAACCGGATTCGCGAACGTCTCATCGCATCACCTCCAACTCTCAATTTACTGACATTAAAACGACCATGAAACACTGACCGCGAGCCATGACGTAGGCGTTAGCAGAGACACAATTTTTAATAACCACGTCTGTATTTTTTTTGTTAGGTAGGTATGGTTGCATCAATTTACTTAATACTGGCAGTCGTTATGTCATGCATCGATACGTTGTCGTCGTCGCCTTTCGAAATCAACTAGACAATGATTTCATCTTAGTCAATAACGTTGTTATGGTTGACTAAGTCATTCTCTAACTAGTTTTTATAATACAATTACTGATGACTCAAAATAGCGTGATATCCAATTGGCGTGTTGTAACATTAGGATTAGTTTAATTACCATTTATTTAACGATTGTGCTGTATATACCTACCTTAATTACTTACCAAGTTAACAACCATTTTCGGAGCTACGAAATAAATAAACTCATAAAAAACTTACAAGCAACTCAATGGATTAACACCATTTGTGATGAAGTCAGAATGTTGCGAAGTCTTTGTATAAATATCCATATCAGAAAACCTACGCACACTGTGAAATACCTGCACGCATAATAATGTACTTTGTAAAGGGCATCAGTGAAAGTGTGCGTGGGTTCTGGTGGTCTCTGTTCGCACAGCTTGCAGTATAGTTGCCATACGTGGGAGTGATAGATGCACTGGCCGTCGCCGCCAAGCCGCCACACCGCGCTCAACACTCGAAATAGAAGTACACAACCAACTCGTCCACCCACGCGCTTGCATTCAACGCACAATTGAATTGTATGCAAACTCACTGCTGAAGAAGAAATACTTTCACTTTGTAAACTTAAATGAAATTAACGCAATTTTATATCCCGGTAAACGAATTTATGCTACACACCGATGATTATCACTCCAGGCCTCCAGGTAAACACAAACAATATATCATTACACAACGCGCACAGTACGAAATTAGCAAAGTAGCTCGCTGAAATCCCTACCCCCCAGTTCTTGGAGAGTATAAATCGCTTCCCACAATCAGTACTCAGTAAACGCACGATATTGTGAAATTTTCCCGCTGACCTATATTTTTATTTTTGGAACTCATTTGAATTGATCTTTCGGCGAATTTACCGATATCTAAAGGGAATTCATTGCCTTTTATAAACATTTAAAAAAAATAAATGCAAGAATCCTTTGATAAACTCCGATCACCTCAACTCGGCCGTTTCGCAAATGAGCAAAACTACTGCTAACAATTCTGGAGCAAAAGCTATTGCTTTGGGTACTCCTCTGGAGGGGTTTTCAAAACTCGCCCGCCAAGTGTTCCGCTGCTGAACATTCAGAGCATTGGGGGCATTTAAAACCCGCCAGTAATCTCTACTGGCTAGCGTTGTGCGCCACGCTGGACTTGTTTCATATGTCGAATAACTTTATGCACTGCTAAACACCGGACTGTACTAAACAAGCCTTCTACTACAAATATAGCTTAACGAATTCCCCAATATTATTTCTTACGAAGCCGTAAATCCTATTCAGCTCATAATTATTATCTGCAATGCCAATCATGACGAATATTACCCTGTACAACGTGTAATTAGAAGATAAATCACACTCAGAGATGGTATCATAATGTATGTAATTATAAAGCGAAATAAAATAGTCTCATAATTAACCTAGAAGTCTATTTTGTACACTGATTTATAAACAAGGTCACCAATCTCGGACTGGAGATTGTTCGTGAACCTTCACGCATTGTAGATAGGTAAGTAGACCTGGCCGAGACGCCGGGCTCTGTTAGAATAGCAGGCACCGTTACGTGATTCATTATAGATATACGTATGTCTGTCCGCTCCGTCCGTCCTGCCTCTGAGACCGCAATGACGAGAAATTAGCTATGGAATGTTTACTGCCTACGTGGTTCACTTAGAATTTGTAATTGGAAAAGGATATATATTTACAGAAACGATCAAACGGGCTTTGATAAAGTCATTCATCGTCTGAACGATATTTAGCGCCTAATTGGACATCAGCCAGATCTCAATGCATTTGAAATGCCATTATCTATCAAATGTTTATTCATTAGACACGATGGCGACTTGACTAATCAGACAGAAAACTTAATATGTTAACGTATTAAATAGCACTGGAGATAATGAACACTAATGAAGACATTTCATTGAGAGTATTTATGGAGCTAAATTTAGGACCTCTGAATGTACGATCCATCGGACAGGGTTGCATTTCGCGAGCGAACGTTCATTAAGTTTGTGCAGCAATGAGCGTTGTGGGCGCACTCGTCGCGTGCTATAGTTTGCATTAGTTTTTAAAAATCACTTAATCTGACCTGGATTGAACGCCAGCGTGCTTCAAGTAATTGCTGCATAAATTGTCGTTCTCGTTTTAATAGTACCAGGTTTTCGGTGGCTCTCTTCTTCGTGTTGACTATTATTATGGTGCATATATTTACTTTTAAGCAGTATTTTGTAAAGTCTTCCAAATCTTGCCAAGTAGCTATGAATCTACGTTATAAGAATTCCAAGATAAACTTTTTTAGATTTCAAATGTTCGCAGCAAATGGAGCAATCAAAATATTCCAACCATACGGAATGTTTTGTTGTGTTAAGACTTGCGATTGTGTATGATTCTTTTATGAAAACCGGAATCTAGAGTCGTTACGCAGTTATAAATAACAGATTTTAATAAGATGTCTAACTTTCTCGTTTCGTGATAAGTGGGGTGTCACGTTCCGTTCGCTCTCAGATTTCGCCATTCGCCGTTCAAATTGCACTCGGTCTGGCGTTCGTGCGCACTTCATGCACTTAGCCAACGAGTCGTTATTACAACATTAATTGAAAATAAGGCTTTGCAATCATTAACATTAAGTGTTATACGCTGAAAAACGTTTTTCGGCAATGTCCGCTAAATTTGTGCTTTCTAAAAACGTTACTCTCTAAATTTAATCTTTCCACCGAGCGCAGAGCGCGGATGAAAAATACTGTCGTGCCGTGTCCATTAGGTAAAGTATATTTTTAGATGGTATTCTCGGCTACATAAACTTTCATCCCACTTTCAGTTAATGTCACTCTATAATGCTCTTAAATTGTATCAACATAATAGCAGAAATTTACCCTTAATGTTCATTAGTAGAGGTCTTTCCCAGGCATGATTTTAGTAGAATGAAGATCAAATGGACCATTCCCACTATAGCATTTCCAGAGTCGTCAATAAAAAATACCACGAATCGTTCGCGAATGAGGAGGGGCGGCGCGCGGCGCATTCCTACATGCCGCGCATTTCCATCCGATATTGCGCCGCCATTATGCCCTGCTCCTCGGCTCCCTCACCCCGCCGCCCTTTAATTAAACGGTGAGGCCCGAGAGACACGTCTCCACTACCAACGTGGAAAATCACGTAAATAGCTCCAAAGTTATTTTCTTTGGTTCAGTCCATCCTATTGATAGCTAACTTCATGTTCTTCCTTAGGCTAGCTTCCACCCTGACTCCTGGCAGCTAAGCATTTAGCCATGTAGGCAATTGCAGAACCAGTAAGCTTCAAAATACTTTATCTCTGAATAAGAAAATAGCATAAAGTATAGCTCAAAAGTAATTTTTCGCCCGGGTCTAATGGTAAGCAAAATAGGCTCGTAACATTCGTTGTTTCCATGGCAATGGCTAGGTGAAACAATGCGTGTAATTCGACGACATTAACCTCCTTTCTCGACACATCCGCGTAATAAAATAAGGCGGCTCCGACAGGGCTCGTAATGACGCCAGAGGCCCCGGAGTCGGGTGTAGGGTGTAATGAGCGCGACTTATCTGCGCTCATTTGCATGCCGAGTATCAGCCACGAGTCCTCGACCTTGGCACCTCGCTTGCATCACGATTCACGTACACAACGTGCCGAATTCGACGCCGCGCCGGACGCACGGTTACGTCACCCGCCGCCGCTAGTGCGAGACTATTACGCGATAGCGAAAGTCTAGTCTGGCCCTTTACGGCAATATTGAACAACTCCAGTTTACAGTATCAGATAATCGATACAATCATGTGGTCCCTGGGTCGCCCTATAAGGACACTATTTGCTAAGTTGGTCTAGCCATATAGTGTAAAGTTACGTGTGCCAATAAATTATGCCTCCTCTCCGAGTTCTGTATCGCATTCGACAAGTTGCCATCCTTAATCATACACGCATGACAGTAAACAGCTTTCCGCAGTGGATTTTGATTACTTTGGTGCCACAGATGCTGAAACTTTTACATCATATTTTTTTTCCGTTTACGAATTTGTGAGGAAAACATGTTTCTTTCACATTAAATTGTGCAACGGATAATTTAATCCATCTATAATAACTATTGATAAATGCCAATGTATGGACTCTTTATTTTTTATAAGCCTCTTGATTGAACAACCAAATTGGATACTAACAACAAAATATGAAAGTATGTCCCCATAAGATAGGCTCGTCGTACTAAGTGATTGGTCACGAAACGGCAAAACCGTTTGATACATAGCCGCCACCAGAACAATGAATCGCATCAGCCATATCTTTCCTCAATACTTGCTTTTACCGCGATAGTATCGGCTACCATCGGTTAAAGTACAACAAAGTCGATAAACCTTGCAATTAATCGTTACATTCATTATCATGTGGTGACGAGTTGGTAATTGCTAATGCTTGCTTGATGTTCACGTAGCTTATGGGATTTTTGGCTATTTGTATTGTATGATTTTTTTAAACTTTTTCCTACAATCTATCTCTCAATACAGTTGCCTCTAAATCCGAGTGTCTGGGGGCTTAACACTGTCGGAGCAGATCGTTATCCATACTTAGGTTGCTACTCACCGTTTCGCTGAATAACTTAGATCGACAGGCAATCGCTTCGCAAAAGTGCATTTTCAGCCGGAGGCGAGGCGCGGGCTCGATGTGCCACGCTTTAGCCCCGACGACGCTTTACATGACAATTGCGATGTCCCCGGGGCGAGCGTCGTCGTCGCGACTCTCAGATGCTCCAGTGGCGTCGCTATCTCGCCGTTTCACTACCTTGTGCAATATCGAATGTTTTATTAAAAATGAACCCTGTATTTGTACGTGTGTACATGTAAACCCTCGTCGGCGTATTTGCTATATGAAGAGAAAGTGTGTTCGAGTATAAGTAATATAAATTTTTTGCTCACGAGTCAGTGAAAGGTGTGAAAGTCAAGTCGGGAGCTTGAGAATTATATGTGACGATAAATGTTGCATAATTCGGGGGAACTGAGTCGAAGTGCATTTCGTCAGCCCGTTCCCAACGGTCAATAAAAGAGAAGAAGACGGGGAGTTCGGGCTGTTCTTTCACGACTACGTTTGCATAATTGAATACGTTCACTAGTCGCGTCACGCGCGCCTCCATCCAACTTAGCATCCTTAATTGGCCTACGTATTATTTGCCAATTAAAGTGAATTCTCATCGCGGACGTGACACGAAACCTGTATGGATTTCACAGGAAAGAGGATTGTCGGCTTAGGAAGTACCCTTAATTATTATATGTACGCAAATAAGTCCTCCCACAATTTCTAGTTATTAATTATAACTAATGCATTGTCAATTCATGTCCGGTCTGATCGTATATTACTGGTGACGTGCTTCACGTAAATAGATTCACTCGCCGCGACATAAACAAAGCCTACGCTAATGACATGCCGTCTATAAATAATGACACATCCAAATGACTCATACACTCGCCATGTAGAATATGTGCCCGCTTGAAAACTGAAAGAATTTAAAAAAACAACTTTCTAGAAGTGCAGTGACATTATTGGTTGAGAGTTGTATGATATAGAGGATGTAGAGCGCGCATCTGCACTCCAAACCGCCATCGCCATACTTCATTGCAATGTGGTTGCTAAGGACGCCAGATTGGATAATTCCGTTACTTACTTATGTAAGGATTAAGATATCCTGGTAAAGGATTGAGATTAAATTGTAACTTTGAAATAGGAAGCAACCGCGTGACGTATACAATACACACAAAATCTAGCAAGTAGCGATTATCCAATTAGAATTGGATTTGATAATCGCTACTTGCTATCAGCAGTCAATAGTAAACAAGTCGATCGTTATTTTAACAAGTATTCAAGCTCAAACTCAAACTCAAAGCATTTATTTCAAATAAACCAATTACAGGCACTTTTGAATTGTCAATGGGTCGGTCAGTCAGAAAGATGAAGCTAGTTGCCCATTCCAAAGCGTAGTAGATCCCTATGGAGAAGAACGGGCAAGAAACTCCACGGACACTCTTTTAAATCATAATATTTTTACAAAATATTGGTTACATCGTTCAAGTTGAAAATATACATGTGAGAACAATGTAGAAAGACGTGCACGTTAAAAAGCGTCCGTAATAAAAAGCTAATAACTAAAACAACTAAATTAAATATTAAAATTACAAATAAGCCATTGCAGCTAAGAGACGACCAGTCCCAACTGACGGCGCCCGTTCACGAACATGACGCATGGATCAGCACCATTTAGCTCAACCATTTTGAAGGGAACTTAATGATCCAACACACACGCCACCATCAGCGAGACATTTGAGTGAGCATGACATACTCATAAACTAACGTTATTGCCACACGTATCTTCGACTTCAAGTAATTTAAAAACACATGGTGATTGTTTAGATCAGCCGATCCAGGAAAGGAAAAACGCATTAACGGAACATAAATCACTAGCAGTTCTTTGCGAATGACGCAGATTGTAATGGTACAGTTTACATCTCTTGGCAGTCACGTTACACAACTTCACAATATTTTTACCGGCCACTACGAAGAGTTGGGATTCAAGGCCAGCGCGCCGTAGGAATCGAGTTCCTGATCCGTCCGGGATGCCTCTCGCTCGCTCCCGCCTGGCCGCCTGGAATGCGTGCAAAATAAACAAGTATAACCGGTTTCGTTTCGCATCGTGAGCTTTGCCCACTCCAAGCCAGACGCAGTCTTTTCTCTAATACCATATTTAACAACTTATGTATTCACAAAGAACTGTATAGGTATTATGTACATCACAAATCGATGCAATGAACGGCCGTGTGAGATAAGTCGGATTAGCGCCTGTACCAACTTATTACACGTACGCACACAGTTGAACGCAGCGAACTGTCGGTTTCACTATTGAAACGCGCTCTAGATTTGCTCTATTTTCATTTTAATTAGTTACGATGGCGGGATTTAGATCTTGATGTTCCACGTTTATGTATTCCAATTCGAAATTCCAAGTTAATGTTTGCAGATTGAAATATTCATTTCATAGCATAGAATGTTTCACTGGGTAAAATCTACGCCCTATATTTAACTGTCGACCGAACTATATTATTATTAGACCTAAAAATCGATGCATCGCCTTCGCCCTTCATAATTTCGCGCAATGGCAGAATCATTTATTGCGTTTTATTTGATTGAACTTGGTGCTGGTGAAGTCAAAAAGTCAAAAATCTTTAAAAGACTAAGATAATCATCTTCTGCCTGCCCTTGTCCAATGTTACTTGTAGTCAGCGCAAAATGTTTTCTTTTTCCACTATCCCAAATAATAAGCATCAGAATTCCGAAAAATAGGAAGTCTACGGGTTGTTTGCTCTGCAGCTTCTTTATGGTACAAGAGCTATGTCATTATTTATATTGCAAAAAGCACGACGTGGAGCATCGGACAATGTGTTATCGTTCACGGCTACCGGCGAGCGATAGAAGACAACGCCCATATATCTCCCGACGGCGCGTGATGTATTGCCGCCGATCACACCTCACTACAAACTAACTAGCCACGACACATTATACCCCCACATTATCTATAATAAATGTCACATGCTACGCAGACCGGCAATAAAAACGGTTCAAGAGAAACTAATCGCTGTGGGCTGGCTTTTTTAACATAACCACATGAACGGTATCTGTCGTATTTACAATTTCCTGCAAAATATCTACTATCGTCCATTGATCGTTCGTTCCAACATCGTTTTTCCGGAAAACATAAACTAGATAAACTGCTGCACGTGAAACGTAGTTTGAAAATTTACTTTGAATCGTTTGATTAAATCGTGTTACACGAGGAAGTCGTTGATGAAGCACCCGAAATAATGTGACAGTGTCGTTTTTACGATGGTGTTTACATTCCGTGGCGTTGTCGTGTTACGTCGTGAGATGCCCCACTCAATTAGCGCGAGGCGAGGATGAGTGCCGACTGACAGTCGCGCCGGCTCCACCATTCTTGTTAAGTGGTGAGCATTCATTATTTAGCAACACTTCTACTACAGTTTTCGTTGCCTTTTTTTTTTCACCTTTTATGAACTGAAGTTCTGTTTCCGAACACTGCACGCTGCCCGAGTCACGGAAGCTTTCTTGAGTGTTATTGAGATTTGAGGATCATGCTTTTAACTTTTTTTGAGCATCTACTTTGAGAGGTACCTGATCCAGTTATATTAATACTTAGCCGAAGCCAGCTTTTTGCATTGAACGTTTAGAATTCTACTTAATTACAAATGAAACCAGTTTAATGACATCGCGATCGCTTCGCAATCTCGATATTAAAATCTGGACCCTGGCCGGATCGCGTGCCATTGATCATTATTGTCTTTTACGGTTCTTGTAGAATAACGTAAAATTAATAGCTCTTTCGATTGTTCTACCTTTTTCTGTTCAGTGGTTTTTGACGAGTCTTACGGCCGATAAGTATGTATCTATCTAGTATCTACTAATTGGTTCATTGCCCTGTCTGTCGTCTGATCGTTTTCGCAGCGATTGTTTTATTATTCATCGAACAAACAATAGACATAATAAAGTGTCAATCAAATCTCAATCAAACATTCCTATTTTCTGGACATCAAAAACTTTTTAATTTTATAAAACTGATCAACTCCTATTACTTAAATTCTCCTGTGTTAAATTCCGGCGTGTACCTACCTCACAAATATCGTAATTAAAAATAAGTCCACAGGTCGGAGTAATTTATCAATTATTCAGCGCCCCAAGTTTGCACACAATTAACTCGATGAGATTTTTTTAAGCACAAAGCGAGTGTTTCACCGTTGGAATTATCGCGGCACAGTAGAGCAGAGTTTTTGTCGGCAGGTTCGTTAGTCGCGAGGTGACGCCGCTACCGCTACAGTACGTCCTCGTGCTCAAGTGCGCTCCTCCAACTCTTTAACTACCTACATGAAGGACACTTCACGGTGCACTCTCCTATTATAAACTGCGCTTTTAATGGTTTGCGCCGATTTTAATTATTTTCGCCATTTTTGGCTCACTGCGCTCGTATCTGGAAAAGAGCTAAAATATAGTACACCTGTAACAGAAGTTTCTGTAACAACGAAGGTTCATTATTTTTAAGCCTAGTCTGTTGTAAATTTCGCATTGTAGTGTTTGTAAATTTACTTGTATCAGTGAAGTCTTAACTTTTGCTTATGTTAAAATAATCCTATCCAAGATAATGAGACACTCAGCCGGAATCTTGGGACGAGCGCTCTTCAGCACGAGAGGACTGGTAGGACCTAGCTCCGGTCTCTAATGAAGACGTTCAAAGCATTCGTCGGACTTTATCGTAACCATCAACACTTGGATTTACACGACTGAAACGCTACACAGAATGTTACAGCCGTATTCACACACACAAATGCACTCATTCCGTTATCGCACTAAACTCATATTCAGGCGATAATCCCGTTAGTTTGCAATAGGCTGACCGCGTCGGATGCACCAACAAAATCTATTAAGTGCGCTAGCTCGCTCCAGCTCGGCGTGCGATAATGCGAGCGTTGTAGCGTTTACCGCGACTCGCGACTTAACGTTCGCGTGTGCTCCACGACCGCGGATTACCACACGCACAATATCCACCAAATTGGATAATACACTTAAAATACAATCGCGCTATGAACGCGCTGTAATCTAGTGACGCGGCTGCCGATGAGCATATTAATTTGTCGCGGGAATAGGATTAGCGGGCGCCGGAGGGGCGAGCGGCGCGGGGGCCGTGATGCGATCACAGGCTTACTGTGCTGATCCAAAGAACCGACGCTCTTAAAATTACCGCCTCTTGTATTTTGATAGGTAATTGTCTGATTCCAACAACGTCGTTACAACTTTGTAAACAGACTGAGCTACATGCACAATTTGCACATGAGCTCAAATATCTGCTCTGATTCAAATGTCAACAATTTAATATTGTTGTTTCATTCAACAACGGAAATAAAAAACAGAACGAAGATATCCCTAGGCTAGCGTGGCTATCATCGGCTTGGCTAGTTTAATCGCTTTTTGCGAGTTGGATGGACAAAACTGTGGGAGCTACTTCGGGACGGCAATATTTCTTAGTTTGACAGCGGGATCTCAGTGGTGAGGTGTTGCGCGCCACAGCCGCGCCGCCGCGCCGGCTTCGTCTTGCAACTTTCAAAGCGTCGCGCGCTGGAGTGTTTCGCTTCGCCAGAAGTTTTAAACTGTACTCTTTATGTTCTTTATTGTCTTCACGGGGCTGGTCTTTCTGCGTAAAATTTAAACATCTACTTTTCTCAACAAATCGCAGTGTGTAAACTTCATCGCTTTGAAGTTTCCACATAATAACCGTTCAATGGACATTCAGGACTTCACGAATGGTTTCCCGTTGGCACGTAACGAACAAACAAAAATCTGGCAGTAATCTCCTAGCAACAACAGCGAGACCGTTAAGTCTCTTATGTGCTGTGGACACGCTACTGGTTTTTCAGAAAGCTCCGCCCTTCGTCTGTCCTCTCTTAACGCTCCTCCTTCGTGTCTTTGGCTGCCCTACTTGTTGAACAGACACGTTGAATGCTTATGAATTTACGACTCCTATGATTCGCTGTTCATCTTTATAGTAACTAAATAATAGAAAAGGTTTGTAAAGCGTCATTATGTCGCGTTATTTTATAAAGGACATAGGGAGGTATAGTCAGTATAGTTTGAGGAGGTCACTTCTATTGAGTGAGCAACTTGAAAAGTGTCGTAGGTAAGTCAACAAGGAGAACCCCAGGCGCGGTCGGTCTGTACCCGTGTCAGCTTAAATCGAAATTTCGCCGTGGGCCGCGGCGGATAGCGCCAGTTAACTTGTAACTCACTTTTGATGTATCGTTGTTTTTGTAGAGTTGGAAGCCTTGTAAACATCGCAACAGGAAACTTTTGGGTCGCCCGTCCACCATTTCAGATATGTTGGCGAGATTAAAAGACTTCTTTCAAAATTAGCTTGAACCGGTTGGACACTTGTCACGCAGATTTTATGCGAATTCATACAGATTCAGATTACATTCGGTCAGTAGGACTTAATGAATGGCGTCAGATTGTAGAGCGGCGTCATTGTGCAGTATTCCACCAGTGGGGACTGATAATAAAACAATGCTCGAACCCGACGTTTTTACGAGCTGATCTCGAGCGTAGATAGTGACGGCAGGGAATAAACAGCGCGTAAAGTCATCGTGTTTAAACTCACTAACGTTTTCTACGTCTATGCAGGAATAGCTGGCTAAAATGTTTTCTAGCAGACTATAGCATGACCTCGTTACATGGATGGCTCGAATAGACATCTGCATTAGAATTGGGCATCGTAGGCATTAAAGACACGTGCGTATAGGGTTGCCAACTTTTTCTAGAAGAAGTCGGTATATCTGATTTCAGAGAGGGTAAATAATGAGTACCTACAGATAATAAAAAAGAGTACTTAGCATTTATTAAATAAAAAAAAAATTACCACTTTTGCGCTACATACTTAAAAATATTTTATCGTTTTTAAAAGAATTGTAGGACTCCAAACATTCTAATTCTAACTTTATATAGGATCAGGAACTCATTTTTAATCAATTTTAATGAAGCCCTGTTCCTCTCTTCTCGCCACTTCACATTCATGTCTGGCATCAGTGAACATTATGCCAAAAAAATCAGTTTATATGAAAAGAGTATTTTAGCGTAAAGTACACTTAAAAGAAAAGGAGTACAAAACTCTATTTTAGAGTACTGTTGGCAACCCTACGTGCATATGTATTAACAAATGTAAATAAGGTCACGTCCACATAAATAGTTACAATGGATTCGTAATAGACGACTAAGAAGCTGCTGTTAATTACTAATAAACTATTATTTGTCGCTTTCATTGTGTGTTAAACCCTTTATTAAATATTTAACGTCTCATTAGTAACTTTGTTTGCCACATACGTTTGGTAAGATTTAGGTCCGTAGGGTAGTGTGAAATTTGGGCAAATTATAAAGGTATTATCCGACGTGTCGGGTACTTATAATCAGCATATGATCATAGCAATAGGCCGGTAAGTGTGCTCACCAGTCGGCTTCTACGGTTTTATGTAAATGGCCGCCGATAAACCGTCCTTCACCCGCGTGGCGACGCTCATTTGCATTCATAGGCTCATAACCCTTCCTCGCTCTTCTACCGCTTATGCAGCCTCATCCGCAGCGCTCCAGAGTCAAACTGCTGCTTTGCCTTTTACACGATAATTTACGACTCCCCATGTAATACGTCCAGGCGATATGAGTTCGGCGTGTATCTTCCGACCGTGAGGTCGCTGTGTTGCCGTTCGATTTACATATTATATTAAACTCGCCGTCGCCCGAAGTCCCTATTCCTCTTCGCCACCGGCCGTTACGCTCCAACTTTTCTCAATTTTTCCGCCCATAAAGCGCCCGAACGAAAGTTTCTCCGTCCGCCGCGTGAGGTCGAGTGTAAATACACTTTTTATAATGTACTTAGTCACTCTGTCGCCCCTCAAAAAATACTCCCGTTTAATAAGGACCTTCACTGTGGCTTCAATTTTTTTAATTAACACCAAAAATATTTGCTATTTCAGCCAAACCATCACGTGTAAATTGAATCTGACGATGTTCACATAATAAAGTCAAACACGAATTAATTAGACATCGTTTACCACAAAGTATCAGTTATGTTGAAACATGTTTAATTTCTGATTAAAGTTCGCTTGCATTTCCGCCTGATATGGAATAGGGCTGCCGGTTTTAAACAAATTCTGATTTATAAACAGACTAAGCTACATGTGAAAACTACATTCGTACATGTGAAATATTAGCGTGTAAACAGTACCAGCCGAGTCGGCGCGAGCTGCAAGCTATGGTAAACAGTCACTTGCAATGTAGAAGCAGCGTTGCCGTCGTCGTAGGTCGAGCTCGAAACGACCGTTTCATGTCTAACACGCACGTACGTAACTTACTTACAGATGTCTGGCGCGCTCGCCTCGCACCTGTGTAAGCAACGAAAGTTACTGACCTTGACTGGAGACCATTCAATAACACGTGCATTGTCTTCCACGCTCAGTTTCATCCATTTTCCTTGAAGTCTTACAATATTTACACACAACAAAGTCAGGCTCGGCTAAAATGCGGCGATTACCATTCGTCTTGTTCTGAAACATAGAATAAGGAAAATCTTAAGTTAGTCTGGAACATAAACATTGTTTTAATTGTTACACATTCTGTCGACAAACGATGACAGTTCAAAGTACTCTGATGGAAGCTCGCGTGACACGCAAGCAGCCCCCTACAGCGGCCCCTCTCGTTAAAACTTTCCCAAATATGACGCACGCCTGCAACCCTTTGTGTCATTTTCCTCGGCCCCCATTACTTAGACGACCACAGTCTTCGACTCGATCTCATTTCATGTTTTATCTCTCGCAGTTTTTATTTCTCGTCGATTTCTCACCACGAAGTTTCTTTTGCAGCCTGATCCTATGATTTGGTCGTATTAGCGGGTGGATCAAAGAGCCGGCGGGGTGCACGGGACGCTGCCGGTTGACTCTCTGGCCCGATAGCGTCAATCTAACGCTCAATTAGCCGAATGCGATTATCCGATTCGGATCCAGAATCGCGGGCGTCTCCGGCGCGCCTCCCCAAGACAAGCGCGCCAACTTTATTAATTAAGCCGTGTCTTATCTCTTGTTAGCACTCATTCTATTATTTGTCTTTTCACCGCTCATTTCCATAATTTCATCGGCGAGTAATTACTTACCACTAACGCGGAGCATTTCTCATTGTGTTTGCATATTTTGTCGTCGTTTGCATTGTAAACTTCACCTAAATAAAGTTAAACTCAGATGATGATGGAGACCATTTGCAGATCGTTACAAACTATAGAGTAGGTACTTCTCAGAGATTGTCAATTTACCTTTCACTGGTTCTTAATTACAACGTGATGTTTGCATTCTAACAAGCGCCGACTCGCTCATCTGTATATAGTTGGACCATTGTTTTCCGCTTCTGTGAGGAATGGCTTTTATTGTTAAAATGATGCGTCAGTTGAGGACATTGTGGGAGGGCGCGGGTTGTGGGCGAGCGTCCTCTCTCCCCCGCTGTGTGTTTAATTAGCTTAATTGACATCGCGAGGCGCGGTGTCCAAGCGTTTGTTTGCGATATCGCGTTACCGCACCCGCCGGCGCGCCGTCCGCCCCGTCGACGCCGTAACCGATGTCGCTATCACACTACTGAAAGGATTAAATCACAACTACACATTCGTTACTATTAGAACAATCGCTTCCATTGCGTAGGGTGCACCACATAACCTTCTTCTGAACCCTTTCTGAACAGAAATACTTACATAAATAATAATATAATCTGTATTTGTAAAAACGCCACGTCGCGTTGGTATCGAGTAGGCGCGTGCGGAGCCACCCAAATGCCAAGTCAGCATGGCGTCATACGGCGTCTAAAATACATTCCGATTTTGCTCTTCCTCTTCCCATGCGAAAAGGTAAAACTGCCACGAAATTTTCCTTAAATTGCTCGGGGAATAAATTGTAGTCCGTACGTGAACTGAGCTTTAATGATCCTTTATAGTGCGCAGTTCCACAATTTTGAATAGTTCCTTCTTATCTGACAGTCCAATAAGTATAGGGCGCATAAAGCTATATTTTTTTACCCAAGGACTCGAGTATTTTGTATGATCATTCATTCAAAATACGTAGGCAAGCTGCCTTGTTGTAGTTTCAGACAATTTACAAAGGCTAATAGCCTCCCTATAAACTTTGCAGCAGCTTTAGTGATCGGCCATTTTAATTAATATCTCCAGTCCTTTCCATCATAGCGAGTGCGTGTGATTAATCTCGCCGAACAAAGAAGTCCGTTTCCGAGAGCCCTCTACACTATCGATCATTCACTTCCTCGAATAAAAATAATAATAAATAATGGGCCCGACGCCATTGTCCAAACGAGGCGTGCATGTCAGCGATACTTTCAGCTATTTGATGTAATGTCGACTGACTTCACATTATTGTGCTGGGACTCCAATACTTACTCCATACACCAACGTTATTCACTCATTTCTTTTATTAATTATCGTGAGACCCAAGGTCGCTATACTTTCAATGATCAAGCATTCTCATGTTTTTATTGTTTATCGCGCGGGAGTCTCGTAAGATATTGAAATGTGAGTAGGTGCACGCTTTACCCAATGGGCACGATCCGGATTTCTTAAGAAACGTCGCACGTGTTCCCAAATGAGTAATATTTTCCTTTTTCCTCAAACGGAAATGTCTGTGTGTTTCACCGCCACATAATAAGCTCAATCATTTTAGCTTACTATACAGGACAAGTTTGATGGATGATCATAGAAGGGCCGCCCCACCCCGCGTGCCACACATCAACGCTGCTATAGAACAACTCACCTCTTTGACACACATCCAACGGCACTCATTCTACTTTATAATACATCAATGAGACTTAATTCTAGCATAATGAACTCGTACCATGTGATTGTACGTTAATGAAGCTACTCTTTATAGAGCTTCTGAGCCACTGTCTCCACTCCCTGCCATGGTTCATGGTAGCCGCACTCTGCACATAAATAACTTTATATGAGCGCTCTAAATCTCATTACGGGCTCTGTAATAGCTTCTAAGGCTCCGCTGTCGGCTGTGACGGGAATACAAAGCAAGCCTGATTTATTTTCTCAAATTAATCTTTGAAGTAACTTGGGTCAATTTCTTAGTTTTGAAAATGCGCGCTGTAAACATACGATTGAAAAGACTAACGTCCTTGGTCTGCACCTAAATATCCGATACGAATTGCAGGCTATTTATTACAGTTTCGACTCTACTGTACACGTCGTGAGGCGTCTGTTTGCAAAATCGAACGCGCAAAGAAGCGTCCACACTCACTGGCTATACTTGTAGCCCGCACCGTGCGCGCCCGATAGCGTAATACCAAAACAAATGGCCTTCTTTGTCGCCTTTTTATTTTATATACGTGAGTTATGTTGCAAAGACGTCCCGTGCGTTATTCAGATGGCTGCAGGTTTGTAACAAGAATGTCCTGTCTGTTAAATTTATTTATTACCCGTTTTAACTGTACCAAGTGGCCGGGAAAAAATAGGAGCTTCCAGAACGCTAAACTTCGGATTTAATTTGCAACCTCGGTCGGTATAGGCCAGCATCGCTTTCAATCGCCGCTCGGTAATTGGTAAGAATCGAGTTCTCTGCAAATATCTTTCAATGAGAACTGCCCTGTCAATGTTAGTTCACTAAGATTTTTCTCTTAAAATTGCACAGATATACAATAATGTGTTCCAGCTTAGTCACTTAATGTAGTTTACAAAGTAAGTCATCCCTCTTTGACAATTAGGTAGCGCTCTAGGGCGGATTTATCTGCTACGACACTTGTCTACGAAATCTTGCTACGCGTCGTAGCCGTAGCGGTCCCTCGAAACTCTTTGACAGAACATCTGTCGGGCAATTACTATTCCTTATTGCGAATAACATTGAATTCTCAATACATTAACCTCTTTATTACATGTGCTGCAGACAATTGGAATATAATTTACAGCGATGTGGTTACGCATGTTTATCGAGTTTAGTGTGCTGCATTCGATTATGCCATTCAAGAATGTTGTGCTATAAATAAATGTTCTAGTCTGCGAGCGTACATTGTAACAAAACATTAAGCTTAATCAAACAAACCGATATTCGTGTTGCGCGTTTCAATTTCGTCGTTGGATTTGATAAACCTGTGAGCATACACCATGCTGTTATGCGAATATATTCTGTAATCTCTACGCTATCTGCTGCACTCCCGAACATAGGCACACGTTATCAGAGTACCGAACGCTACATGCAATGTTTGTTTGTTTACTTAATATTAATTAAAACGAATATTATTTACTAGCGACAACGATACTCAAATAATTTGACCTTTGGTATCTAAAGTATAACTAGGTGCGTATGGACAGTGAATCGATGAATTCAATTTAGGTGTGGAGCGTGCAGGGGCATTAGCGGCGCACATCGATCCGTTATCTCTGTTCCCGAACAAAGAGAGATGAAATTTTAATCGGTCGCGTTGTCTGCCATCGCAGAAGTTGTCCGGCATGGCGGCTCCGGGCGAGCTCGTGGCGTTCGTATAGTCGTATTGTAATGAGCGGCCCGCGAGCCGCGGCTCCTCTCCTCGTCCCCTGAATAATACATGTATCGGATCAGCGCAGCCAGCCCTCGCAGCTCACCTTCGGTCCAGCCGCCGCCGAATCGATCACTATCGCCCGCCACTCAGGATTATATTTTATTCACAGATTAGTCACCCGCGCGACCTCACCTACAGATAAGCCTATCATAAACACCAAGCCTCTATTGTAAAGTACACTGTGTACACAATTTTTAACCAATCTCCTGATAATACTATCTTGACATTGATTATAAACGAGGGCCTTCCCGCCTTCCTCTTGGCGAAACGTGACTTGCCTAGTCTTAAGACAAATTATGAGGAAGGGATAAATTTGTATACAACGTGTAACGTTATATGCGCAAAACCTCTTAAGAGGTCATTGTACTCATCATTATAAACAACTTTTTACTATGGGACCAAACCTGAAATCGCGAAAAAAATCAGCTGTTCAGTACATTTTGACGAATTATGCGATCATAAATGTACTAAACAGTTGATTTTTTTTCGCGATTTCAGGTTTGGTCCCATAGTAAAAGTTGTTCATAATAATGAGTACAATGACCCCTTAGAGGTTTTGCGCATTTAACGTTACACGTTGTATATTAAAATATGTAATATTTGTGTAAATTTGTATGGTCAGTGGACGAGTACTCAATCGTGTTACGGAATTTTTGATGGTTTGAAATTTAATTTATTTAGCAACTAAGTTCTAAATTCCGTTACCAGCTTCAGAAGGACCGCTAACCAGTAACGGTTTGAATACTAAAAAAGTTGTACGTTGATAAAGTTACGAAGAAATTAAATCTTAAATATTATAATTTGCTGTTCCACTGAAGAATATCTTTACCTGCAATAAAAATACATATTTAATGTAAGAAGTTTAAGATTCTTCGTAAAAAGTAAGAAACGGAAAGTATTTCCCCGGATTTTAATATCAATTCGGAGAGATCTTCTTTAATAAGTTGTAAACTTGTGTTGGAGGGTTCTCGCCGCAAGTTCGATGCTACAGGCACCGGCGACTACATCGCAATCTCGTTAAAATCTACGAGGAAACTCCACAGTGGCGTTTCACGACCATTTATGAAATCACATGCCTCGCCTAATAGTATGTAAGTAGTTACACTTGTACCATAAGCTGTACGTAACTCCCGCTAATTGCGATAACACCGGAACGATGTTGCCATGTTCTGAACTTCTGTTGTTGTGATAAACAGAGGGTTTAGCATTGAGAAACCTTCACGTAGACTGAGATTGTCTTACTATAATATGTTTAATCTGACAAAGATGCTTGCAAAGCGTCTTGCATCACTTATGTCATTAGACATAGTCAGAAAAATGAGTAACAGAAACTTAGGATGTGTTTTAAGGACCTCTTTAACTTCCATTTTTGCTGATGATAAATATATTTTGAGTACATTTTTGAGCTGGAGAAAAAAGGAAAAATGAAATGACTAAGTCGTAAATTTTTATAAAACTTCAATTAACCAGAAGCTTTTAGCATAAAATTTGACCTAATTTTCCGTAACATTTGCTTAAATTCTTTTTCTAATAGCAATCTGAAGGGTGGAAGGTATGTAGCTGTCCACTTCCACCGCAGGCGGTGTCGTTAAGGGTGTAGTGGCGGTCTGTCCTTATCGCGCGCCACTACGCGAGTAATGACGCCTTCGATCGTGGGCTAATGGCCTCCGCGGGCCCACTTAGATACGCAAATGAGCATCGACAAGTACCGCCAGCCAGCCATCGCGATTACGCGTACACATTACACCGACTGATGCTGCGCGCCGTACCTACACGTGCGATTGGGTTGCCTTCTGCACACTAACCATAAACAACAAAGACATAAAAGATTTTATTTTCAAAGAATTTTCCGAATCGTTCCGAATACAACGACTACATCATACGATGGTTTAATGACGTGCTACACGCGAAAGTTCTGATCGTCCTCGGCATAATATTAGAACTACTAAAATAAATAAAACCCTGTCATAAATATCCGATACTCGTCTGGTTTATCGTCATGAATGATTCAGGAGGAATGACAATCGGGAAAACTGAATACACAAGTAACTTATTCGGTTTTCTATTAAATTTTCTTGTAACACTGTCAGGCCTATGTCAAACTATTAAAAAATAGTTAAGTCAAAAAGCCTGTCGGAAAACTGGGATTTCCCTAAATCGTGTCGTTCACCCGTTCTCGACAGCTCGCTGGTATAAGAACATCCCCAGTGCAGAGTTCTCGGTTGACACATGTCCTCCACTGGCTTTATACAAACCCCCTGTCTAGTGGCCACCGAATCCATGACACATTAAATTCTTATCTACCGCCTGTATTGCATAAAGTACATACGAATATTTATCCTGTTATAATTGACTGTATTGTACATGTACCTACAATCAGTATTTTGCACTCAGACTCACTCGAACAGCAAGTAAACACGTTCATTTTAATGAACAAAGAGTTCTTGACATTTATTGCTAGTTGCTGCAAGGAGAAATGGTTATTGCTTGTGATATTAGTTCGTGAAATGTAATTATTTAATTGTATAAAGGTTAGTGTTTACTTTCAACAAAACGTCGACGTTTACGTGTACGTAAAATAAGAATAGCTACCCAAAACGTAACTCGAAAGAGGATATTCGTGTTGTTCACGTCGTTTGTCACGTATAATGTCCTATATAAAATGTTATTTCAGTCTAGAACAAGAACAACCCGACGCGCGTCGCTGTCCACTCCTTGCTTCAGGACATTTTGTATTTTTATTAAATGTCGCTTTCCTTTATTGCCTCTCTAAGTAGACATGAGCTTATCAACGTGTTGCAACGTTGAAGAACGATTTTAAAGTATTATAAAGGCAAGTTTGGCATGCTAAACATCGATTCGGCAGGGGTTAGGTTGCTACATTGCTACACGATATGGTCGAGAGGCCGACTACATAGGCGAGCGCTGTAATAGCGCACTAGATTAGGATTATTCACGTTTCATAAGCAAGGAGTCCCGTATCGTGGGGTGAGTTATTAAACCTAAAAAGATGTTTGCGGCGCGACCAACAATGCAGGGGCGCCGCGACGGCGCCCGCCCAGCTGTAAATGGAGTGCGCATTAATACTCAACTATGTAATAAATGTTATTGTTTGTCATAAAGTTTGTTTTATGAAGGTCGGCCGCCCCGGCCCTTGACGCTGTCGGACCTTTTATAAAGTTTAGCTTTCGCTTATACCCTCGCTTACGGATTTAGGTTCGATTATTTGAATTGTTATTTTACTTCTATTTATATCTCACTAGAAAATCCTGAAGTTTCAGTCGATCACCGATCACTTCAGATAAACTATATCCTCTTTGCTGCTCGATAAGAGCAGACACAAAATAAAATAATCTTATTTTGATATTTCGAGTAGATACCCGGTGCCTTGCGACGTCGACGTCGCGAGATCGCTGAGTCATTGCAAAAGTTGCGCTTAGCTTTGCAGCAATATTTTCTACTTCGACCTTTCCGTACTCGGGTCGGAGACTTTCAGATATCATTTGCGGTGTAGACGAATTATTGTTTCATACTTTTGAATGTAGCTAATGTAGTTTATTTATGTATTTTATACTTACTCAGGTCTGTATCTGTCTTGATAACAGTTTCCATTAACTAGGTATTAATTTTCCACATTAAAGTTAATTTTCATAAAGCTTAAAATACTTTAGGACCATGGCCCCTGACCCTGCTGAGGTTTTCTATTCCAGTTGTTTTATTATCAAAAAAGCCAATGTCGATACTTGGAACTTTGGCCTTGTTCGTGATAAATTATGAAGTTTTCGTCGATTACGCGGCAGAGCGATGCGATGTAGAGATGTCGACGTCGGCTGCGGAGCGGCGACACGAACAGCCCTGACTTATTTGTATGTAGCGCGCCTCCGCTGTGGGGGGCGCTTCAAGACGTTCAGCGCAATTTTTCAACGCTTCGGCTTCGTGTTCGGCAAGCCGATGGCCCTCGCCGCAGTGGCCCCCCCTCCCCCCCCCCCCCCGCGCGCGTGCCACCTGCTCCAGCGCTGAACTGCTGCAACTTTAATCCCCCAATCCGCCACCGCACGACCGCACACCGGCGCGACGCTATATTTCAATTAATTCGACCATCCATTCCCGACGTGCAACTACGCGCCGCTTTACCTCATAACGTAACCCCCGCCAGGACGTCGCTTCCAGTGTAATACGTCAAGGGAGCGACTACTTGATGTCGCGCTGCACTGTTCGCGACTAGATTCGTGTAGTCAGCTAGTCGCTGTCAAGTCCCACTTACGATCCCACTGAATCACCGACAAACTCTGTCACGTTTTCAGCGATAAATCTTGATTCACAAGAACAATTTTCATCTGTAGTGACGATTTAACTTTTAAAGCCCAATTAATTGCAAGTTTTGTTTTGCATATTAATGGGACGTTCCAGTGGAGCCGCGTCGGCGACCGGCATTAAGTTTCGTCGGGTGCACATGGAGCGGAATAATCGCCAGTCTCGACTTCATTTTGTCGCAGCAAAACGGCTGCGTTCGTGTTGTCGTGATTGATACTCGCAAACAACAACATTAAATTTTAAAGAATACTTTATTGTTTGCATTGTCAATATAAAGATAAAATACCACTCACCTATCTACATAAAAGATTTATAAAACGATGCACGACAAGATAGTAAGTTAGTTTTAGATCTTATTCTTATTGCCAAGTCAGAAGCCAGCGCGCGGCGCGCCTCGCCGCACGTGTTGGTCATACCGCTGAATCAACTCAACCCGACTCTACCGCAACTGAATGTACTTAATTTGATTTCGATTGTATTAAACCCCACTTCGGCTCCAATTAATGACCCGAAAGGGCTCTTAATAATAACGACGTTTCATAGACTTTAGTTAGTGTGACATTTGGAAATCAAGTATCGTCGTAAATCGTAGTAGAACTTGCACATTTATCTGAAATGTTAATTCGTATAATAAATAAAGTATTTTTTGTCAATAAGTTCACTAATTAATTTTGTCAGGGTAGCGTAAGGATCGGGCCATCAGAAAGTTCACATGGGGCTTGTATGTACGTTTGGCAAAAACCACAAACAACTTTACAGTGACGTTACAATGTAGAGACAACAGCCGGCGTAGAGGCACAAAGTAATTAGATAGCTGTTGTATTGTTCGCTTGTTCAGCGCTTCTCCAATGAACGGTCGTCGTTCGGTCTCGTGTTTAATTGCGAGCCACGCCGTAACGGACAGCGGCCCGTTTTTGTCCGGCCCGAATGAGATGAACCGCGCATCCTTTAATGAGTCGCTCCCCGCCCGGCCCGAATACTGTATACGTACCTTACGGACATCTACATTTCATGCACTCTTAAAGTTTTCACTTTGAATTTTCACGTTTGGATTTTAGGGCCTATTTCACGATATCCGAATAAATTCAAAATTAGAACAGAATTTGTATGAAATTATCTGCCAAGTAAGTTAAGGACGCTGTTACAAATGGGTAGTCAAATCAATACTTTTTTACACAAAAGCATGTTTATTAAATAAAATGCTTTACATTCTTAAAATGTTTTTGGGCAAATTGTTGATAGATGTGCATGGTACGATTCTGAACTACAAATATAATTTTAGATAGGTACAGTTTCTCAATAAATGTACCGGACTGAAAATTTTTACTTCGGTACATTTATTGAGAAACTGTACCTATCTAAAATTATATTTGTAGTTCAGAATCGTACCATGCACATCTATCAACAATTTGGCCAAAAAACATTTTAAGAATGTAAAGCATTTTATTTAATAAACATACTTTTGTGTAAAAAAGTAATGATTTGACTACCCATTTGTAACAGCGTCCTTAATAGAAACTTCTAAGCTATTCTATTATTTCAATTGGAAATCTGAATTAAATGTCAAGATTATTTTGAAATATAAATTCAGATCGATAACATTAAGGAATGATGATTGGGTTCAAGTTCTAATTTTTTTAATTCAATAATAATAAATCGGACTTTTTCCTCAACCGGGATTGATCCCAAGTTAAATATTTTAGTTAGCTTGATTATAAAAGCTGTTTTTGTTCTAGGGAGTCACTGAAGACGAAGTTAGTCTTATCATATTAGGACGATTTCATGTTGCAGCCAATCTAATTCTCATTACTGCAGAAGGTCAATTTTCGTACCTAAAAACGTTCAAATTCAAGTCGCAGTCTCATGCCAGCGACAACCAAATGTCAAAAATGTAGGTAAACGCTATACAATTTTTGACAGATTGCGACTGAATTGAGATTGCGAACGTTGTTAAAAACACGGGAATTGACCCTCAGGGCCCAGCAGTAAAGCGGAGCGATAAACACGATTGGAATTGATCTCTAAACTCTAAACTATTTGTTTAATAAACACTAAACTGTTGTTTCCATGTATATTTTGACGTTATAAAGTTTGGTAATTTGTTCAGCAACATTACCCTTTGGTCAAATTAAATCGAATCAACTTATTTGTGGATCAACTAAAAGTTAGTCGTCTCCAATCTATGTGCGGGGCAGCGCCGCTCTCGCCCGCATTCAGCGCCGCGTAAATAATTCACACGTTCAGGAACGAGTTGGCCGACTCGGATACCGCATGTAATTCCACATTTTCACGCCGAAAGGTTTCCAAGCACGCATTAAAGTTTTTGTCCGACCCCCCGCGCCTATTCACGATTAATTTTCCGAATTCTATTCCCCAACTTATTTATTGAGAGGGCGTTTCGTAAATACTTTACTTAATTGACACCCGAAGCTCCGAACTCTGCGTTAACCCTATAAATTATTCATTTACAGTAGTGTAGATGACAATAACTGTATTATTTCGTCTCTGGTATAGTATAATGATATTGTTACGCTCAGTGCGGGTATCGGGTCTTGTTAACATATGTTAGTGACTAGAATATCTGAGCGCGTAGGTTTAATTAATTACCGCGTGTCATTAATAAGGAGGAAGGCGGTTTGGTGTAATGTTAGCTGGGGTGTGCGTAATGTAAGGTGACACCGCAGAAGGTACCTGATCCGCGCCTGAACAAGCGGCGCCGACGCCACTACGGCGCGGTGCTGCCACCGCGACGCCGACGTCACGTCACGCACTCCTCATTTGTCACACATGTTTACCACAACGGTGACTTTTATGTCAATTATCCTTGAGCTACGGATTTGCGAATACAATATTGTGAAGCAATTTGGATCCATTTCCTGTAAGATTAAATTTCAAGAAATCCATGTCCGTGAAAAGGCCGCAAACTTTACCACAATATTAAAACACGATTAAGGCCAGGATATTCGAGCGCAGTAGGCATTTAGCGTTACCTCCCACCCCGCGTGGCAAGTCGCGCGAACGCGCAGTTCAAATGAACTCGCTGACCCCGCTCTGCAAAATAATTTTCCCATAATTTAAACTTAATTACCACTATAATTATAATACAACTTAAACTAAGATCTACAGTTTAATTATAAACTACAACAATATTTACAGACTGATTTTTAAAACTAATAAACAAACACGGAAAATAACAATAATATGACAAATATTTCGATCGATTAGCGGAGGGACGCAGCGAGCCAGCAAAAACGACACAGGTCCTGCCTCGGAAACGCCTAGCGGGCTACTGAGGCGAAGCGCGTGCGCCGCTTAGTTATATAATCATTTTGTTAAAATAATAAAAAACTGTTTTGAGAAAAAGTAACCGGAGAATGTTCTCCTAAACGTTATTGCCTATTTTTTTACATATTTTTTTTTGAGTAAAAGTTTGGTCTACTTCAAGTACGACTTGAAAAACGATCACAAATATCTCTGTTTTCGCGATTTTTTATGATCGAGTGAAAATTTAAATATCGTGTTTTGAACCGGAGAATAATCAAGAATGTTTATTAAAGTACAACATATATTTTTACCAAATCAAAACTAAGAATATTTGATTGTTTAATGTTGAATCAAAAATAGGTCGATTTTGAGGAACCTGGCCTTAAATAATAAGTCAAAGTCGTCAAACTTGACTATTTTCTAGCAAAATTAAACTTTAACGTGACGTCATCGTCTTTGACCTTTTTAACAAAGTATCATCGATCTGGTGCACTTGGAAGCTTTCCATTAGGTGTCAAACAGTCAACTTCAGTCTGTTCTTGTTTGTCACTGGCGCCTGTCGCGCCCGCCTGCCGTGCTCTCTACACAATATAAATGGTGTTACAGTGAAAAATCGACTCCATCGCGACGTCGAGAGGCATCAGCCGAACACTTCCTAGGTAAACCGTTGGTAGGCCGTAACAAAGAGGCGTAGTTCCGAAACAATCAAATTAATTTTCTCCGTTGTTGTTTAATTAGCGCGCCGACTCTTGGATGGCGCGGCGGGCGGCCGATGTTTATCATCGGATACAATCGCGCCCCGCACCCCCCGCCCCCACCCGCGCCTCTCAACCAAACCCATTATTATCAAAGTCAAGACTACACCAAGTAACTTTGGTTCGTCACTCCTGCTCCCATTGTTATTATTAGCGACATTGTTTAGCCTAATTGACTTTGGCGTAAACAAATCGCCTGATCCTACTAATTGTGTAATCTTTTTGTTTCAGGTAATCTTATTAGAGTGCTGTGATATAATTTTACGGAGGAAAATGCCTTTATCCGGTTAAAGTACGTATGTATACTTATTAGTGTGATATCGTCAACAGGGTAGATAAAGTGTGGGGGGATACTGTTATCGGGGGGTGGAAAATATGAAACAGAATAGTTTGTATGAAGCCTCACCGAGTTAATCTGAAGCCATATTTAATTAAATTGTGAGGGTAGGTGGACGTCGCCGCTGTCCATTCCGTAGACTACAGCCTTTCAGTGCGGACGACTTGTGTACTCACGCATACCCAAGGTTTCTGCTATATTAGTTTCCTCATTAGGTGAGCATATACTTTCGGTTCTATATATTTCATTGTTGCTTTTATTTACCGTGTAAAGTGTTACTCAACGAAGGCGTATGTGATGAACATTTGCTATACAAACTATTCTTTTGTAATGCGGGCTCCTATGTAAATCACGTCCCTACATTCAATTCGTCGTTAAAACTCGTATCCGAGACATACTCGTATTTTTGTTTCTAAATTCAATTGAAAACCGTGAAATTTTCACTAATTGGCCACTATATAAATTCCGACGTAAACGTGTACGTGGAGTTAATAAGAAAAACCTCGTGTCGGTTTGTACGTCGACTCGGGCTGCAGCGGCATCTAATCTAATTATCCAGCTCGCTCTTCAAAAAAGTTCAAGGAGTGAGTGCAAGCTGTTTGCTTCATTCGTTTTCTCTCCATTTTCTCGCACCAAAAAGTAGATAATTGTTTTTGACGATTCAATTATAAGACCCCATAGCTATAAGTCGATACGTACCTACTTATAGTGAACGAATTAAACTTAATTCGCCCCAACGGTAAGGGATTATTTTCAACGGCTGACCCGCGCCGACCTGACCCCATCCTCTGACCTCGGCGCGATGATCTGCACCCTTCATTCGACTAACCTGTTTTACGAGATTAGCGCGATAAACACTTTACCTAGTGGAATATTAAACGAACTTCCCCTGAACCTGAAGTATACAAAGTTATTTTGTGAAATTATTACTTACAGCGCCCTCGTAACAAAGTAAAAGGTAGAACCGCGTGAGAACACGTATTACAGACTGTAGCAAGACAGTTTCCTCATTTAGAAATTAACTCGTAAGTATTACGTATCCAACTGTATATTTTATGTAAGGGGAAGTATCATTAACATGAGTTTATAATGCGCTACTTTTTACAATAATATCGTTAACTATAAAAAAATTGTTTGCCGCTTTCTAAAAGTTAACTTTGTTCACCCGCGTAGACCGCGATTAAAAGTAGCCTATGTGTTAATCCAGGGTATAAGCTATCTATATACCAAATTTCATCCAAATCGGTCCAGCCGTTTGAGCGTGAAGAAGTAACAAACATACAAACTCACAAACTTTCGCCTTTATAATATTAGCGCGATATTGCAAGTACGATATAAATATGTTCTCACAAATCCCTATCCTAAAGCGATCATAAAAAGAAACGCCTACCCGAGCTCCGTAATTGGAAAATGGATTTAATAAAATTGGAAAATACGATGCAGCTCTACTTAATATTAGCGCGAAGTCTTGAACGTATGAAGTAACATACGGCTAGTGTATTTCGTCGACGGACTAAACGGCTCAGCTCCGAGCCTCGTATTTGTAACACGGCGGGTTATTAATAGCCGCGATAGCGAGGTGGCCCGCGGCAGAGCACGATATTTGGGAAATCCGGATTTGCATAGGATAATGGGGAGCGCCGGTGCAGCGCAATGTGCGCGACGCCTTGCACTCTACCCGCCACCGACGCCGGTTGACTCGTTGCATACGTAACGACACGTCAGCCCCATGTGGGTTTTAAACTAACTCCTCCAAGAATGAGTCTGTGCTGTATTGTGCAATGTGATGCAATTAAGTTAAAAAATAATAAATATAGGTTGAATTGTCATCTTATTAACTGGTACAATGTATAACATATTCTTGACGCCCGGTTTCTTTATCTGAATCGTTTTGTAGAGTTTTACTTACGTGTAATGAATGTCTACTTAATATCTTTAGAAAATAGTCTAAAGGCCGTTTTATTTGTAAGCGGTTCTGATCGATGAAAACGCAAGTACTATGACATCATGTCTAACGAATCACGATAACACAGGATTTTGTGCAAGAAGTTACCTTTTTAATGTTAAGAAAATAGAAAATCAGTACGTTAATTCTCTAAAATTTGGCAAAAAATAATGGTCCCATAATGTAATCGCAATGCAGCACGAGCAATCAAGGTGTTTGTCTGAAAACAGCCATTAATGCGGCAAAAAATAGGAACAAAACTATGATAATTGGCGAGGGGTGTAGCGGCGGTGTGGGGGGGGGGGTCGGTCGCGTGCCTGATGTATGCGCCGCCGCCGCGACGCCCAGACCCGCCGGCGCCGCGACGCCGCCCCACAATGCAGATATCGTGCATTCGACTCCATTGCATACCGACGCCCGACAACCGTCCTCACGCCTTCACCCTTTATTGCCGTTTACGACTACGCGAAGCTCGTCCGACTCGTAGCAGCCCAACCTGCGCCCACGACAATATAAGTAACAAGAATCGGAAATCGACCGCCGCACGAATCGATCCAAGCCATACAATTTCCAAATCTAAGCGTTGCAGGCCCACACTTGATTGATGACCCGCGTAATGACCCAGGAAACTATTTCCTCCGTATTTCCTCCACTCAATAAAACATCGAATATGCTTATTTATGTGACGGTGTCAGTTTATTTGGAGTTTTGTCAATGCGGCCTGTAGTGCCGACTACACACCAAAGACCGTCATTTGTCAAGATTATGGCTGTTCGGGGATTGAGATATGAAAAGCGGTTATTGTTTTGAATATTTTCCTTTTATGTATTATCCAATATTGTGTAGACTTCGATGTCCAATGATAGGAAAGTACTGTAGTGAATGAACGACTGAATATTATACACTTTCAATATATCTTAATCAAAACAAACATCAATCCGCCGCTCACGAGTTAATTTAACGCAGACCCCATTAGGAAGTAAGTATGTTTTGACCTTTCGGCGGCGGTCATGCGACCTTATAGATGAGTTGGCACAATTAGCACGTACAAAACTCGTCAGTCACGGCTTGGCTCCGAGTGGCAATTACGGTATTTCATCCTCAATAAAAGTGCACTCAGGCGCCGCTAACGTCGGAGAAAGCTCCCCGTCGCCTATAAAGCTAATGTGGACATATAAAGATTTAAATGTCGCCTCTGGACGCCGGCGACGCCAGGGAAGCCGGCGATGTGGTCACCTCATATACCCTCATATTCACTGACGTACAAACATCCCAAGACGACGATATTACAGTACCTACCCAAATTATAAGGATGTGCGTTAAATACACACTTGAGGGAGAAAAAACAAATCCACTCTCACATAAATACACCGAGCAGTCGACATGAATGACCTTCGACGTTTTCAGTAAACAACCTTTTTATACTCTGTATTTTGTACTCTCCGTTCACAAAAAAACTCTTGAACCCTTTCCAAATAGAAACTTATATTGCAAAAACTTTAACAAATAAACTTCAGGCAATACTTTCAGCCGACACTTTGGAGAGCCATCATGACTTTACGTTAGTGTCAGAGAGGGAAAAGGAAAACATTTTCCAATATTTACCTCATTATGTAGAGGTATAGTCTAAATAACGGCGGTCGTACAGCGTGTGAGCAAACATTTTGGCGATTAATCTGGAATACTGTGCTATATCGGGGTGCTGGAGGCGGCACATTTATTTTATGAGCCGGCAATGTTACATACGCCATAAAAGTCGTTAGGACGGGCGTAACGTCTCGCCGTCGTCTTGCCCGCTTTAATTATACCTAGATAATGCGGCGCCGACTGTGCCCTGCCGCCCCATATCGTGCCGCATCGTGCCGAGCCGTGTCGCGCCGCTCGCAACCTTCGCGACGTTATGGGGGTACATCGATAATTTTGTGTTTTTAAAATTCCTATAAAACCAAATGTATTCGGTTAAATCATTTGGATTTTCCATATGTGTTGTTTGACTATGTCTGTTGTTGTACTAAAACCGAACCATGATTTTTTGATAGAAAAAAAAAATCCAAAGTAGAACCGTCTATTTTCTGTTATATACGATTATACGTAAACAGTTCCTTATTATGCAGTAAAATTTGCTTTAAATCAAAGGTATTTAAATATGTTAAGAACTTAATAAGCTAATTTTGTCATAAATCTACATTTAAACGAAGCGCGTGTAGTTCCGGTAGTCAGGAGAGTCTTTTATCTCGTGCGTCAAACTAGACAATCATAACGCCATTTCACTTACACACCGAGCGAAACCACGCTTCGATGTATCCTCTTAACGTAACACGATGCAATAACACAGTGCCACTCTTCCTAATGTACCCGGCCGTACACAATAATTCCCTGAATTACCCACATTCGCAACATAAAAGGGCCATGTAAACGGAACAAAGTTGCGTTTTACATCGTAAATCATTGCGGTTAATAATTTCACTCTGTTAGAAAATTGATTTATGCCTACATATTTACTGGCTTTTAAGGCTTTAGTAAATGAAATACGCACGGTCTACGCGAACCGTGTTAACAAATGAGATACTTGGGAAACACGCGCTTTAGACCAGACTACAGCACACCTGGATCTTTAGACCTTGAAGTTTCAGATAGATCTGGTTAGCATATTTTGTTTAAATAGAACAATTTTCCTCATGTTCTTCCTTGTTTGGACTCGGTTTCATATACGTGTAATATTTTTTTTTTTATTTGACCTGTTGCCTCCGATTTGACTCATCTTGAAGCCTTAAAAAAAAACTAGCTTTTTGCGCCATTCATAAAACACCATACAAATATTTTTTCACACCAACAACAGACAGATTGTTGCTTCCTCGCGATATTATTGTAGTCTCTCTTTGTTCTACGCGCTCGTAGCACTCGCGTAGCACTTGCTACGCTTTTCACGGAAACAGCAGTGCTATTCTGTACAAATCTCACCGTGAAAACTTAGGTGAAGTGAGCGTGGAGTGAGCTGTTAATAGTGTCAATCCCTAACATAAGGTAGAATGACAACTCACTTCACCTAGGTTTTCACGGTGAGATTTGTACAGAATAGCACTGCAGAATCGGTTGGTCGTTTCATTGCCGGGGACCAAGCATATTGTGTGGAAAGGATTTGTTCATTTGGAATTGTCTTTATATTTATTTGTTCCTTTTGGTTTAGAGCGCATATTTTTTTTTTTATTTAAAAATACGACTAAGTTATGATTAGGCTCGTTTAAAGTGGCATAAACTGAAAAGAACAAAGCCACATAAGTAGTAAGTTATATTTCGTGGTTCTTGGACGGTCTCTAGACGGGTGTGTGTCGAGTCGCGCCACGTTGAAGGCAGGGGTCGGGCACAGGGCACAGATGGAGATTTATCACGCCCGCCGGAGCCGAGACTACAAGTTCGCGCATTAAACGAGTCCGGGACATTAGCCGCCTGCAAGATGCCGCTCGAGATCATAATTAAGTGCCGCCCAATTTATCGGTGCGACCCGAGCCCGAAAACTCCTCTTAAACTTCCCTTATCGTACGTAGTAAAGGCTCTTTATTTTGTAGTTAGTTCGCTCTGCGTTTATCGCCTTTTATCTCTTCTTCGGTTGTGATTTTGTTTACTGCGACATTTCTGTAAATAAATCGAATAACTCCCAACAGGATGTGATTGAAAAATTTAATTTCACAATATACGAGTATCTTATAATGATCAATCCTATTATTAGTCGACGTTCGCACGGACGTAAAAATGTCGCTGCGATTTTTTTTCGCGCACTGGATTTTCAACGCTCTGCTTAGCGCCAAGAGTTGAAAATTCAACAGTGTGTTTTTTCTTCGCGCCAGAATGCACTCTGTTATTGTTAAGTTGGATTCTCAACGCTTGGCTCAACACCGAGAGTTGAAAATCCAGTGTGCGATAAAATCCCGCCGCGATATTTTTACGTCCGTGCGAACGTCGGCTTAGTCTTATCTTTATCTCGCTTCAGTCATAATGTGCTCTCGTGTATCTTGGAGTAAGATCGCAGCGTTTATAATATGCATTATCTAGTAATTCGGGCCTACATACCTACGAATATTATACTTATGTAGATAAAAAACAGACTGGTAACACACCAGTCAGTGACTGGTGGTACATCTGGTGGTGGTGGTGGATCTGGTGGATGTAATTTAAACTTTCATACTTTGCCTTTGCAATCATTCAATAAAAATTAAAGTTGTTATGATTTACATCCTGAACCGGATGTAGCATTTGTGTTACGACGACTAGTGTAAACAGTAGCCACATGCGAGTTCAATTGCAAAGACAGTAAACGAATCCGAGTCGCTAACGCAAATGTAAACGAGGCATGACATTGGTTGCCATGGCAACTCGTCAACTTCGATCACATAATGATCGCCTGTTTTTACCCGCCTACGGCAAAGCCTAAAAGAAGGGTTTATGATTTTAGCAGTCTATGTATGTATTTACGTCTGTTCCACCGTAGCGCCTAAATTCCTGAACCGATTTTAATGAATAAGGTATCAATAGATTTGTAATAATGGTCCGGGTGATATAGGCTATACAAATTCTCCCTAAATTTAATATGGTGGACTTACACGTAAATTTCTGACCACGAAAAAAAATAAAATGAGATAATAATGACGTTTGGTATCAAAAGAAAGGTCTTGACGAGCACATTACAAATATGTAGTTATATATGTTATATTGTTTTAGTAAATAAATACGTTTAAATTGTTAAAAATAAGTAAAAGTGGAGGTAAATAATATTAATTTCATTGGTTACAGACCGACCGCGGCGAGCGCGATTTTTCAGTAGTCGGGTTTCAGTTTTTGAACTTACTTTTTATTATTCTAGGTGACCAGAGGGCCTACACAAAGTAACATTCGATTAGCGATGACGCTAATAGAAAAGCCAAAAAATGTATGGGGTTGACATAAGCTATCCAAATGTCACGTGATCATGTCAAAGTCACTTTGAAGCTGTAGCAATTATAGAAATAGAATCGTTCCGAAGCGAATGCCATTTGTCTCGGCCCTTGTGCTAGTTTGCCCATCCAATAAGTACCTATTCAATTTCTATATAATATTTTTTCAATAAGCTATGTTGAAATGTGTATTTCTGAATGCTTTACGCGACTGTTTAATTAATAACAAACTCTACAATAATACCTAGTCTACAGTTTTATTTAGTGGAAAAGAAGCTAGTGTCGAACGCTTGTACGTACTTACCTATTCGAATAAATTATAACAATCTGATGAATCTGCCGTACCTACTAGCCAAAATAATTAACGCAGTGTTTGTTAATTATTTTGTAACTAATTAAATTTCCGGCAATTACACATGAATTGCGAGATAATTGTTTCGAAATGTTTAGAAAGTACTTAAATCAATCATTACCAGAACAATTAATCCAATTGCCAAATAATAATATCAGGCCTTGATTTAAAAACAAAACTACATAGAAATTAATGTGGTAAGGCAAGCTGAACTCGTAAAATAAGCTGCATAGTGTTGATACTCAGACAAGATAGACACTAACTGTCCTATTCGCCGACGCCAAGGTTTTGTAAAAAGAAACCGATATCGTTCAACGTTTTCTATTAACTTCAGTACAAAAGCAGAGAAAATACCGTTACAGAAACGTCCTAGAAACCTTTGTTGTGATACAACTATTGTTGTCTGTAACTATAGCAGATAACCGATGTTGAAAGTCAAAAATCTTCTTGTGTTTAACTAGTTCTATTGTATCGCTCGTATTTTGTAATTAGTTTTAACACGATCTCTGTATCTTTAGAACGTCTAGTTGTAGAAGCATCAGATGACCTAATTATTATTGAGAAGTTAGTCTGAGTCTAGTCTAAGCCAGCTTTTAGGCGGTAACGAAGGTGGCTTAATTTAGCCGTGCGGATCGGACCGGTGAAATCCGGAATCCGGGCGAGTGTTAACCCCCTGAATAAGCAAGAAAGTCAAAGAGAGTACCGGTACTTGGAATCATGCGCTCCGTCTAGCTGCTTAGACTAATTACTGCAGCAGCAGGGTTAAACTGGTTAGTCGGTGCGAGGCGGCGGGCCGGGTAGCTTCGTATCGTCGCCGTGTCGCATCAACTTGTGTCGCTTAGTTCACTAGATTGCACGTGAAACACGTGCACACGGTTCGCTTGTTTACATATCTTTACTCTGAGAGTCTGAGCACAGATTAATAAAGCTACAGTAGTTTATCTGGGCAGTGACTTTGAATTAATTACCTACGGCCGCTCGGTAAATAAATACGCGTCCACCCTTGCGTAACTGCCGTGCACTCGAACTGTTGCGTACTGGTATATACTGAGATTTCGAAGCGCGTCGTTTCGGCCGTTTTCTATGAAGATAAACTACTGTAATATTATTATACTGTGGTTCGAGTCATTCGTTACAAATGTTCACTACTTTGCTGTTATACATAATACACCTGAAATGTATGTTGTTTTCTTTGTCACGAAAATAGAAGTGGACATAGAAAATGTAAGCATTAGTAAAAATAAGTTAAATATACCAGATTAGCGGAGGCGGTAGACGGTCCTCTTTAGAAATTGGCATTTAATTAATAGAACAATAGAATTAACACATCATGTCTCTTGTCTACTATTTGACTTCTTTCGGTCAGTCAAGTCTAGAATATTAGAAGAATAATTTGCTTCGTTCATCAGTTCCAGTTCTAAAAATAAGAGTTCTTAATTAATTATGTTATGTATAATATGGTGTTTTTCTAAGTTTTGGCTCCTAGCTCATCTGGCGATTCTTTCCTGTGGTTCTTTGAAACTGTTTCTAATGCAGATATTACGAGATTCCGTCGGCTAATACTCGTAACATCACGAAAACTTGGCAGTGACGGCAAGCTGAAACACAAAACCTCTCAGCGAGCGCTAAAGGCATTTCTCACGAAAAGCGTTCACTGACCTAATGTTTTTTCACCCTATGCCACGATAGTAAAACAGGCAATTTACGCGAGCCTATAAGTAACAAGATTCATTAAGGCTGTTACAAAGTGGCGCGGGCGTTCTTAAAGCGAATGGCCCTCGAGCTTGCAGCGTTCATAATGGCCGTACGAGCCGAGCCGGCCGAGGCGCCGCGCGCAATTTAATGAAACACCTGGAGAGGTCGCGCCTGCTTCCGTTGCATTAATCTCGCACCCCGTGGTCCCCGGGGCCGGCGCACACTCCCAACACCCGAACGACACCTACGACACTATCCTTTACTAAACATTTATTTGCTAATATTTGAATGCAGAATTTTGTTAACAAACCTAACTTTTATGACAGTATGGAGCCCTAAGCTTCGACATTACCGTTTAAAAGTGGCCAACTAATATTAAAGCCGGGATAAACAAGGAGTGACCGTGCGCTCGCCGGCGGCAACGGCAAAAGTGGTCGAGATAACTCCGTGCACGAATGCATATTTTAACGTTAAGCTACGGCGGCACCGCCATGCAAACTTGTTGGGAACTTCACCGGACTGAATAATTCTTACTTTAAGGCTTCTACAAAGTTTTTTTTTTTTCGTCAAGGGATGTTTTCTCGACGTATACATATTATAAACGTAACTAATAATTAAATAAGCATGAGTGCTAATTACATTAGCTCACTACTAACGACTAGCTCAAAGTTTTTTTAAGAGTATAAAAGTAAGAAAAAACTTGTATAAAATTAAAAAGTGAGTTGTGTACGATACGCCCAAAGTAAATTAGTTCTTTAGCTCCGGTGAGGACTTGAATAACAAAAAGTTTAGTGCTAAATTATCTTCTCGAGAATAACTTTTCGGGTGGTTCTATTTTTCAGCCCGCTTAGGGATGAGTAACATTGCCATTTTTAAAATAACACTACAGTGGTTGATAGCTTTATGCTGTTAAACAGAACGACTAGCAACATTACATTTGGCCTGATAAGAATATCGGCAATTCGGCACCAATGCGTGATAATTCCTTATTTGATATTCAAAAGAGTAAAATGGATTTAAATTCTAATCAACATTAATGTGTGATTATTCGAAGTCAATTAGATAGTGGCTAATTATTTCGCCTGGTAGGCGTGTTCGGTGTTACGTCAGCTATAGCGGGCGGTGCCGCCCAGAGGCCGCGATAAAAAATACTGCGCTCGGCGCCAAGCGTAAACACGCGCCCCTCTCGCATGACGCCTCATTAGCCACTCCCCTGTGCCTCTATAAATCATTTTAAATTCAAATTCTACTTACTTTCAGAATTGACTTTGCTTACCTAATTCCCTTCCCGACCACAAAATTTTGCAAATTAGATTTCACCTTACCCTCGCTCTGGCTTGTCGAAAAAATTATTTGCGGCATCCGGCGCCGGATCTTAGTCTGCTCGTGATCGTGTTACCTACCTCTATCACTCGATTCAAGCCTATGGACCTTTTAATAACCTCTTCTTCCCTTCGGGACATCCGACCCCGATTCTAAATCTGGTTTTTGCTACTTTATTCTTATTATTATATTTATTAAACGAACAAACAACGCACAACAACGGTATGAAAGTGCATTCTTCATACCGCTATAATATCCGAAGAGAAAAATATAATTAGTTGAAGAATTTTCTTATGAACTCGTATTTGATGAAAAAGAACTATAGAAGTCATGGAAAATAGTGCTTAGCTTTAGCAAAAGGTAAAGTCTGTCATCGCCTCGGTCTGACTTCAATATAATCTGTCCACAACAAAGTTAAAAGAGTCAACGTACTTGTAGAGGTTTAAAACGGCTTGTGAATGTTAAAAACCTCCAGCAATATGTGTGGGCCACGTGGCGCGTGCGCTTGCTGCCTACTCGATGCAGCAGTTGGCACGTCTCATCGGCCGGTTCTATTTCCGTCTGTCCCCAAATATTTCTGGCACCCACTTACGTGAGTACAAGTGGAGTCCGAGCCGTTTCGCGACGGGAGCGTGTCATTCATCGGCTCGTTACCTCATTGTTTTCCTCGTGTGTCGATTTATCCCGACGCGTGTCCGCTCGTCCAATAGTAAAATAGACGAGTCGAGATCGGCTCGTGCGTACGCCTGACCACGCATCGCCGCGCGTCGACACCGTGTCACCGATACATCAATCGTGATCGAACGTTCTAATCGATTAACGACCGCACGTCTGATGGGCGCATTCTTCATGTCCTGTTGGGTGATTGCTGTTTTGATTAAGACATTTGCATTGAACTGCACAATAATACGTACAATGAAACGACTGAATGGTTTTTTGCTTCGTTGTATTTGTATTGATGTGCCTGACCTTTTGTAAATAATTGTGTTGCTACTGTTGAAAAGAGTATTGTGAAATGTTATTCCTTGAATTTTAACCTACCTGCTTAGATTCCAGTCCTCGGTACAGTCAGTTGGCAAACACACATCATAGTCCCAGCCAATGAGGTCATTCATAACTTCCCTAATGAGCGAGGTCGGCAAACTGAGATTCAGATTATCCAGTAATAAACTCTTGATACAGTTTCCGGACTTGAAAATGGAAGAGGTGGCATTTGGCAGCGGCTGGCGCGATGGAGTAACAAGGTGTGGCGCGTGCCGACTGCCGGCGGACGCCGTTACTTTCGAGGGTTGTTCGTTATACACGTCATAGTTCCCGAGAGCACTCCGCCGCCTTACTGCTCTCACCTTAACGAGACAAGAGTGTCTCGCTTCATTGATGTCGTTTTCGCTTTAATCGGGCACCAGTGCCAAGTCACAATGAGGTATATTCATCTCTAAATTCGTGTCGTTTGGGTTCTGTACTCGGCACAGTCCGTAGCGGTACATTCCTTTCCCCTCGAACGTTGTTTCTTTATCTCCAGGAAGGAAGGCAGTGATGAAAGTGACTCTCGGCTAACCCCTTATTGTATTGCAAGTGCGCATTGTTGTGTTATAAAGGACACGGCGAGGGTAGCCCGCTCGGTTTGCTCCTCCACTATCACACAAAAATGTTATTAGTTTTGGGCGGTTATTGCCCACCCTGCGCTCGTTCGACCCTCCCGTTGCCCTTCCCGAACAAATAGGCCATATTGAAAGTTTTTGTTTAATTTTCGGGGCTTCATATAAACATGTCTTGCGTTACGTTACGTCTTATATGCTTATTTGTTCTGTTTTTCTCAATATTGGACAGAGATTCTAGATTTTTTGGGATAAAAAGCTCACGGTTGATTTCAAAGTCATTTCACAAACAAAGCTAAAGCGTAAAATAAAAGCTCGTGAATGAACAAAAGGGATGTAAAACGAACAAATGTAGAGGCATAGTGATCGAAGAGCAATTAATGTGTCGTAATGCGTTTGGCGGGCGAGCGTGGCGCGGTCATCCGTCTGAGGCGGCCGGCCATTTGTATCCGCGCGGGCATCCGTCACGCTAATCGCCGTACCGATACACCTGCAGCGGCTTGCACTCGCCGATACTCGCATAAATAATACCAGCATTATACGTATTGATAGCCCCCCAATTCACACAAACAGCACACACACACACAACAGCACATCAAATCAGATCTGAGTCAATAGAATACATAATCATTACTCACAATCAACCACGAAAACATTAAACTAAACTCGCCCAATACAGACGCAACTGAATGCTTCCAACAATAAACTTATCTAACGTTTCCAAACTGCTGCAGCTAATAAATAGAAGTTTGATAAACCCAACAGAGTTATCATAGTAATGATGAAACGTGATCACCCATTCAAGTTTCACAAACGGGTTGGTTCGAATCGAAACTCGGCTAAAGTAGACGGCACGGAGTAACAGGAAATAATAACTTTATCCCGAGCTTAAACTGTGAGAGGACCGTCCAACTAACATTATGCCTGCCAGTAACAAGTTAATCTAAATGCAGCCGACTGCTTCCACTAGCTAGTTGTAGCACGCATCGCCGAAGTTTAATAACTGAGAAAATTCGGAACATGTCTGCATCTGATTCAGCTGCAGCCAAAGATTCTCACTTCGCGATGTTTGCTCATAGAGATACAGACGCGTGCTTGACTAGGCTTCCTCTGCACAGGCAACTGTAGTGATATTATCATCGTGCATACTTTAGAAAAGTTACTCCGTAAATCACTTGAAAGCTGTTCCGCGGACATTATCAACAAGGGAGTCCCCTAGTGGAGTAGGTACTGAATATTCAGATGGCGTTTGTTTGTATACGTATTTCTTTGAAACTGCGATAAGCGCTTTTCCGTTTTTTCACTGAATAAAATATGGCGCAGGAGGCTCGGCGTGCGACGATAAAACGTTCGCGAAGCTCTTCCCGTCACGTAGTGCGACAGTTAATTACACGGGTGTAAATAAATCATCATAGACGGGTGCGGCGGAGGGCTTCGATTCCGAAAGGCAATTATCTCGCGCCTCATTGACGTTGAAAATGAGCGGAGCGAGGAGCGCGGCCGCCCCCGACATGCCTCAGAAATATTTGACACCGCCTAAGACGCGGTTATAAGGAAAAATCGAGTGGAGGATTTCTGGTGGCTACGTGCCCGGCTCACGGCAATTGTGATGCATGGAGGGATTTCCGCACATTCGGCCGATATTGAGCCGAAACCGCGGTCGCCCGCCGCCCCGCTACACATATTGCTTATCGGAATGATATCGAATGAGGTCCGCCATTTTCGTCTATTCTCAAAGCTCAGAAATGTCGGTTACCTGCGGCGTATAGCTCTCATATCTATTGCATTTTCCACTTCGTGCCATAATGGCGTCGCGTCGTCGCCCTCGAATGTGAACGTAACCAAACATTACGATACAGATACATATCTATGGCGCGAGGAACCTTAATACATACCGTTATTTATAAGTTAACCGTATATGAATGTGTTTCTAAAGTTGTCCGCATGTTAACGTAAATATTTGTCAATTCCAGGGTCGGTGTAACCGTGAGAAACCACCTTGCAAGTACTTCCATCCCCCGCAACATCTGAAGGATCAGTTGCTAATCAACGGGCGGAATCACCTAGCACTCAAGAACGCACTCATGCAGCAGATGGGCCTGACGCCCGGCCAGGTGCTCCCTGGCCAAGTCCCAGCTGTGGTGAGTCACCCAAGCTACGCTCCCTCCTACTACCGAAGCTTCGAGCGATCCGACCTCCACACTAATGTAGGTATTCAGTATGCACGCAACACGCAGCTTTCGGTGTTACTCGCTACTCTGTATTTTTATTATTATTATATTATAAGCGTTCTTATTATTGAAACACGTAGACTTTATAACGTATCGAGTTTAAGTTGTGCCTCGTAAATGTGTCCGTAACTAGTTAGATATACTTACCAAATATAGTACCCAAGTTTGTTGCTCGTAGGTTCTGTGCATTGAAAATATTTTCATCCGTAAGTAAATTAACTCAATTCGCTCGTGAAGTTTTCTCGGAAACTTAATCATGTGCACGTTGAAAGTTAATGGTAATTTAGTTTCTTGAAGGCGGCACAGCCGTTCCTGCAACTAGTTCCGCGCTTTAATTTATATTTCGCTTCCAGTGCGTGAACCTACTAAACAAAGACAGAAGTAATCTGTATATTTATTTTAGAATATAGATAGTCTACTAATTTTCAGGCACAACTTAAACTTTGCCGCCAAGGCCGATCGCTCCCCACTGCTTGAGCATGTTTGTACGAATCGTTCCTTAAGTGGCATGACTATTCTCCAAACTTACTCACATGTGTATGATCTGGGTATAAGCGGTAATGCAAATTAAATCACCGGACATCGTCCTCCTCACTGTTCACACTGTCGCTAACTACGCGGCCCGACACACTCCTCGACCTTCCTCTTCGCACCGCCTGCGCATACCACATCTATACTCTAGCTTTCGGATTTACCTGTCGAATCTAGAGCCAGATATCATTAAGGGACGCCGATACGATGCAGCCGTGAGTCGGTGCGAGGAGTGAGGTGGAGGTGGTTTGGCGGTGGCGCGGGCGCAGACCTGGCCTCGCACGATGAGTAGCGTGTTTGTGTGGTTTTGTGTCGAGGTGGGCGGCGTGGGCGGCGCGGGCGCGGCAGCCAGCCACCTGGGCGCGCTGGACCCGATCAGTCTGGCGCTGCTCGCTCCGCAGGTAATAGCCGCCAGCCCGCCGCCGGGCGCGACGACACCACCGGCCCCTCGCATCCTGCGCCTTTTCTCTTCCGCACACATGATAGCACACCTTCAGCACCGTAATGCACTCTTAACCAAGGAATGTAACCCCTAATTCACCCCCTCCCGGTATATCCCCTCCTTTTGTCTTCTGGTGGCCGGTGGGTAGCTAGACTGGATAAACCGTATGCTTATTTAATATTTCTATTCGTCTCTATAAGATTGCATGTGATTGCTTGTTTGGCTAACAATTTTTTGAATATTAACTTTTTATTTTTAATGTTTGTAGGTGTACTGCTTTTGTAAACAATGAGTGTTGTGTTCCAAGGAAGCATAAAGTGGGCTTATAAATGCGTTTAATAAGTTATAAGAGATTGCGTATTTTGATAATAAGAAACTAACATGGTTGCTAACGAATGAGTAAATGTACAAGTATACTGAGTGTTAGTGTTGGTGTGGTGTGCAGGCGACGTCGCCGTACCTGTCGGGCGTGCCGGGCGTGGGCTCCACGTACGCGCAGTACTACGCGCCGCAGCTGGTGCCGGCCGTGCTGGGCCACGACCCCTCCGCCGCCGCCGCGTCGCCGCTGGGCGTCATGCAGCAACCTGTGCTGCAGCAGAAACTGCCGCGCACCGACCGCTTAGAGGTGAGCATGGACTTCGATACACTATTTACCCTCTTACCGTCTACACTCGACTAGTGCTTCCCCATGTTGCCACATAATTATGCCGGGGACCGACCCATATTTAATTATTGCAGTTAATATCCTGTTGATCTGAGGTCCGATTGTTTTAAATCTGAAACTGTAGGAGTAAACTATCCAGTGATTGTTAAGTGCATCAGTAAATGAAAGTAAGTAGTAGTTAAGTATGTCGGTCCCCGCAGCAAAATTTGGGCCGATGTGCCGTAAGCCCGTCCCCGTGTGTCTGTGGCGCGCGGGCGCACTGGCCCGGTGCGCCTGCGTTGGCTTCGCGAGCAGCACTCGCTTTCTCCCTCTGGTGAAGGACCTACACTGTTGGCACAAACTCGGCTATGTTGCGCACGCTCATATCTGCCAAATAGGTGAATTAGACGAGTTATCGTTTACCACCGGCGAATAAGTGTCGAATTGCGCTTACAGTGTAGACGTGCCGAACGCTTCACATTCGTAAATCAAATACTTTAGGCAAGAATTAGGCATTATGAAAACTCTTTCCCGACTAAATTAATTTGAAGATGCGACGGATGCGTAAATCGTTAGATTAGAAAAGTATTAGGTAACCTCCCGATTAGAACAACCAATCACAAAGCGGCGTCCGGTCGAGGTCAATGATACAAGTCAATTGTATAATGTGACAAAACAAAGTAAATAAATGGCACACATAGACCTTGGTTTACGCGCTTCCTCTATCTAAAGTCGCGGTCGCGTCTCAGTAAAAGTAAACGAATAACAAACACACGTGGCGCATTGCATCGCGTAGTGTGTCGGCGGCGCGCAGGCGTGAGAGTAGGCAGAGGGTAGATGAGCGCGACGCGCGAGCGGCGGACATGCTGGTGTGTGGTGGTGCAGGTGTGCCGGGAGTTCCAGCGCGGCGCGTGCAAGCGCGCCGAGTCCGAGTGTCGCTTCGCGCACCCGCCGCCGCCCGTGGCCGCGCACGACGACGGCTGTGTCACGGTGTGCATGGACGCCGTCAAGGGCCGCTGCGTCCGCGACCCCTGCCGCTATTTCCACCCTCCCCTGCACCTGCAGGCGCACCTTAAGGCGCAGGCGCGCGGCGCGGTACGCCACCAGGCTGCACGCTCTCGCCTCGCTCGCTCGCGCTCGCTTCTGTTCTTCCGCTTGGTCTCGCTCGCCGCGACGCCGCTTACGTTCGCAGAGCTTTGTTCTGTTCAGTTCGTGCCGGCTCGCGCCACGCTTCCGTCGCACTCACGCTTCACTTTTATTTTATTTTTATCTATCGCATAATATCACCTTACGCCGAGCTTTAGGTGTATTCTGTGCATCTACTACATCGTTATTGTTTCTGTCCCGTCCTGCGACGCTTCGCTTCACGTAGACGGCCGCCGCAGCCCAGCAGCCGACAGCGAGCGCGACTTCGGAGCCGGGCAAGAAACGGCCGGCGCCCACCGAGCTCGAGCCGCCACCGGTACAACGCCAGCTTTGCACGCTTCTCCTCCGCTCCCCCTCCCGCCCGCACGATCCCTCCGCGCGCCTCTCCCTCCCGCAGCGGGCGCGGCGGCGCGGCGCCAGGGCCCACCCCCGCCCCTCGCGCCCCGCCGCCGCCCGCCCGCAGTGAGCCCTCCGCCCGGAGCCCTCCGTTCAACCTTCTGTTTCTCGTTTCAGATGGACATGAAAAGCGTCGGATCCTTCTACTACGATAACTTCGTAAGTATCTCGTGTATAACTGTGGCGCATCTCTCGCGTCCGCCACTACTGGACATGCCATTCATGCTCTACTCTATTTTCCGCAGGCCTTCCCCGGCGTGATGCCGTACAAGCGACCCGCCGCCGACAAAGCGGGCGTGCCCGTGTACCAGCCGGCGACGACCTACCAGCAGCTGATGCAGCTCCAGCAGCCGTTCGTGCCCGTATCATGTGAGTACCCCGCGCCCGCCACGTCCGCCCCGCCGACCGTGAGCGTGCCGTCCGGCGCGTCCGCGCAACCGCCGTCCGCGTCCGCGCCCGTTCCCGCCTCTTCCGCGCCGCAGCCGCCGCCGGCACCCGCGCCCGCGCCGCCCCCCTCTCCGCCCGCTGGCGAGCCGGGCACGCCCGACCCGGCCGCTATGGCCAAGGAGGTGGCGCAGAAGAACTACGTGGCGGCGCTCGCGTTCGCGGCACAGCACTCCGCCATGGCGCAGGCGGCGGCCGCGTATACGCAGCAGGCGCTGAAGGCGCGCGCCGGCATGCAGCACCACGCCGGGCTCATGCGCGCGCCGCACATGATGATGCCGCGCGGCTGGCCGGCGCCGCCCATGCCCGTGCCGTACTACCAGCAGCCGTGGATGTACGCGGTGCCGCCGCCCACGCCGCCCACGGCGGCAGCGGCGGCGGCGGCGGCGGCTGCGGCGGCCGTGAACCCCTACAAAAAGATGAAGACGACATAGAGAGCGACACGCGCGGTCGGCGGGGCGCGGGACGCGGGGTCTCCGCGTAGAGACTCGTACGTGTGCGGCCGAGTGTCCCGCCCCGGCCTGTCGGGGCGGCTAGCGCTAGGCGTGTTGTCACATTTGTATTGTATTATTGTAAGGACGAAGCGAGCGGCGTCGCCCTCGCGGATGTCTCGGTAGTTTTACGCTATATATATATACTACTGTATCTCTACTCACTTACCGTTATTACCTATGCGTGTATATTTCTCGTATCTACGATCCCGGTAATAATAACGCTTGAGATGCATGACTGTACGTTTTTTTATTACCTCTTGTCGATCGTCGTTTATCGTGAGTACGTGTCGTCGTACTGAGAGTTGAGCGCTTGGTCCGTCGATCCCGCTACGTACACGCTTGTTCTCGAAGGAGCTCCGCACGGGTGCGCTTTGGCCGATGTGTCGCTCCCGTACCTACTAGTGGTCTCCGGCTTGCACCAGCAGGCCCGCACCTAACACAGCCGCCTTCTAATTTTCGCATGGAATAGAATCCACCACCCCTATACGTTTGGCTCATCAGGTATTATTCTCATTATTCTAGTGGCTCGTGTGTGCGCTAAGTGTGCCGGCGTGTTCATCAGTAGTGGCGCGGGGGTGACGAGCGTCACTCCCGCAGTTTTCTTTCGGTCGCACCTCCTTCTATTTATTTTAAACGCTTTCTGTTACATGCCTTCCGAATGACGCTTCGGCTGCGTCCGCATTGCAATCTTTTGTCGCTTTTTGTGTCGGGACGGAAAGGCTGTGCGCCCCCCAACGCGCCTTACGTGGTGTACACCGACGAGCGCGGACAGGTAACGTGTGCCGCGTGCCGCACCGCGCCTGCCGCACCGCACCACACCGCACCGCACCGCACCGCGGCCCATCACCGCATGCCGCTTACGTTAACGCCAGTCTATGCCAGTCGTAGAGACCAGCCTGCCCGCTCCACGACACATGATTTGTTGATGTAATGCACATGCTGAAATACCACAGTTCAGTAAAAACACAATATAACTAAGTGGTACAAACATAATCAAATTGTACCACGACCAAATTGACTACTACCCAGTTATACCATTTATTGCCAGAAGGCACATAATCCAGTGACAAGCAGGTTTGATCAGTAAATCATCTGTGCTAAAAGTTCGTTGGTTGTTAATAAGCGACGAACGTTCTAATATAATAATATTGTATTTACTGCTCTGTGGCGTCTCCATGTTCAATAAACAGTGAAACAAGTGCCGTGTGATGTGGGCTTAACGTTAACACATTAATTCTTAGTTTAGTCGCAAAGAGCAATCCTCTTGTTTCACGGCACTGTATCCCGCGCTCCCTGCGCTCCCCCCGGCTCATCCGGCTCGTCCAGCTCACGACCACTCGCCTCGCTCTAACCAGTACGCTATCGAACGCAAATCACCTCCTACACCTTTTCGACTACCGCTTATTATGTTCTGTTCAGAAGCTCGAAGTCGATAAATTGATCATTACCTACTGTTTTGAATGAAAATCCTGCTAAGAAATCTGTTGTTGTTGTAATTGTGTGTTATTGTAAAATGTATTGGCCTAACTTTTAGTAATGATTAAACGAAAATATACACTTTTCATACAGATATTAATGTTTGATATCCTTGTTACACAAGCCTATACCATCATCTCTGATTGAGTTATCAAAAAGTAAAGAAGTAAATCTACCAACTTTGGACTCCGCATAGAACTTCAGAGCTTGCTTCTTCACTCGGCTTCTGTAGACGTACCTATTTAGTTTTAGTTTGTGACGCTTCTCGCGGGCTTAGTAGACAGACAGACGCTTGCTAAATGAGCAAAGAACAGACAAACACGATCACCACTAAAGCGGGCCATTCACAACAGCGGGACAAGGTGCGCTTGGTGAATTGAGCTTTCTTAATAAACCTGACTACACGCATCGAAGGAAGCCAATATGGAATACGACTATTTGTTCACATCATACTATGCTCTGACAGTACTTCCTTTCCTGCTGATACAGGTGGCAGGCAGGACACTATCTATTCGGTGAACTGTTAGCTATACCGGCACTGCGGTACAGTGGAGGTACGAGGACGGCCCCGACGCTGGCCGAGCGGCGGCATCGCTTGTCAGCCGACTCATGATACTGTCCATGTCATCATCACACCATCTAGTCATTGTGCTGTAACTGTATCGATTATATTGTAATGAACAGTTGATGCTACAACTTACTTACTTGTTGATGATTTTTAGTTTTGTATAGTGAGACATACTTGCTTTCAAATGTGGAAGAAGTCACTCTACAGTATTGCCTTGCTTACACCCGGTAAGATACAATCAGCTTACTATAATATCCTCAGTATAAGTTATTTCCAGTTTGGAGCCTATACTGAAACACGCCGCTTGTCACTCGCATGGAATTGCAATTGCAATATTTATTAACTTCAAACGCTCTCTTTTCTAAAATATGCTTTTAATATCTAATGAACTCGGCAGTTTCAGTACAGGGTCTCTTTAATAATTGAAATTTAACGAAGCCATTTTACGAACTACTAAACAGTTGACCGTTTTAATAATAAAAAATATAAACTTGCCTAATTTACTTAATAACATGTACATAATAAAATAAATGATTATTCAAATGCCTAGTCAACTGTTTAGTTCCCTTTGGAATTCACCTTTTTGCCAAGATCAACTATCAACTGCTAATAAGGGGGTTTTTTTACACTCATTTTAAACGCTTTTTGTAAACAATTATTTTTTATGCGTAGTTGGTAGTTGAAGTGAAGATGGTGAAAGAAGAAAACTCGAAGTGATTTAAATATTTATGTTGTGAATATAGAGCACGGTGAATGTGCCTGAAGTAGCGTTCCTAATGTAATTGTTTGCACTCACTTCAAATTTTCTTAAAATGCTTAAAATGCTTCGCCGTTGCGGCTTCAATTCCTCGCTTACGACTTGTTGAGGCCTCTCTGACGCTTGTTAAAGTGTTCACGTAGATGTAATAATATACTTGGTTTTCTTTTGTTTGTCGTACAGTAACCGCACTCTCTAATGGTCATTATGTTGCAGTTTGTACTACCACTAACATGTCACGTCCAGAACTGTCATGTAAGCTAAAGGTATAAATTTAATTTGTCTATTTACATTATAACCATGCCAACGTACCGATAAGCATGACGTCCTCTGTTCCTCTACTGAGAACACCGGGAGATCTAAATTCATCACTGCCGAGCAGACACATGTCGTAACTCTCCCCACACAGCCTCTTTTAGCTTTGTTATAGCCACAGTTGGTATTTATGGGTACACTTTGGACGCTACAAACCTCTAGTACGCCCTCGCCCTGGTAAAAGTTGTCTAGCATCATGCTTTAGCTTTCTTGTAAAATATAGTCACGCTTAAATAAGATTGGCTGCGCAATAATGATTATACTTCAAGCGTTCTGCATGCCATTTAGATATTATATATTCATACCTATGTGCATAGTGCAGCGTACTTAACACTACTCTCAGACGGTTATGGAAGCTCGTTCACGAGAATAACTCCAGCAGTGGGCTCTTAATTTACTATTCTGTGTAATGTTGCATACTATTATCTCGACAGTACTACAATATAAAGGTGACACACATGATATGATATCAGCGCGCACGTAAATTAAAGAATGCTTGGAAGCTCCAATCATATTGTGCAACGAATCTTGTAAAGTTCTTGTAATATTGAAGCAGCAACAAGATTTGATTTCGAGCAATTTTCGCCTTCCGTGTGTCCCGTTTTGTGTTAATTTTATGTAGCGACTGAGAAACTACACACGCATAAACTTTTTCTATATACCAGTATATATTGATCACTTGACAACAAGCTAACACGGGTAGGGAACCTTAATTCAATACAATGTGCTAGGTTTACTGTGATGGATCATTTGTGATACTTTGCTCTTTGATATTACAAAAACTATTTCAGCGTTATTTTTCAGACGGCTGTGCAATGAGGATAATGATCAGTGTCAGATGTATGAATGTCCAATCAGTGATGAACTAGATTTTAGAATTAACACTATTAACATAACGAATTCATAAACCGTCGGTTGTTTGTCGGTCCCTGTCGACTTAATTATACACTCTTACATATTTACACAAATCATAATTAAGAGTAGTTTGTAATTATTTTTTTATCTTAAATAATTATCGACTGTTTATGAAGTAGATTATAGTAATAAGAAACGTACATACAGTTGTTCCACAATGCAAACATGTGACACTTCTGGAATATATAACAAACTTTTTATACTATAGTTTGATATGTGAAAGTCGTTGAGCAAATGTGTTAAATGATAAATATTATACACGCCTAGAAAAAAGGCAAATTAATTTTCTCCTGATATTTGCAAATGGAAATACATAGTTTGCAGAAGTAATGGAAACAAAAAAGCCAACGATTAATTTCAATACTGTTCAGTCACAAATAGCAAGAAATTACAAGCCAAAAAGTAAGCAAGAAATAAATAATGTTGTGTCAAAGAGCACGAGCATTGTGGGACCATCGTTTTGTATGAAAATGAAATTGAGTGACGACAATAAATACTAATGAAAACATTGTTATATTTGCAGTTACTGGACACCCTCCCGGTGTGCCAAGATTTTAATCGACAAGGATGTACAAGACCTACCTGCAGATTTGTTCATATTCGTGAAGGTGAGCATACAATCTTAGTTTTATATTCTCTCACTTCTACTTCCTAGTAACAAACTATAGTCAGAACACATTTGTTAACGTGTAACTAATGAATTGTCAAAAATACGTCAAGTTTTCAGATCATGGATAGAAATGTCCCCTTTTCCCCTTTCCTTGTATATCTGCATGATCACCACATTTTGTTATATTTCATCAATAGCGTAGTTTTACTATCTTGAAAGTAGAAAACTATCCGTAGACTGAACTACATATAACCAATTTAGTTTAGATATTTCACTTTTGGGTACATATCTTATTACTTCTGTACCATTTTGAAACATTAGTTCAGTGATGTAGTTTTCACTAGTTTCAGTATTTGCTTTACAATTCATATACTATGTAGAGTTTGTACATGGACCCTATGATATGCACAGATTGTCATGTAGTATGGTCTTGACCTGTCCATGAATTAGTTGACTTTATATTTGTGACCTTTAACAGAATGTAGCCGTGTATCATCTTGCTCCCCAATTTATGTGTATGTTATACTTCTTGATTGTGAGTGCGAATGCGTCCTGCGGGCGCTCTGTTGTGTGAGCATACTGACGTTGTGCTGCGTGTGTTGCAGGGTGCGGGCTGCAGGTGGTGGGGTGTCGCGTGGTGGTGTGCCGCGACGCCGCCGCCGGCACGTGCCGCCGCGCCGCCTGCCGCTACTACCACATCCCCGTGCAGCTGCCGCCCGCGCTGCGCCCTCCCTAACCTGCCCGCCACCCGTCCACCACCGCACCCTAGCTCCTCAACCCCCCCCCCCCTCTCCCACCCCACGTGACCCTCCCATCCCCGCATCGCCCGCGCCCCGCGTTATCCATATCGATCGCGCCTCTGGCACACTCGGGAAAGGCAGGTTCGGCAAGTATCCTACTGTCGCTCCCGCGGCTGAGGTGGTGATATCTTAGTATATCAGTTAGTGTTAGCGGCCGGGACGGGGCGCGTGCGCGCGCGCGCCGCGCCTCGCCCGGGCCTGGAGTGCGTTATTCTTCGGGAAAGAGTGTGTACATAAGTAGCGGGATATGATTCTCAGGCACGGTCATGCGATTGTGATATGAATAGATTTCGAGACGCCGGAGCCGTTTGAGTAATTTTATCGAGATCGTACCGAGATCGTCGAATAGTAGTTAGTGAGGTTTCAAATGTTTTATTACTATTGTATATTATTTTTTTTAAGATACGATATGAGTTCCTGTAAAGATCGGTGCGGTCGCCATCGGGCGTCGCACGAAAACTTTGTTGTATATAAGCAAGCGATGTAATGTTTATGGGTGGTGCGGAGCGCACCGTGGTCGTCGGTCCTCGCGCCGGCGGCTATGCCGGTGTCAAAAGTTGCATCACCCCACTCCTAACGTGAGCATTTTTGTGAGAATTATGTTACTTTTTTACGTATGTTATAAAATTATTTTTTTCTAGATGACAAGTTTTACACTAGATTAGATTAAGTGAGTCAGTAATGAAACACCAATAGAGTAGCCGCTTCTCTCCCTCGGCACTGAAACTTTTGACGCCGGAGCACAATTCGCGTGTGTCGAGCGGCGCGCGCATGCGTGTCCGCGCCGCTCGTGCGACTAGTCGGTACGTCGTTCTTCCCTTACGGAGCCATCCCGTTGCACCACATCCCACGACGCCGAGGCGTCGCCCAGTTCACACATTAGCATAGATCGCGACACTCGTAGAGTGATAGGACAGAAATTCACAATACAATGAACGTTATCGGACAATATTAAAACGAAGAAGGCATACTTCCAAGCTATTTACCTAAATTCTAGGATAGAACGTCGGCTTTTATTCCAGATAGATTTTGCTAGATAATCATTCTTTTACCGGTCGATTCCCGTCTATCGATGCACAAAATATTACCGACGATCGAGTCCGATTACCTCTCGGTGAGTACAGCATAAACAAATAGCTACCTATATTGTTTTCAACACAAACAGTATTAAAGTTTTGATCAAATTTATCTCGTCGTATGTATGTAGAGGTGATATGCGGATAGAGAGAGAGGCGGGTGCGCGCGCGCCGTGTCGCGAGTTCCTAACACATCGCAAGTGTCGCTTGTGTCACGCGCGTCGCACTTGCCGAGCTTGTGGCGCGCGACGCAAGAATCGCGCGTGTCGCATGTTCGAGCGAGTGCGACGCGTCGCGCGGCCGGCGCGCGCGTCCCGAAGGCATGGAAGCCTAATGCCTAATATTATTCCTAGTCCATATCCTTTTTGTTGATCAGTCATGCGATTAATGTTAGAATAAATATTAATAATTTGATTTATTCCTCCCATTTAGTGGATATTTTGATAATGATATATTAATAATGAAATATTTAAGATACATAATACATATTTGATTCTAAATCCTGATAAAGTGACACTACGTTAGTAATTTAGTCGGAGGGATACTTGTGCCGTGATTATATTTTTAGGTATATATTATGAAATAATTCCTAGCGTCGGAATTAAAGAAGTGATTAATGTGTAAGCGTGTTATATTTATTGTCGTAACGTAAGTGGAATGCCATATCGATAAAAGGTGAATATCGGATGCGGAGTCAAACTCATAAGTAACTTGTTGCGTTTGTGTTTATGTTGATTGTTATTATCAGTCCCGTGCTAGTGGCTAAGGTGAACAGTTCACTTTTATCAATACGGCACTATGAGTCTTAAATATATAAGTTGTCATTTATTTTTTGTTGAAATTTATCGTTTCATGAATTATTTGTTGCCTATAATTTTTATAATCAAAATTTTATGATCTGACGCATTTATTGTAAGACAATCGATTACTTTTATAATTAATTAGTGTGATAATAATAATTATGGTATCAAATTGCCGTTATGAAATATAGAACATCGAAAGTATCCTTCCTGTTTAGAAGGGACTCTTCTGGCCCAAGGTTTCTAGTGGATTTTATATTTTTCTTTTTGTTGTATTTTTAATGTTGCGTGTGTCTTACACATAATATATTTCATTTTTGTGATATTTTTAACTATAAAGTACTGTTATTATAAATCCAAATGGAATAATGATGACCTAATTAAATATTCAAGAATTTATTTGTAAATCACAAAAAAAAAATGTAAAACTGTAAATATATTGACAAAAAAATGAACTGCAACACAATAATTGATTATTATATCTCTCATCAAATACACTGTAAGTTGTTTGAATACCTAAAATAATGGTATCTTATTATGTAGTATGTACCTACAGTCTACTTAAAAGGTAAACCGGTCCAGTGAACAAAGTATTGATAATATTGTGAACATTTTTTTATTCACGAACAATCACAGAAAGTACATGACATTGTAATATTATTTATGAAATTACTATGTGATGTGATCTTCGGATCAATTTTGAGTACAGTATAGATAATAAACAACTGAATATGTGATTTGTGTCTTTCATTTACCTGAAACCCGATAAGTAAGAATATCATACTTACACGCAAAATATTGAAATTAAAGAATTCACAGAAACAATAAAAATTGAACCTTATCTCATTGATATAGAAGTTATATTACTTACATCAAGTTATGAAAAATGGTTTCTACAACTAAAACATGCTATTTTAAACCCAACTTACATCAACCTGCACACTTGACGATTACACTTACTCAACCACTAGCTTAATGTATTTATCATACATACATTCATATACACATAAACACCCACCTTTTTCCCCAAGGTGGTAGGCAGAGTGGTGTACCAGAAAGGTGTGGTACAGACCATCTAACTGAACAACTTTCTTCATGGGACCAACATCGTAATCGTGAAAAATTACCAGCTATCCAAAACATTTGGGTCAAGTAGGAATCTATAGAACTTTTGTATTGGATAGTTGATATTTTTTTGTGATTACGATGTTGGTCCCATGGAAAAAGTTGTACAGTTTGATGTTCTGTACCACACCTTTCTGATACATGCTGTAGAATGACAAATGCTAAGATACAAAAGCTCATCATGATGTATTTCTCAGAAATTGATAAACATACTGCAATCAATATTACAGTTGGTGGTTGCTAAAGTTTGCCGTTGACCAGTTTTCAACCTTAAAACTAAGTGATAAGGGTGAAAATGGGCAATTGCCAACGTTGTCGAATGTACCTTCAACCGTGCTGATGGTATTATTCTCATGGTATCTAAAATCTTGCCACTTGAAAGAACAAACAATTCTTTGGAGAGGCCTATAACAAGCCGCGACAGGCTGAAGAGCGTTGAAGTTGATACAGAACTTATTAAATTTACGCACACTGAACTAGAGACACAGTGGTGCCGATTCTCTTGTCACAAATGCCTCTAAACTAGACTAAAAATCACAAAAATTTTGTTTATTCCTGTCAAACGACGATTTCCCATTCTGAAATTGGCTAAAGTGACACAACTTAACTATATTTTAGTTTTACAGGACTAAGATTGTACGGAGTTATTAGTTTAGTGAAAATGGCAATTTTGCTATTCTGAATTGACTGTTTTCACCTAAAATTTTAATTGTCAAACTAAATCAGACTATGTTTAATCGCGATTAAAAAGGTGTGGAATAAAATTAGTTGACATGAACTAAAATTCACACCGAGACCTTGACTTCGGATGCAAAAACAGTAGTGTATTTTTTTCTTTTCTTTTGCATATATCTCGAAAACGGTGAGTCCTATCGCAAAAATAATGAAAATTTGGCCCCCTTTATAAAACGCATAAACCCCTATGACTCAACATGTAGGTAGGTACCAAAAAAATTTAAAGGTACTTACAAAAAAAAAAAAAAAAAAAAGGTACAAAAAAAAAGGTACAAAAAAAAGGTAGGTACCTACATTCCATATAAAACACGTTGAAGCTGCCCCCTCCCTGCGCCCCTCCAGCTCTAAAAGATATTTGACCCGGTAACGACAGCGATATCGATGAACAAAATATGACAAGCCTGTCACTTCATAGTGATTTCGTTAGTTCCAATTAAAGCCACCGGGTCAAATATACCTACTACAGGCACTATACCATGCGGAGTCACGATTGTCAAACTCGATTTTAGTTGTGTCAAAATTGTTATTAAATTTAGAGGTTTTTTTTTTTGCAGAATAGCTCTAAGATTCTCATAGCAAAAAGTAAGGAATTTTAGTGATAGTTTAGTTAGTTCGGTGTACAACAGAATCGGCACCAGTATTGAACCACAAAATCAATTATGTACCTATAGACAATAAAAATACTAAACATCGCTTCTTATGTTTTTATTACCTATCCGGAACAAACAATTTAATAATGTGCTGTTTTTTCCGAGTGAAGGGAATCCTTCAAAGCGTCTGACCCCATACCTACGCGTTCCACTACTGCGACCTAGAAAGAATTTGAGGTCGCGCCTCTTGAACCAACTGAGAAGATAGAGGAGAGCCAACTAAGAAGATTAAGGAAAGAAAACGTATTTATTATCTTCTATTTGTGTGATATTATTTTTGTTTGACTAGGCAGTAGGTATGTTCAGAAGGCGAATTCCCGTAGGTAATTGAAAAAACGTTCAAAATCTAGTCTCAATGTCATCACTGCACTGCGACAATCAATGTAAATGGATAATAAAATAAATTTACTTTAAAAAAAGTAAAAACCGACGTCAAAACCTAAAACGAATAAAATAACTTTCATCAAAAACTTAACAGCTTCTGAAGTCGGTGTCAAGCTAAGTTGCATTGAAGAATGGAAGACACCGACTTCAGAAGCTGTTAAGTTTTTGATGAATGTTATTTTATTCGTTTTAGGTTTTGAAGTCAGTTTTTTCTTTTTTTAAAGTAAATTTATTTTTCCATTTTTAGTTGAATACACAATTAGGACAATTACATGAGCCCAAGACGAACGAAAAGAAGAATCATCACAAAATCCGCTTAGAAATGTCGCGAGACATTTATAACTTCGAACATAAGAACAATTACCTAATGCATTACATATAAAACCTTCCTAAAAGTATGTAGATTACGGTAGTGAAATAATCATCAAAATTGGTTCATTAGTTTTTGAGAAAATCGCAGACAAACATACATATATACATACATACGGGACGAATACAGAACCTCCTTTTTTGAAGTCTGTAAAAAAACCTGCCAAGTGCGTGTCGGAGCACGCACAATGGAGGATTCATTAATATTAAATATTTTAAGAATCTCATTTATCCCAAGATCAAACATCAATAGTTTTTTGGCAGTACCTAAACATTTTCCCCACATCTGGGTTACACTGGATCTTCATGTGGGGTACTGTGGATCGTAGTGGGATACAGTGAATCAACACATGGAATTACCATGCTTTTTTAATGGGTTACAGTGAACTGTTTCAATATAAATATGAAATAAAAGATTAATTTGTTTAATCAATACTTTCAATCAAAATTATCTTATTTTTAATCACAAAGTTCTCAAAACTTAAAAAAAAATAAAAACCTTATGCAATCTCTTTTCTTATTCTTATACTTCCTTGCAAAGTTGTGTAGGTACGGAATGTTTTTAGTGCAGCAACTTTCCTAATTTTATTTCTTTCCAAAATGAGGTCGATCGCATCCGTCATCTGTTCCCCACTTCTTGTGCGGTTCCGGACCATGTTGTTAGTCTGAAACAATTACCAAATTAAGTTAGGTACTTACCTATGTAATATCAGTTTGGGGCACAGTGGGCCGCGGTCCACTTTACCCCAGAATGAAACAGTCCACTGTTCCCCGACACGCCATATTTGAAAATGAATCACATTTTTACGATTAACTTAACCTAAACGACAAGCGCACCGCTTTATTTTGAGAGCTTAATAAATCATTATTTAGGAAATCTAATCATATTAATACAGTGGTGCCGATTCTCTTGTGAACGTACTAAACTAAAATTAGAGAATCGCTATCTTTTACTAACAGGCAGCGCAAGAAAAGGACGGCTATAGCTATGAACTAAGTTGGAGATGTCAAACTAAACTACTAGTTCACGCCTTACGTTTCACCGTGTTTTTTAGTCGACATGTTTTTACGTGTCGTCTAAATGTCTATGGAAAAATTAGTTCTAACTAATTTGACAGCTCTAATTTACTTCCGTCCCTTTCTTGTCATAATAGAGAGAAAAAGTTAGCAATAGCCTAAATTAAGTTTAGTTTGTGCACAACAGAATCGGCACCAGTATCAAATAGTTTTTAGTGTAGAACATTCAATGAATACCGGTAAAAAAATAGATACTACTACGGAACAATGGGTACGTAACAGGTACTTACGGGCGGCGAAATGGCGGCTACACGTGTTTCCATAGCGAGAGCGTCAACAAGGCCACTGGCGGTCGGGAGGGGAACTATCAGAATATCCGTTTCATCGGTGTGCGGAGTGTGTAATAGACAAGGAGGTATATAAGTAGATCCACTGTGCCCCACGATCCACTGTACCCCCCCTCTCCCCTACTACTGCCGTGAATTTTTTCACATATCCAAAAACAACCATTTAGCTGGTAGGGATGTAGGGTACGGTACACTTGAGACTTGACTATAACAAAAATTATCACTTTAAAGCTTATTACATAATATTATTTCGTAAACGGATCCCTGAAACGAAAAATGGTTTTCACACAGCCGCAATATTTTTGAACGGCCTATCCAACGACAACCCACACCATGGGATAGACGAGAAAAAGGCATTCCCACTTTACGTGTAGGTGAAATTTTTCTACTGATTAATATGTAGGTATTTTTTTTTTGTGGATGGGAAATCATCAAATGACTTCTCCCGCTCTGGGCAGAGCGGGAGGGCGTGTCAGACTTTTACTGACTAAAACCCACCCGTGTTCCTTCAGTTGCCAGTGCCAGGGCCACGGTATCTCTTTCGAACAATCCGCGACCCCGACGGCATCGGCCCTATTGGACCCCGTCACTGCTGACATCTCTTTGAGGCGCGCGTGGAACACAACGCGTCGACCCGGGCCTGGTCCTTACCGGACGGCGAGCTACCCATTACTCGTCGTCCGCAAGCCCGCGTCTACGGTGGCCGGGAATCGGCAATGGATTCCCGCCGCCCAGGGCGTCTCCTGATATGTGTAGTTATGAACCGAGCCAAATTACAGCTTTCTAGTACATGAGTTAAGCCGCGGACAGACAGACAGACGAACTGTATGGCGAAACTATAGGGGTTCCTTGTTGACTACGGAATCCTAAAAATGAATGGAAATAGAGATAAGTACCTATTTTTGACGGATTGAGATTGAGATTAGCATGCGAACGTTCTTAAAAATTCGTGAATTGCCCCTCTGGTGTTCTGGTTTGAAACCTTTTCATGTTCAGCTCATTGTGTTAACTTGTAAGGTACAAACTCTACGTACCTGAGAGCATTTATTTCAATTAAACCATTTACATTTTAATTGTCAAGAAGATCTGTAGAAATATGAAGCTAGGTGCCCATTCCAAAGCGTAGACTCACCAGTGAGGTCGGTTTTCGTAGTCCAAGTGTTACTACTGACATGCCATTGACTGTACCTAGTTACCTAAACTTATGTATCCACGTCACACTATGCACGAGGCCACACATACTGCTGAAATCGCGGATAACGCAACATCGTCAGACAATAATCTCCTCCTTTTTTTGAAGTTGGTTATGAAGTGATCAGGCGGTTACGAGTTTACGACCACGACCATTTGCATTGAAGAGAACGACAGCAGGAGGAAATTTTATTTTTAAAAGATAAGTAGATTCTATTAATTTCAACTTGATACCTCCACTCGTTTCTGAGAAAAAGGGTCATGCTTGACAGACGGACGGGCAACGAAGTTATCCTTTATGGGTTCCTTTTATTCCTTTTGTGGTAGGTACGGAACCCTAAAAAGGGAAGGATAAGCAATATTTCAACATTACTCTGTCTTTATCAGTAAGACAATAACCAGCCATTATATCATTCAGCTAACAGACATGCCTGTGAGACATGCTGGTGAATGGTGACTACAGCTAGTCATGAGTGAGAGACTGTTGGCAATAATTTGGGAATTAGGCTTCATTCATTTCTTTCCATTTTCCTATTTACTGAATAAAACTAATAAAGATTCGGTTCCCAAAGTAGGTACCAAAGACGTAATTTCTCTAATTTTCTGTTCTCGCAACATTTTAATATATTTTTCAGGTTAGTACAGTACGGCCGATTTATCTTGGCAAGTCCGAATTTCGCGCAGAAGGCTACGCAGTAAGATTTTTTACGAACCAAATGGTGACATGTCGGCATGTCGCGAGTATGAGAGAGAGAACATGCGCAAACTTTTGCATTTTTTTTTTTTTTTTTTTTTGATCTTGGCAAGTCAGAACATAGGCACTAAGAACTTTCTTAGTGCCTATGTTCTGACTTGCCAAGATATTTCGGCCGTAGTGTAGCCGGTTACAAATGTCAAAATCTTCCTTGTGCTAATAAATTAGTCGATTACAATACTTGATTGTATACCAAGTATACCGAAACATATTTTTAGAGCTTGTCCGCTCTGAAATGACGCACCCCACTACCGCATTTACCGTAGTGTACGACATAAACTAAAGTGTTTAATGGGAGAGTGTACGCACGGCTAACCAAGCTATACATTTCCAGTATAAGCTGATCTCGCATTGTATAGGATTTCGTTACAATGAGAGGTCAGTGTAATCTGGACATGTGTAGCCGGTAGCCGTGTGTACGCATACAAATTTAAGTAGTGGAACGTGTCATTTCACATTTAGAGTGGAAAAGCTCTACTGAGTCTTTAATCAAAACTATTGTGACGCCTGTGGTGACACCAGTTGCACAAAAAGCATAATTTGAACCACGTTATAAATATAGCCATGGTTATACATTTACATCAGTTGCACAAAAAGCATGATTTGAACCACGATTATAAATATAGCCATGGTTATACATTTACATTAATTATACAGTCTACGCCACGGTCGCCACGAAAGTTGGCGAAAAAGTGGGGATGCGAAGTACGCAATCCTGTTGCATGATTGGTCGATTGGTCGCGTCAACCAATCACGCAACAGGATTCCGTTCTGCGCATCCTCACTTTTTTGCCAACTTGTTTGGTGGCTACTGTAACCAACTTTTTTAGTGACTTACTTAAGAATCGTCTAAGTTCAACATTTGGACATCACTATATCTACCTCTTCACTAGCGATTAGTCAGTTGTCAACTGTCGTCTGTCAAACAAGTTGTCATCGTCTTCTTTTCAGTATTCAGTGACAGTAATCTTTTTGTGCGAACAATTTCTTACTGTATTTTAATATTTTACTTGTTCTGGTATTTATTCTTAGGAAGCAAATATGTTTTGTTCAAACATTATACGTATAACTGCGACAAATATTTTTTTCTGACTACATAAATGTAACTTCAACTTTCCGTAAAATAGTATTATAATAAATTGAACTCGAAACTGGTAAGTTATCGAGCGTTATCATGGTCATTTGCATTGGAAAACGAGTTACATTTTTCTTTCATTGTTTTTTTAGTAGCATCACTTACAAGCTACAATGTTCGCGAGTTTGAAAAGTAAGATAAAGGAAGAAACTGGAAGTGACATAAGTAAAATAACCAGTAGCTGGCGAAGCGGCGCCTTCTTAGGAAGATTATCGCTTAGAGACGACTCTGTAAGTATTTAATTCATTTACTTAGTTATATATTCACAAGGTAATATTAATTAATATTAATTAATTCACAATCACAGTACTTAAATCACTACATTCACATTATAGGTTCCAACCTGATTATCACCAAAAGCGTAATCGCACAACATGACTAGCAACAACAATAATAATGACAACTCAGTAAAAAGCTTAGTTCACAAAAATTACAGATACAAAATTTATTACTAATCACCAAAGAAATAAATAAAATATTTCATTATTAAGTTATGAATTGCACCTTTGACTGCAAAAAATTGCTCAAATCTCACTGCTTTAGACATTAGTGTTAAGCTAAAGTATTGTGTATGTATTTTACCTATAAATGGAATTATTTATATAACATCTAAAAGTAAAAAAGTATTTCACTTTCAGTCAACAGCCAGCCCATCTAGTTCTGGAGGACATGGAGATTCTACATCAGACGTAAGTTGCCCTTTATTCATTTTTCTTAGTACATTGTTCCATCATAAGGTAAACAACTCCCTTCCTTCATTTTGAGATTATAGTTAATTAAATTATATTAGTGCCAACAATAAAAGGATAAAATAACAATATCCATCTTATTACAAAACAAGGTTCATCTTCAAACCTAGGTTTAAACCATGGAGTCCATGGTTTAAACCTAGGTTAAGTTCTAGGTAAAGTTCAAAATTCAAAAAAGGGTCCATGGCATGGACCCTTTTTTGAATTTTGAACTTTATTTCATTAGTACCGGACTAAGTTGACAGTTTTGTATAAAGAACTGTATTTCTATTACAGCTCGGTTCTTATTACAAAAACTGGCTTGATGGTTTAAACCATGACAAGAAAAACCTTGTTTTGTAATAAGACCGTATAAGTTTATTTGATTGTTTAAATTACTGAAGTTACTATTGTCTACTTAGGAAAATCGCCAACACCTTCATTAATTCTATTTGTTTCATTCTAGTCAATATCTCCACAAATGGAGTCGTACCTAACAGAGCGCACTGGCGGGCGGGTAGACCAGGCTGTACTACAAAAACAGTACTCCGCACAGTTGGAAGCAAAAATTCGCGAGAGAGACACCTTTTGGGAACAAAAGATTGAAGAACTGAAGCTTTCACTTGCGTCAGTACAAGGTCAGATGTTAACCAATAATAGTTTTTAAACCATTTGGTAATAATAGGTAGGTACGTACTTTGGTTTAGAATAGTGATTGGTAAAAGAAATAAAAAAAAAACCAATAAAATAAATAGTAACGTAGATCTAGAATGTATTTATATCTAGTTGGTGTATGTAGAGACAAAATAAATATTATTGAAGAATTTTATCCAATGAGGGTTTTCGCGTTGGCGCCACTTTGACAAGCGGTCTTCCATTTCGACAGTGAATATAAAATGGATGTTGTTCAAAATTTGTTTCATTCATTTGTTCATCTTTCAGTCACACACAACTAAGGGCTGGTTTTTTGACCCATAGTTAACTCAACCAATAGTTAAAAAAATACAAATACAAAAAGTTTTATTGGCAAAAGAAAAGGTGATGGCAGTCTTACATAAACACAAATTTAACTTTGTACATCACAACAATGCATGGTTTGACTGTTGACCCACAAACTAAGCAGGGCTTGTATCTTGTGGGTCAGTGCGATTGAGCTCAGAGAAATAAGTTGTTTTACAAGTCTAAGGCGGTTTAGTAAGGCGTGTTTTGTGTTGTGTGTGTGTGTGTGTGTGTGTGGGTGGGTGTTTAGGCAAAATGTGAACCAAATTTAACCATTAGTTAATATTTTTAACCATTGGTTGAGGTAACTGCGGATCAAAAAACCAGCCCTTAAGAAAATATAGGCACTAACAATTTTGACAGGTGCCCACACCTGACGTCTCAGTGCTGCCACCTGGTGAACGACGAACGTTATTTCAGAAAACCTTCATTAAGTTTTTAGTGTTGTTTAACACCAAATGTGATAAAATGTTGAAGAAGAACATCAAAACTCTTTATTTAGAACTATCTTTAGAATAATCTTTACTTTATATTCACCCTTGATTTTTGGAGGCATGTCTAATTGTCTAGTGTTAGTTCTGAACCCATTTCATAAATGCATCAGCATCTTTTTTTAAACAACATGTCAAAGGTTAATGTTTATAAAGATGAATATATCTAATAAAATCTGGATAAATTGTGGTAAATCGGAGTTTTGCATGCCCATCGTGGGTTCCGTCTGTGTGACTCTTGCACGAGGAACGCGAGCGTGACTTTCATACCTAAATCGAAACATTCAAAATATTACCAACTAGCCGTTGCCCCCGGCTTCGCCCGCGTGCTGGCCGCGTGGATGTCGAAAATTATCCAACGAAAAACTACTACCGGGATAAAAAGTATTTTATGTGTTAATCCAGGTTATAAACTATCTGTGTGCCAAATTTCATCCAAATCCTTTCAGCCGTTTTTGCGTGATTGAGTAACAAACTTCCAAACATCTTCACAAACTTTCAGATTTATAATATTATTAGGGTTTACACTTGTTTTCATTTACTAAGATGTCAAAAAATCGACAAACATCGTGACATCGTGAAATTGTAATTGATTTCCATGGTATATATATATAGTAAGAAAACAATGTTTTAAGATATTAAATATTTGATTAAGCTATTTTCTTTTGAAAATAAACCTGATATTAATTTATAGGCGAAGAGGCAGCAGCCGCACAAGCAGTAGCTCGAACAGCACAAGCAGAGGCGGCAAAGGCAGCTACAGAGAGGGACACAGCCAAGAGACAAGTGACTGAACTGAAGACACAGCTAGCAGCCGCTGAGCGGGCTCAGGACAGACTTGATGCTTTGAATGTGAGCTGATTTCAACTATTCAAGTTTTAAGTTTTTATCTTGGTAAATTAACTTAAAGGCCATTGAAATGCTTGTTTCCAATTGATGTTATTTCCATTGAACGAATATCAACTTTGTGAGAGTATCTAAGATTAAGTTTCAGAATGACTATTGAAAAAGTCATAAATATGGTTGAAGTTGAAGGGTAAGCTGAAGTTCATATGTGGGTATTTAAGTTATTTTTCCAAAAATACATTTTTGTTTACATGTGTGAAAACTCAATCGCGAACGCAGTATAAATAGATCAAAAAAGTTTATGAATTCAAAGACTTACTGAACAAACATCCTAAACTGAACAAGTATTATAAATAATAATAATATGTAGTTATAAGCAATTTGTTACTTTTTTTCTTTTATAATCATTACTACGTTTACTATGCTCGCGATAACAAAAGCACAGATAGGTTTTTTTTTGCGCTAATCGCTGCCTTCAATAACATCGGGCTCTGACACATGCCTAAAGTGCGAGTTGAAAGCGCGAGTGAAATGCACTGCAAACACGGCTAATGTCAACTTGAAAGGTAACCTAGCTTGGTAGGTAGCTGGTCATGTAACCGAGACTGAATGCGTTGGATACAGAAACTTCCTGTGGTCCCATTTATATAAGCATGTTACATACAGGCTTATCTGTCGTACCAAGTGACGCTTCCTGTACTTACTGTCATGTAGTTGACTTATCTATGGCAAACACATTACTATACACAACAAATTCCCCGCTTAGCTATTTTATTTCTATGTGAAAGGTATAATGCCTAATAAGAGTATTAATTTATTCTTTGATAAGTGTGTTGTTTTGTTATGGTAAAAAGAGATGGGAATTTTTCCATATTAGAAGTAATGCAAATTAGCCATGCTCTGGCAATTTATAAAGTTTTGTTTTATTTTGCCACTTATTTGACTTTGAGAACAAACATATTGTTAAAACTCGGTTAAACTACACATTCGCGGTGGCTTATTCGCCGCACGTGTATTGTGTGTGTAAACTGTGCATGTAAACCGCACTTTTACATGCGCAAATCATAGATTTAAATCTATAGATTCGCCCGACCGCGTTAAAAGATGGTCACATTTCTGTTTCGTTGACAATGACATTTTTAAATAGTTATATTTCAATCACCCATACTGAAAATCGTAGATATCGTTCTATACAAAATTTGTGAGCTCACGCTTCTCAGTGTGGACACTTTCCCGCGAAGTAAGTAGTATTGAGAGCACATCTTACAATTTAAATCTTTAGAGTATGCTGCTTGCAACGTGTACAAGCACCATTTTAAAAAGAATTACGCGGCCAAACCTACAGCTGAATTAAACCCTTTACGGTATTAACAGGAGGAGCTAGAGCAAAGTCGCCGCGAGTGGGCGCGCGAGCGAGCGGAGCTGAGCGGTGCGCTCAGCACGGCAGACGCGCGCGCCGCCGACCTGGCCGACCGGCTGGCCGTCGTATCGGCCGCGCTTCCGCCCGACAACCCGCACCATCACATGGATGACGACGGTAACTACAACCTCCTCCTTCAGTCGCTTGCTCATTGCTGAATGGTGGTGGTGGATTGTTTTGAATGGTATGCATAATAAAGATTATTCTATTCTATTCTATTCTGTTCTTGCTCATTGTTGAACGTCGTGATGTGCCTGACAAAAGTTTTTGACGATCTCCCTCCATTTGTGACGATCTTTGGCTTTGACAATGCGTCAGAGATCTTGGTGTCTGGGTGTTGCCTCACTTGGTCAGACCATCGTATAAACGTAATACCTGTCACTTCAGTCGTCATGCTACGACACAATTGTACTCTTCAATTTAGCAACTTTATCTCGTGGGTCTTTTTCCTTCCATAACTCCATACCAAATGGGAAACCCTTTACAAAAGATAGCAATAATTACTGGACGTACTTCTATTTCTCTACCGAGTGGCGATACATGGATGTACTTCTATTGCTCTATGGGCAACCCCACCACCGCCTTTCTGACTGACAAAGATTTATACTAAACCATAAGCGATTGTATAGGCAGTGAAATAGGCCGCGCTTGAGATTACTGATACTCCTATTAACCCCTTCAGGTTAGTAATAATAGTAGTTGCTTGTGCAAAGAATGGGTTCACATTTGTAGTGCGCATACTTCCATGAATTCGCTGAAAAAAAAAAGTTGCATGAAAACCGTGATAGGCGCATATCGCCCGGCCAAAAATTTTAATTGTTACTCACTTAAAACCAGAGTTTGGATAATTGGATGCATATTTATGGATAAATTTTGAGTTCTGATTATCGAATCGAATGAATATTTATTTACGCTCAGGTATTGGCTAATATGGAATGCACTTTTGTATCGATCGTAAAAATCTCGCGAAAGCGGAATTGCTTTTAGTACTTTTTGATTATAGAATCGAATTCTAGCTAATGTTGTAAAGTAGTTTACCAAACTGGCATAGCAAACATCAGGATAAGTAATGTTAAAAATAAATTTCAAGTAAACAAGGTTAAGTTATGTGATCCCAGTGTCCCGGTATTTTTTAAATAATCAATATACACAGACATATACACTTCTGGACACATCTATTGGCCCACCTTAGAGTTTAGGTTTCGATGGCCCCTACCGAAATATGATTGCTAGATTGAACAAAAACTGTTGATGCAGTTTTAAACCTGATACATTTTACCATCTTTTTCGATCGTATTGTTTTAAATTTGAATTCAGAATACCATACGACATGGAGCTACGCCTAACAAGTCGGATATGCGCCTTGTTAAAGGCAATTGATTTTTGAATAAAAAACATGTTTTATCAAATAAAGGTTTAATTTAATAACGCGTGTTGCCTCCATGGGCATCTACCACAGCTCTCATACGATTAGGCATAGAGTTTATCAACCGCTCTATGAAATTTTGAGGGATCATCTCCCATTCCTCTTCTATGGCAGTTTTCAACTCCTGCATCGTCTGGGCAACTGGCTGACGAGCCCTAACACGTCTTTTTAGCTCGTCCCACATGTGCTCAATGGGGTTCATGTCTGGGCTTCTGGCTGGCCAGTCCATAACTGTGATGTTCACATCCCGAAGATATTCCCTGACGATGCCGGCCGCATGGGCTCTTGCATTATCATGCATAAAAAGGAAATTTGGGCCCACATAGTCCGCGTATGGTATCACGTGAGGTTCTAAGCACTCACGAATGTACCTTTTAGCATTTAATGTTGGCAGCCGTGGTCCTGTAACAACCTCAAGTTGAGTTTTGCCGCTCGCGGATATACCGCCCCAGACAGTCCATGAGCCACCGCCATAAGCAACCCTCTCTTCAAAGCAGCATTGTGCGAAATGCTCTCCCTTACGTCGGTAGACCTTCTTCCTTCCATCATTGCCATGTAACACAATTTTAGACTCATCAGAAAAGAGTACACGGCTCCAATCTTGCTGTGTCCAATTTAAATGACTGCGTGCGAAATGAAGGCGCGCTGTTCGGTGGGCTCGCGTTAGTTTGGGGCCATTAGCTGGCTTGTGTGGTACCATATCGCGTTCTTTTAACCTTCTCCGAACAGTTCGTGCGCTCACAGATACTCCGTGGAAGTCGCGAAGTTGGTTTTGTATCTCAATGGAGGTAAGGTGACGATTTCTCAAGCTGGTCGTCACGATGAATCGATCCTGCCTTTCAGTTGTGACCCGAGATCGTGGCCTTCCTTGGCGACGAACCAAAGCCGCCAGTCTCTAGGTACCTCCGATAAACATTTCGGACCGCAGATCGACTTAAATTAAGTTGAGCACTCACGTTTCTTTGGCTGTGTCCAGCCTGAATAAGTGCCACAGCTTGGGCGGCGACTTCAGGTGAAGTATCCATAGATTATTGATAGAACCTCACCTTAATGTTAAGAATAAGTAATGTTTGTTGCAAAACCAAAGATATCAATCACTTTTTCAAGAATTAAATCCAAGTAAACCAATAAAATCAAGTTTTCTTAGTATTCGATTGTTTGATATCAACAAACAGGCTCCAAATTGTCTTTTGTTTCTTTAAATTCTGTGTTCGAAATTCAAAAAAAGACTATTGAATGAAATAATGAATGTGCCAGGTTCAAAACTGCATAAAAACTTTTTGCTCGACCTAATATAAAATTTTAGCTAGGACCAAACGAAACTGAAAATACAAGGTGGGCCAAAAGATGTGTCCAGAAGTGTATAAGAAGCCGTTACCGTAACATGTATCCGATTAGTTGTGCACTCCCGGATTTTCTGGAATCCCGAGATTTACATTAAGAAAACAAAAAATGCCGCTTCTACAATTTCTTGCCAAAAATTAACTTTAGGCAAATATACATCCGATTATCCAATCTCTGCTATAACATAACATTTCATTATATCAGACAAACGCGAAGTAACTCCAACTGATTGCGCGGATTACGACCGCGTCTGCCGCGAACGAGCTGTGCTTACGCGACAGTTGCAAGAAGCTAAGATGGCGCTCGCTGACGTGAAGACGTCATGGAGCGGACAGATTGCTTCTCTGGAGACACAGGTACGATCGCTTTATGAGAACGTTGATCAATTTTGGATTATATCACATCAAAATTGTTATTTAATTCTGTCTGTTTGAAGCTGCCTCTAGTACTTGTTTATATTTCTGTTGATGTATCATTTTTGAATGAAATGAAATTTATTTATTTTCAAGAATTGTAGTACATTACTTAAAGTCGGGTTTTTTAGCAGTTTCTAAAACAATTCGCTAAAACTAGCACGCAAAATAATTACAAAAAAAAAAAAAATTGTTAAATGATTACAATAATTAAATAAATGAAGCTAATACAATTGGAACGTACATCATAGTATGTATTTGTATCGTATAATATTACGAGTATGGTCTAGGATTTAGTCAAGAACTGCACTACCTACTGTCTGGCTTAATTAGTGTCGGTTCTCATAATATGCTTATTTTTATCTCACGAAGCGACACGAGCTTTACTTGTGTTTACCAAGTATAGAAACACGCTGTGAATGTGTGTGTGAGGACGAATAGCGTCAGCACTTAATACACACACGCTCTTCCGACTTCGCCACTGTCTCGGTCGGTACCGAGAGCTCCTGCACTTACCACATTCACAGCGTGTTTGTACACTTGGTAACACACAAGTGAAACGTGTGTCGCTTCGTGAGATAAAAATACTGTACCGACTATATTAAACTTAACTCTCTGCGTTTAGATTTATTTATCAACTAGCTGACCCGACAGACGTTGTCCTATCTTGGCTATGAATATTCTAATGTAAACGCGTGAAGTTAAAATGTTTTTTCTGAAATTTTCCAATTTTCTGCGAAATTTTCTTAATTTTTTCTTTCATAAAAACCTCCTGACAATCATAAACACAACAAAAAAAATTAGCGAAATTGTTCCATCCGTTCACGCGTGATGCGATGACCAAGGGAAATAGGGATTCATTTTTATATATATAGATGTAGGCAGTAATAGTTTAGTATAGAGAACAGCCACGTGGATTTTGTGTTATATCGACGCCATCGCGCCACATCTGAGTTGGTTAGCGATTCGATTTCTTACCGGACGTTTTTTGTAGTCTAGGGTGCTCGAGCACTTTTTAAATTTCACTGAATAAGTAACTGTATCAATATTGACTTTAAGTATAAAATTCGACGCAGACATCACGCTTGATATCTGCGTCGAATATTTTATACTTAATGTCAATATTGATTCAGTGACTTATTCAGTGAAATAAAAAGTGCTCGAGCATCCGCAAGGAGTTTTCAGTTTGGTGGAAACTGACCCTAAGATTGACTCCGTGTACATAAGCCATCAATGGCTTATATAATCATGCCTGTATATGTGCATGTGAAAGGCGTGTGCATGAAGCATGACACATTACTTACACACCATCTAATGATCACTGTTGTATTTTAATACTGTCTGAAGCCAATAATGCTAATACATCTAACAGTTATTAAATGTCTTGTACATATAAATATTATGTAAATATATAATTAGCATATAATTTATTTAATTCTACCGACTTTATTCCAGAATCGGAATCTATTTTTAACTGCCGGGAATATGTTATTATTTTTACTTTATCATTTACTTTATATATTTTTTATAACGTGTGACATTATAAAGTTCTAGGTAGGTACTGAATTCTGTATTTTTAGCTTTAATTTCGTAAAGTTAATTTTAAATTTAACCACATCAGAATCTTCGCATTTCAAGGTAGGTAGACATTTAATTGATAAACAGCATTGTAATACAGCACCAGAAACAAACATTATTTGTGTAATATATTCAAATAAAAAATAAACTTAAGTATGTGTTTCCTGTATTATTATACTAAATTGTAACACATAGGTGGCGCGACTATCGCGACAGGCGGGAGAAGAAGGCTCGGAGAGGAGACGAGTAGAGATAGAAAAGAAAGAGATGCAAGAGAAGCTGCAAAATGTTGCCGTAGAGCTCGAGAAAACCAAGCAGAATCTGGTGAACAGCGAGGCTAAGGTATACAGTTAGTGTATTATTATTGTTCGTAATATCGCCAGAAGTACTTGGTATAGGTGTCCTTTGTCTACTAACTCCGTAGTTGTCTAAATGGTTCCTACAAGGTGCTACGTAGACACCGAACAACCTCTTAAGGGGTCATTGTACTCATCATTATGAACGACTTTTCCTATGGGACCAAACCTGAAATCGCGAAAAAAAATTCGGCTGTTCCCTACATTTATGTTCGCATAGTTCGTCAAAATGTAGGGAACAGCAGATTTTTTTTTCGCGATTTCAGGTTTGGTCCATAGTAGAAGTTGTTCATAATGATGAGTGCAATGACCCCTTAAGAGATTGTGCGTTATTTATGTTACACCTTGTATATTTATGGTTATAGATGTGACGTCTACCTAAAAAATTACGCATGTAGTACTCTCGTTGTATTTTCAGAAAATATTTTGAAACCTAGGTTCCCATATACACGATGCAAGTTTCTTGCCTACGGCATACGATAAAATTGACTTGTATCAAACAGTGTTTAGGATTGTGCAACTTTTATTGTTGCTTTAACTTATGGTATACCACGCGATTAAATGGCACCGTGTAAATTAGTCTTTAGTGACTATAGCCGGCCTATTTGCATGCCATATTTATTATACTAAAATAACTAACAATAATTAATTTAAAATCTAGTGTTACTTCATTTTGACTACGTAAATTAAATGCACAAGGTCATAAAAAAAAACAAAACATTTTAATTTATGAGAAAACTAGCACTTCGTCCGCGTTTCATTCCCCTAATTTTTTTAGATTATTTATTAATAAAATTGGTATTTTCAAGTTAATCAAGCCGCGTATCCTTTCCTGTAAAATTGACTACTTACACGTTTTCACCCCGTTAGGGGTAGATTTTCAAAAAACCCTGATGAGCGTTATTCTTTATTTTCGGTCTTAAAATTATTCCATACAAACTTTGACACCCCCCAATCCCCCTTTAGTAGGGTAGTTTAGAAAAACAAAAAATTACAAACTTTATAATTTACTTAAATAAGTATTTGTGCCAAGTTTAAAATTTATTAACTTAAGAAATAAGAGTTTTCATACAAACAAAACCCCCGCTTCTCTCCACATTAAAGGTCGAATTTCCAAAAATCTTTCCTTATTGTATACTTTATTTTTATGTACACACAGTAGATTAGATTTTGCCGATTGATTATAATTATTAAATGCAGAATTGTATCCCAGTGAAACATGTGTGGGGGTAAAAAACTTAGGATAAATACCCTACTCGTTGTATCATTGTGTTGTCTCGTAATTTGATTTTCCTATTAATCCCAGCGAAACATTTGTAAAGGGAAAAAAAAAACTTAGGACAAATACCCTACCCATTTCATGTGTTGTATTATTGTGTCGTCTCGTATAAGTGGTCTAGTTAGCAAGGTAGTGCTAATCTGTCGGGCAGGTGGTGCGTCTCAACGGCGAGGTGCACACGTTGGCGCTGGAGGTCAAGTCTCTTCGCAGCGCCGCCTCCCTCGCGGCTGTGAGTCCCAGCCTTTACACCATATAGTCACTCTAGTCTCGCATACATAGTGAAGTTTCCTTTAGTTGTCTTATTTGGTAAACAAATAACACCATCGCATACTATTCAGTCGAAAGACGTTCACTGCTAGCCATAGGCCAGCCCGGCGTCGGCAGCGACCCGTCCTTCCGTCCGGTTCCCGCGTCCAGCAGATTCCTACGATCTTCACACACTTACCCAGGTCATTGGTCCACTTTGTGGGGGGCCGACCGGTACGCGGAACAAATATTATTATGGCGAACTGAGATTAAGCTTTCGAGAAAACTGAGGTTTTAAAGTGATGAATTCGAAGCAGAATTTTTATGCAATTGCTACCTTTAAGTGTTTCTCATACAGATCATGGCATTCATATCTAACCAAGGTTTTTGGATTACTTAGTGTTTGTTTACCAATTATGACAAGTAAGGTGAATACACTATACATACGCCTACACTGCGTGTTATGACGTATTACTAGTGCTGTTGTTATACACATGAGCTTTTAGGATCGCTTGCTAGTTCGTAATAGCGGGGGAGCTAGCAAGCGGTTATTTTACCCTTGGTCTTATGGATAAGGGTAAAATATTTTCATTGACATTACACGACAGAGAGCTAATAGGGCTGATGCCTGGGTAAAAAAAAATCTATTTAGTCCGTCAGTCAAATAATAAAAAAAATACACGTATTTAGTAGACACGTAGTTAAAAGACGCGTGTTTTTTGCTTTATAATAATAATAAAAAAATAAATATAAATGTTTATTTCATCAACTTATGTAAATTACATGATTTAGTTTGGAGGCACCTTTTAAGCAAAAATTTGCTTGTATTAGATGGTCCAGCTCTTCCAGTTTACATAAACTATGCACAGTTGAGAGAATATTTTATTTTTTTATAATATTAATACAAAATTACTGATAAAACTCATTAAAGTTGGGGAGTGGGCTCGCTACTCAAACTCAAACTCAAAGCATTTATTAACCGACTTCAAAAAGGAGGAGGTTCTCAATTCGTCGGAACCTTTTTTTTTTTCTTTTTTTTTTTATGTATGTTCCCCGATTACTTGAAGATGGCTGGACCGATTTGGATTTTTTTTATTTTGTTCGAGAGTGTATACATCACAGTTGATCCCATATAAAATTGATTAACTTTGCTTTGGTAGTTTTTGAGTTAGCTTCAATAATACGTATTTTTTCCCCACTTTTATATGGATGATGTTCTAGTTTGTTTTGCAGGTAGTGGTATTTGAATTTGTGTGGGGTAGGGTAGGTACACAACTAAAAAGTGAAAAATAAAAACTTTTTTACAAAAAAATACGACCGACTTCCAAAAAAAACACTACAAAGTGAAAAATAACTTTAATTTCGGAAGTCGGTGGCAAAAAACGAAAATACATTTAACTAGACACCGACTTCCGAAATTAAAGTTATTTTTCACTTTGTAGTGTTGTTTTTGGAAGTCGGTTGTATTTTTTTGTAAAAAAGTTTTTATTTCAAATAAACCAATTATAGGCACTTTTGAATTGTCAATGGGTCGGTCAGTCAGAAACCTGCATGACGGACAAAAAAAAATAAGTTATCCTTAATAGCTCTGTTCAGCTCTCTTATTTGAATTTTGAACTGCAATTCGCGATTGTTCCACGTAATAGAAATGACAGGAATAGAATAACTTGTAATTTCTGAAATAATAGATCCGCGTCTGTAGTAGTTTTTGTTTTCTTTTGCACTCCTGCGTTATCGCGTATTGTTAGCTTAATATTTGAAACCATGTTTTCTAGTGTTCAGAATATTCTTATTTTATTAGAATTCTAGTTGCTTATACAACATATTCCTGTTTGTTCATGTTTACAGTAATTTAGTTTTGCGTCATTACATGTAGTTGCAGTAAAATATTATGTAGAGCTTGTCTACACTCAAATGACGCGCCCCACTACCTAAATTTGTATACGTACACTACAGTGAATGCGGTTGTGGGGCGCGTCATTTCAGAGTGGACAAGCTATAGTCGTCTATTGTTTATATTGTTTGCAATTAGGTATTTTATTCCTTAAGACTTAGTCGAAATCTTTGTGTCTCTATTTTTATATTTTTTGGGTAAAGCCTGTGCTCACTGTAACAAAATTGTATCTATATTACAATGAGCATATAACTTTATAATAATATACGAGGTTAAATTAAATTAGCTAGCGGAACTTCTCAGACAACCTATATTTTTATCAAAACATTTTATTTCCATTTTTATCAAGTTAAGATATCCATACCTACCCATCACTTCTCTGGAGTACCACTAGCTGATTTAATTTAACCCAGTATTATAAAATAATGCACTATTGGCCAAGCTTTGCTAGCTTTGTGTGTATAAAAGAAATTATTGAAATTTTTTGTTTCAATTAGGTACTTGTTTTACTGTTTTCCGCTTCAAGTACTTACATAGTTTTATTATACAACGTGTAACGTTAAGTGTACAAAACCTCTTAAGGGGTCATTGTACTCGTCGTTATGAACAACTTTTACTATGGGACCAAAGATGAAATCGCGATAAAAAAATCAGCTGTTCAGTACATATAAGTTCGCATAATTCGTCAAAATTTACTGAACAGCAGATTTTTTTTTCGCGACTTTACACGTTGTATAGTTGATCCTTGAAATATTCATTACTTCTAGTGACTTTAATAACAGTGAAACAAGTCTGTAATTGATATGCAAACGTTGCAGTTTTTACAGTGATAAAATAGTTCGACTAAATGTTCTAAGGAAGCCATCAGTATGAAACTGCTGAGAATAAAATTGTTCTAGGTATCACTGCAAATGCTGCATCGTAGGCATGGGCCTTAAAATTATGTTCCTATATCGAATTATCATATATGTACTTAATTAGTTATTATAATTTTTTTTTATTTACAAATATAGTGTTTATTTACAAACTCTTCTTATTGTAAGTTATGACTAAATATGTTAGTTATTTCTTTACTATTTTTTGTTACTGGGCAGCTTAGCTACGCTGATAAAAAAAAATGTTGCACCAATTTAAAGTAGGTAGTAGTAGTAGTGTCAGAAGGCCAATTTTCGTACCTAAAATCGTTCAAATTCAAATCGCAATCTCATGCCAGCGACGATCAAATGTCAAAAATGTAGGTAAATGTTATACAATTTTTGACAGATTGAGACTGAGATGAGATTGCGAACGTTGTTAAAAATACGGGAATTGCCCCTCCAATGTACAGTAGCCCGCACGTTAATGGTAACACTTTGATATAGAGCTGTTCTAGCGCAGTACAGAGATTCAATAAAATAAGAGCCCAGTTTGTACTGGTTTCGTTACCACTGACGTGCACCCGACCATACAGTTGGAAGCTGTATCGACAGTCGAATCGGTGCAAAACTTATTTTGATCAGTGTGTACAAGCAATATTTTGAACTGTTAATCTAACAGAACAGATCTAATTATTCTGTGATTAAGGGGGTGAGTTGGTTGTTTGGCTCACTTTACTATGCAGCTGAATGATTGACAATTGTGATTATGGAGTACACCCGGTTTCAGGAAGCTTGTTCAAGTCTCTGATTGGTGGATCTGCCGTCAAAGCTCATGTATGCTGGTGTGACTGATGAAGTGATCATCTAAAATGATGCTACTAACATTTATCTACCACAAAATGCCAAGTTCGACGACTCACCTCGCTGCGCTGCCGTCACCGCATGACGCTGTCAGAATAGTCGACATCGGCTCAGTTGACAAAGAAAAAAAAACTGAAATGACAGCAACCAATGACATGGGACTTGATGACAGATTGAATTGAATATGCTTTCAGGAACCGGAGTTAAAATGATGAATTTAAATAGAATTGTGTATCCGTTGAATAAAGGATAATGTTTATAAATGTCTCGCTATTATATTAAATCGCAATTGGCCATCCCACAAAGGTATAGTTAGCACATTGCTTGCTTCACAATGCGGGTTAGTATCAATATCTCTTTGTTTTGTTATCGAGACTGTCACGTTGATAAATTGATTATGTACGCCACACGTGATCTTTTGCCACGACCAAAACGTACGAAAGGTTAGTCATACACTTTGCACAGGTGACGGTACACCTATTGTTTACCGAAACGGGCTTAACACTTCGAACATAGTATAGTTACTATAAGTGATACATGTCCATTCCAAGTAAGTAGTTAAAAAAAGAATTTATATCATAAAAGTACAAAAATGATGAAATTATATTTACACATTGTTAGTTTTTTTTTTTTTTGATGTGATGCACAGATTTGTATAAATAAATTATTTTTGGTCAAATTTTAATGTTTCTTTTGATTTTTCCCTAATTTTGCATGAGTGTTGCTTGGCTAACAACTAGTTTGGTGTGTGCATGTTACTTAATACTAATCTAATCTTGGATTTGGGTCTTAACCTTCCTGCTTGGTATGGGATGAGTCAAGATAAAAATAGTAATTTTAATTCATTGAGTGGTTTGATACATAATCTCTATCTAATCTGCTACACACACGTTACAGCCAAATATAACGCGTTTATACTACAAAAAGAACAGTGCTTTCGAAATAAATTAACATTGAATGTTCATATCAGTTCCGTTAGCTTGCCAGTGGTTACGTGTTATTATGATAACTATTAAAGTATTATAGTCTATATTGGCATGTGATTGTAGTGACTGACATTGCGACAATTTTCAATGGGTTTGCACGGTTGGGTGGCGTAACTATCGGATGGAGGTAAAAATACAGTAGGTACCTATTGCAACAGAACCGGTACTATTGGCGAGTGTTTACACTCAGGTCCTTAGTGCCTTGTTGTCTGTCGAGGCTAGCGGTTGTGTGACCGGCTACTAGAAAGTACGTGATTACAAGATTGGACCGCTAAAAATAGTCGCTAAAAATAGTTGATAAAATAGTGTTTAGAAATCTCAGTGCTCGAAGAAAAACTTTAGATAAATTAGTGCCTAAATGGATTGATTCAGTGCAGTTAAATGTGTTTATATAAAGACTGGAACAAAAACAGCGCGAATATACTTAAATATTTATCGTTTAACACTTCGTTTGGTACGTAGATTTCATAATACATTCGGCGATGACTCATCAGAATAGTCATGTCCTTTATTACACACACAATAAGCCAAACAAATGTTTAATAACTGATCTTTCAGATATAGAAAGTATAAAGAGTGTTTGTCATGCTTAAAGACTGTTCTACTTTCCAAGAATGAGGTAGTAGATAATACTTAGGAACGTAAAACATATGTTTACAAAGTTATCACGTGCTTAGTTATCATATGGTTAATATCAAACGCCAGATAAAGTCAACAACACAATTTATATTACAGTAGGAAACCAGCTAATGAGATTGGAAAACTTATAGACGAGGAAAATAATTAGTTACCTATTACGTCACCTTACTCTTTATTAGGCCGGTTAAACAGTTGTTAATCAAAGCATAGGTAATTGTTATCAAGAAATTTTGAGTTTTATTATATCAATAATAGTTTCAGCTTTTACCAGATCTAATGGGAATTTCACGGGCTTTAAAAAAAGGGCCAAATAAGCCTGATTTTCTCTTGGTATAAACCTGGGTACATATTTCAGGATAAAACAATGGATTTCGAAAGCCGTATCGAAAGTTTGACGCAGGAGAACAAAGAGTTGTCAGAGGCACTGGAGAACGAGAGGACTCTGGTGAAGATATTGAGGGAAAAAGTGGACAAATCAAATCTGCTATGTGACGAGAGCAAGTCAGAGGTCAATCACCTCAATTCCATGGTCACGGAAATGCAACACGATTTCTTGGATATACAGAGGAAGTTTGACAAGTAAGTGTGTTTAATTTACCATATTTAGGGTCTTGTCCACACAATATCAAGGTCAATGAACCGAACGGGGTCCAGTGTCTCGCCAGGAGCGAAGACAATTTTGCTTGCATTGGACATTTTGCGGAAACTTGGCCGGACCTTTGTTCCAGAACGTGCTCTGACCTACACAAAAACTGAGGCCGTCGTCCCAGCCTAGCAAGTCTGCTGAGGTCTGACCCGGGACTGTGTGGAATTATCGCCAGAAGATGTCGATATTTGGATACAAAAGAAAATACATTGCGAGCATAAGAATAAGAATACTTTTATTTGTATTAAAACGGTTTTATAGTTTAAGATTAAAACATGGTAGGTAAAATAATGGTCTTAGCAGTCCTTTAGACCGAATTTCGGCCATGACGACCAATCTCAGCGGGAGATATTATAGCGCATAAGTGTGTGCGCACATGTGCACTCTATCCTCACTCTCATAGTCCGATGGGACGGCAATCCGACACGACCGGGGAGAGATCAGGCGCAGGACCAACAGTTTATTGGGCTTTCCGAGGCAAGGGGGAATCACACCGCCATCGCCAACTTCCAAACTCCGGGCTGTTACTAAGAAATTCCAAGGAATAACTCAATAACACTGCCCGACCCGGGAATCGAACCCAGGTCTCCACGCTTGCGACCACGACAACAATGGGGCAGTCAATGGTCTTAATAGATAATGATTGTAGGTCATGGACTGGCATACAAAAATTTTAATGAAAAAAAGTTTATAGTTATGTAGATAGAGGAGGAGTTATGTAGATGGCTAATTAATAACAGCCGTACGGGTCGATCCATCAGGTTAAGCTACGCTTGCCGGGGTTGGTCCATGGATGGGGGACCATCTTTACATACCGAGACTCCTCCGTGCCCCGGAAAGCACGTTAAGCCGTTGGTCCCGGCTGTCATTCGTGGATCTTTGACAGTCGTTACGGGTCGTCAGAAGCCCGAAAGTCTGACAACCAGTCTTACTAAGGGGTATCGTATTACCCAGTCACTGAGTTGTGTACGTCAGATAAGCAGTCGCTCCATGTAAAATACTGGTATTCAGCTGCATCCGGTTAGACTGGAAGCCGACCCCAACATAGTTGGGAAAAGGCTAGGCAGATTGCAGATTGAGTTATGTAGATAGAATAGATCAATATAATAACAGTAAGGTAATATTGTCGATATCTTTACTTAATCTCTAAATTGATATTTTGAAAATTCAAACTGCAATCGTACCTACCTCCTCTTATAAATTGAATGGTGACAACTATCAATATTTTATGGTACTGTTACAATTCTTAAGTGCCTCTCAGTGCAGCTGTTTGCACAATATAAACTGGAGCAATTTCTTTAATTACTTACCTTGAATGGCAGTGGCATATATTATGTATGTTATGTATCGTTATAGCATACCTAATTTTTCGAAGGTCATTTGCCACATTTATAGATCAGACGGCCAGTTCTCGTATTTACAGTCCTACCAACTTATCTGTGAACTGAAAGAGGACGCCACCGTCCGTGCGTCGACACAATCGAATGACGTGCGTCGGCACAATCGAAGACATTTCAACATGACGGCCGTAGTTCCAATTTTCGCCATTTCACAGATAAGTTGGTAGGAGTGTACGGCCGTGATGTTGAATTGTCTTCGATTGTGCCGACGCATGTCATTCGATTGTGTCGACGCATTGACGGTGCCGTCCTCTTTCAGTTCACAGATTAGTTGGTAGGACTGTAGTTCCAATTTTCGCTATTTCACAGATAAGTTGGTAGGAGTGAAAAACATTCAAATCAAATGTCATAAATGTAGGTAAACTTTAAACAATTTTGACAGATTGAGACTGAGATGAGATTGCTAACGTTGTTAAAAATACGGGAATTGCCATCCAGGTGACTTTGTCGATGTCTCGAGCTAAAATGTGTGTCGATTTAACACACTATTCTGATTAAAAAGTAGGTAAACGTGGGCAATTGAACGCACGTTGTTATAATATGCAAGCTTAACAGATTGATTAGTGAACGCAGTATGTTGCTATTATTAAAAATACCTCTATGCTAGAAAATTACGTTATCCTCTTTCCAACCATTTATTTTTGACATAAGCGCGCCTATCAAGTTCCTTATTTATTGACAGGCAACCATAGACGAAAAAATGCAATACTTCATGGACGCTATGAAGTTCCTTATTTATGGACAGGCAACCATAGATGACAAAAAGCCGTAAAATGACGTGAAAAAAGATCATGGATCCATCATGATTCCTTTGAGAAAAAAGGATGGTGCTATAGGTCGTATATAGCTCCGTCTGTCTCTCTCACTGGAACCATGACGGATCCATAATCTTTTCACGTCATAGTACGGCCCCTGAGCGGCGATCAAAGTAAAGTCAGTGTATTGGACACTACTGTCCTCTTTGATATGAATCTTCAGTTATTATGACTAAATTCTACAGACAAACACTAGTTAGTTATTTCCACGAAACTATTTTTCATAAATGTGTGGTCCATTTCAGAGAGAAGCGAGAAAAAGACGAAGCGCTGCTAAGGAACGCACACATGTCCCAGACGATAGAGATGAGTCAATGTAACGTGCGCTATCAGGAGGGTGAGATAGTGGATCTGAAGAGTAAGATCACGGAGCTGGAGAAACTAATTGCTCAACACAAAGAGGTAAAACATATATAAATATTATACTAGCTGACCGGACACACGTTGTCCTGTTTCCTAGAACTCGGTCGCAGCACCACCTACCTACGGGTCCAATTGTGAATCTAAACCATCCAGCACTCAACACACAAAAATTTCATCAAAATCGGTCCAGCCGTTTAGGAGGAGTTCAGTGACATACACACGTACATTAGAATTATGTACAGGGTGTCCGGTAAATATTGGATAGCCTTGAAATAGCATATATATAATAAACCACATTATGGCCATTCTAAAAAAAAAAAATACAAAAAAATATATATATCCCAGGTAGTACAGTCAGCGTCAAAAATATCGGGACAAACAGACTTCAAAATGATCTCAACAACTAAGAAAATTAAACTTTATCTCAATTGGATAAAGTTCTTGTCAGAATGACAGTTGTCGTGTACTGTCTTCATATTGAAACATACCTTGTGTCATTGAGTTAATATTTCATTTGTCAACAGTCTGTTCGTCCCGATATTATTGACGCTGACTGTACCAAGATTTTTTAGAAAAAATACCAACATTTTTACATTCTTCTTCACCACGACCACAAATTAATGAATTCCATCGGTTATTTGTTGTTATAATACTGTACGTTTACTATGCCCGAGAGGCAGTAAACAGTGTGACTAGAAATTGCACAGTATTTTTATCAAAAACATCGTATCGGATCGTATCGGATCTTCGTGTTTTATTTACTATTGTATTTTTGGGATATTTATTATTGTATTTTTTTTTAGAACGGCCATAAGTTCTATTATATGCTATTTCAAGGTTATTCATTAATTATTTTTCCCTTTATATAAAGGTTATGTACTACTGTTCCTCGCGGTTTCACGCATCCTAGCCTAGTAAGTTCCCGGATTCAAAGTATCCTGTGTCCGTTTCCGCGTCTTGTTCATGTGCCTTTGATATCGGAGCGCCAAGAAATATCAAACACAAACAGACAAACTTTCGAATTTATATAAGAAATTACCCGTTTGCTCCTTGACGACCTAGAAGAGAGCAATTAGTAATATAATTAATTGACTAGCGACCCGCCCCTGCTTTGCACGGATTTTACGACTTGACAAAACATCGAGATTTCTTTAATAAATGTAAGTTTTATATTAATGTATTATACACAAAAACCTTCCGGAATAAATTCTCTAAATAATAGTGAAAACCACATCAAAACTATTCTCCATATTACATTTCGCTCCATGTAAAATACTGGTATTCAGTTGCTTCCCGTTAAACTGGAAGCTGACCCCAACATAGTTGGAAAGGCTAGGCAGATGACAATTCTCCATAATATTACATTTAAATCATCATCATCTTCCTGCCCTTATCCCATATTACTTGGGGTCGGCGCAACACGTTTTCTTCTTCCATTCTCCCCTGGAAGAAGAAAACGTGTTGCGCCGACCCCAAGTAATATGGGATAAGGGCAGGAAGATGATGATGATTGACATTTAAATCATCATACAGGGAAAAATAACGAGAGACCTCTGTTTGAGATAAATGATTTGATTTTGACTTGTAATTAATTTCAGAATCAAGCCGCGTGTATGTTAATAAAGGAGACCGAGGAGGCTCGCAAGCTAGAGATCGAACAACTGAAGAAGAAGATCGATGAATTAATAGAAAACGAGACTGCACTCAAAAAGACTATACAAGACTTAGAAACTGAAATCTGTGATAAAAATAAGGTAAGTAGATGTTAAGGATAATATGAAGTAAGACACACATCACATCAAGCTTGTAATCCCCGAACGGTTAAGCTGATGTGCCCCACATATTACTAGTACGTTTCCAGATCATCAGGTTAAGCTACGCTTGCCGGGGTTGCTCCGTGGACGGGTAACCACCTTTACATACCGAGACTCCTCCGTGTCTCGGTAAGCACGTTACGCCGTTGGTCCCGGCTGTCATTCGTGGATCTTTGACAGTCGTTACGGGTCGTCAGAAGCCCGAAAGTCTGACAACCAGTTTTACAAAAGGGGTATCGTATTACTCAGTTACTGGGTTGTGGAGGTCAGATAGGCAGTCGCTCCATGTAAAATACTGGTATTCAGCTGCATCCGGTTAGACTGCAAGCTGACCCCAACATAGTTGGGAAAAGGCTAGGCAGATGTAGGCAGTCCTATGTAATAGAGGGCGAGCCTATTGCCATCAATCGGGCACAAATACAGACTCCGGACTGCTACTGAGAAATTCGTAAAAGAAAAACAATAACCTTTTTCCGACCTGGGACCTAGGAAAGTGAGACATAAGCCGAGAATATTAATAAAAGCTTCCTGCTTTTTGGCTACAGAACCCTAAATACACAAGACTTAAGGACGATTTTTCAATGTACAGAATGATTTATCTGTGGAATTAAAATTGCGGTTTGACAGGTTTTTGTAAAGAAAATATTCAAACCGCTATGTTTATTCTTTAGATAAATGATTTCTTAATTCAATGGAAACAGCTAGAGGAGGCCTTTGCCAAGAGGCATGCTGGATTCACCTACTTTAACAACGTACAATATAGTAAAAACAATTCAGAATAAAGAGGCTTTTAAAGAAATAAATAAAAAAGAATTACTTACGATTCAAAAAACGACCCTTAGTGGAATTGTATCGTCATTGCAAGGAAGACTTTTTTTAAACAAGGGAATGTTAAAGATTAGTTATACGAGGGGGGATCAAAAAGTAGTGAGAACGACATACTCCTTGGTAAGAAAAAAAAAATACGGGCAGGCATAGCTCAGATACATATTTGTAATATTAATAAAGAAAAAAATCTTCGATTCTCTTTTGTTTTTTTCTGAATGTAGTCATTTGTTTGCTTCGTGTCGGAATGTGTTCTCGAAAATGGAGAAAAACGAAGTGCGAGCCGTTATTAAATACCTCTGTTTAAAAAAGTTAACGACGCAAGAGATTCATTGCGATTTGGAGGCAACATTAGGAGGGTCTGCTCCGCCTTATTCCACTGTCGCAATGTGGGCTTCTCAATTTCGAGTAGGGAGAACGAGCACGGAACACGAACATCGTTGCGGCCGTCCATCGACGTCAGTCACCTAAGAAAATGTTGCGAAAGTCGAGAAAATTGTATTGAGCGATCGAAGAGTTACCATCCGATACTTAATTCAAGAAACGGGCATTTCATATGGAAGTATTCAATCCATATTGAAACAATCTTTGAATATGAGAAAAGTCTCCGCAAGATGGGTGCCGAGAATGTTAACCGACAGTCAGAAACAAAATCGACTTGACATTTCGAAGATATTGTTGGACAAGTTTCAAAAAGATTCTGAAAACTTTTTGTCTCGTTTCGTAACAATGGACAAAACATAGGTCCATCATTTTGATCCCGAGACAAAACAGCAATCTTCGCAATGGAAACGGCCATCATCACCGACCCCGAAGAAGTTTCGTGCCCTGGCATCGGCTGGCAAGGTTATGGCCTCAATATTTTGAGACTCAGAAGGGACATTGTTGATTGATTACCTGGAGCGTGGAACCACTATTACAGGCCAATATTATGCAGCTTTAATTCCTAAGTTGAGGAATGCCATCAAAGAGAAAAGGAGAGGGAAACTTCGAAGGGGCGTGCTGTTTCATCACGACAACGCACCCGCGCACAGGTCGGCAGTTGCGATGGCTGCCATTCAGCAAGCTGGCTTCGAATTGGTTGACCACCCCCCTTATTCACCAGATCTGGTGCCTAGCGATTTTTATCTGTTCCCCAAATTGAAAGAATACTTAAGGGGAAACAGGTACGAAGACGATAACGAGGTGATGGATGCCGTGGAGAGCTTTTTGCAGGACCAAGACAAAACTTTTTTTTTTAAAGGGATTGAAGTTTTGGAAAAGCGCTGGACTCGGTGTGTAGAGAGACTCGGAGACTATGTAGAAAAATAAATTATTAAGTTATAGTCAGTTAGTCATTATAATCTATCTCATTCTCACTACTTTTTGATCCCCCTTCGTAATTATAATGATTAGTGGTATTCTCTTCTCGCGTGGGTATCATCAAAACGCGACTTAAGAATTTAATAAGACTGATGCAGTAGGTAGTGTCCATATGTTTAACAAACTGCGATGATCAATTTGTCTTTAACTGTTCAATGTAGCTGGTTAAATGGGCCTTGTTCAGCAGTTGGTGTTTATCTATACATCTATACAAATAAATAAAAAAAGCTGTTATTTTGACTACAAACAGACACTTCCTGTTTGTAATGTCAAAATAACAGCTTTTTACTAAATGCATATTATGATACACGGTACTTATAACAAAAAAAAACATTTTTTTTTGTCTTCCAATCTGTCTGTCTGTTTGTTCCGGCTAATCTCCGAAATGGCTGGACTGATTTTGATGGGACTGGGTTCCGCGCAAAAAAATAAAAACCATGAAATTGTGAACAATCAATCTGCCTAGCCTTTTCCCAACTATGTTGGGGTCGTCTTCCAGTCTAACCGGATGCAGCTGAATACCAGTATTTTACATGGAGCGACTGCCTATCTGACCTCCACAACCCATTAACTGGGTAATACGATACCCCTTGGTATGACTGGTTGTCAGACTTTCGGGGTTCTGACGACCCGTAACGACTGTCAAAGATCCACGAATGACAGCCGGGACCAACGTGCTTTCCGCACGGAGGAGTCTCGGTATGTAAAGATTGTCAGTTCTGAATCTTGTTATAAAAATAACAAGTTTTGTTAATAGCCTTTTTATTAATAGACTAATAATGACCTTTCTTTCAGTCCACCTCCGGACAAGTTCCGATTAACATAAGTAGCAGATAATGTTATATAAATTATGATCCATGGTTGTTGACCCCAACATAGTTGGGAAAAGGCTAGGCAGATTGATTGGTTGCATGTAAAATAATTTATATGTATATATCTGTGGCTTGGTACTAAAAGGGTCAAAGTACGTTTTTTGTGAGAAATGAGATTTTAGTGCCAACTTATTGAAAAAGTGATATATTTATGTGTACTAAAAGGGCGTGTATAACAACAATCTCTCAAAAGATACTAGGTTAAAAAGGCCAATGTGGTGTGTGCTTTCATACCGTTACACAACAATTATTAAGTGTTAAAAGGGCTGCAGTGTACTTAAGCCAAGGGAATTTAAAAATAAACACTACGCTAGTAATATAGTCGGAACTAAAACAACCAAAGTTAACCTCCGTTTTTGTGCTACAATCTTTGCTTTGGCTGCATAATTTAATATATAATATTATGTAATAAAGCAAAATAGACCAACAAAATACATTGGCCCATTTTGCATTTGCACTACAGACAATAATATTTTTACTATCCTCTTCTATTATACTAAAAAGACCAAAGTTACCATTTGTCATTAACATAGGATTCTTGTTAGTGCTAAAAAGGCGTAAGTAGCAAATATTTTCAAAAAAAACAATTTTTTTCTTGAATTTGAATTTAATTCATAAATCAACCTACAAATATGTATCAAATAATAAAAAGAGATTTTGTCATTCTACAATATAACATTTAAGTAATAACTATCAATTCTGGTTCATTCTTCGAATGCATATTACTGAAAATAAGAATTATTGACAATGGCCCTTTTAGCTCCAGGTCACATATATTATTTATATTCCATGTCTTTAACTGGTAGATAGCGCCATCAGTACTTTCTGAAAAGACCTTATAACTAGTTAAGTAGTGTATATTAAAAAAAAAAAAAAAAAACGTTTCTCGTATTACATTTCCAGAAAATAAAGACGTTAGACAACAGAATATCAGACATGAAGAAAACATTACAACGTGAACTACAGAGCAGTAAGTCTGACCTCACATCCGCCGAGGAACAAGATATTAGTAGAAGGTAAGATATCAGAGGGCCAATTCTCGTAATTAAAAACGTTCAAATTCAAGTCGCAATGTCAGCCAGCGACACTCAAATGTCAAAAATGTAGGCAAACTCTATACAATTTTGACAGATTGAGACTGAGATGAGATTGCGAACGTTGTTATAAAAATACGGGAATTGCCCCTCTGACCTTATTCATTTATCTATTATGGTTCTCCAACAAAAGGTATACACAATACACGGCACATAAATAATGGGCAACAATGAAAAATCGTCAACTTTCAGGATGTGATAAAGAACAACAAACCTAATAACTTTCTCCATGGGACCAACGTCGTGATCGCGAAAATAATTTCAACTATCCCATAGAAAACTTCAATACCTACTCGACGCAAATGTATGATTATTTTTCGCAATTTCGATGTTGGTACCATGGAAAAAGTTGTTCGGTTTTATGGTCTATACCACACCCTTAAATTTGACGAGGATGCAAAACGACACGTTGTATATCCACATCATGCACAATACAGGAGAATGGGTAAGAGCGTACCCAGACACAAAGTTAATTGTAGATGCACTATGTCTAATTCCCGGTTGCTGAGAGCCTCAGATAAACTCTCAATAGCTATTGATGTATGCCCGGTTTCTGAGGATTTGCTACGTTTGCCGCGGTTGTTCCGTGGATGGGTAACCATCTTTACATACCAAGACCTCTCCGAGCCTCAGTAAGCACGTTAAGCCGTTGGTCCCGGCTGTAATTCGTGGATCTTTGACAGTCGTTACGGGTCATAGGAAGCCCGAAAGTCTGACAACCAGTCTTACCAAGAGGTATCGTATTACCCAGTTACTGGGTTGTGGAGGTCAGATAAGCAGTCGGTCCGTGTAAGATACTGGTATTCAGCTGCATCCGGTTATACAGGAAGCCGACCCAAATATAGTTTGGAAAAGGCTAGGCAGATGATCTCTAAAAGTTCATCAATTACCGTCTTACACACTTACTCATTCCAGGTACTTGAAACACGTGGTGCTTCGTTTCCTAACTGCGCGTGAGTTGGAAGCAAGACAACTGACCCGCGCACTTGCCGCTCTGCTACGCCTATCTGCTCACGAAGAAGCGTTACTTCGGGCAGCCTTACCGCCCCGCACTGGCCTGGCCGCTTGGTTCCCCTCCCTCAACACTTGATCCATCTGAACAGACCATAGGAACGTGTGAACAGAGCATAGAAACATGTAACCTTTATGGAACTAGGAGGATTGTTCTCTATGACAATGAGCAAGTGGCTCGCGCAATGTAGCCAAATACAGTATTCATTTTGAATGTAGTATTGTGGATTTGTATATATTTTGTTAAAAGTATTTCGCAAGCAGAGCTTCTATTTATTTGTATCAATGCCACGTTATTTGCAAATTGTCATAACATATAAGTAATTTTAGACAGATTAAACCTTTTGATTAGCCATAAGCCTGTTTAAACGCAGCTAATTATCCGAACAAGGGCTATGCTCACCAACATTCAAGCCTTAGGTACCTATTTAAACAGTTGGTTTATGTCAAACTTCCGAACAAACTGATAGAACTGATTAAATATCTAAACAGCCGTTTTAAAAGTCGGTGAACTCTGCCCTTACTCGTAGAAAGACGATTTGATTTGGAAGTTGAATTGTATGGATATTCAGAATTTATCGACACGGTTCTCCATACGGCACAATTTGTTGTACAATTCGAGTAAAATGTCCTTCAAATCATGATATCTATACTAGATGTTAAAATTCGCGACAGTCGAACTCATAAAACGTGTGTGCAGGACGGTGTATGTTTAGTACGGAATTTCTAAAAGCTCGTGTAGTCTCGCTCTAACGTTTTATAACCGCAACTGCCACGATCGTTGGCATTTAGGCCACGAAGATGGATCTTGACTGGATTTTATTCGATTATGGTAGCTCTCAACTGTAACGCTAGCAGCCTCGTCAAATGTTGACACTTCGTGTGCTCGAAGTGCGTTTAGTTCTTCTGTATTATTCTGTAGTTTATTGTAAGAACGTCTCGAGTTATGTATATAAAATATGCGCTAGTTCGAGAAGTTCAAAGTCCTTGTTACACGATATGGGTTTTAATGACGTAAAAGTTGACGCCGAAAAGTAATACGATACACAATATGAACGAGAATAAGTTTTTGTAATAGTGTGTTGTAATTATTTTTTTATTAAATTAATGTTTTTAATTCTTTTTATCACAAAAATATATTAATTATTTTTGTAGGGTTGCTGGTTGTGAAATTAAAGTCTCGTTGAACTTGATGATAATTTATTGGCAACTTATTTTACGTTACACGTTACAATAATTAAATATCACGTGGCAACCCTAAGTGGAGGGATGAAAGGGACTGCGTGGCTATCGCTCTTCAGACCTGCCCTAGCTGGCTAGTTCCTGAAGACTGCTAGGCTATCGAAGCAGGAACTAGGCTTCAGAGATCCGAGAAGGCTGCGTGACTACCGAAGTCTAAACCTCTAGCTAGTCAATGATTATTTGTTCGAAGACGGCTGTGCTTAAAAAGGCGGATAGTTGACATGTGTGCACAATATCTACACGTAGTCCTCTGTAGTTGCTGTCTTCTAGTTTATGAAGCCGCTCATCTTAGTGCTTTCGAGAAGTTACACTAGATGGCGCTATATGTTTGTTACATCTTTTTTTAAATTACACAAATTATAGACATACATCACTGATGTACCTACTGATGTAACATCAGTCTGATTGGTCGAATACATAACATGCGTATACTCGCAGGACTCGATTCCCATGTCGAGTTTCAAGGACTGTTTAATATGTGAAGACGGCAGCCGATTGTAATATAACAAAAGGTATATGTGAGAGATAAGAACAATTTGCACATCGGCCTAAAATTGGACAAGTGCGTGTGTTTTGAGAATCTCCACTGATCATTCTGTTGTAGGAGCAG